>OX122919.1:9499981-10737481 GCA_944738685.1 Synanthedon myopaeformis
GCCAAAGTTTTTCTTTCAAACATACACACTAGGCTAGAAAATTGCAATATATTTTATCATTGCCTTCAAAATCCCATGAAATTTTGAAAACAATAAATACAAGTATAAACAACTAGATGCAGCGACCCTTGGTATTGTATTTTTTCTTTAAAAATAAACCTTTATATATTTATGTGCAACAACAATATAATGTAATATTGTAAAAATGCACCTATTATAAAAATGCTCACTTTTTTATTATACTTTTTCCACTGCACGCTTTCTATTTATGGATTACTAGCGATTCGCCCCGGTTTCGTATGGATGCAATTTATTTAAGTTAGCTGATAAAAAGATAGAGGCGGATAGCGACTATATTGTACAATATGTATAGATATAGATTCTGTTATACCTTTGTTGAAGATGTCAATAAACAAATTGAGACATCGTGAATAGTTATTGCAAGTCATTAAACAGTCTCGGCAATAAATAAACGCTTAATGTACATAGCGTAGGCAAGAGGGGACCATTGTTATGACCTCATTCTGATTTCCTCGACGTAGCAATTACATTGAATCAAAGGAGTCCGTTAACATTTCTCCGTAGATGTTTGTGGCTTCATCAAGTTAAATACATTTTATAGTAGCAAATAAATCTTTTTTACTCTCTGTTCAGCAGCCACAGAATATGTAATCCTGGTATATGTTTTTATAAACAAACCAATTATTTTTTTCTTTTTGCCCATAAAAATTTTTTTAAACTATTTCTACGCTGTATTTAGGGAACAAATTCTTGAAATAAAAAGAGGCATACTATGGCGCGTTGGCGGTATTCCAATGTTATAAGGCGCGGTTACACGGTAGGGGAGAGTGTGTATGAAAGAGCCAGTTTTATAAAGTCTGAAAAAAACTAAGCTTAGACTAATAGTTTTTAAATAAAAATACTTTTTTATTGTCATATGATTAATTATAATGTTTAAAAATAAAAAAAATACAGGAAATAATACTAGAAACCAGGAGTTATTTAAAAAAAATCGGAAATCGGCTCTATCAAGACCACTTGTCAATGAAAAAGCCACCGTTACTTATGAAAGAGCCGGATTCTATATTATAGAAAAAAGGGTGTTTTTCAATCATTAAAATCTGTTAATAAACTCTTAAAAATCAAAACAAAATTAAACTTAAGTATATGAAAAACACAACTTGTCAAAAATAATAATACTTTTACAATATACAATAATTATATTGGTCTCTCTAGTTTTATTTTTAGATTCTTTTTCTTCTATTTTTTTTTCGGAACTGTCTCTGATTATAGCTGATGTCATTTTACGATTACTTTTCTTAGAGACTCTTCTTTTAGATTTGAGTGTTCGCCTTTTATGCAACCGCGTCTGTACAGAGATGTTAATTATTACGGACTATAAGCAATTTTGTTACGTCATCACAATGCTCAATAGATGCTTACTCCCCTTGGATGCCGCAAATGATTTGCAATTATGCAGTCTCAATAGACTTATTATTACATCAATAGGGGGTGAGATGATGGAGCCAGCGGGGTGACCAGTGACAATTGAATTTTAATGACCTTGTAATAAAGCTGACACACAGTCACATAGAATGACAAACATTTTTTTAAAAAAATATTAAATTACTACGAGAAAGGTATTATTTAATATTATTTCATTTTATAGTTTAACATTTCTATTAAATAATTTTAGATTTAATCCATCTACTTACTATACTATCTATACTTACTAATATTATAAATGTGAAAGTAACTCTGTCTGTCTGTTACCTTTTCACGCCTTAACTACTCAACCGATCATCATAAAAAAAATTATGTTGATATTTTAACTATCTTTATTTAACGGTCATAATGGGATCTATATAACAGTTATATTATTACTCCATATCATCATCATTGCTTAAACTGTATCATTGCTTAAACTGGGATGAAATATATCCACACACATTATGTCACATGGCGATTAGTACAAGTAGTAATATTGGCACGAGATATTCTAACTTACTTATCAATACTAAAATCGTAAACGTTATCGAGTTCAAAAAATTGTTTTTAGAATTGTTGTCTTTTTGTCTGTGCGTTTGAGCACACTAATTTCTACGCAAGCACACTGTACGAAGTCGCGGGCACAGATAGTTTATGGAAACTTGAGCCACTAGAATCTTACTAGTGGTAGTAATAATTGAGGGAGATTCTTGGAACTGGCCAGCTTGGCTTTATTATAGATTAGTTATGTGGTTGTATGCACACAAGGTCTTTATGTCACAAAAACAATTCTTTGGGCACAGATGGCTGGCCAGATTTGGTTGCGGTTAGCAATTTCAAATCCTATTTGCGGTTAAAGAAATGCCGTGACCGGCCAAACGTAAAGACAGACTTACTATAAATCCCTGTAGATAATTTAAGTACTGTGGGACTCAAATCTTGTTATTGATTTCAAAGAAATCTTATTTACAGACCCTTTCTGATAAATCAATTGAAACGTAAAATCGACTTTTCTTTTATTTTCCTTTTTTAAATATTTGACCATCCGAATTACTTTTTTACAATGACTACTCATCGCAACTGTTATTTCTTCTGTGAGGTGGTGGTTACTGCCGCCGGACGGGCTGCCCAAATGACTGCGAAAGACATTGTATCCTGCCACTACTTTCCACATCCAGACCAAATTCCACTTTCAAAAGTTCACTTACAAAATTGACCCTACCGGAAATCGAACACGGGAACCCTGGAACTGAAGCAAGCACCCTAACCACTCAAACAACGGGCTCGTTATGGATAACATTCTAATAAATAAAATATAGTACCAAAAAAATTACATTTTAATTTTACACATTTAAAATAATTACATACCTCTTACGAGTAAATCGCACTTAACATAGTGCATAAAAATTAATGCATTTTTATTATTCGCCCCTTGAATACAAATTGCAAAAGGGACTCAGAATTACGAACAATTAGAGGATATTTTAGCACGTGTTGTGCACGCGGCGAGATAACAAGCTCTCTGATCGTGCCACTACAGTGATCACAGCATGACTTACTGTATCAAAGAAATTAAGGCGACAGGAAAAGATCATGAGATGGCTAATTGACGACTTAAAAACGCTTACTGAAATGCATCAGATATTTATTTTTTCCTTCGCTTACATTAATTTGTTTATTAAAACTCCTTTTAAAGATAAGGGATTGTGGGCAAAAAGTAGAAGATAATTTGTAAAATAATATATAACTAACTAGCTGGTGCCCGCGACCTCGTCCGCTTGGAAAATAAAAAAAATAACGCCTGATATACCAAGCGCTTAATCGTAAAAAAAAATATTAAAGGTAAATAAAAAGTGTCTTCTCTCTCCGTAATTTCGAAAAAGCAGAATTCTTTTTCGTCCAACACAAAAGTCGCACGAATTCTTTTGTAGGAGAATATCTGATTCGGAATCGGCTTACGAATCGAATGTGTCTCCATCATTAGCATCGAGAAATAGCAGAGCAAGCGCTATTCGAAATTTGAGCTTTTTCCTTTTGAATTAAGCAAGCCAACCGTTGAGAACGTGACTGCGGCGCGTGGCGGTCACGCGAATGAATGAGTGAGTCAGTCGGTCGTAATGACTGAAGTAACTGAAGTGTACGCCGAACGAGCGATTGTGAATGGAGTTAGAAACGTCACGTGATTTTAACACTGCAGGCGACCAATTTTTGTCAACTTGAACTATTGTGTACTTTGAGAGGCACTCGTGCTAAAGAACAAAGGATTGGACGTGTACAATTAGTAAACTTTTCATTGAATAACACTTTGTGCATGGGTTTTTATAACTTTTTCTATATACGAGTATATTCAATTAAATACTACTTAGCGACCCGCTACCGGATTCGCATGGGTGCAATTTTTTCTGCAACTTACCTATATAAATATACCTATAAATACATTTCTCGTTTAAACCTCTTTCCATTCGTGAAAATCTGTTCTGTAGATAGTTTTTGAGATAGATACAGACATACAGGCAGGCAGACAAACAGTTCTTTTTCTAAAAATGCCTGATGATCGGTTGAGTAATTAAGGCGTGAAAGCATAACAAACAAACATATTTATCATTATTTTCGCATCTATAACATTAGTAAGGAATTATAATATAAATACAACATATAATCTGGATTACGCATATCTCACACTCATCAGATGCGTCATAGAGCAGTTCTCGAAAGATACAGTGGAATCTTTTCGAGAACATTTCTGTTTTAAAATGGAGCAAATAATATTTTAGATGAGCATTGCGATCATTTCAATTGGGTATAATAAAAAACATTTAATTTCTACAGTCATTATGACAAAGATAACTTAAAAATTATTTGTATATAATTTCACGAAATGATATAGACCAAACATTTAGCAATATTTCTTTTAATGTTGGACAACATAATGACAAAAGGACAATATTTATTGTATTTTTGTATAGCATGTGTACGGTGACATTTATTGATCGTGATTTGCATGTTATTTTTCAAAAAAAATAAACAAATAACAAACAATGCTGAGGAAGGCTTATATTATATACTTAGTTATCCAATCGATAGGCTATGATGGAATATGTTAGATGAAGTCTCATTTATTAAACAAAATTGAAGTGATTTTGATGCATGTAAGGTAATTTAAATGAACGGTAAGTCATTCAATTCAGGAACGAGAATGAAGTAGTTAATTCTAAAATCTCTTTGAACTATAGCGTTTCAAATTCATATTTTCCTCGCCAATGAACTTGAAAATTATTTGAATTAAGAACGTGTGAAAGGCTGTCGTGCCACTTTTATTATAGAACACTAGCTGATGCCTGCGACTTCGTTCGCGTAGACTTCATCTTAAGATGTGAATATATAATTTTCTAAAGAACTCATAAACAAAAAAAATTTTAGGTAAATAGTAATCTAAAGTGTAGAGCCGCTCACACCGCGGCATTTATTTTACTTCTAGCATTTTTATATCTTGAGAAAGCTTTTGTTCATGTTTAGTGCAATTTCTTTGGACGAGGACTTTAGTTTATTATTTCTGAAATATTTAACCACCGACTTGGTATACGCTAGTAAACTAGGTTGCAACCGGAAATTCGT
Source organism: Synanthedon myopaeformis (assembly GCA_944738685.1). Lineage (NCBI taxonomy): Eukaryota > Metazoa > Arthropoda > Insecta > Lepidoptera > Sesiidae > Synanthedon > Synanthedon myopaeformis. The sequence goes on from OX122919.1 coordinate 9,505,085, forward strand.
GTAAAAATGTACGTCGTAGAGGCAATATTTCGTAAGCACACACGACGTTCATAAAGTAGGTAGAGCTTCAGTACCTCTTTGAAATTTTAAAACACTTCCTCTTGCATACAAACAAGAATTTTATTGCTCATAAACCTTCGCGTACATAATTCTAACTTCATTTTTAATGTGGGTACGTGATTTTCTATATTATTGTTTATTAGCGTTCGCCCCTGGCTTTGCACGGATGCATTTTTTTCTGCAAATTATATAATTGTTTATATAATTAAACCTTCCTCGTTTATCGCTCTTTCCATTAGTGAAAAATTTATCAAAATCTGTTCTGTAGTTTAGGTGAAGTTAGCGGAGAAACAGACAGAGGTGAACAGCGACTTTAGCAACAAAATAAAACTGTTAAATATTAAAGCATTCTTCAAATATACACGGCGAGAGTACATGAGAATACCCTTGGCACGTGAAGAATTTAATTTGACTCAAGATTACATATAAAACAAGATTTTTAAAATTTAATTATAAAATATTTCATAGAATAAAATAATAACAATGCGATGAAATTTGTCGTTATCTTTACGTGGCCAGAGAATAAACTTATTTTTAATTTTTTTATCGTTATATCATCATTTACATAATTGGATCAAATAGTAAACGATTACTAGTGTTCTGTAACTGAAAATCACAAGGTACTTCCACATTCATATCTTCGGACTACTTACTGATTGATAGCCCACTGACATTTTTTTATGAGAATGGGCCACCAGACAGGCAGGCAGACGTTAAACTTATGATGATAGGTGGCTATTGTGCTTCTGTTATGTTTTAATAAACATGTTTTATTAAAACAAAACGAGACAGTCAACAAATCAAATATCATAAAAATCGGTCCAGCCGTTCTCGAGGTATAAGGTACAAGTAACTAACACTTATACCTCGAGTGATTCTAGATTGTAATGTGTTATTTCTATTCAAAAATGAATAGATTTTAGGTCTAAGGGTAGTTTTCTAGATGGCTCTAGAAGTCGGTAATTCATAATAAAATGATTTATAGAGCCGTGCGTATTCCTTATTTCCCATCAGATATGCAAGAAGCAATTGCAACAAATATCTTGATCGCAATTACAAAACAGATTTGCATTTAGATACACGATGCATTTGCATGCACTGGCCATAATTCAGGAGCATAATGTGGTATCGTTAGATAGGTGATTAGCAAAAACCGTCGTTTGCATATCGTTGTTTGTATCACAGTTTAAAAGCCAGTGAACAAACTGAATAGTTTAGAAAGATAAAAATTAGAGTATAAATAAGCACATTTATTTCTGTAATTTAAGACAGGTAAAATTAGGACTTTGTATATTTAGTAGGTCAAATTCTACTAAATATACAAAGTAAGTAGAAAATAAGCACAATTACAAGATTATGTTATGGATACAACGCACTGGATACCTGTACTAGTCAAATTTGAAAGTTTATTTCCAAAGTTGGCCCTGCTGGGAATCTGACATGGTACTCCTTAGTCATATCGCTAATAAATAATAATAAACAATTCGACCAATAGGCTCATCATTTAACTAAGACATTCATTCAATAGAACACAGAATCGTGGAACTATGATAAGCATTTTATGGCATATCAGTCCATAGCATTAGGTTCTCGTCACCATCACGACATAACCCCTAAACCTAAAATCAAAACATCCACAACTGAAAATCTGCAATATATCTTAATTATCTTCAAATCTTCAAAAATATTCAACTGAAAATCTTTACTGTATTTTAAGTTTAACAGTGGTAGCAACAATTGTTTGCGCGTAGTTTAGATCGGCCGCCATGATGCAATCGTGGACGTGACGTGGGCCAAAGCTGCGCCTTGTTTACACATTGTTCAATTGTTTTACCTTAATACCTACCTGTTCAGTTAAATTAGTAATTGGTGATAGTCTAATGTGACAAATTTTAAAAATAACGATGTCCAAAAAGTTTTTACTAATAATAATAATTTAATATATAGTTACTAATATTATAAAATTTGTATTTTTGTATGTTTGTAATGAATTAACTCATAAAATATGGCGCTGATTATATTTTTTTTTTTTCTATAGAAAGCTATATTATCTGCGAGTAACATAATCTATACTTTATAAATTTACGCAGACGAAATCGCGTGCAACAGCTAGTAATATATATTTTTTTATTTTCAGAATGTTAGTGATAACACACAATTTTAACAAGCCTATATTCCTAAAGACATCGTGTTGAAATTTCGGCTAAACCATAATACTTTGAACTAATTAATAATATAAGCACAATTATACAAAAAACAATTTAAATAAAAATTTAAGACAACACAAATTTTAATTAAAGGTTTAAAAATGTCTAATAAACTGTTCTTCAAATTTCAAACCTTAAAATTTTCGATTAACGTTGAAATTGGCACACCATTTTAGTGAGGTAATGTTTCTGCATTACCTCACTAAAATGGTGCCTAAAAACTTAGGCTTTAGGCATTGAAATAGTTTATTTAAAATCAATTACTTCAGAGAATTTGGGTGTTCATTATACATATATTTTAACAGGTATGTACTAAGTTTGCAGTTGTTTTCCTGGCAAAACAACTGCTAGATAGATTTTTCCCCTTTTATGCTTATATAGATGTCATATAGAGCACGATTGTCCTATTTTTCATAACAATTTTTCACACATGGAAAACAGACTCCACATGTTTTTGAAAGTCTTAATTACATAGCAAAATGCATAATTCAACTCTTTACTATCTGGATTTTGTAAGAGAAAGTCGGTTGGCTAACATCCAAAACGTCGCGAAAGTTGCGTCGATAAGTGCACTCAAATTTGATACTTTGTACCTTTCTATATTTTAAAACTTGCAAACAGGCATCCAATTTGTGATCAAATTCTGGTGTTTTTATTCCTAAATCTACTTTTATTTCTGGCTATTGAAATTGTAATCTTCTATGAAGCGATATTCTGATGATACTTATATGTTTTCAGATATTTGAGCTACTCTTTTAAGCCTTTTTCGTTTACGTTACATGCAATACTATTTTTGAGTCCCAAAAGGCAGCTCCTGTTAATATTAGGAATTATTTTGAAAAAAAAATCTGAGTGTGAAAGATATCTACAATCAGCGTCTTTTATTATAGTAATATAAAAACCTTTTTAAGTGTTTAAAATACAAATATTATACCTGCTGCTTTGTAGATAAAAAATAATAATTTTAAAAGCATACATTCACTGTCGCCATTTTATATACATTTACCGACATTTTTTTATACTTATTACATACTTTTTAATTCTCTAAATGGATTTCGTGCTTTGAAAGAATTTTCAGCTCGAACCTTATTCACGGCCGCCCTCCAATAAACTCCACTTACTTAACTTTCGGAATTTCCCGTCTTCCTAATAAGACTTCTCCTTTGAGAAGATATCCACTTTTTAGAACGTTTAACGCGCTATAAACGAAGAGCCACCGGACAGATCAAAGTCGTCGCTAATCCAATAAGGCGCATTACTGGCCCCTACAGCCCGGATAATTTCGAATAGCGCTAGGGAAGTGCTTAAACAGCTCGATGTTATCGACATTTTATAAAAAGTTTTATATTTTTTTTTTCTATATTTTTTTAAGTGGGAAATACTTAGATGAAGTAGGAGTGATTAATTTAGACACTTAAAAGTTTGATATTTTATTTATTTATTTCAATTAATTACAAATAGGTATATTATAGGATCACACAATGATGATAGTGTAGCGATTTTATGACAATTCAAAGTTATTACAAAAATACATTCATTCTTTTTATAATACTCATTTTATAATTTTTTATAGTTATTTTAACATACAAAAGACTCGTATCTTTGCAAATTCATTCAGAGAGCACGAAAATTAATCTCCTCTTACAGAGGTGCTGCTCTTACTTCTTTCAAAGTAATTATAGTACTCGTAAGAACTGCCTTGTTCATCAGGTTAATGTTACGTTGCGGTGGTACGAGCACTTATGACGCCGGGTCTCATAAGTACAATGTAAATTATCAATTTTAATTTAATTATCAAAGAATTACTTTTTCAAATCTAAGCCTGTAAATTCGTTAAATTAAAAAAAAGTAAAAGTCCATTATAAAAATTTGCATATTACCAATATTTTGTATCGATAAATTTACTTCCTCGCTCTATTAAAGATAAATTCAAACAAAAAATCGGACATCCCATGGCCCCCTAATCAACGTTGAAAGAAGAAATGACGTTTTTATATGCCTCAAGTTTTAATCTAAAAAAGTGACAGCTGATGAATAGGCCGAAAAGTTTTTTTCGAAATAATAGCAAAGATCTGTTTTGAAAGTTTTTGCGCGAGAAACAAGAATTGAACTTCGATTTAATTTGATTTCACAGAATTTTAGTTGTTGAGTTACACAAAAATTACAAGGTTTTTTAATTTGCCAATAACTGAAATTAAGACAATATGTTTTGTATAACAACATGATTTAAAACAATACTGTTTAGCAACATTATTTAAGTACCCAGTCACGCGAAGAATATACGTTGCAAAATATACGTCATATTTAAAAATGTCAATGGCCTTTTCTTTAGCACGAATAAAATTAAAACATTGCTTAAATTATAAAAGCCGAGCGGTCAAATATATACTGGAATCTGATATGTTTTGTAAAATGTACCATATTTGGTTTTATAAATGGTAATATGGTGCCATATTTGGTTTACACACTGATTTTTTTGTTATAAGAGAAAAAAATTCATTAATTATAATTTAGTTTCATACAATTCATTTTAAAGATCATGCCTGTGTACTATTGATTAATCAGATTTTTAGAGCCCAACGCAAAAACAGGGTGTCATAAATTTGACATGTGTGTGTCTGTATATCTCCCAAACGGATAGACTGATTTTATTCATCGGATAACTTCATCGAATTAACTTTGCAGTGAACACTATTAATTAATTTCATACAATTCCTGTTTTTATAGCGTTGATTGTTGCACTATGCAATTATTAGTGCAGAGGCAACTAATTTAATTATACGCTGTTTGTATAAATAAATATATCTATAATTTCGAATAAATAAAATAGAGGCATGACCGCAGGGACCTCATAATTAAGTAGGTAGTTTTAAAGGTATTTTTAAGGGCCAGGTTTACCACCACGATGACCGGTGGCAGTTTCAAAGTCCCCTAAGGACTAGAAACATGCCCATTTAAAAAAGTAAATAAAATAAATACGCTTCATTTTTGAACCTTATACCATACACTTATCTGGACAGTTTGGCGCCATCAAGTAGTTCTGTGGCCTTCGAAATTTCTCCTATTTTTCTTACTTTCGTTAGCTACTATGTACTTATCTCTCGAGACGAGGCATTGAATTATCCTGTCAGCATAAGATTAATGAGATTATGTAAGTCGACTCTCGACATTTTCCTTCGTTAAAAGTGTTTTCGAAGCTACAAAGTGATTTTTCTTTTGGCCAGCATTAAAAATATTTATTATAGATCAGGAACTCTTAAAATTATGACATAGCATATATCTTTGTTTGAGAATCTTAATTATATAAGGTTATGAATGAATATTACATAGCTTAAGAGTATATTATTTTCAAGAGTTAGGATGAAAACAGTCACAAAGTATTTTATAAAGTTAATTCTTTAATAAATTAAAGGTATATTATATTCATATTTTTAAAAAATCAAATAGGACTGGTAAGTCTTGCGAGTTTCGTAAGTGTGTTGTGAATAAATAATAAAAAAGCTTAGCTTATTATATTATATTTTATATAATAATAATAATAAATAATAATAAATATCTTCACACTTTCTACACAGCACCATCTCCACATTAAGCAACTATAGACTTGTATTATGGATACCAGACAGTTGATACATAGATTACTTTTTTTTGTAAATACATACATATTACAAATACAAAACATCCATGACTCAGGTACAAAGGTAAAATGTTAACACATAAAAATTTGCCCCTAGCGCGATTCAAACCCGCGACCGTTTGGTTAACACTAGGGATACTAACCACTAGACCAAACGTGTCGTCAAATATATATATTCTGTGACTAGAGATTTCAATTAAATACATTGCCAACGCGCGATAGTCTCTACAAACATAAATCAACCTTTATCCTGCATACATTGATCGCTTCGTGTGTATTTCGCAGTTGCAATGGCACTCGTATGCCAAATTGAAAGAAAATTGAATTTAAACGTAGCTCTGTTTTCTGTGTGAGTTCTTCTCTTCAGTTGAGACTGCGGACAGATTATATAAGTATCAAAAAATCAAAATAAATATTTCTATGAAAGAGGAGAAAATTTAATTAATGCACATACACGTTGTCAGCGATACAGAAAAGGACATATGGTGGTATCCCTCGGGAACAGTACCTTCATCCAGAAATGTGTAGAAACCAATCCAGAATGAAATACCTTTAATCCAGAAAAAAGTACTGTTCCCGATAAGAACAATAAAGATGTCAGGCGTTATATTTCTTATTATATTTTTTATATTTAACCAGCTAGTCCGTACTATATTTATTATTTATTATAATATTATAAATGCGAAAGTATGTTTGGATGTATGGATGTTTGTAACTCTTTCACGCCAAAAACTACTGAACCAATCACCATGACATTTTGCATACATGTTGTCTGGGACACCAGAAAGGACATAGGGTACCTTTCATCGTTCAACGCGGACGAAGTCGCGGGCACCAGCTAGTTTTATATAGTTCTCCTTCTCAGTTCTCCTTCTCAAAAGTAGTGCAGATTCCCGGAGCTCAGAGTTATCAAGTTCAGCTCAGAGCTCTCATTCTCTTCGGACCTCTGATAAAGACATATATAGTTAGATACTTTAAAATATATTAATACAATATTTTTTTACTATTTACTTACTTCTATGCCATAATTCCCTTTGGACGACTCGACTTCTTTGTTCAAGTAAAAATTATTATTATTTTGAACTCAAAGTAACGCTACCACAAAAGAGTTTTCAAAGAGGATTTTAATATTGCTTCTCTTGATTCAAAGGTGCTCTTTTGTTTCGGGCGTTTCAATTTCTATTGAAAACCACAAAATGATTTTGTATTTGTTAAATTTTGACAATTTATCGTCTGTGAAACAAAATCAATTTTACTAAATAAATTCGTTTTGTCATATTATCAATTTAGTGTATTTCAATATGTCTAAAGGTTTGATTTTTACTGGCTTGAGGTTGGGGAAAACTTCATCACCATATAACTTTTAATTAAATTAGTATACATGGAAACATTACTTAATCTCCTTTAATATATACCAAATGATGATCCCAACACAGTAAGCACTTCTAGGCTTCTGTTATGGGATAACAATTCAACAGACTGGGGTAGAAACCATGCACATCAGAGCCAATTTTGAAATGTTTATTTCCAAATTGGCCGGGAAACTAGAATTTGAGTCAGAGTGTGAGAGGTCGAGTGGCTAGGGCAAGCACCCCAGTTTTTTTTTGTCATTTATATCATATATATCATTCCTTTGTCAATATATATCATTCCTGAAAAATATTGTAAGTGTTGAGGAGTGGACTGTATTTAATGAAATGAAAAGATGATAAATTAAGAACATATATTTACAGTAAAACTAACACACCACCCAACAATATGTCTCCAACTACTCCAACTCACGATTGCTACTGACATGTATGTTATTTTTCTAATTACAATATTCTTTTAAAACTATTCGTTGTGGCCACCAACCAGCCAGTTGCCAACAGTAAGTTTATTTTAATGAATGATATTAAAGAAAATAAAATTATGTACATTTAACACAATAATGCAATAAACATTTAGTGGGAATTTTCTTCAAAAAGTTGTATTATTTTCTCTTGTTAGTGAAATGTTTTTGTTCGTAGCAACAAACAAGTCATGCTAGGGCCCTGCGTTGTTTTGTCGTCTTTTTTCCTCGCTCGACGCTGCTCATCTTTTTACGAAACTGGTCATGGCGCTGTTCCTCGGGCAAAGTTGCTCTCAAACTGAGCCGGCTATTTGAATATGCAAAGTGGTCGCAAAAAGTGCTGCAGGTAACAACCATTCTCCAAATAATAATAAAGATGTAAATAACTTTTACAAGTGTCTATCTAGGTAAAAGCAGTAAGGTATGTACATAGTTTGTATCATTTTACGATACAAGTTACGAAAACACTAATTGAGACCCATATTTCAAATGCAAATCAATGAAAATTGTAAACAACATAATTTAGGCACTACAAGTGATTTTGACACTTTTTAATTTTTACCTAGATTTCACACATCTATAATAAATAAATAAAAAAACTTAAATTAATTTTCTTCTATCTGACTTAACCAAATATTATTATAACTAGCTACTCGCTTCCAGCTTCGCCCGGGCTCAAAATAAAAACATCCTATCTTTTAAGTTGAACCAAATTACACATCGTTGCGAAGTTTTATCGTGACACACAACGTGACACGTAATTATTATATATATAAAGATAGAGATATTACAAATGAGAGGAAGTATCAAAACCGTTCCTAGAATCTCCACAAATATTCAATAATACAGTGGCATTCAGTAGGAAATCACCAAACCTTTTGTTTGCTCAGCAATCCGTTGAAGTGTTTTCGTTACTTTTAAAATGTTCCAAACTATACTTTACATACATACTTGTGTTATACGACATTGAGCTTTCTTACGAGGCTCATAGTTGGAGACCACGTTTCAACGCCATGTTATCACTGGCAACGCACAATTGGTCGAAAACAAGAGAGAGTTTAAGTAGATTTGTTTGATTTTAATGTAAAAAAAAAAACGAACTACCTTTTAAAATGTGCCAATAACATTTTCCCGTTATACATCTGTTTGGCTGTGATATAAAAGCATTCCCGCGAGAAACGGCATCTGTCACGTCGCATCTCAATTGACGTTTCGTATTTATTTTTTTGATATTTCCGCTTTGTTTAGACTGAGGCCATCGTTTTCAGCGTCCCGTTTGGTGACTCACACGTACTTACTTTATCTTTTGAATAATTCAAACAAAATAACAAGGACCTTTTCTTTGAATTTACTTTAAAAAAAATTTAGTTGACTAAATTTTTCATTGATTGCTTAAAGTATATTCAAAAAGAGTGCTTAATCAGAAATTTCAAATATCAAATGGAACCATAAAAATTCTCTAAAAGGATCGCTTTAATTTTATATTAAAACAATGCTATAAATTTTAGGCTACTAGGGTTTTGTTTGTATTCGTTATTTTCGGTGGTAGGTTTTTTTTTAAGAATTTACATGCAATCGCAAAAGAACAAAAATCACCTAATTATATGTAACACGGCCTACAAAACTTAAGACAAATATGTTAATTTAAAAATATCATGATCTCAAATTAATGGTCCGTGTGAGTCTAAATTTTAATAAAACGTGTAGAAATGATTGAAGAAAAAATTCTTTCGATCATTTGTTTTTACTTCGAAAGTAAATCGTTTCCTTTATTGACTGACTAAATATTTTCGTCGTGTCCAGTCCATTCAGATGTATAAATGAGTTTTAAGTTGAAATTTACGAATAATATTAAAGTATTGTTTTGGTAAGCAGACCAACGCGACGGTCCATTTGATGGTAGGGCCGACCGATGGTAACATCAGGGTTAAAGTAAGGTTAAGATCAAGAGTTAACCAGGATAATATTTTAAAGGTTTTTTTTTATTTCTAATCCAAATAATATAAAATCTAAAAACCGGTTTAGGCTAAACCCAAATTCTAACCTTTTAAGTAGAAGAACTTCTGTAATTGTTCATGGAACAGGTTTTTATGTTACCTAGAGCTAGTTATATATAAATTAACTAACAATAAATAATGAGTAATTAAACATGAAATATACTCACTATAGTTAATAAAAAAGCCCTATTAATATTTATTATTTTCTTCGTCAGTCTAGCTTCATTTCAAATCTTTCAAAACCATATCTCAACTTCTTTACATATCAAATGGATCCTACTTTACCTCAATTAAAACAAATCACCGCATTTATCACCGCACTTTAAAACCATTGTTAAAAATCACAGAGGCATCACGAAACCGCCGTGAAAAAAAATCTCTGCAAATAAAAAAATCCGTTTAATACGTACAAATGGTGGACATTTAGGTCCTGCACAAAAAACGGAGGCTGGTCCGTAATTGATTTAATTTGTACGGGAGTCAAAACTTCGCGCCGGGAGGTGTCGCCTCGACTCGCCCAATGTTAAGCTTAAGAGTATTATACACAGACGCTATAGTTAAAAAATTAGGTCATATTAATTCTATTTATATAATAAAAATATAAATAAATATTCATGAATTCTCCTTTCCATCGATACAATCAGGAACAAAATCTGTACACAACTTTCCGAGATTAGTGCATACCTACAGCCATACAGAGCAAAAGGTACTGACTAATTGATTAGATATTGATTATTAACTAAGTATTACTGTTGGAGATCATAACATAGATTTATTAATAAGTCAGTCAATGTTAGTTTATTACTAGCCTTTGCCCCTGACTTCATCCGCGTTCCTTTTTCCAATTCATTAAAATATTTAATCAATGCCTTCATATGTCATTTTCTGAATCCCTGACTACGTGTATGCAAATTTTATGGTGATTGTGTTCGGTTAGTGAAACAAATTCAATCTCGAATTTATGATATTAGTAAGGATTAAGGCTACATCTACGAGAAATTCATCGGAAATCACACCTACTAGACGTTAATGCTAGAGTAGGTGCTACGAGTGCTACGCATGTTAACAGTCACGTGTTCGTCGACCTACGAGTATTACGTAGCCACCGCTCGTTTAGGTGATTGCTAAGAATATGAATGTTGTTTGCCTTGTCACTAGAGTTTAAATTTGCTGCGAATGAACAAGTACGCGGCGCGGTGGCCGCATGAAAATTTTCAGGACGATCTGAAATAGGTCGTCGAAGTAAATCAAACTCGCGTAGGAGACTTCGCGTACAAACCGCACTGACACTGAACTGAATTGTAGTTAGAAGGTTGATTAGGATTGATAATCGCTTATAAAGAGTACAATTAAATAAATTTTAGGTGGTAAGTACGAAGTTCACCGGGTCCTCGGTAATTTGAAAATGTATAAATACCATAAATAATCTATAGATCTTCTTACTTCTTATATGCAAATATTTAAGTTAAAAGGCCTATATCTATATAATATATATTTAATTACTTATATTAAATGTATCTACATTCAGTCTGTAATCCCCCTAATATTCACCACTCGTTTGTTTTTCATTCATTTGTTTTCATTAAAACCGGCAGTGGGCGTTGCGAGTAGCTGTTTTATTTGTCGCCATCCAACTCTGTCCGTGTTACATACAAATAAATACATTTTTAAATGTATGATGTTAAAAAAACAACATGAGAATACTGACTGCATATACGATTGTTTCTGTTCTGTGAAAATTAAATTTCATTGTACCTATATTTAAATTAATTGTAGTTTTTTACTTTACGAAAGGTTACAGATATTATGAAGGTCCCTAACACTTGACGGTAGATAGTTACCGTCGCCTAAGAATACAAAAAACAACAGAGGAGAGTGGCGTTAGGACTGGGGGCGTTTAGCAACCAAAAAGCTTCCTAAGTTGGAAAACGTTAGGTTTGCTGAAAAGGAATTCGCCAGTGTAAAGAACTCGTATACGTTAAACGAACAATATAATGTAGAAGTCATGATGCAATTTTAAATTCCCATCAAGTAGTTGAATGGCGGGTTGGAAGGCGGCGGCGTGAAAAATGCATCAACTCGTGCATTTTCATTGTCAGCTCGAAGGAGCCTCTTTGTGATGTAAGAGATTGATGTCTCCCTGACAATGCAGACTTCGGCTTAAAATGGAAATTCAAAAATGTGACTGAGCTGCTTTTTGTTAACGGAAATATTATTGAGTAGACAATTATTCAATAATATTTTATGTTCTGACACATATTTATATTATTATTTTTATAAAATACTAGCTGAATCCGGCCACGCTTCGCTGTGGCTGGTTTTTTTATACGTTTCCCTTGTAAATATTTGAATCGTAATTGTCTACAAACTCAGAATACTGACCATACCAGGAGTATGTTCAGAACATGGAAATTGTTGCCAATTCAAATAATCTGAAATAATCAAATTTTTGACAGCTGGATAATGGCCGACTTATCCAGCTTTATTATTTAGATATTTTATTATTTTATCTATGCGTAGATACTTCTTGTAAATGTACCGAGTAATATTAATGTAACATCTATATACCGAGTAATATTAATTTTATTTCTTTTAATAAATAATGCAATAGAAAAGCAGATACACACATATAATCTATAATCTCAAAACTATAACACATATAATCTCAAAACGCTGATGAAAATATGAAAAATATTTTAAAAAAATTAACACAAGGAACTTTTACTTCGTTCTTAGAGGTTAATTTATAGGTTTAGAGATGTGCTTCTGTACACCTGGTTATAAAATTCACCAGTAAAACCGCACAGTAGACCGGAAGAGCACAAAGCCAACAATTTATCGTCCATCTCACGTGCCACAAACATTAATACACAGACCTAAATAGGCGAAAATCTAGAAGTATACATTATGCGAGAACTAATGCATTTACTGTCACTTTTATTTCCTAAGATTCTAAATCACCACTCCCGAAAAGCGATTATCAACACAATAGTAGGAACTTTTTTGTATTGTAAAGATTTCATAGAGATTGATGGTCCGCTTGATGGCAGGTGAATTCTTGTTGCAAATTAACACAACCAAATGCAATAGACGCTGCAAGTGCCCTTTGACATTAGTAGCATAATAGCGAAGAGATTAAGAGGAGATAGGGAAATTAGTGAGCTGTTGTGCAATTTCCCTGTTTCCTCTTTAATCCTAATTCTTTATCCTAAGATTGAAAACGTACTTGCAACCAATGTTCAATGGCAAGAGATTTTCTAGACTTTCGATTCTAGAATTTTTATGTCTTTGCTCCGACGCGATCCGGAATCACAAACAATGGGCTTCACAGGGACAACTTTCCCTTTGTGGCTCGGTAGCACTTTTTACATATTACATAAACACTAGGAGGTGTGCCAACTAAATTCCTAAACGCTGATAATTCAATAGAACTTTGTATTGTTCGTGAACTAACTTAATATACCTAATCCGCTTAAAGACATTTGTAGTTAATGGCTATGAAAATATGATCTCATTAGAATATTTATACTTGTATTTAATGCTACTTGATTGACCCCTCAAGCCATTATCATGTATGGCTTCTATATTTTAAACGTCATGATAATATTGATTCCCTATTAAATTCCATGAGTGTGTAGAGTGTAGAATTTTCCTATGATTATAGAATTTAAGCCCGGCCTATGTATAAATTTAAATGTTACTCGGTCTGTCTATTGCGTTTTTATAACTAAACCACAGAACTGACTTGCCTGTCAACTTGTCTATCACAGTTGACATTAAAACACTAACTAGAATATGGAAGTATGTGAGCCGTAATTTGTGATTGTATATATGTATTTGTAAAAAATTACTTCACTATTCTTCAATGAAGATCTTCTTTAAGGCGCACGGTTTCCACTTTTTCTTTACGAACAAGTTTCTCTTCTCTTATAAATATTATAAAAAACAATATGTCCTTCACCTCTATGATTCCTCAATCATAAATCACTACTTATTAAAAATGGACGCTAGTAATTGACTACTTATGAATTTATTGTGAAAATTTATTGATGAACTATGAACAATTAGTAATGGATGATAAATATATTAAAACAAAAATAATGATATTAAAAATCATTGAAATTTGTTCCAGTGAAATTTTTATCAGACTTCGAGTTTATAATATTAAAGCAATGTAGCATGATTCGTTATAAAATTTAAATCTTCTTACTAGTACAAATGGAAGATGTAGATTCCAACGGAGTATGAAAAGCGAATTTCCTTCGGAATGACAATTTCTCAAACGCTAAAACAGAAGTTAGAGTCGGCGGAGCGTGGGCGCAGGAATTAGACGCATTCTTACGCCTCTGTAGGAAGGTACGGGACTGCTCTGTAATCCCTTAAAGTGCTCAAACTGAGAAAATAAGGGTTAAGTTTTAAAAGCACTTGTTTGAAATCGAGTATGGTGCAAAATACAAGAGATAAGCTCAAATTAAAGAGTAGCAACGCGCACTACTGCGTTCCGCAGTCATGAAACCAGCCAGTATTACGGCGCTCCTACAAGGACACTGTTGTGTTTCATTGTGTTAGTAGGGGACTCATTCGTCAGATAAGTCAGATAATTTAGCAAAATGTCAAAATATTTATCAGACAAGTAATCAATATCAACTTATTAAGCATTCATCGCCTCAAGCGGCGAGCGTGGCCTATAAACCAGTTTTGTGGAGATTTATACCCTATTCAAAATTAACATAAAAAGGTGGTACTTTTTAACATGGCATGCATTATCAGAAGATTCCTTAGTCAACAGCAGTAACAACCCGGTAGCTACTACCAGCGGATAACAAATTTTTAATTTTTTGTAATATTTATTGTTTTATAAATATATGTTGTAAAAAATGAGTATTAAGAAAGAAAGTTTTAGTTATAGAAATAGGTAGTCAAGGAACTGCAAATACTCGTATCTATTCCCAGGATGGCCGGGGTAGGGAGTATAAAAATATTATAGATAAAAGATTAAAATTTTTAACCAGAAAGCACCTTTCTCTTTGCACCTTGAAGTAACACGAGAAATTGGTATAAATAAAGTATGATCAAATTATATCACATAAGATTTTATGTTCAACTGCACAGAATCACCGTTGTGGGCGAGTTGTCTATTAAAATAATAGGTAGTCAAACATGACAATTCGCCCATTTGGGTGAGATAAATTTGGGCGAGTAGTGCATTAACTCCTAAACAATAAATGTCTAAGATGTCAAAAGAAATCTCGGAATTCTACCACTTGCACCATCTAAAGGAGCGTACATACGACAATCGGATCGGGTTTTAAATAAATAATGAGGGAACTCCTGCAACCGGCGGCCGAACGTCGGGAGTTGGGACACTTTGTCGCTTTCAACTTTTTTAATAATAGTCCACGGAACTCGACGTGACAATACACGTCTACTTATCATATTGTTTCACATAAATAACTTATATATATTCATTTGAGGACACGTGGCTTCAATTCTGTTACGAATGAAATGAGACTCAATATTATCAAACCTAACTACCTATTACTTACCGTGCGACAGGATAAATATTTACAATAATCTATTTCGACTTTTAATACTTATCGCATTTAATTATAATTAAAAAATCAAGCCTCACAAAATATTTGAGCAATAATTTATTTAATCGCTTTATTTTTCCAGGCATTTTATTATTATATATTTTCAGATGATCCCTCGGAAACAATTCTTTTTATCTGTATGTATTTGTATGTAATCCCTTTCAGCAGGCAGCAAGGCAGTAGATATTTTAATAAATACTTTTCTCACTAAAAAGTCATAACAAAGAATTGTTATGAAGGTCTTTTTTTTTCAGGTTTTTGCTCATGTCGCCAATATCTGTAGGAATAACTTTATGATTACTTCTGACAAAAGTTTCTACATAAAATTTTCTACAAATTTGGACATATTAATTTTTACTCTACGATCAATATTTAGGAACTACAAGCTGTGTAACTTTACAGAGAGGCAAAAAAATTGACGATTTAAGCAAACGGTGTCTTTTTTTTTTTCGGTGTTATTCGTCGCCATTTTTAGTTTAGAATAACCAAGCTTAGTCTTCTGCCGACCCAATATAAAAAACCCAATGTCGATCCATTGAGAATTCTAAACAAAAAAGATGATAATGTAAACAAGGGCCGAGCGTGTGAGGTTAAAGTGTTTTTTTGAATGCAGACTTGAAAGAAGTCGTTTATATGGACATTCCTGAAGGTTTTGGCGTTGAGAGTGGCAAGGGAAAAGCATTTCGCTTGCTGAAGGCTGTCTATGGGCTGAAACAAGCTAGTAGATCGTGGAATGAGAAATTAAACGACGTGCTTGTCAAGAAATTAAAATTCAAAAGACTTGCGTCTGAGCCGTGTGTCTACGTGAGATCGAATAACAATGGAATTGTCATTCTCGGCCTTTACGTTGATGACATTTTGATATTTAGCAACAATCAAACTGAGAAAAAGGCGATAAAAGAGGAGTTAATGAAAGAATTTGTTATGAAGGATCTCGGGCCCGCAGAACGTGTTTTGGGAATACATATCAGTCGAAAAGATGGTAAAATCATCTTAAATCAGTCTGAATATATCAGCAAAGTTCTGGAAAGGTTTAAGATGAGTGAATGTAAACCTGCAAAAACACCTATGGAAGTTGGTTTGAAACTTGACAAAGCTGAAAAGACTGTAGACTACGAATACAGGAACTTAATCGGTTGCCTTATGTATATCGCGGTCTGTACGCGTCCTGACATCGCGCATGCTGTCAGTATGTTAAGTCAGTTTAATGATTGGTACTCGGAAGCTCATTGGAAGGCTGCGAAGCGCGTACTTCGGTACCTGAAGGGTACGATGGCCTACAGTATCAAATATGAGAAGAGTGGGTTGAACGTGACAGGGTCGGCGGACGCAGACTGGGCGGCTAGTGTAGTCGATCGTCGGTCTTACACTGGTTACGTATTTAAGCTAGGCAATTCTTTAGTTTCTTGGGAAAGTCGTAAACAACGTACAGTTGCCTTAAGCAGTACGGAGAGCGAATATATGAGTTTATCCGATGCGTGCAAAGAAGCACTGTTTATAAAGTCTTTTTTGTCGGAATGCTTAAATTTAGACGTCAAAGTGGTGATTTACAATGACAACCAATCTGCAATTAAACTGTCTGAAAATCACATGTATCATGCGAGAACTAAGCATATTGATGTTAGACATCATTTTATCCGCGAAATAGTTGAAAAAGGCGTATTAGTTGTAAAGTATATGTGTACTGAAGATATGCTGGCGGATGCTTTAACGAAGCCTTTGTGCATTGAAAAGTATCAACGCTTTGTTAGAGATTTTTATATGCTTAGAGTTTAGTTGTTTATAATAATTTGTAACATTTAGCATGAACATATAGTTTAAGGGGTGGTGTTGGAACCTATGTAAACTACATGTTTATATTATAGATGGTATTGACTGGTTGTATAGTAATGTATTGTAATTAATAAGAAAATCAACAGATGTGTCACTAATCATGTCATCCACGGAATAAACACACTTTTAATATATTCAAGTGTTTCTATTTTCTCTAACATAAAGTCCATGCATACCACTGAGGTCCCAAGTATAAATCCAAGTTTGTGTCGTCCGAAACAGAGAGCGTTGGCCGCCATCTTGAAATACGCCTTTTTGCAAATATCTCAAAAACGGTGAGTTTTACGTAAAAAATTGTATGGACCTTTTTTGTAAAGAATAAAATTTCTCATCTTTTTTATTTAAAACTTTTTTTCTCTGTTAATATTTACCGATATATAATCGTTTAAAAACCATATTTTTGTTTTTGGAAAATATCTGACAATATATTTTTTTTTTACAAATATAAATTGGAAGCGTAGAAAAAAATAATATTACGAAATAGAGTGCCTTTAAAAAAGAAATAGCGTAAGTAATTATTACTGTCTCCTATAAAAGCAAATGTTATTTCACATGGACGGCAGAATTTCTTCATTATTATCGCACATAGTTATTAGAATAATAAAGCATCATTATAGGCTGAATAAATAGCCTTGAGTCGTATGTCAGCCGATTGAATTATAAGGCATCATGCACGAAATTGACTACAAATGGTATTTTACATGTCGAGCTATTTCAATGCCCTATCAGTTGCTCTATTGCATATTTAACTATGCAAAAAGACTTTTATTTAAAAAAGCAAAATGCACTTTATTCAAATTGGACATAGGACTAAAATTCTATAGTTAATATTTTTATTAAATTTTGGTGTATTTGTCATAGCTTCTGAGATTAAGCCTATAGATAGTAATTTGACTTTCTCATTTTTATAGATAATATTTTCACTTTCAATGTTTATTCCTTTCCAGAGTCAAGATCCATTTTCAGGATTTAGCCCATTTTCCTATCGTTTCCTAAACCATAATTCTACAATAATCGCAGCGCACTTGTAGCACCTGTGGCGTTGCTTGTGTTATAGGCGACGGTAGCCACCTACCATCAAGTGGACCTTCAGCCTGTCTGTTAACCTTAACATTAAAAAAAAATCAACGTGAGATCACAAAAAATGACTGTTATTCAATCAAGAATCTGTATGTCTGTATATATTCGCTAACCACGCAACGGATTTTCGATTCTGTTAGATAAATTTTCAGGAAAGGTTTGTATATATAAATATAATAAAACCAGACGCGGAAAGTTTTGGCGACTTGGTCTGTTTGTTTCTCCGCTAACTACTTCTAAACCACCCAACGGATTTTAATTCATTTTTCGGTTTGGTGTATGGACAGAGGGATAAGAGATAGGTTTGTGTGTTATATAAAATTGCCTCCAAGGCGAAGCCGGGAGCGGGTCACTAGTACATTAAGTATAATATTCAGCTTGCAACATAACTACGTACCTAACTTTAGTTAGTACCCTTGTATTATATTCGCTTTGAGCACATTGAATTACTCGTCTAGTCGCCATGTTACAACCAACTATCCCATAACTATCGTCAGAACGTTCACACACACCGCTTATCTCGCTAAATGTGGTGTGCTCGTAATATTTCACATTCCTTCCACTTGGCTGCAGTCGGGACGCCGACTTGTCTGCGACGACTTAACTTGCTAACAAGTCACCGCATGTGCAGTGGGCAATGTTATATTAAAGATTAGATGTTTATAATCATCATCCTCATTGTTACTATATTTGTAACAATAAGGTATAATTTAATGCAGATATCCGCAATTTGTTTCTTCCTTCTTGTTGAAATTATTACTACGAATGTATAGTGTTCTATTTGACATGAAAAGCCCATAGTTAGAGACCACGTTTCAGCGCCATATGTCATCACTGGCATTAGCCAGTGATGACATATGGCATAGAGGCTCTCTATTTTATATTCCATTTATTAAAACGGAATATAAAATAGAGAGCCTCTATAGAAAGGAGCCGTATAGGGGCGGTACCTCATACCCAGTCCGATAGTGGGTTCCAGAAAAATCTTAATCCTTCGGTATACCGACGTGATATATCTTCCTGGTTACATGGTTATTTCCTTTCAAGGTGCAACATTTAATTGTTTGACCTCACTAATTGAAACTTTTAACCATTGTTACTGTAAGGATGCACGAGCATCCTTACAGTAACAATGGTATTAATTTTATATGAACGAAATCTAACTACTGGATTTACATTCATGTGCTGGCTAACTAAACTAGTTGAAGATTTATAAGTTCAGAACTAAATATATCACCTATGTGCACCAGTAAAATAATATATTTGCAAGTTTACGATTACGCTGTAGCTAGTTATGATTTAAACGTGTATTCTTTTATCTTAGCGTTATTTTTCTGAAATTATTAATTTAGGTTTCTGATAAAACCCAATTGATAGACCTAACAGAGCCGCTCTCAGAAGTGTAAAACTTTTCCTAGTTTGTTGTAGGTTTGAATTGATTGACTCATTCAAAATGCTTGGAAACTCAGTTTTACGTGGATTCATATTTTCGGTTACATATAAAGTTAAGGAAGCATAAAATAGTATAAATTTTGACTGATGTAAATGACTTTCAAGCCTTAACTACTCAACCGATCATCGTGGAATTTCGAATATACGTTTCCAGGGATACAGAAAAGGATAGAGGACACATTTTCTTTTCTTTAATGTTTTCTATGAAACATCTAAGAAAAAAGGGGCGCGGAGGAAGTTGTGGGCTAAAGCTATAGGATATATTTATATTTGCCACCAATAGGACCATCTAGGCTAAATGCTGCACACGTGTCCGTCTGATTCATTTTGCAGGACGGTCGTAAACTTAACACACCGCTTTACTGACTGCAGCTAGAACCTAGATGAAACTGCCTCCAAGTCACTTGATTATGCTATTCCTAGTATTGTTGTTCCTAGTATTGTTGTAAAGACACTGTGTCGTCAAATGTTATTCTCCTGCTTACCATTTATTCCTTTATATCTCTTTACAGATACCTAATAAGTAATATGTCCGTTTTGAATATGTTTACCTACTAAATATAATAAAAAGAAGATATTACCTGATGAAAAAAGTTTAACCTAGCTTAGAAAACAAATTTTTCATCTAAATTGTTGCTGTTTTATTTTTGCTTGCTTTTTTTTACTGGTTAATAAAAGAATGTGTGCTTTTGTGTTTCGGTGAGTGAGTAAGGGATGCTAGAGCCCATTTCCCTATCCCTTCCTATTCCCCATCTTTAATCTAATATGGTCAGAAACTCACTTCTTGTGTTATAGGCGACTTTAACCATCTAGTATCATGTGAACCGTCAGCCTTGACATGAAAAAAGAAAAACGTTAACATTGTTCTGCTAGAAAAAAGTAATAGTATTTTGAAATCATAGAATTTAATATTTAAACCTCCTGTCGCGCGGACGATGCATCAAAGGATCGTTGTAAACACGCGTACAAAAGAGCTGTGGTGTTGAAGTGTGAGTAATAGGTCTCGAATGGTGTAAATAATGTTCAGAGGGCGCTCGAATCACGACAAAATTGATAGCGTCCGCAGTCGAGTCCCGTTTTTGTTTACAAGTGACCCTATCTTTACAAAAGGGCCAGTACCCATACAGATATCTGCCGCTATCAATTTCATATCAATTCTTTACAGATATCTAGCGATATAGTAGATACACTAACTCCGGTTTCCAAATATAAATAAATTAAATATTATGCACGTCAAGTTTGTTTACAATACGTAGAAGACAAGCTTAATTAAAGCAGTTTTTTATTGAAGTGAAAACTTCTTTAGGGGTATTGGGCATTTTTGAGATGGGGAAAAAACTCGCGACACTGTTACTTAACCGACACCTCTGTATAATGTATGTAAATATATTGTGTATGTACGTACATAGATACACATGCATGTTGGCATTTTTGAGATGGGAAAAAACCATTGAACTCACGACATGTAATCGACATCACTGTATATAAGTATGTACTTTTATGACAATTTAAAAAATACACACGCAATTATTCAAGTTTTCACTTCTGTTTGAACTCCCGGAGTGCCACAGTTTTTTTATTATTTTAATATTACTTATTCCCGTTGACCACTATTTACTTAGCCGTCTCATGTGGATTTACTCATTTAGTCATTCTTAAACAAATATTTTCACTTAACTATGTCAAAGAAAACTTTCACGTAAAACACACGGCCGTGTCCAAAAAAATTGAGTATGTCAGATACACCCAATTTTTTATTATTAGAAAGTAGGCATAACACAAGTCATCATGCTGAATTTATTTACGAGACGTGCATGCAGACAGCTTATCAAAAATCTTTCAAATATTGATTTATTTAGAGAATCCCAATTTCAAAAACTTGTTATAAAACAGTTTTTTTTTTATGTACAGTCGGGGTAAGACAAGGTTCGTCACCTTAAAGTCGACATTTGCTTGCACCAGGGCATGCCAAAATTTCTTTTCAAACGTCTATCAGTTAGTTGTCTGCTTTAGTGTTTTACTTTCAAAAGGTACTTAAGAGTCAATGACTTGATAAAGGAATGAATTAGAAAAATGACGAAGGTTTTCGTACCCAAACTGTACATAATTATTGCTTATTTGGTATTTCTTTCTCAATTTGGGCGATCTCAATCAGAAGCAGAGTGGCGCAGTGGAAGCGTGCTGGGCCCATAACCCAGAGGTCCGTGGATCGAAACCACGCTCTGCTAGACGATATAGTTTTAAAATAGTTTTATTTTCTTTGAAATTGTATTCTATTTGATATTGTATTGTGCCAATAAATATTTTGAACATGTTCTGCAAATTAAGTTAATATAATTATCGTTTCTCATTTTATATTTTACTGGAAGTATGGATTGAAATCGCGTTTCTATTTTCGACGCATTATACCATAATTATTCTAATTAATATTATACTAAAAAAAACTTCATGAACTGATTTACAAAAAATATTGTCACAGAGTACAAAATATTGTATTTTACCTGTTCCGTGTTGTTGAATCTCTTTGTACAGTTTTCAATGTCAATTTTAGCTGTACAGGCAAAATTAAGGATGTTAACTCGCATTTTTAATTAAACAGAGTAAACTGACAGGACGAATGTTGCCGCTTGGTTTGTTACTGAAATGAAAATAGTGTTGTTCTAAAAAGATTCACTCATTTCGGTTCAGGGATATATTTCATTTTGAATTCTAAGCCTAAAACCAAAAATTTTACGAATGGAGTGGGGAAGATTTATTGCAAACAAAAACGTTAAATAATAAATCCACAAAATTGCATCCGTTCACACGTTCACACGACGAATTACGTGTATATTTATGGTATATTCCATTTCGTTCGATATATATATACCTACTGTATAATACACATATGCAAAATATTTCTCGTAACATTCACCTATTCACGTAATACTCACGGCCATTTCCACGACACAGCCATCTCCAATTTTTGTTAATTTTATTCAAACTGGGTGAAATTATTCAATGATTTCGTGCTGTTTGAATTAAGTACCTATATTTTATTCAATATTATGTAGGTAAAAATAAAAGGAGTCATTATGTCATTAAAATAATTTGTGTTTCATCAATGTTTCATTAATTCTATGTAAGTACATGAATTGAGTCCTAATAAGCCATTCATATTTTGAATCAAACTTTAATGAGTTAATAAACTTTGATGAGTTCAATACAATCATGTTATTGAAAACAAGTCCATTTGTCTAAACATAATTACAATAACATATTTTGTTGGATTCAAGAAATATTATTAACTAGCTACCCGCCCCCGGCTTCGCACAATGCAATTTTTTTTTTCTGGAAATTACCTATCTCGTTTATCGCTTGGGTCCATTGGGCTATTTAGAATTTAGAGGAAAACAAGCAGAGACAGAAACACGTTTAAAAAGTATTCAGACTCCAGAACTTATGACTAAAATATTTTCGAAACTATATAGTTTAACAAAAACGTCTTTAATCGAAAGTGTTTTTGACTAGTTAGTTGCTGCTGCTTATTTAACTGAAATAGTTACTTTTTTACTAGAAATCCACTCAACATTGACTTATAAAATCATTTTTTTTTTTAATGACTAACAGTGTATTAAAATATTTTGTATTGATTTTTTTTTCTAACCTATATCAATATTTTTAATTAAAATTTCTAAGTCATAAAGAGTTTTGACAGTAACTTTTGCAACACTACTTCATTATGTTTACTATTATGTCTGAAAAAGAAATAAGGCTACCTAATAAATAAATAAAAATACATTAAATATCCTGACATATTGGTATAAACATGCGACCTTCCATCTTTATCTTTACACATTTATTAATTAGTTCGACAACAAAAGGCGTTATTCAAGAGACATGGCGTAGCTGAGACATCGGCAAATCTCTTAGTATTTGCTAAGCGGAGGGATTACGGCCCTCAGCCCTCCGGAGCACTGCCGACAAATATTGACATTTCGCTGTTTTAATGCCGACGTCAAACAGTCGACGATTTATCGAATACTTTCGTTATTGTCAATACATTAGATGTTAAATTATATCGCTAAAATTAGTTGAACACTGCTCATTGAACAATCCCCCGACTTTCTATTGAGTTGCTGAGTAGTTACCCCGCAGACTACTTATCATGGAAATACCACCAAAGTAACAGTACACCAAATTGCAATTCAATCGAATCGAATGACAATTCCATGTATCATATATAATCCGGATTTACTGCAATATCATCGTGATACTGTCAATATTTATTACGGAATAGGGATATTGAGCATCGTATTACCATTTTCTTTGTGCTTTTCGATATATAATCTCATAGACTTATTTCATTTGTCGAGACGTGAAGCAGAGTGGCGCAGTGGAAGCGTGCTGGGCCCATAACCCAGAGGTCCGTGGATCGAAACCACGCTGTAACGGAACGACCTTGCGTCTCATTAGACTGTTGAAATTATTTGAAATAATTATTTCATTATAATTATCGTGTGCGTTCTCACGAATACGACTGGCCGAAAAAAAAAAAAAAAAAAAAAAAAAAGGGATTTCGTAGAAATTTTAAGTGATTGTTCTAAAAAAGGGCCGTTGTAACAAAACTCGACTTGCCGGCCTAAAATAACAAGTGTAAGCAATAAATAAGCTCAAGAGTAATAAGTTTCGTTTTGCATACGTGTCCTTCTTCGAAGTTGATAACAAATTATTTAGAGTGTTAGCAATTAGCCACAAGAGGTTTTAGGAATTTTAAACTATTAGGATCTGTAATTTATTGCTTGCAAGGGGCGAATTTCAAGAGTCGATAATGGTCACCAAATGACGCCAAACAAACAAAAAAAAAGATAAGCAAAAGTTATAGAGGTTCCGTAGGTAATAGAAAAATTAGCATTAGATTTTTTTTTATTACATATTTGTTAGGAAATTTAAAGCAATCACGATATTACGAGAAGGATAAATACAATATCCCAGATCAGATCTTACTTATAGGCAATATATTAGGCCTTATCTTTTGTAATAACGAATAATGATAACATAGATTGAATGAATAATATTGAATTAAAACAAAATAAAATTATTCACAATATGAAGATTCATCGGTAAAAATTAGTATAGAAACAAGCCATCGGTGAATCATTGTTTTCCCCATACAATAAAATATTAATATAAAGCTTGGGATTTTGTCACTACGGATCCCTGATAGCTTCGATATTTTTTTACGTCGAAATTAGGGGTGGATGCATGAGTGCGGGGGAGATGCAGTTAGAGCTTTCTTTAGTGTAAAAGAGAAGGGGCGGTTTTGAAACCACGAGGATATCCGATTGGTGGAGAAGTCTGCGTAGGCGCAGCGGTAAGGGACGTTGATTGGTTAGGGCTGGTTTGGCGCGAAAAAAAACAAAGTGCGAAAAACAAAGGTGACTTGCAAGGGATGATTCTGAGGAAGGGGACTTTCGCTTGGGTTTTTACAGAAGTAGGACGGGAATTTACGCGGATCCAAGAAAGTCAAGAGTACGCGGGAAAATTACTAAGAGGCCGTCCCTCTTTGTATGTTTAGTGATTCACCGTAATTAATTAAACTTTTGCAGATATACAAGTGTAGAATTTTATTGTTCATTATTAAGGAACAGTTAGTTAAATAGCTTAGCATAGTATTAGCATTCAAAAGTAGTATTTGTGAGAAATAATTAATAATTAGTGTTACGTTTATAAGTAATTATTAGATATAGGTTCTAATTAGTACATTGTGAGTGGAAGGCGAGTATCAGCGGCGAGAGGGTCTGGCGGTACGACATCAGCACCTGGAAGGTTTGAAGGGTAGGTCATATAAGTGACCTCAAGGTTAGTGAGCATGGTTTTTATTGATTATTATCGTTATTGATTGTTGGTTATTATTGATTGTGTTTGAATGTTCATTTAATTGAACATTATTATTATTTTGATATCTTTATTTTATAGTTTACAGGTGCATTTTGTATGGATTTAATGGCAATTTAGATTCATTTGACAGAATTAATAGAGTAATAAAAATAGTTATATAGCGGAGGATTTATTTGTGTCATACGTTAAAATTAGAATAGTATAGACAATCTAGTAAGAACTTACGCCTTGATTCTATCATGTCGCGGTGACTAGGAACATAGGTTATAATCTCGAATATGAGTTGATGCTGGAAAATATGAATGCGTTGGTGTTTAATATTGAGAAATGAGTATTTGGTTAATTCTTAAACTTTTAACCGGTTGTTCTTATTAGAATATGATGAACTACTTACAATACTTTCGAACCGTTGTATTTGATATATATCGGGGCAACACCAATGTAGAAATAGAAAATACCCTGCTACATAGGATAGCTAGGCAGACAGAGAAGGGCTCGGGGGTAAATATAAATATAAAGTAATATAATTATGCTTGCGTGAGGTATACTAGATAAGATTTGAAATTTAAGTATTATAATGTATGTCTATTTAACACAAGCAGCGTATCCCATTAGGGGAAATAAATGCAGATGTCAACCAGTACGTACGAGTGAGGAAAGGAGGTGAGGTCTTAGGATGTAAAATTGAGTAAGGCTGATGGCCTGAGTGGAGGAAATAAATATAGCTAGAGAGGTGGAATTAGGCAAACCCTATACGATAAATTAGCTTACTATATAATCTAAGAGTTATGATGAATGAGTCAAACCCTTTTCTCTTACTCATAAGTAGCAGAAAGTTTGCAATTAGTGTGAAAATTCGATAGTGTGTGGTGTTTTACGTTGTAGCTTAATAACATTTAATTATATAGAGATTGTAGCTCGAAATGAGTACAATTTC
Source organism: Synanthedon myopaeformis (assembly GCA_944738685.1). Classification (NCBI taxonomy): domain Eukaryota; kingdom Metazoa; phylum Arthropoda; class Insecta; order Lepidoptera; family Sesiidae; genus Synanthedon; species Synanthedon myopaeformis. Next base: position 9,531,593 of record OX122919.1, read on the forward strand.
ATTTACATATATTTCAATTGGGATTCTAAATACTCTTGATCAAACTTTAAGGCGGAATGCGTCTCTGATCTATGAGTCAAATACATTTTAAATATCTTAGAATGAATTTTATTATTTAATCATACAAAATTACAAATACCAGACAATCAGCCATTACAATGAAATCACATCATGGCTTTTATCTTATCGCTTAAATGAATCTATAACCTGTGCAGTCACTGCTAACACCTACTGAATATTCAGTATATACCTACTGAAATTATATACGACAATAACATGGATTCCTAATATTGAGTACTGATCGCAGATTTATTTGTGATTCAACCGTCTGCATATTTTAAAATTAATAAAACCACTGTCCTTTCGAGGGATTGTGGCAGGGCTGTGCTAAGTGAGCCCGCTGCTAATGTATATAAGATGTGAACCTAGCGCCCGCCCATCGTCCCAGTGGACCTAGGACAGCTAAACAGCTGTACCATAGTGCCCACGGTGAGCGTTAGTATTCTTAATATGTGTGTGGTGGCCTTGCTGGTGCAGGCTTGTTGCAGTATTCTCAAAGGCGACCTTCAACTATTTATAATACCTATTTATTATGGGCTACAGCCCAACCATTTTATTCACTAGTTCGAAAGCAAGACTAGTCTAAACAGACAGTCTTATATTCAAAAATAACTACATACATTTCAAATAAAGCCAATGTCCTGTCGAGGGATTGTGGCAGGGCTGTGCTAAGTGAGCCCGCTGCTAATGTATATAAGATGTGAACCTAGCGCCCGCCCATCGTCCCAGTGGACCTAGGACAGCTAAACAGCTGTACCATAGTGCCCACGGTGAGCGTTAGTATTCTTAATATGTGTGTGGCGATCTTGCTGGTACGGGCTTGTTGCGGTTTCCTCAAAGGAGACTTTCATCTAATTATGAAACCTATCTATTATAGGCTGAAGCCCAATCATTTTATTCACTAGTTTGGCAGCAAGGCTAGTCTAAACGGACAGTCTTGTATATAATATAACTATACATTTTAAGTAAAACCAGTGTTCTTTCGAGGGATTGTGGCAGGGCTGTGCTAAGTGAGCCCGCTGCTAATGTATATAAGATGTGTACCTAGCGCCCGCCCATCGTCCCAGTGGACCTAGGACAGCTAAACAGCTGTACCATAGTGCCCACGGTGAGCGTTAGTATTCTTAATATGTGTGTGGCGATCTTGCTGGTACGGGCTTGTTGCGGTTTCCTCAAAGGAGACTTTCATCTAGTTATGAAACCTATCTATTATAGGCTGAAGCCCAATCATTTTATTCACTAGTTTGGCAACAAGACTAGTCTAAAAGGACAGTCTTGTATATAATATAACTATACATTTTAAGTAAAACCAGTGTTCTTTCGAGGGATTGTGGCAGGGCTGTGCTAAGTGAGCCCGCTGCTAATGTATATAAGATGTGAACCTAGCGCCCGCCCATCGTCCCAGTGGACCTAGGACAGCTAAACAGCTGTACCATAGTGCCCACGGTGAGCGTTAGTATTCTTAATATGTGTGTGGCGATCCTGCTGGTACGGGCTTGTTGCGGTTTCCTCAAAGGAGACTTTCAACTAGTTATGAAACCTATCTATTATAGATTACAACTCAATCATTTTATTCACTAATTGGACAGTAAGTCTAGTCTAATCAGACAGTCTTGCTATTTAATATAACGACATACTTATATAATTAACTGTATCTAGGCTGTGCTAAGTGGGCTACAAAGAGGTGAACACTCGTGAGTGCCTTTTCCACTGCCATTGTACCAAAGATGTGAACCTATTGGTTGCCCTTCGCTCTAGTGGGCCTAGGATAGCTAAACGGCTATACCATAGTGTCCACGGTGATCATTAGTATTCTGGGTACATGTGTAGTAACCTCACAAGTACAGGCTTGTTGCAGTTTCTCAAAGCAACATTGCAAACATGCTATAATTTATATTCTTACAGTACATGATCACTGTAAACTGTTCATGAATAATACCTGCTGACTCAATTGGGCTGTAGCCCAACTAATTTATTTATGATAAAATATTATATAATTAATATACTGGCGATATTAATATTGCCTTGTTCCAGTTTACTCTCTATAATGTAAGACTGGTCTAATCAGACAGTCTTATTAACTACTATACAACATACCTGCCAAGCATATCGCTTGCAGACCTATGAAACCTTCCTATTGTGAGTTTACTCACCAAACCACTCCAATCTCAATATTGAATTGGAAATTAAAATTATTAAATGATTACAACGCATGGAGAAGCTCGTGGTCAGCTAACACGACCATTTGGTGGTCCACACCCAACGACACTATATTACTGAATCAAAATATCGTCCTTTCGAGCGACTGTAAGCAGGCATGTTCTTCTTCGGCTGCCGTGTCTCAAGTATGGCGTAATTCGGGAGGTGGCACCCTCATAATTGGGGCACTTTGGATTAGATATTAAATTACCAGCGATCTCAGCGGCAGGACTAACCGCGAGGGAAGTGTTTAATAGTCGAAGCCATTGTAGTCCCGTGTCACTAACCGTAGTTAGAAAGAGCGCGTGCTAGCAACTTTAAATATAAGCCCTGCTACAGGTCATTCAAAGCGACAACCATGTTCCTGCAACCTTAACATCATGATGATGGTGTTGATTGACCTAGAGATGCTCTCTAGTAAATGTTAACTACAATTATATGGGATTGGAGGATTCCTTACATCCTACCATTTATCGTCTTTATGACGCAACGATATTCCTTCCTGAATGGGGAGACCAACCAGTGGTATGAATCTCACACTGGAAAGCGATGGTTGGAGCTTGCCAGATTCCGAAACCCTTTCATTAAAGAATGGGTTACTAAATTCCTTTAGCCTAATGGCTTACAAATTCACTAGTCAATATAGTGAAACCTACCTAACCCAAGTTAATATAATTCCTTATCATTTACTGATTCATATATAAATTTCATTAGCTTCTTAACATTTAGAGAATCCATGTTAGCGTATGTATTTATTTAATCTATCTTTCAGTTTAGCACAAAGCATTACGTACCTCTATAAAGAACTAAAGGGTTACTAATAAACGCAACGTAGAGTACTGCCACTATTAGACGATCACAATGCCAATAAAATACATCTTAAACTGTAATCAGTCAGCTACAAAAACATTATTCAAACATTCATATTCATATCTTTATCGCTAAAGGGGGGGAGCGTTACAACGCTCTGCTAGGAATCTATTTTTATAGTACTAATTTCATTACCAACCGAAATACACCTGCAATAATAGGAATAACTCTTAGTCGATGGAACGATAGCGCACACCGCAAATAGAAGGGAGGCTCTTTGTTCAAACCCTGCGATTTGCAATCTTTTTTTCACTTATTGCGTGCATTTTAATGTCTCGCACAATAGGCGTTAATACCTCCCTGCAATGTTTGTTTTTCTCTTAATACGGGAGCTTTTGGGGTATTGTTGATATAATTTAACGAATAGCTGTGACTTTCATAAAGTGTTGAACAGTTTTGCGTTGTAAAAATATTCTCTTAAGCTTACTTTATTTTTATTTATTTATTCATTCATTGAAAATCCACAGCTCTTAAATGTTCAATTTAATGACAAGATTAATACAAAAACCGGCCAAGTGCAAGTTGGGACTTAGGATGTTACTGTTCTGTACTACCATATAGTTTGTAACATACTTACTTACTAAACCCCAAACCTGAATTGCTGACCACTTTTGGTTTCTATCACTATGGTCATGACTACGAATTATGGGTTCTATGAACAGCGAACTAAAAAGTATATTATTTCAATGATTATGAATTATTATGGCAACACCAGCTAGTAATAAATAAATACTTTTTGACCTGAATTGAATACGTCTTTAAATTTGCTTCCAAAGTGGGAGGAAAAAGTGATAATAACATAATCGGGGGATCAACATACAGTTTGATGCTGTAGCCTAAATATTATCTATCGTCTACATACAAAATTTAATTACACCACTCGATATTTAAAGGATCAAAGAATTCGTTTGGTATATATGGTATATTAAAATTTGTTGAATATACATATACTTATAATACGCTCAAGGAAAATATTATTCCTAACTTATACGTATTTACGTAAAACACACGGCCATGTCCACGACACAGCCACATGTAATTTTTTTGATATTTTTTTATCAACCCGTGTTTTTTCAGTTAATCTTGAGGTTCTAGAGTATGCTTTTCTATTATCTTTTTACTGTATAATTTGCTTTATAATGCTTGCACAGAAAATACAAGGCACAGACAGGTACAAGGCATTGGTCAAAATGAACATAAGTACCTACATACTTTTTTTTCTTTTTCATTTAAATTAGACATTTCACCGTAATAAAATAGAGAAAAAAAATCAAAATTTTAGTTTTCAGAATGCAAGTTTAGATAAAATAATTTAAAAAAAAGGGATATCGTGAAGAAGTGAGAATTAGCAGAGCGTGACAGGTAAATACAATATTTTGTGCTCTGTGACAATATTTTTTGTACATCAGTTCACGAAGTTTTTTTAGTATAATAATAATTAGAATAATTACGGTATAAGCGTCGAAAATATTTTGGAAAATTGAAACGCGATTTCAATCCATACTTCCAGTAAAATATAAAATGAGAAACGATAATTATATTAACTTAATTTGCAGAACATGTTCAAAATATTTATTGGCAGAATACAATATCAAATAGAATACAATTTCAAAAAAAAGAAAACCATTTTGAAACTATACCACCTAGCAGAGCGTGGTTTCGATCCACGGACCTCTGGGTTATGGGCCCAGCACGCTTCCACTGCGCCACTCTGCTCGCTGATCCGGTTGACTAAATTTAGGATATAGTTTCTACAAAATAAATTAGAATACTTGTTAAGATCTATTGAAATAATATTCTATTAGATAATATGATTAGATATTAGACAAAATAATTAGATATTCAAATTCTACGTTATTTTCTTCTACTCTGTATTTACTTACATTTCATTTTATATGCAAACTGAGATTGAACGGATAGTTTCATGTCTGGGATAAAGCGATACGAAATTTTCTTTATATGAAAATAACTTTGAAACTCAATAGTAGTTTGAAAGCTCTTCCATCGGTATTTATATTTATTTATGTAGATGTATTTCCGTTTCCCCGAGGTTGGGGAGGGCAAAAATTATGTAAATTAAGCTCTTGGGGTGAGTACAATTAAAGGCGATTATCGTAGAAATTGTGTTTCAAAGTAGAAAATTTAATTTTCTTCAGGTTCTCAGTTTTAGACGATTTTACGAAGGTAAAATTAGGTTATCATTACCAACGTTATTTTACGATTTTGATGTCACTTCTCAGGATACATGTTATTATTTAGTGCTGTGCTGTGTCATGTAGGTAACTTAGCTTTTGTCTGTTGCTTCTCGCACATGAAAAGTAAAAAATAGTAAATACCTTGGAGGTTCATTCTAAATATTGGTGAAAAAATCTTTAAAAGGGTTTAAACGAGAGGCTGACTGGTAGTTACACAGATTAGCGCCTTCGAACTTTTTATGTTAAAATAGTTTATCAGTTTTCTCCACATAAGTACTTTGTCGAATTAAGATTCTGACGAATTAGGAATCTGTCCAATAAAGAATCTGTCGAATACGGAAACAACCGTTTATTTCGAAGAAAATTAATTTGGTTAGATTTTGAAAAATGCGTCCGGGAACAGCTTGATCTTTTGGATCTAGCTAGAACAGGCTCAAAAATTTGTATATTATGTAAAAAAACGGCAATGGAATGGAAATAACTAAGTTTAATAAATGTATAACATTGTATCAAATTTTATTTTTATTTTAATAATTACTAGCGACCCGCTCCCGGCTTCGCACATGTATAATTTCTTTCGGCAATTTATATACAAAAACCTTCCTCGTTTAACTCTCTTTCCATTAGTGAAAACCGCATTAAAATCGAGGCGTACTTATACCTATATACTATGTAAAGATGATTGTTGTAATAAGTATATTCTTAAACACACTTACATTTTTTTTTTTCTTTTAAATCACAAACGTATGTTTTGAAGATAAGGTATATATAAGGTATATAACTATATTATAACAACATTCTACATAATAAATAATTTTCCATTCCTAACACTTTTTTACTTTTTCTAAAATTCATTCTTAAAATAGAAAATGCCTTAATATGGTAATATGGTACATTCAATAGAAGGAAATTTGAGATAATTTGGCATCATAATGTTTCTAAAAAACACACACAATGAACAATGGTATCATATTATTATGATACTATGATAAAACAAAAAAAAATTGACAACTATAAAATCGAAAAAATAGTTGTTTTAAGTGTGAAACATTTTGGGATTTGACGACATTCAATCTCTAGGTACTATAATTATTATACTCTTTAACAGCGCGTACAAAGGTACACTAGAGAAACTCATTTAAAAAAATATTATCTCGTAACGGCTCAATCAGGACCCTCGGTAAGTATGTCTACAATTTTTTAATACCTTTTATAAAGTTTAATATATAGACACGAAGCAGCTAAATTCGATCTAAAGAAAAGCGGCCACATTCCTCTAGATCGTACTGCTCCAGCTCGTAAATGATGATTCTTTACTTCAACAGCCGTAAGAAAGAAATTTCTCAAAATTGTTGACATATAGCGATCCTCCCGCGCTGTCGTGCACCTTGTTTGGCCTGTTCCTGGTCTTCGAATATTGGATTCAGTTTCATGGAAACGCTGGAGTACTCGCTGAACTGTAGAAAGAGTCACACCAACAGTTCTCGCTGTATTTCGCTGACTGTGCCCATCTTCAAGCATTGTCAGGATCCTGGTACATTTGTCAGGGGTTAACGACATGATGACTTCAGAATAATAAAATTTATAAGGCATATTTATAACTTTTTTATTGCAAAATTAAAACAAACGCGAAACAATTGTTACCTACAATTTTTTTTGTTTACTTTATAATATTAGTTATTTAGAAAATTGAACATTCACGTATTAATATTATTATTATTTAATAAATATACGCGGACGAAGTCGCGGCAATCAACTAGTATGTACTTAACTATAAATAAAGTTCTTACTATATCCTATATTATTCATAATTATTGTTTAGTTTGTTTTATCGAATGTTTTTATAACAACTATAAAACATAAGGCACCACAACAGAGTAACCTAATAAAAATATAAACCTATAAATTTTAATGAAAAACGCCGTTGCCTTTGCTTAATAGAGTTAGTTGCTTAATAGAATAGAGTCCACTTGACACGTTTTATTCAACGTACATATGGGCATTAAAAAATTTAGATAGGTACAGAGCCGTCTGTGCCAGTTTCTTGGTCGAGGTTTTCAATCGACACGTTTGATAATAAAGAATTTCTTGACGAATGAAAAAAAAAAATAGAACCTTATTCGCAGTGCGTCAAAATTATTAAAACGTAACAAACTATTTAATTGAGGACCTATAGTTAAAAAACTAAATTCTTGTACTTCTAAAAACAAGGTCAAAAGATTAAAGTCGCGACTAGATTAAACTGTATCCGGCTTAGGTAGATTTTTTTAATATATTTTTTAATTATTTATAATTTTAACAATTTTCTAATAATATAATACATGTAAAATGATAACACTAAAAACCACCGAGGTTTAATCTTGTGTTATCATTTGTAATTATTACTAAAATCTAACTATATACTATTAATTGCAATTTAAAAAATATTGCTTTAACTTCAATTTAATATTTACATAATTATAATAAAAAGTCGGGGGTTAGGTTATAATGTTTAATAATAGCTTGTATCTTATCATGTATTGTGTAGCAATTTGCTACATAAGACAATTAACAGCTTTTACTTTTGAAATTGAACTCTTTCTGGGACAAAGTGGAACAAAACAGCGAACTTTACACGCGATCACTTACAACAGGTTGCTTTGTTTGAAATTTTCTTGAATATATTTTGACTGTGTATTATTCACACGAAATCCCTTTCATTACCCTAAAAAGTAATATGAATATTTTGTAAATAAAGTCATAGTAGAATGCTAATTGCTAAACTGTACAGTCGGGTTAGGAAAAGTTTCGTCACCTTACGAGTAAGTCGACATTTGCTTGCAGCAGAGCAATTATCGGTCATGCCAAAATTTCATTTCAAATGTCTGTCAGTCGTCTGCTTAATGCTTTAGTTTTAAATAGGTACTAAGTGTCTACGACTTGATAAAGGAATGAACTTGAAAGTTGACGAAGGTTTTTTGTACATACTTACTTACATAATTGTACATACTGCAATTGGTGTCAAAATTTATTGAACATATCATGTTTTACCTAGACAGACAGACTACGGACGAAGCAGCATGTTCACTGTTGAAATAATATTTGATTATTTTTGTTATGAATTTATGATTTATTATTACTTTATTTAGCTGTTATTTAGGGCAGCGTTTGGGAAGCTCTGAGAACGTGGTCTCTTACTATGGACCTCGTATGAAAGCTTAATGCGAGATCGAATCAGAAATAAGAAGATCCGTAGACAAAAGAAAGTTACATACATAACATACATAGGTTGAAGTGGCAGTGGGCAGGACACATATCACAAAGAACCAACGGCCGCTGAGGCCGGGAGGTTCTTGAGTGGAGGCCACGGACCGGCAAGCGTAGCCTAGGACGCCCACCCACAAGATGGACAGATGATCTGATAAAGGCCGCGGGTCGATAGTGGATGTCAGGCTGCTTCTGACCAGTCCCGGAGACCTACATTTTTATTAGCCTTCATAAACCAAAAAAGAAATCTTCATAATTAAATTTGCAGGATTTTGAAAGTAGCTTTTCTGTATAATTCTTAAGAATAATTTTCTTAACAATGCACCTTAAGATATAAACAATACGAAACAAAATTCAGTGTAAGAATCCTAATACATTCAGTATAAGTACTTGTTTCAATCATTTCAAGTTGCCAATACACTAGCGGCCAGCTATACTCGTACAGTCGGTTCAATAAGTTATGAAGCCCTCTAGTTTAGTTTTTATATTATTTTCCCTCTTTCTATAGAGCCGTTCGCTTCGGAGGAGTTGTAATTGAATTACACGACTTACCCCAGCCTTAAGAACAAGGAATCAATGAGTCGTATCGTTTTAGAATTACCTGATGTGGGAATTCGAAACTATGATTCGATATATTCGAAAATCTGATTATATTTAAAATATTTGAATTAAACGAGGATGATTACTACATCTTTACTTCATCGATAAAATATTTTATCTAATGATTAGCATAGAGATAAAGCAGGCTTATCCGAAATGTTTTTGGCATGTTAATTCATACCTATCATCAACTTAAATTTATTTTAACATTTTTTTAGTTCCGAACGGGACAAATGGCTTTAACGGAGCTCTTTGCAACATACGAGTATAGTCCTATATATTGTTATTAATTACAAAGTATAAAAATACATTGTAAAAGCACAGCTCCATCGGTTCATTGTTCTCCGTGCCCAACTACAATATCGGCAATGCGGGTCGTTTGAAGAAAATTCGTATGGTTTCCTTAAGGTGCGGACGTAATTACGATCATATTTCCAGATTAAAAATGAAATAGGTACCTAGGACTACCACACCTTCACGAAGATACTAAATAAGTAATTTTAATTTTCAATAAATAATTACTGTTTATCAAATCCTTTTCATGTCGGCTGTAATGATGATGATGATTATGATGACGATAAAGAAGTTTTAACCAAAATTAATGAAATGGAAAAACCATTGCCATTTATTAATATCAAAAAAGTTGCTAAAAATATTAAAAATCATTAAGTGACTAAATAATGACTAAATAATCTTTCAAAGGTATCTTTCATCTATGTTATGTATATTAATATTATAAAGAGAGAGATGATTTGTATTTTTGTATGTATGAATAAACTCAAAACTACTGGACCGATTTTGAAAATTCTTTCACCTATAGTAAGCTACATTATCAGCAAGTAACATAGGCTATATTATATAAAGCTATGCGTGCAACAGCTAGTCTAGGATAAAGTAACTATTCTCCAGCAATCATCTAAAAAAATCTACACATCTAAAGATTGATTTCTTTTGACATCTCAGGAACCGAAGCGTGGACGAAGTCGCGAGTATAAACTAGTTGTATACAAAACGCGCTCCCACTAGAACATTCTGAAATAGGTACTATGAGGTACTTCTTAGGTACCCTTACCTTCCTACTTTGTTTTTCATCCGCTTGGAAATATTATTCGCCTATGAAATGCACACTGCCTTTTCCCCTCCTATCTCATAAGGTTTCTTCACCCTGTGAGCTATGAATACTGTCATCAGACGGCGCGATTATCATATTTCATTGCTAAACAAAAATATCTGTTACCAACAAAAATTAAAATTTATACCTTATTCACATGTTGATAGGGTGTATATTTCAGTTTTTTAAACGATATGTTAGAGTAATATGCAATGTGCAGCAACCTCAACAAGTCTTAAGTCGCTCGCTACGTCTATCCACCCTCCTATGTAGTTTGTTAGGGTCGTCTCGTGTTAAAAGTATTTGATGAAAGTATTAACACGACTGACTTACACGCTCTTATTACAAAGTCTTTTCATGTCTACATTAATATCGAGATTAAAAAATGTACAATTTGTTGTTTGCTGTTCGCGCGCTTATAATCTGTAATACAAGAAATTCAAACAATAAATATTAAATGACATGTCTTTCTAAAATAACAATATTGAGCAGCCTGTCTAAGTAGCAGCAGCAGTACAAAAAACAACCGTGAAATAATAGCACGTGTGCTTTTGTGTTTCGGTAAGTGACAATCAGTTTAATATAACTGATCTGTGTTAAAAATTGAATTTAATAAGAAAAAGATTGATATTGATATTAAATAAGATTGATATTATAATACTATCAATTTTTTTTATTAATTTTAATTAATCTTTTTTAATTTTAATTTTAATCTCTTTTTTAATTTTAATCTTTGGACTTAGAAAATACTGTATAAAGTGAAGAAAAGGATATCCATATCTACCAAGCAATTAAAATTGAGATACCATTCGGGCTATTTTGTTTATTCATTATGTTTGTAATATTACACATATTTATGTGATTCTATAAAATAAATATTGAGTTCCATTTGTAGTCAACAAGTAGGTAGGTAGTATACCTACACGCCTATCGTCATTGTCAAATCAGAATCTGCTATGTGCACTTTTTTGAGGTTCCAATACTTTGACTGTAGTGAATAGATCACTGCCTTATCGACCGTATAAAAAACTACTGTGCTTTTGAGCACTATTTATCGAACTATGACCTTGTAAATAATAATAATTATGCTATGTGCAGCACCTAGAATCCGTTATACATGTACAAAATTTACTCTTATAATCAAAATAATAAATAAACTATTAAATTTTCATATTTAAAATACAACAACCAAAAGTTTACGTAAGATACAAATAAAATACTTTATTTTAAATAAATCTTCATGTAATTTTTTCAAGAAAACTTTTTTGTTAATATATCAAAAGTATACTTTTTGCACATTCACAGCAGGTTTTAATATGACAGTGCCGATATGTGGAATTAATTCCTTTAAAATTACACTCTAAACAGTAAAACTATATAACAGGGAACGACTTGCGATGTTTTCACTCACGTGTACAGAGTCTGGCTGGTTTTGTTGGCAACAGCCGCTAAGTGCCGCCGGATTTAATGTTCGACGAGCACTGATTTATGCGTCTACAATTTATTATTACTTTATTATTACACAAAGTCTTTGTAATTTACATTTATCTTCACAAGTTCTTTTTTATTTACATAGGTAAAGACAAATCTGTTACCTTTTCTGACCCTGTTCGTTGTTCCCTGTTCTGACCGATTTTTTATTGCCAGCTAAAAAAATTGGGAACAGCTTTTTATCTTCGACTAGTTTATATATAAACTAGGGACCCACGCCCGGTTTCGCACGCATGCATTTTTTCTGCAAATTACATACACAAACCTTCCTTGTTTATGACTGTATCCATTAGTGGAAACCACATTAAAATCCGTTGGGTTGTTTAGAAGATACTGCGTAACATTTGGAACATTGTGTTCATAGTAGGATAAAAGTGGGATGAGAGAAAAAGTAAAAGAAAGTCTTTTGTTTCAGCATCTCTCAAAAACGTAACATTTACTCTGTGTCTGCAACATACTAGGAGACTTTCAAAAATATCTTTATAAATATCACATTAAAATATATGTTACCTAAGTATTAAATTTTAGAAGCTTTTATAAAAAAAATAGACGACAAGACGAGGCTGTTCCGTAAGTGCAAATACAGTACAGTAATAATCACATAAGAGTAACTTAAACCGATTCTAAAGGAGATTTTCTTTGCCACCGAAGGGGAAAATTATCTTGATCGGATAACGGTCCTAACTTAATTAAGTTAGGGGATATATTTTTGAGCACATACAAGCATTTTCTATAGAAATTGAAACCCGATTATAGTGTAAGTAATTTCTAGCTAAAATACACTGTCTGTTAGTTCTCTCAGCTTTATAAAACTATATACAATGAATTTCGGATTTGCGCAGTTTTCCCTATTTCCCTATATTTTTTATTGTTTCTGAAAGTTAAAGCGTTTATATTACAATAAAATTTATAATTAGTATAATTATTCATAAAAAGGTATACCTACTTAACAGAAATCACACGCTGAATTAATTTACTAGACTTACATGCAGACTGTATAATGATAATCTCTCAAATATTGACTTATTTAGAGAATCTCTTACTAAACTTTGTTTAAAAGCAGTTTATTAAATGATTTCAATAAATTACTGAAAGCAATTTTTATTATTGGCTTTGGATTTTTAGTTATGTTTTGACTTGCTTGCTTAGTATGATATAACATTCTTGGTATAATTTAGGAAACTAATATACTTAGGTCTTGAATTATGCTTATTATTTTCTATATATGTGACAGTTTGTTTTTAAGCCCCGACGCAAAAAAGGAGTGTTATAAGTTAGACCTGTATATCTGTACCTGGTGTAAAGCTGATGTGATTGGCTATATAATTTAAAAAATGCTTGCTTGCATTTAAATAATTTATAATATCTGAGGCCAAAATACAAAGAACACAATAGCATTTTATTTCATTCCGTTTAACTTTTCAAACGTACACTTACAGTCACTGTAATATTTTCATTCTCTTATTTAATTTCATTTATTATCCAGTCACTCTTTTTGTTTAACTTCACAAAGGTTTTGTTTTTATAAAAAACAATGTAAAACATCTACTTTATGTGCTCGCATTGTTGCGCACAATTACCATAAAAGCGCGAACTACTCTTGTTGGAGCGAATTTTTTCATTTTTCCAAAGATTAGACATGGATCAGACATGACAAAATCGTGGTACTTTTCCCTGCTCAATTGAGGCCTGTGCTCGAACAACGCTTGTATGTAGAGCATTTTCAACATTTATGAGGAAGTAAAAAATACATACAAAGTTATAAATCATGTATGGTCAATATGTATGTTTGTAAAAAAACCATACTATGAGCTTTATCACAGATATACTTGTCGCAGATACTGTTGTGGTTCTTTTTTAACTTTGCCCACAATGTAGTGGTCGACTGATAGCCTAACAGGATCAGAATCGTGGATGGCGAGAAAATTATATTCAATAAACTTATTAATAAAAGTATTTTTTATAATGTCTACCATCTTGCCTACGCATGAATTAATCTTTGCAAAAATCTCGAAGAATGGACCGCAAAGTGCACCCTAATATCTATGATTTATATAAGCAATTCTTAACACAAATAACGCCTCGAATTACCTGCGTAACAAATCTGCGAGGAAATGTTATGAATAAACGTGAAAAAATGTACGCGTGCTTGTAATAAACGAATACGTTTTCTACTGCTAAAATATCAGCAACAACTCATAAAAGCATTTGAATATATTAAAGAAATCTTAATGTCGAAATCTACTGAGGACATACCATGTATTCCCAGTACATTTTTATGTATTAATAATAAAACCATATATACTTAGTTTAGTAATGAAACCGTTTGGTCCATGTAGGTAACCATTTTTCACAACTAGTTAACAAAAAGGTTTTTTTTTTTCACTGGAAGAAACATATTTTAAAAAAAGTTCATCAGACAAGCTGACGGTTCACTTGATGGTAGGTGGCTACCGTCACCACAGGTGCTACAAGTGCGCTGCTGACATTATTAGGATTAAGGATAAGCGATTAGGATGGGACCTAATGGTCTCTGTTATCCCTTAGTCACTCACCAAAACAAAAAGGAAACATTCAGAAACTTCACGGTGGTATAGTGTTTTAGGACATAATAAATCTATACTAATATTATAAACAGGAAAGATTTGTTTATTTGTTTGAATTGAATAGGCTCCGAAACTACTGGACCGATTTGATAAATTCTTTCACTTTTAGGAAGCTATATTATCAGCGAGTAACATAGGCTATATTTTATAAAGTTACGCGGACGAAGTCGCGTGCAAAAGCTAGTGTAATATACAGTGGGTTAGAAAGATTCAGATACAACACATTAAATACAATGTAACTACGAATGCATTCGAAGACCGCAGTTAAATCGCAAACCGCGACATAGAGGTCGTTCCCATGCACTCGATTAGTTCCCCCATCTCACTCTTGATGCTAAAAGCTCAAAACTGAAAGCCTTACATCAGAATTCAAGTGTCGATGTAGACAATCGTACGCACCTGCCGCTTTAACTTTTGGCCCAAGTTGAAAAATGAAGCGGTTGGAGGTATTGCGAATATAATGTAATATATATACAAATTGCTATTTTCTATCTATGACAGAGGACAACTGCCAGTCTGTCAACTTTTTGGCAAGTGGTAACATCAAAGTGGATGTATTTATGATGCATGCACTTACAGGTCCGCTGTCGACTGTCATAAAAAAGGATGTGAGTTGAGTTACATTGGATATGTAGTTTTTCACAATAACACAGTAACATAACACTATAATATTGTAATCCTATTATTTTTTATTGTAATTTATAATAATATTAAGCCTCATTACATATCCTACTTCTGGTACATATCTAAATTTAACTTTATTGCATTCTATTTGCAACTAGCCTAGCAGTAATAGTGTTAGAAAAAATCAGTAAAATTTCCGTGCTCCACTATAGTTTATTTCCCAAATATTATCATACGTGTAAAAAAAAATCTAACGTTAATTAATCCCATGGGTAAAGCAATATTGAAATACTTCATGTCGTTGGTTTAAACAACAAGTCAGTTTGGCTTCTATCGTGTCTACTAGGGCTTTGATGACCAAACGTGCCTTAATAATATTTCATACCTCATCTTTTAATTCATGAGAAATATGTAAAATATACATACCGCGACTTTTTTGTGTTTGGACCACTTTAATCCATTGTTTAGGGTCCATGTTTAAATGGTGACACAGGTGCACTCAAGGTACGTGCCCAATCAAGGGAACGACAAATTGTGACGGCAAGCCCTTTGATGATGTTTGCTTCCATCGAAACGCTCTACAACGTCTACAACGCTTTTAGCGATACAGTTTTTAAGCACTTGTGGTTTTTTTTTTTTCTTTACAGAAGTATTCCTTAAATACATAAGACAAGCTCGTGAAATGATTAATGTTTTCAGAAGTTTGCTGATGCCATGGAAATTGATTAATACCCTTCATAAATTTTCAGTTTAGGTATTAGATTTTGAAATGTGTTACTAACAGGCGCTGATGTGGTTTCTATTTTAATAAATATATAGTTTTTGGTTCGTAAACTAAAAAAGTTTGCCCATTCATTATTCGATTCTAAACTAACTAGTTACTAGACTCTAACAACATTTTGTATCTCGTGGAATTACTATTCACACAGCAAACTGCTGTTTGCTACAAAGCTGTACAACGCCAGTATTAAAAGCGGCGTAATCCTGTGTAAAAATTCCACTAAATAACCTGAAAGAGCCCTTTGGCCATTGAAACGCAAGCACTGAAACGCGTTACGAGTGTGCCCAAGTACATAAAAATGTAAACTGCGGAATCACTAGCTGCAGATGCAGTAAAATTTTACAGTTTATTACTTCCAGTGGACACGGTAATAGTAAATATTGGTGTGGAAGCCGATAAAATATATAAATTGTGTACCTACTATTACACATAAGAGAAGCTCTCTAGAAGCGAATATTTCCCACATGGAATCTACAAAGTACGAGTACCTATGTATGGTGTTTACGAAATTTAAATTGGTTTACCTCTTCTTAAGTTAAATCCCACTTCAGTTCAAATGAAACTAAATAAAATAAGATATAATATAATAAAATGATTATGACAGCCTCATTTAATGATTTCCATAAATCTCTGTATTTGATGTCCAGCTCAACACCCTTGAAACCATTTCTCTCGATCCTTGAACAAAGCTATTTTAAGTGTCAATTGGATACTATTGTAAAGAAGAAAAAAGAGAACTTCGGAACTTATATGCAAATATTTTTGGGGTTGCATCTTCTTTAGGCGCGTTGGGCACTTTTAGAATGGGGGAAAAAGAGTGAACTCTATGAGAGTCACCCTCAGTGACGTTTATTTAATTATATGAAATAAGCGCCATCTATCCATAGTTGGTACGTACTTCTTGGTTCATAATAAGCTCAACTTCGTCAATAGTTTGTTAACAGATGGCGTAGTTTTCACTTCTGACGTGACGTCCTACGACTGTAGTAATCCTCTACTATCTACTTCTCACGTGGTTAACGCCATTAGCTGCAACTATATCACGCAATTTGTGTGATAAAAGAAAATATGACCTATGTGATCTCCATGTTATAAAACGTCCATGTATACATATATACTGTTAGCGATAAATATACAATGTGCACACTGTAAAAGTGAAATAGTAGTTAACGAAATATATCGTCAGAAAAGTATCCACACAGTAAGTAAGTATACTAATAAAAAAATGTTTAAGTACCTATATGAATTAATTTTATTTTTTATGTCAGTATCTACACAGCACCCAAGTACTAATAAATCCGACAATCTAAACTGTTAGTATCGACTTTCGATATTGCTTAAATTGTTTAGTTTTAAAATAAGCGACGAAAATGCCCAGGAAATTTTCTATAAGTATTTTCTATGGAAATAAATAAATAGGTACATATAAGAATTCCCAGTGGGACTTAGTGAACCGAGGGGTTTCTGAATGCCTACTAAAATATGACGAGTAAATGCGTCTTGAAAGCTTTATCTATACGTTTGTTAGGTGAATCAGCGTAATGCATCATTAGGCAAGTTGTGAGTTTGACATTCAAGCTTCCCCTGCGCGGAACAATTTGGAGCGATTGATATTTCCCCTCGGTGGGTGTCCCCACTGATTTCAGTTTGCTGTTTGCAAAGTTCCGTGAATGCCTATCCATACCAGAGATACGGGGCAGGGGAAATAAAACAGATTTACGCTGACATTGACGTTTCTCTTCAAAATATAACGATATCTATACAACGGTCTAAGTACGATTTTAAATTTCGAATCAGAGTACATTGTCAGTGATGAGTGTTGCCATTACTTTATCATCAACTAGCTATTGTTAGCGACTTCGTCCGTGCCACTTTAACTAAGGTGTTGGATTTTTTATTTTTAGACGATTTTTTATATCTAGAAAATAGTACTTTTTTCTGAATGAAATGTAACCTTCTCGCTTTTCTGTTCTTTTGTTTACCCCTGACTACATGTGTGCAAAATTTGACGGCGATCGGCTGAGTAATTAAGGCGTGTAAGTGTAACAAACAAACAACAAACTCATCGGTTTTATTATAGTATAGATTCTAGTAATGTTCAATGAATTAATTTCGGGATCTTATGGTAAATCGGCTCAATCCCTGATATGGTTATATGAATGGAATTGATTATCCTTTCAAATAACCATGTTTTTTGTTATTTCTCTTATTTCTATTAACATTTTTTTAATCAAACTTAGTTTCTATTTAATCACTCAAAAAAACAACTCATCAAATTTTCATTTGAGACAGTTTAGGTTGCGAATAATAGTCCTCGAAAGAGTTATTTTATAAATCAGTGAAAATAAATCAGTGAAAAAGAAAATCAAAAATTTCACATTATTTTAATGTGTTTGACAAGAAAATCAGATTAAAATGTGTTACCGCTTTCATTTGAATAGAAAGGCCATGATTAATTTATTCAACAGTTGATATATTCACTGGGATCTGACAAGTACCCGCCCAAATCATGTCGTAAAGTAGATACTTGCTATATTTGCCTAGACAGCCATTTCCACTTAAGTTCGTTCAAGTACCTGAAGTCCCAGTCTTGGCAAAAATCTAAGTAACTTGATTTACAAATTATTATTTTTTAAATAGTGCAAATGCGAAAACAAAACAGTTTTTTTTTTTTTATTAAACCAGGTCATATATAATAAGGTGGTAAAAATTAAATACCTGCAACTTATTAAAATCTTAAGGAAACCTCTCAGATATCAAAGTTAATTTCTGACTTATACCTAAGACTTTTAAACAATTATATAAAGAATTTTTTGGTGCAGATACAGCAGCGTATACGGCGCTAAGCTAGTAAAAAATTACAACGAAAAATAATAAAGAAAAGTAAACGCTCACAACATTTTATTAGCGCCGTATAGAAGTGTAAACAAACAACAACCGTCTTCAAGACCTAAGTAGCGGCAGACAAGATGCGAAGTGTACTCTCTACTAATGACCACAGCGCTTTACAAGGAGCCTTTAGAGCCCCACTTGTTTTTTTCCTAGTCCTTACACACGCTTTGTGGGAAGAAAGCCGAGAGATAGTTCTTGGTGTCACTGAAATATTCAATAGTAGTAGAGAATCTTGGAAAATATTCTTTAAATTGCATTTAAATTATATAAGGCTGGGCACACTGCTTTTCCAGTCATAAATTGGTCTGCCCGTCTGGCGGCAGGAAACACTGTGAAATAACAGCATGTGTGCTTCGGTGAGTTAGTACCTAAGGGATGCGAGAACCTATTTTTCAAACCCCTCCTAATCCTTTATTCTTTATCATACAGGGAACAGTCAGCATGCCTGAATAGCAACGCAAATGTCAAAGTAATAACGACTAATACTCGTATATGAAATGAATCATTGTAATTGAATAGAGTATTAGTTTGTAGACATTATTATTTTACTTATAATTATCAGGTCAAGTTTGAATTCCCTTCAGACTGAATACCCCGCCTCAACCCACAGCAGTTTAATATCAGTAAGTATATGAATTTTTTCTTCATACTAATTTTTCTCCTCGACACACTTATTTCGATACACAAATTTTTGGCCAAGATTTATTACAAAACAAATTACTTTTTTATTTTTAGATATTTACAATTTCGTAGGCAAGCTGATGGTCCAATTGATGGTAGGTGGTTAGAGTCACAAGTAAGTGCACTGCTGATCCAGATAGGATATTTGGTAAAAGACATGGAAATATTCTTCTGCCCTAAAATGTGCGGCGGAACGATGACGATGATCAAGACATGAGATGAAACAATAAAAATTTTAATTATGTCCAAATAAAAGTAATTAACAATAAAAATTGAACTAGATTTAACACTTGGACTTATTTTTTTATTAAATTAAATACAAACAATTAAAATTCAAAACTTTTTTTATTAATTTCTTTCAATAAGATTCATTGAATCCGGTTGCAAATCAATCTGCTGAAACGTCATTGCATACCTACTGACAGTACACTTAACTGTGTTTGCTTTAAACTCTTTGCTGTCAAGCGTTATCTCCAAGTTTGTGAAGATATGTAGTTACGGGAAACGTTTCTACGGGGTATTCCTATTCTTTTATTGTGGTATTTAGAAACACTGTCATTAGTCTAGGTCAGTAATTCTGAGCTATTCTATAAATTTTAAGAAATATTTTTCATGGAATTCCATTATCGTTGCGACCTTTGTAATATTCTATTGTTTGCTAGATTTTACCTTTTTAAGATAGTTTAAACGATAATCGGATTTGTTGAAAATTATTGGTTTTACTTATTCATTTTTTATTATTTTCATTTTGTCTTCAAACGGGACTCACAAAATTTAGTTAACTAAAATCATATTTATTGCAGAGACCAAAATCGGTATCTTACAACAGTTAATTCCTTTGCATTTACCACCAGTTCGGAATGCATTTTCTTTTCTATGAGGAAGAAAAGCCTCATACTTGCTCTTTTCCAAATCAATTTGCAAAACAAGTAGAAAAATAGATTATTCCAAAGTATGACATTTAAACCTGAAAAGCCATTGAAAAGGGGATTTGAAAGGGCTGTAGTCACTTTTATGAAATAAAACCGATATGGCATTTTTGAAATAATCAATAAATACAGCAATCGTATATGACTTTAATTAAAGCATTACTTTATTTGATACTTATATACCATGATAAGAAGTTAACACAAAAAACAGACTAAAATCTAAAACCAAGTACAATTCTAATGTACCCTAGTAAGTATTACTGAATCAGGAATATTTGATTACACCTGAGGCAGCCCATTGGTTAATTATATTGTTTTAGGTGATAGGCCCTGTGATTAATTATTATCTATTATCCGCATATTTACTATAGGTATATTTACTATAGGTACGAAAAAAAGCACAAATGTTGTTATTTTACTGTAAATTTTCGTAAGATTTTGCTCTGCTTATGATTTAGTTACTCGCCCTGTGCTGATACTATCTATTAATAAATAAATATTTATGATATTAAACTAAGTAAGGGCCAATACGATTATCATTCAAACTTGCTTATTAAAACTTAATACTTCTCTTGGGTTGGCCTTTAACCGTTTAGAATTTATATTCGATTATTATTTCTCTGTGTCCTTTATCTAAGCAGCTTATGGTAAAAATCAATTTGGTTTAGTCGCAGACGGCAAGGTGACCATACTAGAACCTAGAAATGGTATTACTTCGTAATCTTTTAATAGTGTTTGATGAGACCTTTAGAACTCTTGGTTTAGGATTTTTAAGCCCTGGCTAATACTGAACTGTCTGTCAGAACGTTTGCAAGATACTTCCGACGTCTGTGTTTCTGAATGGGCATCTTCTGGCTGAGCTCGCTCCATCCTCGGCCTCGTCTTTGCTGCACTAAAAAAAACGTAGGCTTACGGTCCACTTGATGGTAGGTGGCCACCATTACCTAAGGCATACCGCAAAATTTTATATGAGGAGTATATAAAAATTATGCGTATTTTATTTATAAGCCATTTATGCCTAAAAAAAAAATTCTATACTAGTATAGAGCAAGCTACGTATACCAACGACGTGTATGACAAGCATACCCACTGCACGTTTTTGGTTTGTTCGCTTCCGTTCTGGAAGATTTGATCTCAATAATGAGTCCCATAGACAACCGAATTCGAACGTAAATAACTATGAAATCATGGTCACCCTTCCCATTTCCCGCCTAACCCTACTTGTGTCGACAGAATTAATTTCCTGGCCTATAACTCTCGTATATTGGAGGTTCGGCGACAGTTGTGAGTGTGTCCGATTTATAGCGCTAGTGTCGCGGGCATGTGTCACAGTATAGAGTAGACACTATAACTGATAGCAAAGTCTTTATCATTCATTTTATTTTCTGCTGATTCCTGCGGTTATAGTCATGTAGTTTCATATAATATACTCTTATTGTAGTTAAAGATCATGTGCTAATAGAAAAATGGTAGAAACCTATCAATTTAAAGGCCACGGTTGCGAACTGAACGCATACAGAATGTATGCCTAAAGTATGCAGAAAAGCTTACGTGCAATGAGGACAGTGAAATTTAAGGTTTATTTGCTTTATAATTTTTTCTTTATACTTTGATCGAAGTATCATCATCGATCAAAGTCGCCGAACAAAAAATCCTACTGTATTATATACATAATATTAATAATATAGTGAAATGCTTAACAGATAGGATCTCTTTTTATATTTCAAAATAAATATTTCTTAAGGTGTATTATACTAATATTTTATTTCAATTATAAATATTAAAAAAAATATCAAATATAGTATATAGTAGGCTGCGCTTTACTAATTCATTACTATGTCTTTTTTACTGTGTCGATAGGGTTCCGACAGTCTTATATCGGAACAAGGTGTAATCCTAAAGAAATAAGGATACGTGGAACTTAAATGGCCGTACCGTAATATTTACGACCGCTACATTAGCCTCAAGGTATTTTTATTGGAAGTGCAGCGATGGTATTGCTAGCTTCAATATGACATTTGCTGGGTGAAATATACCATCACCTTTCTTTCATTTGACGACGAGTTTGATAAATTAATAAATTGTTGTAAAAAAATCTTCCCTTCACAATACTGAAGTTTTCATCTTTCTCAAATTAATTTATATTTCAAAATAAAATTTTAATTTGATGAATTGAAAATATTCATAGGTATATTCAATGTTGCCTACTTCAATTTTATTAAATTACATGCGTAACAACAATACAGTAACCATATAAGTCTATAATTTGTGTATCTCAATGTATTAGCAATAAATCAACACATATTTAAAACTTAATAAATACTTTTTGAAATTGCCTTTGATGTAGGCGCCAATAGCATTTCCGGGTTTTTTGAAAATCTGTCATTTTGAAAGAGGTTTGCGCACAAATCTTGTTTTAATTTTTCTAAAATATTGCTTTTCTTTTTTTACATTGGGTATTTTTTTTTATTTATATCAAAGCTTTTACAGCAAACAACCAAGAAACAATCTTCCGTAATCTAAATAAAGCTCTGGAATACAGGAACCATATAAAATCTAAAATGATATGTCATCATAAAATGACAACCAACTGATAGAATATTACGTACAAATAGCAATTAGTAACATTTCCAAAATTATAACATAATTAAAGTTAAATACAAAGCAAGCTCATAAGTTCCGTTGTAACTGAACCGTCTACAAAGGAACTCCGCCTTTGAGGTAGCGGAATGTTGATCAAGTAATTAGCAACTTACATAAACGACGCTAGAATGTCTCTCGAACCGTGTTGGTCGTGGAGTTATGTTACAAGGTCACATCGGGTTTGGAGAAGCTAAATCTACTTTTACTTGGATATTTTCTAAGAGGAGCCATTTACGCTTTTATGCTACACAATGGTCACAGTAGTGATCAGAGCTTAAGGAAAAGGGATAGAGGACACAGTGAAGACAAGGCTTGCTTAAGAGGCGATTCCTCTTAACTTGGCGACTTCTTACTAATACAATAAGCGGGAGGTGTGTATTAATAAAGATTTTACATAGAAGTAATAGCGCTGTGGGAAGTACGCTCGGCTAACAACAAGTTAGGCGTAGGTTTGAATCCCTGTCGGTTTTCTTATTTCGTGTTTGGTTGGTATGGTGTAGAAATAACTATCACTTGTTCTTATAGTACTTGTAGTGGTCAACACATAAATACTTCTCTTTAAGAGTTTGTAATAAATGCCGCATCCAAACAAGGCTATCCAATTTCACGCATCAACTCGCCTCCATTCAAACGCGGGGTGTGAACACAGCTCACAGCAATAAATCTGAACTACGCTCAAGTTTTCATTTAAAACAAGTGACACGCGCGAAACTCGACTAATGGGAATGTTCCAAAATGTTCCTGGGTATTCCGAAATGTTCCCGATTGAAACGTCCTCACATTACGCTCGGATGATATATGTTCACAATGCAATAGCTTTAGGAAATTGCTTAGGTAATTTGTGGGTTTTCTACCACCCAATTTCCGCGTACCGGTCGTTTGACTAATCAAAATTAATCCATTGTTCTAGATAATATGAAATGTACTGTTCTTGATAATATGCTACATTAAATTTGATGATTTATAGATATTTTATTATCACCGGAACATTTAAGAACACAAATGCTATATTCCGCATGGGTGTGGTTACTACAGCCAGAGGATCTGTACAAATGACTGTGAAATGCAGCATGCCCTGCCACTACTTTACAGAACCAGACCAGAGCCAATTTTGAATAATTCATTTCTAAAGTTGACCCTGCTGGTAATCGAACCCAAGACCCCTGAGACAAAACGTTAAGTCAAGCACCCTAACCACTCATCCAACGGGCTCGTCAAATAAAGCGATATTATGCATTCAAGTGTACAATAAACATAATGTCTTACCAAAAAACCAAAAAGTTTCTCAAGTGGGATCGTTGTTTTAAATTAAACTATGGTGTTGTTATATCCACAAAATATACAGAGTTTATTTGCTATCATTACCGACTCTATTTTTATGTTGGCACTCTTTTTCTATTTGACCTTCTTCCATTGAAGTACGGTCGAAAGCATTTTCCCATGTTTAAATGAAAAGAAAGGCATTTGTTTGCAGTAGGCAGGTAGCGAGACACAGGTGTGGGACACGCAGGGTACACTTATACTAATCTACGGTGAGACAAATAGCATCTATACGAGAACGACCGACCATAGACTTACATATCGCATAGAAAATATCAAACAAAAATTGTGTGAGCTTTGACTTAAGAAGAAATTATTGAAAGAATGCCAAAGTAGTCATGGGTTTGTTTAGAGACAAAATTCACAGATTCCTATAGATATTTTTTTCTTTTA
This sequence comes from Synanthedon myopaeformis, assembly GCA_944738685.1. Taxonomy (NCBI): domain Eukaryota; kingdom Metazoa; phylum Arthropoda; class Insecta; order Lepidoptera; family Sesiidae; genus Synanthedon; species Synanthedon myopaeformis. The sequence goes on from OX122919.1 coordinate 9,556,234, forward strand.
CCCAGATTTATGATACATTATATAGTTTATTGTTTCTTATTTAGATAAACTACAGAAATTTAATATATTTATTCCATATTTGGAGTTTACTCCTTAAGAATCGATTTTCATATATGTACCTATAAGCCCGTGGTATGAAAATTTAAAGTGTGCGAAACAACGAATAAAAATATATTTAATTTTAAAGTCATTTCTTCGCACAATTCGTACGTAACAAAATTGTGCGAAACCACTACTAATCAAAATTGACACACGTTATGCGTTACATACTATTTTTGAGTTTCAGAGATATTGCGCCATCTACACAATATTTTTTTAAAAAAGATCAATGTTGTTCTTTCGGCGTGTTCGAATTGTGAAAATTTAAATGCATTTTATTGTTCGTAATGAATAAACTACAGTCATGCGTCGGAGCTGACACACACACATTTTTACCACTCATTTGTTTTTCATTATTGCATTTCGCACACATTGTACAAATATGCAAATATTTTAACAAAAGTTTCTGCATGTTTGGACTTTTGCTTTAGCTTCTAAGAACTTTATGACTTTATGACTCGTAATTGGTACCACAATGAAAGGTCTAGTATATTCTTAGCACAGTAGCGTTTATCTCAAGTCGGGCCCTTCAGTTAACGAGTTACTTGGGAACACAGAGAGTCGGGCAGGTGCGCTAGACAAGTGTGCTGTTACGGCTCATACACAACCGCCGTTTCACAAAACATACGACGGCGTTTTGTATGAAGAGAACAGCAGATGATTTTATTTGAAAATTTATAATTCAATTCTGACTATATTTACTATATTTTCATGTACAAGTATGCACAAGTGTTGTTGATGGTTATATAATAATTTAATGTTATTTTAATCAAAATTAATTGCTTCTAATACATTAAGTGCTAGTTTAGTGAACGACGATCCCGGGCTTAAAGGCAATGTTTACGGCTTACTTCAAATAAAAGTCTCCTTAGACCTTCTAAACGCATTTAATTAAATCTGTTCCGTCTGACTTGTCTCGCTTCGTCAGATGTAAACAAGAAGGGTCAACCTGCTGAATTTTCATTAAATACTTCTTTTTCCTACCATTTTAATTAATTAAATTTAATAAATATTAAAACTTCAGTTCTCTCTATCTAATGAATGTAAAACATTAATTATCTGAAATATTTTTTTACAGCTTATGTATTTACATAATGTGATCTCCAATCCTGTGGGGAAATTCGCATATGATTTTTTTTTTTTTTTTTCAAGAAGTATTGGTAAGTAAGTCTAAAATACTGGATATTCAATTTATGGCCACAGTTATGGCATCATCAATTTTTCGATTGAAAAAAATCTTTAGAAACCTATTGACTGTATTGACTGGGATATCAAATGAAAGAGCTTCATGAGCTGATTTCAAAAATATACCACATTTCAGCCAGTTGTTTCGTAATAATTTTTTTTTTTTTTTCAAAATACTCTATGTTTGAGTTCGTCCTGACAGCAAACGCTGAATGATATTATTTCTAAAATATAAAACCACTCGATTAATAAAACATTTCACAAAATGTTCCAAAAAAAGATTTTTTTTTCTGTGGCCGTTTTTAATCATCAGTCCGTATCAGGAAACAAGAATAGAAAAGGCAAAATTTGCATAAAATTCTAACCACCAAAGGCGGAATCTAAATAATAAATTGTTCATTGTTACAGACGCTCTGGTTATCCGATTGTATATTTATTTATGTAGACGACGACATAATGAATTCTCTCGGGATGCGCGATTATGCAGATTTTTACCACCCTCTCTGCTTTTAACAACCAACAGTTTCTGTGGACCCTATAAGGACATATATTCTATATTCGATATAATATATTATATCATACTATCCAACAAAAACATAAAATGTGCAACAGCTCACACCGCAGCATTTTTTAAGTTTTAACATTTTCAAATCAGCTGTAACTTCGAAAATAATCTATTTGATTAGTTTTATTCGAATGAAATTTTGAAAAATTATTACTTAGCAAAAAGCGCCATCTTTAGAAAAGAAATTTCACTAGATAGTCATTTGCTTTAATATTTTACTGAATACAAACGCTTCAGTGATAGCTGCTATATTTACAGCACATTCAATTTTTAACGTACAGATGGCGCTATTATAGTAAATGCATTTAAATTTATAACAAACATTTTTAAATAAAAATTCATCACAACTGAGAAACTGGAGACAGTTTTTGTTCTGGAGACAGACTGGACTGTTTTTTTTTTATATAATATGCACTGCCAGCCATAGTATGATTAAGAATATTTAATTAATAATTAAAGATAAGGAAGAGATAGGGAAATGGGCTCTGGCATCCCTTACTTACTCACCGAAACAACAGCATGTGTGTTAAACTACTGGTTAAGTATTATACTTTGGGCAGTATTTAACACACTAAAAATATATTTAATTTTAAAGTCACTTCTTCGCACAATTCGTACGAAACAAAGTTGTGCAAAACCACTACTAAACCACTTATTAGTTAAAGACGTGCTGCCCAAATGATGCGAAACACAATGTGCCCTTTTTTTAACTTTGGGCAATCCTAATGGATAGCCGGCAGCATAGGGGACGCTGCGGCGTTATGCCGGACTTCTACCGGCTAAAACTTAACAATTTTCGCTCCCTGTCGAAATTTCGGCGTACCCGAAAGTGTATGTACGCCAGTCATCTCGAGGGACCTCACGACGAAGGGCGGTAGTCTCCCCTAAAGACTACCGCCTAGGAACCGGTAAAGCAATATGCCCTACCACTGTTTGCTAGACCCAGACCAAAGATCAGCCAGATTCATAGATTAACTATGAAAATTTCATTTCCTAATGTACGTATTATTGAGAAATCATATTTGTCAATTAAAATTAACGTATAAGTTATCCACGTTACAATTTGACTTTCCACGTGTACATAAATGTGGTTCCATTCATCTTGTAACGTTGATATTTAAAAGACTTGTAAATGTGAAAATAAATCTATACCCACGTCAGACATCAATTGTAATTAAAGTTTCCGTTGTTCCTTTTAACACGACATTTGTGTCCAGCATTTATTTTTTTCTACATTACCATCGAAATAATATATCTTTGCAATTACGTACCTACCTGTCACAACTGTTACGTAATGTAGGTACGTATTGTTTGTAATGTACAGACCTTATAAAATGAAGAGCATGACCTACATTGTGCCTAGTGCGGATTCAATAAATGCATTTCAAATACTTGTCACACATACTAGCGACCCGCTCCCGGCTTCACCCGGAATGCAATTTTTTATATACACAATCCCTCCTCGTTTATTCTTCTTTCCATAATTGAAAACCGTATCAAAACCCGTTATGTGGTTTAGAAATATTTATCGGACATGGTGACATCAACCTTCTAGTGTGCAAACCCCGTCACGCCAGCCCACAGTAGATTAGAAATACTAAAGGCTCTCGAGATCGCAGATTAATTATCATTACATCAAGTGGTCATTCATTACACAAACTTATCGTCTACAAAACAATAAGTGCAATGGAAACACACTATTTAGAATGCGATAATATAACTAAACGCACGCAAACACCTGTTTTCTCGGGGCAGGGTTATTTTTAAATTGTTTGGACACGGGAATATTTGCCAAATTTTTTGTCTCAAATTCGTAGGCGAGCCCCGGACATTGTCACGTCACGTTAGAAGGAGTACACACTGTCTGACCATTATAAAACTTACATGAATGAAGACTTGTTTTGAACGTATTTTCTATTCGCGTAAGATAACATAATGCAATAGATTTGTCCGTGGGTGTGGTAACAGAAATTTATATAACTACTTTTACTACATCGTGACATAGTGATAGTATATCTTCTTGCAGAAATTATATCGTTAATCGCTAAATATTCAGATTTCCAACCGAAATAATTGTAACTTTGTAACAGTTGATAGTAAATTGTTCACTATTAAATTAATAAAGTGAAAACTTATATCAAATCATAATAATGCTTAAAAATTTAATACATAACATCATAATTTCCACTTAAATTCCACCATATATTTCTTATTCTTAGTAGTAGTACGTTTCGTAGTCATTCGGGCAGGCCGTTTGACGGCGTAACCACCGGCTTATAGAAAACCACCGTGAATGTATGTGTGCTATTGTCAGTGAGTGAGTAAGGGATATCAGAGCCCATTACCAGTATCCTTATCCCTACCTAATCTCTTATCCTTAATCCTACTAAGGTCGTCAACGCACTTGTAGCACCTGTGGCGTTGCTTGTGTTAACACTATGACCAATTGATGGTTCTCCATCCTTGATTCATTGATACACTAGATAGATACCACTTTTATTTAAAAAACACTGTGTCACAATTATAGACGAATATTATTGATCACGAAAAAATTTTAACGTTAAAGGGCGCCAAGGGATCCACTTGATACTGGGGGCTACTGTAGCCCAGAAACTGTCACCCAAGGTAAACTTTGATGATAGAGTAAAGGTCATCCAGTTCAACTCTTAGAAAAAAGCCGGTAGTCTGCGCGGTTTATAAATAAGGGGCAGGCCAGTTTACATCAGCTGATGGTACCCACTTTCAAATACTTTACATTTTCGAAAAAAAATCTTTCAACTAAATTACTAATATAAATCGAAAATTTGTTAGGATGGATGGATTTTTGAAATAAAAAATTTTTTAGTAAAATATTTTTTTACACAAACAGATTTTATATATCAAAATGTAAATAACACATTAGCCAACAATTTACAAAATTACGTGGACGAAGGCGCAGGATATACCTGCTACTATATACATATCACTATCAGTGTAAAATGTACCTAACAGCATGTTAAGAATATTTTTAATCATGTGACGAAGTGGGTGTTTTAAAACGCACATGAAAATTGACGTATATTCGACGCGAACAAAACAAGAAAATGACGAAGCGCACATTTACGCTTCACATAAAACGTTTATATCGTGTTTGTTCAAACCAATTCTCATGTCATTTTATTTTTAAAAAATTGTTTAGAATTTGATCTTATTCAGGGTCGAAATTACATCACTAACAAGTCTATTTAATCCTAAAATGAAATTATTGGCTAAAGATGTTTTAACTTCGAAAATTCGAAAGATTAGTAGCATTTGTTGTACCATTTTGAAACCTTGATTAAATTGGAATTGAAATGTCAGAGTTGTCTGAAAAAAATATTTTTAATTCTGACACAATTAAACTTTCCCCATACAAAAAGTACCCAACGCGCCTACGGAAGTTTTGCCTTATAAATGTTAAAATTTATATTTGATTTATAGATGTGTATAGCAGATAGAGGAAGATTTGAATGTCTGAATTCAAAGCAAAAAACATTTTTGCTATACAATAATACGTTCCCAGGATCAAAGCATCGTAAAAAAAAATTTGTGTCTTAAACGATACAATGAAACTGCAAAATATATAAGTAATTCAAAATCTTTAGTACTGAACAAAAACCTTCGGTAACAAAAGTTTATAATGCAGTAAACTTCTGAATTCATGTGAATTCATGCAGTTTAATTACAAGTGATTGACACAATCAACTCCCAAAATATCAAAGTTGTCTTACAACCTTGAATTAAAGTGAAAATAATTTTGTTTTCAAGTAGCCGTCTACATATATATATTTCAAAATAGCCAAAATAATATATATATATTTCATGGAAATATCAAAATTCACTGTATATATTACACAGAGGCGTGTATTAGTTTAGTTTTAGGAAGTTGCAAATAATTATTGTTTGGGAAACCCTTTTAATGCACAGTTACAAGTAGAGATCATATGTGTGCTAAGACTCGGTCGTGGTGGAGCGTGTTTAATTAATTATAACTTAATTAATAAAAAGCAATTAATTAATTAATCATTAATGAAAATTGCAATAAATGAGGAAGGTTTGTGTATACAATTATAATGGTTCGCCGTGAAGCGAAGCTAGGTGCAGGTACCAAGTTACTTATAAGAATAAATCAACGTTTGTTTCGTAAGATAAGATATGATATTATTTTTAGATAATAAAGCGTTCAAATACATTCATTTATTATCATCGCCCGAAAATATATGACTTTATGTTGTATTCGTGTAACCTTATTTTCAAATAAAATGTATTATATTAGCTGTGCTAAGCAGAAGCAACATAAAAATATGACATTTAAATTGCCACAGAAATAAATTTCGAATATATGAAATTCTTATAATAGACACACTTGAAAATATTATTGCAAATTGTTGTCGCATTGTTAAATATGTTTGTCCTTGTGACCAAGCCAAATTCTTTGACGATGTGCCATAGGCGAACGGTTTTTTTATTATGTTCTATGTACGAAACAGACAGTTTTATAAGCTCGTTACATATCACTCATGAAAATAACTCACGAGGGGTGAGTCACTTTTGCCTCACCTAAGATAGAACTCAAAGAGTAAATTAAGGTAGTGAGTAAATTAGTGATTTCTTAATTAGAGATTATAACGTCCTTGGCTTTTAGTTGAAGAGTCCGTTGGCTTAACTTTCTGTTCCAGGGTTCTAGGGTTCGATTCCCGGCAGGATCAACTTTGGAAGTGAACTTTTCAAAGTTGGCTCTGGTCTGAATCTGGAAAGTAGTGGCTCTATTCATACCCAGATTTTACAGGTGTTGTAGCTTCGACAGGTTAAACATCAGGGATCATGGCGGGTCGCGGATATCGTGTCACAATGTTCCCGTGACCCTGCCCATCTACGGCCGCACTTGAAAGTAGTTGGGTTTTAGCTAGCAGGATCCTGTAAGTTGCCGGATATTCATGAAAATCTTCCAACGTTAAAAAACGGACAAATTAATCATGTTAAATACTTATCCCTCGGGAGCAATACTTTATTCTGGATCAAAGGTGCACTAATTAGTCCTTTTCTGTATCTCTGACAATGTGTATCTAAAGTTTCATGATGATGTGTTAAGTAGTGCAAGAATGAAAGAGTATCAAACCAACAAATAAACGAACTCACTTAACATTTATAATATTAAATATATTATCTATAATTATATTTATTATTATAATATTACATGTTATTTATAATTTTATTACGAGACTAAGATAAAGGGTCTATTTCCATAATAATATCTCTTTTGGCATTCAAAACTTAGGATATAATTTCTTTTTACATCTGAGCGAATAACCGTACAATCTTATGCAATTCTTATTCAATGTGACCCATTAAAGAATGTAACAGTAACTTCATAAACATCGGTTGTGTTATTTACAAAACTATTTGGATGTTGCTCAAACACTTCATTTAATACAACTATGTAAACATTTTAAAATTGTTAAAAAATTTCAATGCGCTTCAAATTCGTTTTTCGTTCTATATTTGAATATTTCGACCACCCTTGAACTGACTTTCAAGTTGAAAAAGAATAAGAAAAACATGTTTATGAAAATATTATTTAAAATTAGTTTCTCTTTGAAAATACACTTGGAAAAAAAATTAATGTAAGTAATTAATGTAATATACATACCTACTTCTTTTTTACCGCACGCTATAGGCCATAGGCGAACGTAGCAACATACGCCATAGGTGCTGCAAGTACGCTGCCGACCATAGAACCATAGACAATAGAACGCTTTTGAAACTACATATGCAAACCGTTTCTAGACCGATTGAATCATTTCTCGTTTTGATAAAAATTACAAGAACTACAAAAATTAAAAAAAGTATGAAAATTTCATAGAAGCTTTAAAAGAAATAAAAATATAATGATTGTAAATAAGTCAATTTGTATAATAAAATTTATAGTATATTAATATAATTAATCAATTGATATTTTTGTTCCGTACTTACGAGTACAAGGAATGAAGCCAGGAACGAAACTATTGAACTATAATTTCATTAAATTTAATGTAATGAACTCGTTTATTATCGCCACCGAGCCACACCTCCTTTGCGTTTGAAGTGATTTAGAACTAATTTCATTCGTCACATATTAGATTTAGTTCTCCTCTACACGTGCTGTTGCAAATTTAAATACCACGCAACTATAAATTTATCAGCAGAGAAATCTTTTTTTTTTATTATTTGTGATCTAAGAGCCACGATTACTATACCACTCTGTGTCAAAAAAAATACCAGTTTGTAGAGTGGTATAGAGCACATTGCTTTCCTCAATCATAAACTGGTATAAGCGTAAGGCGGCAATAACCAATCCCTTAAAAATCTTAAAGGCCATCTTTAAAATATGTGTTCTTTTGCTGTTGAAATTTAGTAGTTGAGTGCCTCAAGATTGCTACCGTCATGTGCTTAGGGGACGGTACCCACCTACCATCAACTAAACCGTCGGCTTGCCTGTCACCCGGTTACTGTTAGAAAGTAATATAAAAAAGTTATACCAACCTTCACTAGATAAAGATGGCTGTGGGATAAAGAGTGGTTTAAAAAAGGGGGTTAGGAAATTCTTACACACATGAGCTCTGCGTCGTCCGATCAATCAGACCAACAGGAAAAAATATCCTCGTCGTCCGATCAATCGGACGAAGCAGTCGAACCACGCGTTCTCAGGGGTTATTTCAAGGTAGTTTTTGTGAGCGTGTGGTTACTGCCGTCAGATGGGCTGCCCAGTTTATATCTGCGGAATGAGATAATAATTTGGTTTGCCACTACGAAGGCATAGGATACAGGTATTTTAATATATGTTATCTGTTATATATTATCTTTGACCGAAAGGGGATGGCAACTCACTTGCTGAATACAAAAACCACATTCCACTTTTACTCCCTAATCTTAATGAATATTCAATAAATCTACTGTAATTTATTATAATATATAATGATTTATATAATATATATATACTAAATAAATATACTGAATACTTATTAGTATTAAATAGTACTGAATACTAAATTGAATAAAGGGCGAGCAAAACTGAAGTTTAGAACTGTTTTAGTTCAAGAAATGCTGTCAAAGGTCGCTCGTTTGAGACTCGCCAAACTGCGTAACCCGACGTTGAAATATGTGAGGTATGCGGTCCAGAGCTATTTTAGCGACGACTTTGTTTTGATGAGTTGAGGTATGCATGTTGTCCCGTCATTAGTAGACCGACTGACTGACAACCATTACTTTACATCAACAATTATCCCGACATCATATTTAAAGATCGAATTACTGGTAATAAAGGAAATGGCAGACCGGAGACAGAAGCAGAACACTGCTTCCTTTGTTGTTTAATTGAAATTTCAAAAAACTATAATTATATAAGAAAACACGCTACTAACTTCGTCAGGAATAATGTTAATATTATGCTGCCGTTAAACATAATTTAAATTCTATACATATGTTTGCTTAATCTCTCTCTCATGGTCAAGGCGATACAGATAAAACTTAAATTGCAGAAAATAAAAAAAACTTGATATTTTTTATATCTATATCTATGTACAATATGTATATAATACATAAAATAAAAAAAACGCTGTCTGCTTCTGTTTGTTTCTCCGCTAAGGGTCCGTTCACACAGAAATTTCAAGGCGATTTTTTTTTCGACTAGCAATCAAAAGGCTTCAATTTAAGAAAAACAGTACAAAGTCTAGTCTATATAATTTTGGATAAGTCAAGTTATATTATTTCTGTGTCACAATAATTGTGACACAGAAATTATTTGTAAAAATGTAAAAATTTATTTATTAAACTTAAAATCTAAATTATAATCTCATAAAACTGTTCAACAGTTTGACTGAAGGATCAAATGATCTCGCATGTAGGTATATGTAATATCTCCATTATTATTATTATGTCTATATCATTATTTCATTTATCATTATATCCCTTATTATTTCCTTCTTCAAACTAACTGCACATAATATTTATATATTATGTATACATATATCTATATCTATACATAATATATCGACAAACAACATGAACCAACAAGCTCTATTCATTTCAAATTATTAAACGTTTTTGCTTTTTCAATAGCGCAATATAAAAAGTCTTTTAAACCTCTTTGTTACAGATTTCTTCAAGGGCATACTGATATCATCGACAAATGCGTCTTCGAATCAGCGGGTCACCAAAATTAAACGCGATGCATCCGTGCTACTGTTCCCATTCTAAATTGAGAAACGCAGCTCGGGACTGCACCATGAGTCACGAGTCAGAAGTACTTTTGAAGTTCACACCGCACATAACAAACAAATAACAGATCTATAAAGATTTAACTGTTTGTTCTATTTGGAGCAGATCACTCATTTGTGATGTAGGGATTATGTTTAAGTGGAGAAAAAAGCCTTTTAAACGTCAGCTTATTATAACCAGGGTTTCTGAAAAAATAAATAGCCAAGATTATGATGATCCTGAGAAGTAACCCTCAAGAAGAAACTCAGATGCACTCTTTTTGCCATCTTTATAATAAAATTATAGTGTATTTATAACAATTAAAATTACTGAGTATGCTTAAAGCAATTTGATTAATATAATATTATATTATATTAATTTAATTACTAGCTTTTATATGTAATAATATTTTATTTTTCTAAAATAAAAGTAGCCTAAAAACATAAGTTACTCCTAAAAACATAAGCTATCTGCCACGTGAAAGTCACGGTAAAAATTGGTCAAATTGGAGATTAGTTGAAACAGACACACAAAAATTTAAGTAATTGATTTTTTTATATAAGTACCTACCGCGTACCGTATGCTTTATGATATAATTTAATAAAAAACATTTATTTTGACAATACAAACACTTCAGTTTTATTTATAATATATATCTGTTTCACGCGGCTTCGCCTATTCAATGCAAGCAAACAAACAAATCTTTCCTTTTTATAATATTAGTATAAGTATAGATAAGTAAGTGTATACTCTCGGATAAGTCCTTCCTTATATCAGATGGTTTGCTTCTGATGGAAACTGCTTTTATTCGTCAAAAATAAATATCACAGCAGAGCATTGAAAATGAATAATGAATGACAGAGTGCATAATGATTTCGCCAATAAAGTCACTTGATATCAAAGATGTTTAGCAGTTAATTAATGAGTAAGAAGATCTACGTTTCATTAATAATGTTGGTGTTGACATTAATTAATAGATCGCGCTGCAAACTGCCACTGCAGATTATAATTTATGCACTTATGTTGTTACAAAGTGAAGTTTAGCTCTCGTGTTAACGCTCGACCGATATTTAGCTCTTTGATCGGTATTTACAGACTCCACATACTACCGGGAGCAGAGTAATCTACATTAATAAATTAAATTCAAATGTGTGTTTGTAATGTCAAAATAATAAGTGTATATCAAAGTATAGATGGTAATTATAACAAAAAAAAACTATTTTTAATTTTTTTCTGTCTGTTCCGGCAAATCTCAGAAACGGCTGGGCCGATTTTGACGGGACTTTCACTGGCAGATAGCTGATGTTATAATGCGTAAGTTAGGCTACTTTAATTTTATAAAAATAAAATTAATGTATAAGCAGTGTTCATTTTGTCTACCAGGTGGTCAAATGTTCTTACCTTTGCGCTCTAACTCAAGGGTGCCTGACTTGATTCCCTACAGGGTCAGCTTTGCAAATGTACTTTTCAAAGTTGACTGTGATCTCTATGTTTTAATAGTGCCAAGAAACAATGTATAAATTAGACTGCCCCTTAGGCGGCAGGAACTAACCTCTTACCAAAGACCACCGTGAAATCCAACTTTGAAAAGTTCATTTACAAAGATAACTCTGTCGGGAATCGAACCCGAAACCCCTGGAACAGAGCGGTAAGGCACCCTAACCACTCATCCAAGGGGCTAGCTGTTTACTGGAAAACAGTCATTCGTTCCATAAGCATGCGTGTATGTGATTAATGCTATCTTCTCTACAAAACTAACCGGCAACTGTAAATAGTTTTCAAATGATATAATGCTGAAGCATAAATCCTGCAAGAATGTGATTTAAAGATTTAACACGGCGTGGCACATTAATTTCTCTTATTCGTTGGATCATTTATTTTTCTTAACTTTTGTGAAGAGAAGTTTCGAGAGATTGTCGTTATATTATAACTTTATTATTATAATTATTATCTTCGTGATAACATTATCACTATAGGTCTGACTAACTGGTGCCCGCGACTTCTTCCGCGTTGAAAAATAATAAAAACTGTTCATAAAAAACAGCTGACGATAGTGGTGCCTCATTAATTTTTATTTTTAGATTCTCCCTCGGGAAAGTCCTTTTTTCTGGATAAAAAGCACCCCATGTCCTTTTCTGTATCCCTATTAACTACGTGTAGTGTACCTACCTAAGCAAAATTTCATTATAATCTAGTAGTTAATGCCTGAAAGCGTAACAAACAAACACACACTTTCACATTTATATTATTAGTTAGGATTCTTATGAGCGCAGAGGTAAATGATATTTTTTTATACTTTTCCCGAACGTTTGGGCGCAACATTTTCATAAGTACTCATATTATAGACACAAGAACTGGTAGAAGCCAGTAGAGAGAAATATAATTGGGATGACAATTATGGAGACAGGCTTATTATAATTTAAATATGAAACACATATAAACAAACAAGTGAGATGCCTTATAATTGAAATAATTATAGACGTTATAAGAAAATAACTGAAAATAAATTTAGTTGTGTAAAAATAGCAGCATACCTTTAGTTTACAGTGACCGAGTGGTATGTGGCGTCAGGCGCATCGTTAATTTGGCGGATTGCCAGCCACTTCGGAATGCTATTCAAACCGGTCTTGCACCGATGACTAATTCAAACACCGCACGAACACTGATCAAGTAGTCTGTGCTAATTATTATATCGAGCCTTTTCAGGAAGAACATCGTAACCGTCATTTTGCATATTTTACAGGAGAAGGTTTTTTTTAAATATCCAATCAACTGACTAGACCAAACATGGAGAATGTTTGGTCACTTTAGAAGCAAATCCACACCATAGTAAAATGGCTGATCAAGTCACTTTAGCAGCAACTTATTTAGTAATAGCCCATGCAACTCATAAACGACTGAGTAAGAAACGATGGTGAAAATCACATTACTTCGAAATGGTCCAAGGACTAATTTACTATCAAAATTAAAAGCAGATGACGGTGGTTCATTTATAAACTTTACTAGAATATCAGACAAGGATTTTGAACATATACTGAAGCACTCGACTTGAGAATCTGTCCCTTGACACCCTGTATCATTTAGTAGAACTAGGCTGTAAATAATAACTGTTAGAATAGTTTTAATTAATATGTTTAATGTGTGATTTTGTGGTCTAGGAACTAAAGTAATATTTATTTATTTATTTATTTATTTATTTGAAAATGCTTACCAACCAAAGACATACTTAATCACAATATACAACACTCACAGAAAGGAACATCACAAGTATGAATTTAAATTATAGAAAAGCACAAAATTATTTGAGATTAGTTAAATTATAAATGAATCAACATATGTCAATGAGATCAATATTAGAAATACCTAGAACAATTTACATACAGTCAATCACTAACATAAAATCAATAAAACAAAATACCAATCAATAAAAGAGAGAAAGAATTCAAAATGACAGATAAGAAAAAACATTATTATTATTATTATTCACATATATTTATTTTCATTATTAATTCTAATTTTTTTTTTACAATATAATTATACAATGACAATAAATATTATAAAAAAACTTAAAACTATTATTCCAGACGGATGTAGTCTAAATATAATGTATACTAATTCCCCCAATTGCACCCAGGAGAAGCCAGGCGCGTCGGTCTATTTTATAACAGTTTTTTTTTAACTTATAGAAATATACGTGAGATATTTCCACGTAAATATTTTATTATAATACAATTCTTATCTAAACTAGGTCAAACTGTAGCAAATGTAACACAAAATTATTTAATTCAGTACTATGTCGTATACATTTATATATTACTGGATTCTGGGTCGAGACTTTTCTCAGCGAATATTTATATGAATATGACAAAGATTTATAAAAACTTGAAAGATTTTGCTTTTTGGGTCAATTGCGTTCATACGACAACGAAACTAGTGTCGTTATAATTCACATAAATATTGAAAATATTATGTCTTGTTATTCTTAGTAAAACACATTTGATTCAAAACATACGAAAGAAATATTCAGTTTAATTTTATTAAGGTTTGAATAATCATGTGACCGTTCTTTATCGCTTCACGAGTAGGTTAAGTTATGAAACCGAGCTGCGTTGTGTCTATTACCTATTCTGTGGCTGTATTTATTTATTTATTAGTATCTATTTAGTAGTAGCAGAAGAGATTGCATTCCGCAACCATGTCAGACGTCATTATGTCTGTCTCTTTAACATGAAAATTTCTGAATCAGGGATACCAGAGCCTACTTCTTTATCCTCTCTTTATCTTATCTTTATCTAGCAATTAGAAGGATTTTTACATTTTTAAATTAATTCACAAAATAACAACTCGACTCTTTTGTTGGAATGCGCGTCAAATGTAAAGAAATCGCTAAAAGCTTCGCTCGACACATGTCATTAGTCTTGCTACATTTTTCTCGGTGCTGTCGCAACTATGTGGCATTCAAAAAGCGAATCATTGCGTAATACAGTGCCACAAATTACTATTTATTCGTAATTTGTTGTGTTATCTGTCAACAGTACTTGCGCACTTGTGACGCGCGAATGAGTTTTAACGAGGTATGTTTCTACTTCCTTTTAAGGGGCGGACAGTCCAAATCAAATTCCTCCTGCATATAGAAAAAAAAACTTAACAAACTCAACTGTGTCTTTTGGCGTTAAATATGTTTTGCCTGTAAGAATTATTTTGGGCCATTTCTGTCCATTCCAGGCATTGTTGGACATTCTTTCAAATCTACTGGTGTGAGCCATGTCCGCTGATCAGTCAGATTCTAGGTATGCTTAGCATAGCATACTTAGGTGACAAATTAATTTCAAAGTCACTGATAATACCAGCTTACTTTTTTGAAGGTTTATCTGATATCTTTCCTCGGAATTCAACTAATATTTAAAAAAATTAGCCGAATTAGTCCAGCCGAATTCAATATTTGTGTTATTAGAGAGGTGTATTTCGAATAAATCCTGGACTTGCATGGTACACATCAAAACCCTGTTATTTCTGAATTGCTGGTCTGTTTACGTATAATGGCGCCAACGGAACGATGATTAACGTGTGATATTTACCGGTGTTTCTCTAATAAAACTGAGTCCCCTACTAAGCTTTTCTCGGAATTTAATTTTAGTGTAAGATTGAGGTTTCAGTTATTTTAGCAAAATTTTGTAGTACTTTAACACGTTAATTTTAGAAACGGCATAACGAATTTGGATTGTATTTGAATAACGGATAGAAAATTTGGCACACAGATAATTTATGGCATACATTTTATTCTGGAAAATTGTTAGGCGGAAAATGTGAGATTTTCAAAAAATGAACTACAGCGGGTACGAAGTTGCGGGCTCTTAAGTTTTTTAAGTGTATATACTTAAAATAAAGTCACAGTCGTCATCTACTTCGGAAATCTTAGTAGGGTTGTAGAATTTGCATCTGGACATTCTTATCGCGCTGGAAGTTTACAAATTCCAACATGTCTAAAGAGCTTTATACTACGCTTACTACCAGTATTAAAATCTGAAATTAGTTTACTTTGGTAATGAAGATAACTATTGCGTTCTTACATGTAATTAGATATTTAAAAAGAAACACAAAACTTTACCTCGATTAAAATGACTTTATTTAAAGTAAATGTTCCTAAATATTGTTAATTTTCAAGTGATCTCCAATGATTGATTATTTTATGTAGATAGGTAATGATGTAATATTTGATTAGTGATTGCTTTAAGATGTTATCTAAATAAATTGTAACTAAAAAACATGATTTCTAAAACATGATTTCTATAACACTCTTGGAGTTTTATAAATAACACTCCAAGATCTACTCAGAGATAAAATAAGAACTAAATATGCAGTCCTGTGAACGTAGTGTGAAGCCGGTAAAACTACGCCTTGCCGGCCGTAGTCAGGTGAAATAAATGTTTTTTTTTTTACTTTATTTAAATTATAGAGACGTTGGAAGATGATGACGATGATGATGACAGCCAACTACTATTAAGTTGTCCGTCACTCTGCCTGTTGCCGATTATCATAAAAAACTTGATAACTGAATTTAACATTCGATTTGATGGTCTAATTTAGTAAATCAACTCTTAAAGAGTTGATTAAAATAACCTCTAAATTCTGAACTATATTTTGTTTGCAGACTTCAATTTCTAATAATGTTTAAGGACAAATTCTTAACGAAAACCAGGTTTCGTGGAGACACGATGGTATGCAAAGTATTCAGCAGTAGGGACAGATTAAGTAGGTCATCCCGCGTCCGGCGTGCTATGGTATGTAGCCCAACAAACTGTTTATATTTACCCACAGTTCTGATCCACAACGCGATTGGGAGATGTTTCAGATCGTTTTGTTTTATATCACTTCTTGACAATTAATTACGGGAATAAGGTCAGACTTATTCCCGTAATTTCTATGAATTTAGCACGCAATATTTTTATTCCGCTGATATTGAAAATGTAAAACGGGCATGGCTAATTTAATAAAATCAACATCTCAGAGGATTGATTATTAACAGAGGATAGTTTATTACCTGGATTAACATATAGGATACTTTTTATCCTGGAAAAATGTTATGTTCCCGAGGAATCACAGCGATAAAGACGTCAGGTGTATTACTGTGTTATATTTTTCATTTTTCAACGCAGACGACGTCGCGCCCACCAACTAGTAAGTAAATAAATAAATAACAACATCGCCATTAACATGTTAATGATAGTTGAATAACTGCTGTTGTCGATATAAACAGCGCATTCCATAGGCCCTTGTCGAATTGGCCTCTTGCCAGAATGTCGCTAGCACGCCATTTGTACTGATTCCACTTTCTTTGTCAAGTGTTGGCAGGTAAGTCGATGATATTTTACTTAGTCGTGTTTACAGCGTCACAAAACACAAAACACAAACTGTATCACAAAACAGCGGAATCAATCACTTCTCCATTGTTTAATGTTCAATCAAAAACAGTTAAGATTATAGATTATCGCTTTAAGATCAAAGTGCCAACAGTTAACGAAATTGAAAATCTGTTTGATCTACCAGTGGATCCATTTTTTTTTATGTTAAGTCGACAGACAGGCTGATGGGCCATTTGATAATAGGTGGAAACCGTCGCCTATAACACTAGCAACGCCACACGTGCTGCAAGTGCCATTGTAAGATTAAAGGTAAGGGATTAAGAAGACATAGGAAAATGGTCTCTGGCTCAATCAGCGAAACATAACAACACTCATGTTGTTATTTCAAGATGGTGTTCTGTAAGGGAGTGATTACTGCTGCCAGTCGGGCTGCCAAAACTACAACGAATCGCAGTATGCCCTACAACTACTTGCCAGCTCCAGAACAGAGCCTTCATTTCCAAAGTTGGCCCTACCAATTTCTAGTTATAACTTGGAGTTTGTAACAAGTTGGCCCAAATCCAAAATTTTGATGAGTTTTTGTATAGAAACATAGGCTCTTGGGGAAAGAAATGGAAAGCTCTCGAAAGAAAAGCTCGAAAAGAATAAGCAGCCATTTCGAAGTATGCAATTATTCTACGCAGTCGAAGTCGCGGGCACTAACTAGTTTTTTCTTTATTCTCTATTATTAAGATTATATTCTTACCTCTGGATAATTATTCAACCTTTAAGAAAAGGTTGGCACCGATGTAAATCATAATTGTAAATCATACGCAACAAAGTGTGGTCAGTAAAACTGTCTTCTTAACTTTAATTTCTACGTGGAGACAGATTTATAGCGCGTTTTGCTGGTGATCATAACGGCTATAACAAAATATTAACAATTTAGCATTTCATACTCAGATAAAATTACTAACAATTTAGCATTTCATACTCAGATAAAATTACTAACAATTTAGCATTCACTTGAAAAACAGACTAAACTATAATGAAAACGTCATATACATTTGACTGTGTGTAATTATTGTTTGAAATAATTACGTTTTGGTGACGTAATCTCATGACACACTCAGTACCGTTGGCAACACAGGCCGGCAAGTTTTAACTGCCGTTGACGTCACGTGGATTAATGTAACAAGGTTCCTACGCGTTATTAATTAGCAATTATTATACCTTACCGGTACTATTGTACGTACAAATAAAAACGCAGTATATAAATGTTACAAAATAATTATAATTAAGTTATCAATTTAATGATTATTAGAATGGTAATGAAAAAGTGTCATACCTACGTAGATATTCACAAAAGGAACCGCCCAAAGCTATTCAAGTAAATATAAATGCGAAAGTTTGTGAGAATGGATGGATGTTGTTACTCTCACGCAAAAACAGATTAACGACTTTGGATGAAATATTCCACACGCACAATATATTATCTGGATTATACAGTATACAGATAAGTATAACAGTTTTTATTGTGGAAAATATTAGATTTCCAAGGGATCGTCTAAAAATATAACTAAAGTGGCGCCGCCACTGTCGTCAACAGTGGTAAAGATGTCAGCCGTTATATTACATATTTTCTTAGGTGTTATGTTTTAATTTTTTTTTTTACAAATTCTTTTGCAATGACTTTGTACGAACAGTAAGGCTCACTTTTGTATAAATAATTAATTAATTTTTTATTAAAGTTTTCTTAACTTCTCTTTAAATTACTTTATAAATCATATAAGCATTTTCAAACTGATTTATTTTCGGATCTATAGTTTTTATTTCATTATAAAACGTTATAAAACGTTCCTTTAACACGTAAATACATATCTACCCAGAGATTATCATCTATGTTCTCTTCAGTGAAAGAGAGGTCTCCAATTTTTTTATATATAAATAGATCGGAATCCACAAAGGAATGCGCGAGACACACAAATAGTTCAAAGTGTTTGTGGAAAAAAATTAAAAGAATAAAACCTAACAGATCCACTAATAAAATTTTATTACTTACAATAGCTATAAAATGGGATTTGTGTCCGAGAGTATTATGCGAGAATACGTACTAGTGTAAATGTTATATTATCAGCAGTCAGACACTAGTTATAAATGAAACTTTCATTTAATATCAATATATCAATATAATTTAATAATGCAGTAATTTAGAAGTAATTATTTAGTTTGATTTTTGTTTTTATTATATAGTGTTACAACTTCTATATAATTATTGCCATTTATAATAAGAGTTACGACTGCAATGAGAAATGTTGAGGTTGCATCGATATATGAGGTTGACATAGAATGGAAACAGCTGGTGGCCGATGTCACCGAGGCATTATGTAAGTATTTCATTTGTAACAAAAAAAAATTAATTTAGTTCATGTGACGTTACGAGGTTCACGGCCCATTACAGTTGAAATGCAAAATATACGCTTGCGATTCTAATGAAGCTAAAATTAAACGGTGTTATTACTATATTTAATGCAAGGCTATTGTGAGCATTTGGTCTCAATCCAAATGTCACTTTAATACGTTGCTTTGTAAGGCACTTGTCATATTAATACAAGATAGTAAATATATGGTAGAAATCAATTTCATATATCTAACCGATTTCCGGTGTTAGCCGGAAATTGTTGCAAACCATCAAAAGGCACAAAATTAAATATTTGAGGCAATAAAAATATAAACTATGTCAATTGATATGAATAAATGATAATGGAGAAAAATATAGGGGGAGGGGCTCTGAAAGGTGGAAAAAATTTTGGCTAAGCAACATCAGGGAATGGACCGGAATCTCCAGGAACATCTCTCCTGTCTGGCCCAGGACAGGCACAGTTTTCAGAGATGACGATCCATTATCTGAGAGACACTTAAGAAGAAAAAAATATATATCTGGAGGATACTAGTAGTTATGGTGGTGGAAATTACAACCCCCTTTCAGAAGACCATTGTGAAATGACAGCATGTGTGCTGTTGAGGTTCTTATCCCTAATCCATATCATTAAAATGTAAAGGTCTAGTTTAAAAAGTACACTTTTCCTGATACAGCTGAGACCAAATCACCTAACAAAATATCTTAAGGCATATATAAGGCATATATAACAATGGCTATGCATAGACAAAAGGACATGTTCTCATGTAAAGTTTAATAAAGAAAAAAAAAATTCGCTTCGCTATCAGTGTAACAACAGCACTAATTCAATGTTGAATATTTGCCATTTTGTTCCAGAAATTCAAGGTCGTTTGAATGGAAGGCCACAGGAAATAATACTTTATTTACTATTAAATATTTGATAAAATAATAATGAGTCATATATACTGTATAAAATTGTCGGTAACATTATATGAGTGTAAGTTTCGAAGTTACTCCGTTTACTGATACGTTTTTACATGTTATTCAACCCGCGCAAAAACGGGGAGTTATAAGTATGACGTTTAAGATATTTAACAAGAATTTTAAAAAAAAAAAAGCTCGTATAGTTTCGAAGTGTACAGTAAAATGTAATAAAAAATAAAAATGTTGATCTAAATTTAAAATTAGTAATGAACAAGTAAGTGGGTGTAATTAGCCGAAGCATTGAACTTGATGTATCTTTGGCAAGACGAGCAGTCAGTCTGATCAGAGCAAACAAGAACATTCCAAAGGCAATTTCTTTAACAAAACTATACCCTATTGCTCTGAAAACAAAGAACACCTGGATGCCATTGAACAGTAAAACGAATTGTCAGTGATTTTGGCAAACAAGCCGTCAAAAGGAAGACATTAAAAAGGCGCAATCAGTCTGGGCACAGTTCCAAAAAAATATTATTTGCGATTAACCTCAAGTGAAAAAAATAACTAACAAATATTTTTTTATGTAAATAGAATTTCATGATTACATAAGCATAACATTCATCGAAAACCTTTGTTTTGAATGAATATTTTCTTCAATGTAATTTTATTTCGAAGACGATTTTCTTAGAGGTGTATGGCTCCTTTCAGCGAATAACGAAATAACAATTATGATTGATTTCAAATTATTTCTAGAAATTCTATGCAATTTTATACTTATTTTTATGTTAACAGTAGAAAGTATAAAAACTACACAGCCCATAGGAGCCAGCTGAGGTGGGAATGGACTGAGATGTGTATTGAGGTAATCTTTGTGTGAAAGCCACCGTTGCAGCGCTTCATAGGCCGACAAAAGCCTTTCGCTGGATCTATAACCTCAACAGAGCAGTGAGTCTACCATGAGTTTATAAAGACCTCACTTGCAAATATTGTTTCCGATTTTTTTTACTGATTACACTAAGCTCGTCACTAGTCAACAAAACAACAAAAAAATCTACTTAAAATACAAATGTTGAAATTCTACAACTGCCGGCCTCGTGGCGTTGAATGCCTGCGGATATTCAATGCCACAAGGCCAACAACACCGCTTCAATTAGATCACGTATCACAACACTATAGTAATTAGGTATACACATACATGTACCTAATTACTAAAGTGACTTTTCAAAAAATACTCTTGTCAATTTTTTACTAAAAATATTAGTGTTTTGTTGCAATCCGACGATACAAAAAACGTTCGAAAAGTTTTAAACCTTTTGCAGTGGTTTCAAATTTTTATATTCTTTGTCAGACAGTCTGTGATGGTCCACTTGATGCTAAGTGGCTACATTCGCCTATAACATAATCAATGCATGTGCTGCAAGTGAGTAGACCACCATGTTAGGATAAGAGAGGATTAGAAAGGAATAGAGAAATGACTCTGGCATCCCTTACTCAATCACCAAAACACAACAGTATAATGCTGTATTTTCTTACAAAGGGGTGGTTACTACCGCCAGACACGCTGCCCCAATGAATGCGAAACGCAGTGTGCCAAAAAAAATTTAAAAACCGCAATGTGCATGGATACACATATGAATGGATTTAAAAAAATCTTTGAAATTTTAAAAGAAAACAAACGAAATAATATTAAACACGTTTATTTTGGTCCCATATTATTATTAAAAGGTTACAAATTAAAACTTAATGTTAAAAACAAATAAACTAAGTATCACATTTCTTAATTATGATTATATTAATAACTTAATAAAAATTTATTGAAACTATTAGATCACATTTGCCCTATATTAATTTTAAATTTTTCCGTTAGAACATAATTATATAAACTTGATATACTTAACAAATTTATATTAGACAATAGACAAAACAGAGTAGCTTTATTGTTGACACAATTAATGTATTATAAATATTCTTATCTATAAATTATAAATTATTATTCTAAATAAGTTTAAACTTACTCTAATTCTTTGGAGATTCCGTTTCTAAATGCTAATACAATTAAAACATGAAAGATTATCACATTTTCACCACAAATTTATTGACACTTATCAATTTATTTATCAATTAAATTTTTAATAATTTTTTTAATCAATTCAAGTTTATTGTTAATAACCAACTTTTTATTTTTTTTTATCAAATATATCTTTTTTATGAATATTGAAAAAAAAATTGTGTCCAAGATCTTACTAAACCTTCCCATAAATATTTATTTCGAAAGATTGAAAGTGTATTATGGTGAAAATATAAAAACAATACGGCCTGTGAAGTGAGGGAACAGGTAAACTACATACAAGCTGATACGGTTACAGAAACTATGAATTCAACAACCATTAACCTTTCATTCACTAACATTCGTTCACCCATTCACTCAATCAGTCTTTTCAAAATTATCTTTCATATCCCTAATCACAGTCATCCTTATCCTGTTAATAGTATTTCAACTTTCAATCGGTCCGTATCGCTGCCTGTACCAAGTCATTGCACGATAATCTGGTTCGTACACGTCAGGAATTTCTTTGTCAATAGCTTCACAGTAGACCATTTTCACGGAAGCTTCGCCGTAAAGCCTTTCTTCGTACTTGATCAACTGCTTGAAGAAACCGGTATTTGGTCGAATTTGTGGTCTATAAAGAAGAAAACAAACGTTATTTAAATTGAACGAAATCAATGTTGTGATATTTTTCTTTAAGTTTATTTTAACTATACTTATAAATAAGCATCCTATACTAACTAGTAATATTATAAATGCAAAAGTGAGTTTGTTTTCCAATTGAAAACTTGAAATTTTCCATACACATTGTCAGGCATACAGGAAAGGACATAGGGTACTTTCATCCAGAAAAAAGTACTGTTCCCAAAGGATCATCTAAAAATACAAAAGTCCACGCCTGATAGAAATATGTGAGCAATAAGGATTTAATAAATTATTACTGTTATATTTTTATTTGGTGTTGAGTTTTTATGTTACCAGGGACGAAGACGCGGGCAAAAGACAGTGCGTTATAAGAATAATTTAGAAACTAAAGTAGATATGTACAGAACACATAATGAGGAATGACTAAATATAGGAGAAATAAAATTCCATTATTTTGAATAAAAAATCAGATCAGGATCTAGAAGTGACCTATGTCAGATGACAAAAAAAAACAATAGAAATAGCAATATCTGTGTACCGACTCAATGGTTGTAGTAATTAAGAGTTGTTTTTATTTTATTTATTTATTTATTATAACGAAAAATCATTAAGGACATGAGTTTTTTAAAGACTGAAACAGTGTCCAATATTTGAGCGTGTAAATCCTTCACATTATTGGATGCAACGGCAGACGAGTAAGTAAAAGTTTATATAGTAGGAAAGCCAGCATTGGTGGGTGAATTCTTACTATTAATCATATTACTAGTACAAACATCAAAGAATGTGAATGTGCAAACGGAACGGACGCAAATAGGTGAGGCAGAGATTAACTTTCAATCATAATATTTACCGTCTTAATTTAATGTGATGGTACGCATCCCTCAGGGTCATCTTCTGCCATTTAACAAGGTACGCCAAACAAAGTGTAACTGATCTTGAAACACCTGCCACGCAGTGAACTAATACCACTTCTCCCTTATTGACGACCTGATAAATAAAAATTGTAGTTTAATATAAAAGTGTGAAAATTCATCATCGTGGAATGCGAAAGATAATTCAGATAGGCTAAAAATTAATATACAAAAGTCAATTTGTGTCAGTTTATTTAATTACAATATGAAACTTCAAAATTATGTTATTTGTAAAAATTATAAAAAAAAAATTGGAAACAAATAAAATTAAATTTTTGTAATATTATTGTGAGAAATTGATAATATCTGGCGTCTATTATGAAATCACTAATATTTTATTAGAAATCGAACTAAGTAATAGGTGACTTAACAAACATAGCAAATTTATACAGTAATTACTTTAAAAAAATAACATAATTAGATACCTTCTTTGTTTAAATATTATCTAAGTCTAGATATATAAATGAAACTTACTTCATTGATTAAATCTGCAACGTGCTCCATGAAAGGGTGCATATCAGACTGTGGTGTATCAAGTAGTGGCACAAAATGTCTCGGAGCACAGTCTTCTGGTGGAGGAGGCAATTCAGGAGCAGCACTCACTACTAATCCTGGCCTCAAAACTTTCACTGCACCAGGGAGCGCATGTGCTCCGCAAACGTAAACTGTAGCAGTCACTCTGGATACTCCAAGGGGACATCCTCTGCAAGGAAAACATAAAATCAGACCTTCCATTGATAAATCGAAGGAGATTGAAGAATGAAAGCCCAAATGAAAAATAATGCTTAGAAATAAAATAGGTTTAGGATAAAATAGTCCAATCATAAATTCATGGGTAAGAAACAGTCTGTAAAGTACTCAAATTGAGCAATGATCTTCAACTAAATTGATGTCATTGTACCACTGGATTTATTTTCGGATATGCAATAGAGATTTCCTTAACAAAAACTACTTAAACGTAAATCAAGAAATATTTCCATTTCGCACTTCCGTGTTCTGCAAATTATGTACACAAACCTTCTCTTTTGCAAATCGTATCAAAATCCTTTTGATGATTTAGAAAAAGCTAGCGGAGAAACAGAGGGCAGCGGCTCTATTTCATAATATGTATAAATATAGATATAGATAAAGGTGCAATGTTTGCGTTCTTTCAACCAGCTGATTATAAAAGTGTTCAAAAGTATGAAAACAATCCGAGGCGCATGGCGTGTAAACATCACATACCATGCGGTTGTGTCATCTTGGCAAAGTGCCACCATCGTCTGACCTAGCGAACTTGCTCCTGTGTTTTCCGAATTCCCGCCATTTATAATCGAATTAGATAACACTTAAAATCTCGACTATTAAAAAATAGATTTCATTTTCATACTCATTTATAATTATCCAATTAATTATGTGATTCCAAAAACAATAAACCCTTAATAAACAGATTATTAAACCCTTACAATAACCAGTTGCTATAGTTTTAAGCCTCAAGCTGCCAATGTGTAATTTTTATCCATCCATCAAATCCAACTTATCTTCAAAAATAATTGTTTAAATTATTTTTTAATTTAAATTAATCCAAAAATATTTTCAATTTATTTATTTTATTCGTTATATAAAAATATACTTATTCCTATTTGTCTTAAGATACAATTATCTTAAGATAAATTTTATGTTACACTTAATTAAAGCGTCCACTTTCATTTACCTGTTCAATTCTTCCTTGGTTAGTTTCGGAGTTTCCACTTCAACTGTTGGTTCGCCTTCATTTGCAACACATGCCACTGTATCTCCAACAGTTAACACCTTCATTTTTAACAAACACGATTTTAAAATTTTGTATTGAAAAATTAACTGTTTTTAATTTATTTCTAATGTCTAACAATTATCAGAAATAAGCATTAGTATTATCTTGATTTTTTTAATCGTATATAACATCGATAAACTGTTTGATGTTATAAGCAGTGCGTGTTAACGTGCGCACGCGCCGCCGTACTAGCGAATACTGAAAGAAAAGAGACTGAAAGGTTTCAGTCTGGGCACCTGTCAGCCACTCTCAGCTCTGACTGATCCTTACGATATCCGGCATTCCACAGTTATTTCTGGTTCTTGGGTGACGCTTACTTTGTTTACAAATCTCGCGTTGCTGTTTAAGGTTTGAATATCTGTTTATTTTTGCTTTTTCTTTACACTGCCGAAGAAAAGAAATCCATTGTCAGTTTATTTTAGGTGTTTAAAATAAATTGATATATTGCCATTTTTAAATATATATAGACAATAATCGAGAATAGACAATACCACTTGCCGTGTAAACCTCCAGGAAGCGAAGGCAAGCATGTTGAGAGTAACTAACCGTAAAGAACGACATGGCTCTCTCAAGTATAATAAAATCGCAAGAAAAATTGCTGCCTCTCACATCTAAGCTGGTTAAAAATTGCGTCCTTATGCTTAACTATTCTGAATTCTGAAAGACTAGCACAGCTCAGTCCGAAAAGATACTGATTTTACCCAACTATTCAGTGCTATAAGCAAATCCTGGACTAAATCACTCCAAAACAGTTTTAGAGCTTTACAACCGGTGACATGTGTAACTTGTAAACAAATAAAAGAAAAGAAAACAATAAATCCTCTTAAGAGGCGCTACATTGATTAGGAAAACTGTGCCAAAACCATTATGGTGTCAATAAATATGGGAGAATCATTAGAAAAAGTGACACTGTGATTTGCATGGCTTTGTTTTAAAGCAAAGAAAACACCCTCGTACTTCTAAGACCAAAGCTCTTTTCAATGCGTAGTCGATACTTTCCTTGAAACCAAGTATTCTATCGACGGTGAGGAACGCACTTAAGCTCGTTAGAAGTTACATATTATGACCGGATGATGTAAAGTTTCTCATGGCAAAGAAACCCTTCAATGTTACATAGAATGGAATAGATCCCCCTAATTTCTATATTTCTCAATTATAAATTTACTACAGTAAAAATATTTTGTGGAAACTAAAAAAATAATCCAAGCTATTAAACTAGATCAAATTTTCTGTAAAAAGAGCATTTATTTTTCAACACAAAAACAAAGATGTAACGCAAGTGAAATATTTGTTTTCTTCGTTTTATGAAGCATTTAGTATATCATCGCCGTACAATAAAGCGTTCCAGAGACGTGTTTGTACTAATATTAGATTACTCATAACTCAGGTGTCCAGACTTCCGCACTCTCTCCTTGAGATAATATTTCTCCGCTAGTTTTGATGATTGTACAGTTTAGATCAAAAGTAAAGTACCGAACATTATTCATGTGAAAACATATTAGTCTTACATGTTTACTCATAGAGGTTCGCAGTGAAACTACGATTCTAGTGGCAATTCGATACTGTACATACTGCAGTACTGCTCTCGTACTATTTTTATTAGATAATCCCAAAAACTTCATCCGTATATACATTTCTTAATGATGAAGCTGTTCAGTTAATATGAAGGCATGACTCACAATTTCCACTCAAGACTATTCCTAAAGAGGAAAACATTTGGAAAATATATGTACTGTCGACGCAAATATACTTGTTTCTCTAAAGTTTCTACATTTAGTGAGGAGATGGAGTCAACTCAGCAAGGTCACCTACCAGATAAGGGATAAGGGCAAGATAAGGAGAATCCCTAATGTAAAAATAGATACACTAAGCGGACAGCAAGTGAATCTACTAATTAGAACAATTTCATCACACATCCGATAGAAAACGTAACAGTAATGGATTCTGCATTCTTAAGCTTTTTTCTATTTTTATAAATAGTAAGGTATGCCAAAGCCTTCTTCTCCAATCCTGCACCAGCGTGCAGGATAGCTCATTTGCATCCTTGTTTTTTCTCGTAACCAGTCAAAATCTTACATAGATATGTCGAAAGTCATAGGCGACGATAGCTACTCGTCATCAAGCGGACCGTCAGCCTTCCAGTCACAATTTAACATTTAAAAAAACTATATAATATTTTGTGACTTGAAATCTTTCGGTCACAGAAGCGTTGTACGAGTGTGTACGCACATGACGTCCTCACTACACACATTCCGAAGTTCTATTCCCGTCCTTAACCTGTCCTGACTCGCACCGCATACCAACTCCATTTATAATAAGTATCAGTGAAACGGTACAGTAACGGCTTCGCTTGCTAATTTGATAAAATGCATACATACAGTGAGATTAAATTCCTAACATGTAATGTATTATTACGCTCATCAATATAGATATATTGGAAAATAGAGAGAGTGCAGGGTAAGTTCTTAAAATTACTAGACTTTTTTGCACTCTTTACAGACCAGGGTCTGTTATCTTGTATGGACGAAATTTTGCTACTGCACGCACGCATACAACGTGTGTGTAGTAGTTGCTAAATGATATTATAGAAAAAAATCAAACATAAAATATCAAACGACTGGTCACACCATGTCTATGACTTTGCAATTACGACGACATTAATTATTTAATTACATTTTCATGAATTCATCTCATCGAGCGATTAGCTACCTATTCTATTTAATATAATTTAATCCACGCTAAGTTTTTTTCTTTTGTTATTTGCGAGAGGATGTTAGTGTTAAATACGATAGGACGTTTATTTTTGTGAATATTTTTTTGTGTTTTGTGTTACAAAAATGTCTGTTAACAACTACAGAATATGTGCTAAGTGTGGCAAAACACGTGCTGAAGAAATGTCTGTGTCTTATCACAGGTTTCCTATTCCAAGCAAGATAAATATAGCCATGTAAGTAACATAGTTTTCAATGACTGCATCCACCTTTAAGCTAATTTAAGCTCATATAGGTCTCTCTGAGTATTCAGTTGTATGTTGAGCGCTTAGGTACTGTATTTCTTTCGATATCTAAACAGTCAAACCTTTACTTTTTATGTTAAGGTCGGCAGACAGGCTGACGATCCACTAGATGGTAGGTGGCTACAGTCGCCTATAACACAACTCCACAGGTGCTGCAAGTGTGCTCTCAACAAGCACACAACAAGTAGGATTAAGGATAAGAAATTAGTAAGAGATAGGGAAATGGGTTCTGGCATCCCTTACTCGCACACTGAAACACAACAGCACACACTCTGTTATTTCATGGACCTCCTTCAGAAAAAGGCTGGGTTATCTAAACTAATAACGAAGAATCGGTCCAGCCGTTCTCGAGTTTTGCGCTTAGCAACACATTTAGTGATTCATTTTTATTTATATAGAAAATTTGACTTCTGTTTTCTAGAAACTTTATTAAGTAAATAATTTATTTTTTCCTCAGATGAACTTCTAGCTGAAGGTCACCTGTTTTTTTTACGTAAATAAATAAGTTAATGTAAATAAATTTTTGGATAGTAATATCTGCGCAAATAATATTTCGACTATAGAGATATATGCAATATGCATGCCGTTTTTTTTAAATTGCTGTCTGTTTATTCAGTGTAATCGCTGAATAGATAAGAATTATGCCAGGTAAGTACCTGCTATAAATTAAGATTAGGGCAGGTTTATGTGTTATCAGAGTTGTCATGTCTACTTAGATACCGCGAGTTACCAGAATAAAATGTAATAAAGATATTTCTTATCAATTAAATTAGTTAATTGAGTTAACTATTAAGATCATTACACAATAATAAAGTAATAATAAAATATTACTCTACTGTTATTATTGTTTACATTTCCAGTGTACTCCTTTTTTCGCCTGACGATAATGCGATGCGAAGAATTGATTTTCTGTGACACTGTGCTAACGATGGAAACAACATTTTTTTAACAGGCTCTATAAATTAAATAACATTAAGCCTTGAACACTGGCTCCTGTGTGATATTTATTATCAAACTTAGTGTTTCTTGTGAATTTAATTTTTAGTCCGTGAATGGTTACTCGTAATACGAGTACAAACCACGGTTAATTATTTTGTAAAGGTATATTTTGCTGAAAATTTTGTACGCTTAAAAAATCGTCTTAAAATTTTAGTTTAGTTCGCCTGATAACCTAACTTACCCTTTCATTATGTTGTATAACTATTATAAGTACCGGTACAGACTGCTTTTATTGTATTGTCCTATATTATTTATACAATAACTTATTTAAGTAAAACGCAATGTCTAAAAAAGTTAACGAATTTTATGAATAACACATACTTAGAAGTAGTATATTAATTTATCACCGAGTTCAAGGAAACGATAAAAGGTAACTGACCTTTTATAAATTCGGAACATAAAAATGGTAATAACATCCCGATTAAATCAAACAATAATATTTGTGCGTAACAGCGACTAAAAATATATTTGGGTTCATTGGGTAAACATAACTCAAATTTCAAAAATCAGGCACCGTAAGTCGAAGTTAGTAACATATAATAACGTCTTACATAGAATTCCTCGAATTCAGGAAACTAAAATCGAAAAGGAACGTTCGGTGCACTTGTTCTGTTGTGTATAGGTGTATTTTTCTACTGTGTTTTCATTATGATACAAGTTAATAATTGTGATAATAAGGTTAATAATTGTGATACAAGTGATTGTTAAGTGAAGTGATATTTTTTAATAAAAATATACATTTTTGATTGATTTGTCTGCCTTTACTGCATTAAAAATATTCCCTCATAGATATCACTTTTGTACGGTACTGTACTTTTGATTCAAGTTTTTTTATGAAAATAATATTTGTGCGAAACAGCGACTAAAAATATATTTAATTTTAAAGTCACTTCTTCGCACAATTCGTACGAAACAAAATTGTGCGAAACCTCTACTAAACAGTTTTTTCGTTAACAATAATAGGAAGATTAATTATTTATAACTAGCTGAAACCCGGCGCAGAAATATAGTTTCAATTTATAAGGTTTAATAATTAAATTTATATAAATTAAATTATTAACATAAAAACATAACGTTGTATATGTTTTCCTATCCCTCAGGTTATATATATCCCCCTATATATCCCTCACCTTAGGAACACCACATGTGCTGCAAGTGCGCTGTCGACTACAGATTACTATTAAGGATAAGGGATTGGGAAGAGGGATAGGGAAATAGGCTTTGGCATCCCTTACTCGCTCACCGAAACACACACGCTGTTATTTCACGGTGGCCATCTTTAAGGGGGTAGTTACTAACGCCAGACGCGTTGCCAAAATGAGTGCGAAAAGCAATGTGCCATGCCACTACTTTTCAGATCCGGCAGCCATCTTTGAAAAGTTAATTTACAATGTTAACCCGGGTAAATCGGGTTAATTCGAAGATATTGGTTTTTGTTCGTCCCTTGAAATTTTGATAGAATATTTAAATTGATTTTTTTGTCTGTCAAGATAAAATGATGATTTAAAGATAACAACATGATAACCACAGTACCGTGATGTACTGAAACATAGAATAGGAGTTTTACAATGGCAATTTCACAAATACATTTCTTCAGAAATATGTACAACGTACATTAAATATAAGCATAAACGTCAACTCAGCCTCAATACCACTTTTGCAATGACATATTGCATGAGATAATAATGAACAAGTTGCTAGGAACACAAATAAGTATAAGTCAAAAATCATTGAAGACACTTTTTATGTAAGTCGTCAAACAGGGTGACGGTCTACTTGGTGGTAGGTGGCTACCATCACAGCAACGTCACAGGTGCTCCAAGTGCGCTACCGACCTTAGTAGAATATTAAGGACAACGGACACTAACCGAAATACTTCTTAGATTAGATTACTAGTGTTTTGATAAAGTATATTTATGTTAACTGGTGCTATTTTTGTACAATATAAACCTAGATGTCAATATAAAAAAAAATAATGATAATACATATATTACATAGATTAAATGCCATTACCTTAGAAAAACTATTTTCGTTGTATTCATGAGGCAAAACATGCCAAATATTTTTATATTTAAATAAAAAATGAAAAAAATGTATTAACATGGTTTTTATGGCTTAAATATTGCAATGTAGGTAAAATCTTTAAAATAAAATAAAAATATATTGAATTTTAATAATACCTACTATACTATGTACACTTTTCAATGTAAAACAGCGTTGTTATTGTTGTCACATCATGTAAATAGAAACAAGTTATTATATCAACGTGTACTTTGGACCCAACACTGCTAAATATGTTACAATAAAAGGCAATGAAACTTGTTATTCAACTCATTGACAATACGAACCGTTTTTGCTGACAAGCTAACGTGCGAAGCATCCGTGTGTGCAATATCAAGTTATCGAGATTCGAGAGGCGATTAAACGTAGTCGTACATTAGGTCGTCAGTTCCTCAGATCCAACAGTTATCGTTCGTGCAGCTCACTGACAACATGGTTTTATTTCTGCTCATTATATTTTTTATATTAGTTTACTTTTTCATTACAAAAAATCACGACTATTGGAGTAAACGTAACGTAAAACATGACCGACCTATTCCTTTATTCGGGAACAATCTACGTAATCAACTTGGAATGAAAAGTGTAACGCAGATGTCTGTGGAATTATACAACAAATATCCAGGTGAGAAAATTGTCGGATATTACCGCGGAAGAGAGCCAGAGCTGATGATAAGGGATCCCGAAATAATTAGGCACATTTTGAATGTGGACTTTACACACTTCTATCCCAGAGGACTTGGCAGAGATCCGGATTTGGAACCGCTTTTGTTGAATTTATTTCACTTAGATGGCGATCGATGGAAGTTGTTGCGTCAACGATTAACGCCTGCGTTTACAACTTCGAAACTAAAGAACATGTTCCCATTAATAATTAAATGTGCTGACAAATTGCAAACGGTGTGTGGAGAAATAGTGAAAGTTGGTGGAGAATGTGACGCTCGCGAAATGATGGCACGATTCACAATTGAATTCATAGGAGCCTGCGGATTCGGAATCGAAATGGACACAATCAACAATGTGGACAGTCGCTATATGGAATTAGGGATGCAAATATTCCATCGGCCTTTAAAAACTATAATATTGTTTGTAATATGGGAGCTTTTTCCCGAACTGCGAAAGTTATTTAGAGTCGTCGATTCAACAATAGATGATTCTATCGAGGTAATACTGAAAGCAGTGAGGGAACAAAGAAACTTTAAACCCTCTGGTCGTAACGATTTTATAGATTTATTACTTGAACTGGAAACGATGGGGACTATTAGAGGCAAATCGATTGAAAAGGTTGACGAAAGTGGAAATCCACTTGATGTCGAAATGGAAATGGATTTAAAGGTAATGGTTGCTCAATTGTTTGTATTTTTCGCTGCCGGTTTCGAAACATCTTCTTCTGCAACCAGCTTTACTTTACACGAACTTGCATTTCATCCAGAAATACAGGAAAAAATTCAGGAGGAGATCGATCAAATATTATCTAAATATGACAACAAATTGTGTTTCGATGCAATTGCTGAAATGACACTATTAGACATGGCATTCAAGGAGTCTATGAGAATGTTTCCTTCATTAGGGAATCTCCATCGGGTGTGCGCCAGAAGGTACACTATACCCGGTACAGATGTCACAATTGATCCAAAAGTAAAAATATTAATTCCAATTCAAGCTATACAGAATGATGAACAATACTTCGATCGCCCAGAAGAGTATCGACCAGAAAGATTCTCTCCGGATGAAGTGAAGAATAGAAATAAATACTTATATATGCCGTTTGGTGAAGGACCCAGGATGTGTATTGGTAAGTGATTTTTCATTTGATAACGTACAATAATATATCAAGCTTGCCTTTAGTTCTATTTATGTTAAGGACGTCAGACAGGCTGACAGTCCACTTGATAGTAGGTGGCTATCGTCGGCTATAACACAAGCAACGCCAGAAATGCTGCGAGTGCACTGCCGACGACAGAAGAATTGGTATGCTCAATAATACTTAATGGTTAATGACGAAATGTTATTATGGTGTTTCAGGAGCACGATTGGGTCAGATGCAATCGCTGGCAGGCCTTGCAGCTATACTGCAAAAATTCACTGTAGAACCTTCGAGAAAAACTCAACGTAAATTGAAAGTTAGACCTACTTCTAATGTTGTTCAAGGTGTTAAAAATGGAGTACCACTTACATTTAAATTGCGCGCTAAACATTAACCTAACTAATTAGGCTTAAGACATGGACTATCTCAGACCGGACAAATTTTTAACCAAAATGAGTGCAATATTGCACATCAAATTTTTTTATAATAGCTTATCGGAGATAACCGAACAGATTTTAAATTAAAAGGCTCTTTAAAATATTGTATAAATTATAAAAAAAAAGAACTTTTATGTACCCGATTAAAACTTTAGTACAAAACTTAATATAAGTTAATTAACAAGTTTAAAAACAAATGTACTTGTCGCTGAAATTTTTTTTTATTAATGTGATGAAAGGTTTTTTTTTTTTGGCAATTATTTACTTATTTTTTGTATAAATCTGCCCAATTGAAACTTTTCTTAATGTAGCCTATGCACGGTATTTTTATCTAAGTTTTAATTTTACTCTAAGAAATCAAATTAGGCGACGAAAATAACGCTTTGCTGCCAAGTCTTCGCCTTAAAAAACTTAACGTATAGGAGGTACACTTTATGCTTTAAATTGTGTAATACTTTCTAAATTATTATAACTATTTATTTAATATTTTTATCTACAAAAATACGTTAAATAAATACATATGTAGGTCAGATTATTGACGAAAATACAGCCACAATCTTATGTTTCATTTTCAGACGCATTTATTTTTGAGCCCATTTTCCTATCCCTTCCCTATCCTATTATAGTCGGCAGTGCACTTGGAGCACCTGTGGGGTTGCTTGTATTATAGTCGATGGTAGCCAACTACCATCAAGTGGACCGTCAGCCTGTCTGCCGACCTTAATATTAAAAAAATAGAATAATCTTCAGAACGTAGTTGTGATAATATAATAATGTTAATTAAGATATAAATGTTAATTGTTTCATAAATAAATATACAGATAACACCAGAGAAATCTTGATCTTATTTCTATTGAATTTGTTTGATAAATTACATTTGTCATAAACATTTGTCATAAATTTAAAACAGCATTAATCATAAATCATACCTATAAATAATTTATATATATAAGTATGATTTATGTACGTTTTTCTTTGTCTTTAGGGCTGATTATCACATAAATAAAGGTTTTTCATATCTTGACACATATTATCTAAATACAAAACTTATTATTTGTGAGAGACGTGTATGCGCCGTGTTAAATGTGTTAGGAGAGAGCGAGGCAGCATACTTTGTTTGTCATAGAATAGAATTTAGTTGAAAAATAAACAATTTATATGATAAATATTTAGGTATAGTGTATATACGATAAATTTACCTGTATAAGTAAATATTTTACAAATTGTAAAGTTCCCTTATTATATAACATAAAAAAAATCATTTGAATAAAATGTATTTCTATCACCTGTGATGCATTGATTAGATACATTGATCGATAATAGAATTCGTTCTTATTAGGTACGTAGAATGTGTGTACTTTGACCTTATAAAAATGCGAGAATATATATAGGTACATGGAATCTTGCCTCTTTATAACATTAGTATAGATTGAGATAGTCTACTTACTGTAAGCGCACTACTTGAGTGGATCTATTCCCTCTAGTTCAATTAGGAGTACTATTGATTGAACTATTGGGACTATTAGTCTCAGTACTTAGTTCAATGCAGCTCTTAGGAATGCTATAAGGCCAGTTACGTCAACCTACATATAAACGGAGTTGATCTTACATTGGGTTGTTAAGCACGTGACAACGTCATGCTTTTACGGACGGTTCAGAAATTTTAACAAGACTATCGTGATTCAGATAAAAGATACAACATTGATTGATTGCAGATGCTTGCAAAGATATATTATTTCGATGATTCGATGCTTGCAAAGACACCTTAGAGTTTACAATTAGATCTTTTACAAGGATCTTTTGTGTAATATTATTCTACGAAATGACAAATGTAAATATAATTTAAATTTTAATTTAATTAAATATAGATAATTAAAAAATATTTTTATATAATATAGTTTAATACGCTTCCTCTCTCCTAGCCCCTAAGTTGCATGCCCGACAGGGTCCCAACAAGACATAATGGTTATGCAAAAAATGATTGAATTGAATTAAATAATACTGCTCGAATTTGTTGAGCCAATTACATTACATACTTCTAATATGACATATAAAAAAGAAATCTACATCTTTTTTATTATTTAACTACCTATTGATTAAAAAAAAACATATTGCAGTCATCGATGATTGCAGTACTGATAAATTAAAGTACTAGGATACTTGCATTATCGCGGACATGATATCGAGAGTTGCCAATATCCATTCAATATGCGATCTACGAGGCCTTGAAACCAAATACACAAAATGCACTACGTAGGTATAGGTAAACATAAAATTAAAATTTTCTAAAGAGAAACATTTCAATCTTAAAAATTTAAAATATCTTGAAAATCGCTAGTAGGTATTTTGTTAGTTTACTAGAAAATAACATATAGACGCAACCTTCACCTTGACTGACGCCTAATCTAAAAATAACCGATAAACCATATTTTATTCATAATACACATAATAGGTTTTATTGTGATTGCAAAGTCCTTATTTCATATTTAAATCAGTACATATGTACTGATTTAAATATGAAATAAGAACTTAACTAAATTTATTTAAATCATATTTTAATATTATGTAGGCATATTAAGGTGCAAAGGCTAAATACCTACTAAAAATATGCATTGTTTAATGAAGTAGAAGAAATAGACAACCCAATTGCCTTGAAAAAATATTAAATAATGCCACGGATTATAATGAATATAAAATGTATTTACAATTAACAAGAAAAGATGATATATGACAAGAAAGTAAGAATTAAAATGATAAAGAAAATTTATAAAACAATAATTGACAACATAGTAGGTACCTACAACAAGATTTACAAGAAGTATTGTTTGTTACCAGAAAACGGCTTGTCTATCTTTATCTAACAAAATTTCCAAAAAATTTTGCAGACTGAAATAAACAAAAATCTGAAAAATGTGTCTTGTGTCTGGTAGATCGTAGAGCAACGCGTCACGTGATGACGACGCGTTGCCACGCGACGACCGCATGTTTATTCATACAGCAAAATATGCGAATGTTCACGTACACAACGCAGGTGCGGCGAAAGTAGCGGCAATTCACTCGCGCGTCCAGGTAAGTTCAATTGGTTTGAACTTGTCGCTAGAAATGATGGCACGTTTTCATTATGTCCAGATGAGTTTATCAGCGAATCATTAAAAATAAAAGATCGTCATCCATCTTTTCAACCTCTGACAACAAGTCACACACGCGCAAACGCCTGGCGGTCAATTAAACGAGCTCAGCTCACAACGCGTTCTACGTGAGCAAGCACTAACACATCCCAAAAATTAACAAGTTTATTTTATCTAATTATGTATTTTTTTAAGATTAATACTATGCTATATTTATTTTATATAGATACTCTTTAGATTACAGCTGATTACTTCAAAACCTGTCAGTCACATGTGGATCATGTTATTTATTTATCATAATAATTATGATAAAAATTATTTCATATATATTTTTTCTATTTTGTAACAACTATAATTTCATATTCAATTGTTGTAATGCAAAAATCTAAGTAGGTACCTACCTAACAAGTTTATATAATTTCATTTTAGGTAAATAGCAAGATGCAACACATTAAGATATATTACGGCCCTTACGAGTCATTTAACACAATGTCACACAAACCAGAAAAATTGTACGGATTGAGAGGTAGATAAATCATCATTCAGTTATATTATTATATTATAATTATAAGAAAAAAGATGCACCCTTCAATATACACATTCTTCCAATGAAACATTTGCCCACGTTTTTTTTAAAATTATGTATGGTTTAGTTCATTATCCCATCCTTATCCCTTATCCTTAATTCCACTAACATTACATACAACGCACTTGCAGCAATTATGGCGTTGCTTGTGTACATATGCGAGCCACCTACCAAGTGGCATCAAGTGAAGCGTCAGTCTGTCTGACAACATTTATACTTACATAAAAAAGAGACTTGTTGCAACAATATTTATTAGAATGCTGTAATAAACTTTGTTTAAACTTCAAACAGTATTTTTTTTTCTCCAGTCAAATCTGCAATCAGTTGTGACTTTAAGCAGATGGTTTGCAGTCATGTCGATGAGGGAAAGTCTTCCAAGAACATTCCCTATATTTATAAGTACCCTCAGTTTATATTATAGGGTGTAAGGAAATGATTATAGTGTTAAACTTCAAACAGTAGGTATCATAAATTAAGTGAACAATGTTTTGATAAGATTAGATATTGTTGCGACATCTCAAAAATTTATTTAGCTTCAATAAGCGATTTAAGAGATGCGACGTGCAAGGACTTAACGTCGGATTTAAAAAAATGAGTGACTGCTCCTGCTGGGGAGCCTCCTCGACAAGCGCACACCAAAAAAAACCGCTTATAGCCAGGAATTCGACTGATTTCAGATGTGTACATGAAAAAAAAAGATTATTGAAGAACCAAGACATATAAATACGGTGTCCTGCTATTCCTCAATATGTTAATTACTAGACCTCCTCAGAGTTGTGAACCTTGAGTTATGTGACTGAGATTTGTATTTATAATGCTAAATTTAAAAAAAATTGTGAACAGATAAACTGCAGAAGTTGGGTTTCCGCATCGAAATGATTCCTGTCCAATACGTGAACTATTGCATGCTTGAAATGAAAGGACACGAGGTAAACAGGAAATAGACAAATCAATACTTTTGTAGGTTTTGATCTTTTAGTCTTATTTAAGTGATTTCAAAGTAAACAGAGTCGTTCAAAAAGTGCAGCATCACGCTAGAATTTGTACTGTTTTGCCGTGAACCATTTTACGACCACTACATTCTGAATTGGTTTTCCGAAGCTTTTCCATGAAATATATTTGCTACTTTCATATAATTATCGATATTGATACTTGAAGTCTAAATATGATTTTCGGTCTAGATATTCCGATGCAACATTAAAAATCTCATGTTCAACACGCCTGCCAATCGGGACCCAGTTTGCAAACGAGCTATCGCAGCCGTTCTGAATGCAGCGGAGACGTTCCTGGGAGCTAGGAATTACTTCTGGCTACTAGCCTTACTGGAGGAACAGTTGTTTTTGAGAGGACCCTACAGTCACAAAGACTATTGGCCATTCGAATTTAAGCCAAAACCTTTTGCGTCATGTACTGATTGTACGAAATGTTGTGGGATCTTTCTGCATAGCCTTGCTAAATAGATATTCTAAATCTTGTTGCGTATGTATATATACAGTTTATAAAAGAAACTAAAACGCTTATTATTATAAAGAATAAACCCCAAACTATGACCGATCTGAAGTGCCTAACTTCATTGTGCTTCGTAAAAGCCAAAAACTGTCTGAAACCGAGGCGAAAACACTATTTACAAAGCAGCGTAGGAGCACGGTTTCTGAACAATTATGTTTGGTGTCCAGTCAGTCAGTATGAAAATTAGAAGTATAATAAAAGCAAAGTATTTGTTTCACTACAAGCACTTTGTAACAAAATCAGCTACAAAGTTCTCCCTCGCTGAGTGTACTCGTAGTACCAGTGATAGAGAGAGATTGAGAAGAGTCGCTGAGGCCGAAACCAACTTGTCAGATTTAGACTTTCCATAACCACGACCGCTAAGTCAGGAATGTACAACTGAAAAGGTTTTATTGTAGCTATTAAAGAAATGACAAAGAAAGAGGTAATTATAATAAGTAAACAAATAAAAGACGTATAGTTTTTTGATTCGTTATATTGAAACAAGTTACAAGGCTCTCGAGTTCAGTTTAGAGTAACTATTGTGATATAATTTCATTTCATATTATTAAAATTTGTTAATATATACAGACAGTCACAATTGACGCTTCAACATCTCGTATGAAAGGGTAAATTCCAAGACAACGAAATTAAAGATGGCCGACTTAAAATTCGTGCGTTTGTAGGCACACATATTTTAATATACTTTAAAACAAATCACTTATTGCGTGAACAGATTAACAAAAATCCTTCAAATCGATACACCGGAAAAAGTATTACATATCGCAATATAATAATCATTTATCTACGTTATTCTAACATTTAGTCCTTCTATATGATTTAATTCAATAACTTTCTCTTTATAAGTTAAAAAATATTGAGCCGTCACGGTACGGCTGGCAGATGTAAAACATCGAAAATATTGGGTTAGTCCAACTAGTTCTACTATTTGTTCTACAATAGAACAAATTGGACAAAAAAGGTCCAAGTAGTTCTACTGCAAAGTATGACAGATTGGACTCAAATAATTTAATTAAGTGCAAAAAATTCTTTATTAATAAAAACACATGTTAATTCCGCTAATTTGTTGGCCAAAGTTTGACCAAATGTTGACCAAATGCCAACGCCAACAGCCGGTCTCAAAGGATGTTTCACATCAAAAGCTTTTATTAGGTTTTAAATTCAAATTGCAACATCTAAATATATAATATTTGTTACCTGAATACCAACACTTAATCGTAACACATAAGATTCATTTTAGCTTGAATAGCGAAGTGACTTGCATTGTTATCGATTAAAACATAATATTTAGGGCTGACGGACCCATGGCGAAGCGAAGCGCAGAGCATTTTCGACATTCCTCTTTTTGAAATAAATATTATAAAGAGAGAAGATTTGTATGTTTGTTATGAATAAACTCAAAAACTACGGGACCGATTTTGGAAATTCTTTCACCTATAGAAAGCTACATTATCAGCAAGTAACATAAGCTATATTTTATAGATACGCGGGCCATGTCACGTGCAACAGCTAGTGAATAAAACGTGAAATAAAATCTGAAATCAATATAAAAAAAACATTCTCTTTAGGGCTTCAATGCTTATGAGTGCGCCAGCCCTTACTGTACGAACAAGAAACATTTCTATCTTAGGCCCTAAAACTTTGTACAATTTTTACACTGTTATTTATATATTCATCAGAATTTGCCCTAATAGATAAGTAAATTGAGAAGGCATCCATTAATAAGTTAAACACACGGAATAATATTCAGCAAAAAAATTTTTTTTAATTAGCTACAAATTGTATATAAAAACTAAAATTTGGAACATAGTTTAATTTTATAATTTAAGAATACGCTAAGAAAGGATATTTGAAAATTTTAGCACTGTGCGAAGCCGGGAGCGGGTCGCTAGTTTCGTAAAATTTTCATCATACTGTATATAATTCTGTGTGCAAACCTTAAAAGTGTGTGCAACATGCGACAACTGAACCGAGCTCATTTCATTATAAAAACCATTCTACCTACAATTTGATAAATAATTCTAATAAATTTACAATCAAATTAATATCAAGTACAGATAAATACAATACAGTGATTAAAATATTTTGTTTTTTATTATAATTAATTTAATTACATATACACCTAATACCGTAATACAATAAAAAAAAATACAATTTTATTGCAAATTGGAAAGTAAAAAGTTACATTTTCCTATAATTTTACAGCATGCCCTACACTTTGATAAAATTATAAACAGACAATATTTAACTAAGGCACAACATTTAAAAAAATCAGAACATTTTTCATATCAAAAATAAACGTTAATAAGGTGTAAAATATAATATGATTATGTTGATTATTGATGTGTTCAAATTGAAAAGCCAACATCAACATCGTCAACATCGTCATACAGGGGGATGTATTATTGATTTTGTACACATTCCTCAGATTCCGTTTTCATAAGGGAAAAATACTCTGTTATTTTTCTGGGGAAAACGAATCGCTATCAACACTTGTATTTAAATTTTTGAAGAATAAAAAACAAAAAATTTAGTAACGCTCAATACTATTTTGTAACGTAAAAGCGCTTAATACATTAATTCCACATTCCATAGGAGAAAAACCATGTGCGTTTACTGAGTACGCATGTCAGAAGTGAAAATTCTTTGAAGAATTTTTTGAAAATATATGAAACGGTAGATGTCAGAGAGATAGAGCTAGAAAGAGAGAAAAAACTAAATTAAAATAATACATATTTTAAATGATTAACAGTATTTACTTTTGCGGAAACGTTACAAGAAGCGTCACGCGATCGTTACACTGAAACGTGACTGCGCAAAGAAGTTTCACTTCAGAAATATTGCTTCCATCATTGTTGCAAATCAGGGATTTAATAGTTATGCGAAAAAAATTTTAAAAAAACATGGATATTTTTTTAATAAATTCAAACAATTATGGTTCAATTATGGTTAAAAGATCAAATTGTTCAAAACATACAAAACACTTTTATTATCCATATGCCTAATAAAATAATAATATAAAAATCTCAAGTGTTTCAATACTTTAATCCCATTTGACGTCATCCTTTGCCTTAATTCTAGGAAAGATAAGGCAAAGGATAAATCTTCATTAACAAGTAAATCACAATTGCTAGATGGTGCAGTTAACATATTTTACTAACCAAAAGTGTGAACCATTGCACTCAATTGAATTTTTTTTTTATTTACTTTTTTCAATCATTATACAGAGATAGCCTATAGCAATGACAATTTAAAATATTACCATTTTACTTATTATTAACATCGAAACAAAAGCTTATCAAACTTATCAAAGTTAGGGCAGTGTCGCACTTCAGTCCTTCATAACAATGTCATATGACCATTTACATTAACCTTTCTGATAAAAAAATGTCATGCAATTGTAAATATAAATTATGGAGTACCCCTGTCATCTGGAAAAACACCATTCTTCATTATAGTCACAGTTACCCCATCGCGGACACAATTGATAATTTCGTCAATTCGCACTGAACTTTAATTTTACGTTTTAAAGAGACAAGAAAACGATTTAAACTTTAAACGAATTAACACTTCATAGCCGAAACACCACTAGACGCTAGTCTCTTCAAACTTTGGACAGGTCACCGATTTAGTCACGTTTACCCCAATCCGAACACAATTGCCCCACACTATTATTTGGCGAACGACAGTCATCTGAAAGGCATATGCACCGTTTGCACTCGCCTTACGGCAACAGAAATCGTTTCCGACGAGTACTGCGGTACTCGTTTGCTACTCATTTAACTTGAGCCTTGACATGTTGTAAGAACTCGTAGTATGAGAAAGCGGACTCCACTCGATCGTCGAGCAGTCGCTCGGTGAACTGAGTTCGAGTCGGCGATGTATCCCTGAAACAATATTTTACAGCTGTGAATCACACTCACAAATGTAACACTTAATAGCAGTCACAAATCACACTGCCTTACACAATAACACCATAACATAATAAAGTGAGTATTGAGGTGTATCATTGCACGAATAACGCAGCTAGATATTATCTTTCCCTTCAGGCCCTCATGTTACTACATACCCAAGAACAATAGAATAAGAAAATTTCTCTCATATTATAAAAAACATATTGCAAGAAATTCAATTCCATTACCACATTTAACAAAGAACACTCAACCAAACAGTATTAATTGTCCATCCTTCAATAATTTTGTAACAAACTTTGCATAAGAAACCTTAAAGAACGCATCCAATGACAAATCTTGTACAACTACGGTGATTTGTTCTATTGTAAACAGGCGGTTAGCTTTGGCAAAACATTTGATTTACTAGGTAGGCGAAAATCATAAGCCAATTATAAAGCAAAAGTTCTATTTCCTAGTGCACTCAATTTTCCTACTATGTTCGAATTCTAGATATTATATTGGGAAAGTAACTACATTTATTCAGCTCAATTCAACTTTCTTCTATGCTTTCTTTCTATGGACAAAATCTGAATTGCGCTGAATAAATGTAGTTACTCTTTATTCGTTCAAGTATTTAAACTTATTTAAACTGTTCATTTAGAATGCCCGTAGTTACACACTATGTATTTTGTAGTATACAATATGTATCATTGGTACATTCAAACGGCGTCTACCAGTGGATTTTTAAGAAATATAAGAAAGAGGACTGACTTGATAAGCAGTAGCTCCGCGGGGTAGGGGCGATCGTCGTTGAGTCGGTCTATGAAGGCTCGAAGGCGACGGGAGACGGACGTGTCCAGTGCGGGCAGCGAGCGCGCTTCGTCCGGCAGCTGCGCGTGCGCACTCACGCCCAGCGCCTGCGACAGGAACTCTTGCGACACGCCCGAGCACACGTACAACACCATCGTCTCCCCTTCGTCCAACAGGTACGCGCCGTCCATGTTTATCCTACACGACGAGCATTACTCATCACAATTATGGTGGACACAGGGCAGTGTGTTTTATGTGAATACGTCAACATTTTCCTTTATACGAATTCGAATATACCACTAAAAAAATTCTTTCATCCCTCAGCTAGCGAGTTGTGTAATTAACAGCATTAACAACAACTGTTAACAAATTAACAGCATCAAACTGTATCCCCCGAAAATCAGTTTTCTAAATTGCCTCCCATTATGGAAGAAAATTTAAAGACGTATTCAATCAATACGTCTTTAAAAAGGCAGGTGCATGTTTATCTATTTTCTATATTTTAGTGTATAATTATGTTTGTTCGATTTTACTTGGAATATATTTATTAAATATATTCTTGAATCTTATTGAATCTTTGAATCCTATTTATTGTTTGCTGTGTCAGAAAACTATACAAATATTTATCTTCCATGTAATA
Source organism: Synanthedon myopaeformis (assembly GCA_944738685.1). Classification (NCBI taxonomy): domain Eukaryota; kingdom Metazoa; phylum Arthropoda; class Insecta; order Lepidoptera; family Sesiidae; genus Synanthedon; species Synanthedon myopaeformis. The sequence continues at coordinate 9,600,778 of OX122919.1, forward strand.
ACACCTCCAATTTAATAGTTTCAGAACAGGATTACAATTGTGGATCAATGTAAATCAGCCTTAATTGTAAATACCTTTCGGCCGTTAGATGCATCCGCGGCGGGTCCGGCACTGGGTCGTGGTCGTGGTCGTGCTCGTGGTCCTGGTCGGGGTCGTGGCCGTGGTCGCAGGGCGGCGACACATATTCGTGCAGCGCGTGCACGGGGTACAAGTCAGGGTAAACGGCGCGCATCAACTGAGCGAGCGGCAGACACTTCATGTCGCCCATGTCCGCCACGCGATCGTCAAGGCGCGTCGACGTACCAGTGCGGAACGCTTTCTGCAAACAATGCCAAAATAAATATTATAATAATGTAATTCTTTATTCAATATACACTGTAAGCACATAAGAACTAAGGAAACATTACATCACTCACTTACAACCGGTACCCGTCTCTCTTTCCCTATATCGGGGAAGGCTGAGGTCTGAGGAGTGACACCTTCGTTTGCTTGTTACAACATATAATATTAAGACAATAAAAGAGTTGTGTCTTTATGTTGAATATATTCACTAGAAATAGAGATACATTAAAACAACAGTACCAGAATATTTGTATATTATAATTAATGTCTGGTGTCTGTGTGTCCACGTTTATCTCAATACCAAGAGGTCGTAGCGTCCCGCGGTATGCTTCGGCATACCACGACGTGCCGAAGAATGCCGAGAGTGATTTGCTGTGCCGAACCTTAATGACCTTTTTTCATTCACTTTTTTCACTAAAACCGTAGTCAATTAATAGAACTTTTTAGTAATTATTGCTCTGAAACTTCGATTTTATAGCCTGACAAGCCACAGACGACTCCGCTGCAATAAATAATTGAAACGTTTTCTGCCCCTTTCCTTTGATAGCCTTCTCTACCTCTCTGGATATGTTGCTCAACAGTTTGTTTGCATTGATTTTTATGTTAGCATTTTCATCATCGGCCTCGTTATCTTCCGGAACAATAATAATAACATGATTAGCACATACCCGTTTGAGCAGCGCGTGCAGATACAAGGGCAGCAGCCGCAGTACGGAAGGCGCGTGCAGCGAGGCGGACGCTGGGCCCGCGGGCAGGTTCTGTGCGAGTCGGTGCGCCGCCAGAATGTCCACGGCCACCGTCAGCAACGCTTCGCGCGCTTCACCCAGCGACGCTGACATCGCGCGGTCAACGCCTGCGCGACACCATTTAACATTGTTAACTACCAAACGGATGGACCGATTTTGATCCGTTTTTTTATTGTTTGAAAGCCAACGTGTTTTGGATTACTCTTACAATATTATATGAAAATCTGTTCAGGCGTTTGACTTGTTTGGGCTCAATAAAATTTCAGGTTTCTAGAATAGTAGTTTTGAACTATGCGTTGATAGTCGGTCAGGACAAACTTTTATGATTTTTTTTTTTATTGAAAAGATATTAATTTTATTTTTTTCGTTTTATCTGATTCCCTACGAAATATAACTGATAAAAACGCTCACCCATTTTGCTGAGAAGTCCGATGATGCACTGTTGATCGGCCGAATGCAAGACGTCGGTGAGACTGCTCGCTATTGGCAACGCGAGCGTATGCACCCGAATCCGCCTTTCACCTGAAACGGATTTCATTGGTCTTACTCTTGTATAAACTCTTTGACAACATTCCTTGTATGTCATTTTACAATTATTAATTAATCATAGCTTGGCCAGGATATTTTAGCCAACCCATTCGAGATATATTTTTAACATATTCAATTTGATTTAAAATACTCTTCATCCTTTAAAAGGGTGAAGATGGATGTCTTATTCGGATCTTAGACTAACTCTAATTATGTGCATCTATTAAGTCGATCGCTTTTATTCTAACAATTTTGAGGTCAGAAGTTCAAGTCTGAGCACAACGGATCTAAGACTAAAACCTGAGCAATGGTTAAAGCTTACCTTTGCTGCTGGTATAGAGGAGTGCCGCTTGGAAGCAAACCTGTTGCAGGTCCGAAAGGGCTTCGTCTATGGTCAGCTGCATACCAAAGCCTGCATCCGGAGACACGTTGGGCAGAGACAGCAGGTCCGTCGATCTCACAAAGAAGTTGCCGTGGAACGTGTGGATCGATATGCCTCTGGTCGAAATAAAAAAAAAAAACACTAATTAAAAATCAATGCAACTAAAACGGTATGATATTCATAACATGTCACCTTTACTTGGATTCTTAATGACATCAATTATCTTTATTAAACATAGACACAATTATCATCAAAATTCACTCCTTAGCTTTTGTGTGACATAGTAACAACTAATATGCTTTCACTCTTTCGTGTTTATAATATACTAGCTTTTGTCCGTGACTACGTTCGCGTATCTATAAATAATAGGCTATGTGTTAATCCTACTAACCTTACTAGCGCTGAGGTTCATATCAAACTTAATTATTTATGTTTTATTTAAAAAATATATATCGAGTGGTGTAATTAAATTTTGGATATAGATGATAGATGTGCAGCTACATCATCAAACTGTATAATACGATTTTGTTATCATCAGTTTTCTGAATTGCCTCGCTCTATGGTCTTATGTATCTTACACTTATTAAATTTTGTTATGTCGTCAGGCAGGATAACGATCCACTTGATTATAGATAAACACAAGCAACACAAAGAAGAGTATTAAATTTTACTGCCAGAAGAACACGTGCCATTATTTCGCAGTTGTCTTTCGAACTGCGTCCGGACGAGTTACCCAGATTTTGAATACAGAACGCAGTAAGTCACTCACTACTTCACTGTTGCACTACACTAGACGAACGGTTTACCTCGTGGCGCGCACGCGCATCACAGCCTCGAAGCCAATCTTGCGCGTGAGATACCGTCCGAGCATCCGACGCAGTTTATCCGCTTGCCACCCGCGCGCCGCATTGAACAACGGTATGTGGTACACCGAGCCCGCGCTGAACTTGCTCATGCCGCCTGAAAAACACACCACCAATTATATCAATTTTAACTTCATCACTTAATTTCGGGATATTATTTAAGAGCTTATCAGTACTTTAACCTTGATATTTTTTGCACTTTTATTGGACATCAACCGAGATCAATCTTTTCAAGAACAGTCAAATAACCATTATATCAATGTTCTTGTAAATTTATATTTGATCTTTGCAAATAAATTATTTTGGACCCCATTTGGATATTTTCTAAGAATAGTAATAAGAGGTTTGGTTTTGACGACACGTTTGGTCTAGTGGCTAGTAACCCTAGCTGTTAACCAAACGGTCGCGGGTTCGAATCCCGCTAGGGGCAAATGTTTGTCATGGATGTTTGTATTTATAATATGAATGTATTTACAAAAAAAAGAGGTTCTCACTGAGGGTGGCCAGGTCGCAGTACTGCGAGTTGAGCAGGAAGAGGTCGACGGCGACCTGAGCGCCGCTGCAGTCCAAGGCCAGCCGCTTGTAGAAGTCCGTCGCGGGGTTGAGGTGGGCCACTTCTTTCGAAGAGCGCGCGTTCGGGTCCTCTCTACGACAATATCGGATAGCTATTTTTGAACTGAACAAAATTTATTAAGGCGCCTAGTTCCAAATGTTAGTTCGTTCAGAGTCATACTTACTGTTATGTACTAAACATATCATTTTTTTAGCAATAGTCGAAAATATTTTACCATGATACACTGCACTTTCATGGATTTACTAATATTATAAATGCGAAAGTATGTGAGGATGGATGAATGTATGTTTGTTACTCTTTCACGTAAAAACTACTGAACGGATTTGTATAGAATTTGACACACAGATAGTTTATTACTCGGATTAACATAAAGGATACAAAATAGGATAAAAAATCCTGAAAAAATGTTAGGTTCCAGAGTTATAGTCTAAAATATACAAAAAACTTTGATAAACGTTACGATAATAAATAAAACAGATATTTTCATTTTTCAACGCAGACGAAGTGGCTAGTATTCTATATTTTGATAACATAAAAAAAATACTAGATAATACATATACAAAATTACATTTTTATTAATAAATAATTACCTAGATTGCAAGGCGCCAGGTCCTATATTGGGCAGACAAGTCTGAAAAACTGTAATGCGTCCTCCGGTGGGTGACTGTTGAAACAAAATCATTCGTTCAATCAAAGTAAACATTGAAAATCAATTTAAGCAATTAAATTAAGCTACTTTATGCCTATTAACTTTATTAGCTTTTATTTTTAATGTTTGAAGTCAATATCTATTCTATTTATTTACCGAATCTTAAAACAATGTTGCCTGTTGTTGTAACTTTGTTAGATGAACATTAAATGACTTCACACACAATTAGAACAAGTTAAAATTATTTCACGCCTTAACTACTCAACCATAGGAATAAGAGGTCAAGCGGTATATTGCTTATATATTTTTATTATTATTCAACACGGACGAAGTATACAATATTTGGTTTTGTTGGTCATAATGAGTAGGTCTTGATTGTTGATATAATGTTAATGTGTTAACTCTCTGGCTCAGCAGGGGTTAGCTCTATCGTTCAGTTTAGAGCGGTAGATAAGTACTATTTATTCAAATCAAATAAATATCTGTATTAAATAAATAATAAATCTATTAATTTAATCTATATATTGATAAGTACTATTTATTCAAATCAAATAAATATCTGTATTAAATAAATAATAAATCTGCATGGAATGGGACGCCCTGTGTAGCGAGTTGCACACGCACAAAGCGTGGCGATGCCTCGCTCGGCCGGATTGATTTGTTTTCTTGTAAATGTCTAGACAAACCTAATCGGTAATGGTTTCCAGACATTTTAATCATTTTGTATGTGAATACGTGTGGATAATGAATAAATAAATAAATAAATAAATAAATATTACGTTTGTATTGTATGGTATTAATTACCATGAGTTTGTAGGCGGCCTGTAAGGCAGCGCCTAGAGCGGAGGCAGGCACGCCGGGAGTCGAGTGCCTCTGCGGCAGCGAGCTCAGCAATTCGCGGACCAACTCGCGCCTCTCGCCCAGATTCACCAGCAACGACTCGGGCGACGGCAGGAAAACGTCTGCGCACCATCATTTACCATCATTTACCATCATTTACACCATTAGCAGTGGCGGGGTCGGACAGTAACAGCGCAAGCATTCTTGTGTTTCGTTAAATGCCAGAATCTGTATTCCCCAATCATTTCCTTATGAAGGACTTACAACAATGTCGTGGCTTGTTTTTTAGACATTTATATATTTAAAAAACTGAATATATTTATAAATCATGACGAGTAAATACAATATATATATATATACATAATGAATTATGCTACCTAATTAGTGATGTGCCGGATATCCGTATCCGCGGATATCCGAGGGAGAAGAAAGAAGAAGTTTTATTTGAAGTTTTACAGTAATATTTCTTATTACTATATAAAAAAAAATGTGCTTTGTTAAATAATATGTTCATACAATCAAAGATAATCAATCTATTTCGTTTGGTCGTTGGTTGGTTGCCAAAACATTTATTTCTGCACGTTTTATTTTTATTTTATTTTTTAATATGTCAAAAAAGAACAAGTGATACATATATTCGGAGGGACAGAAGGTCACCCATGAACACTAACTAACTCTTAGTCTCAGTGACAGATTCTGATATAGTCCTAGCAAAATAAGCAGATGTCATACCATCAATGTCGAGGACAGTCATCTCCTTGGGCCGAGTGAGTCCATCGCTCATGAGGTAGTAATGCACGTGCGAGTCGTAGCAGATGAAACCGACCTGCGTACGCGCATCGCCGGGCAACTGATCCAAATTGCTCTTCAGGCATTCACAAAACACCTGAAAATTTCAATTCACTTATTATTTCACTGGAAATATTAAAAGGGCTTGGCAGTTTAACGCTGCGCGCGCAATGTGTTTATTGGTTTTTTTTTTTTTACTGTACTCTATGTCTCCATATTATACAATAGATCAGATGGCAATATCTCAATAGTGTACACACTTGATAAGGCGCGTCGTGAATCTTCGTTCACGCAACAAAGAAAGTACGGCTCCGACGATTAACGAAGAAAGCTTATAACTTACAATTAACCTTAAATACAATATATATAAACTAGCTGCTAGTTTGGTCTCACTCGCACTCGCGTAACATGCCAAGTGGCGCACGCTAACATGGCGGCAGCTGGCGACCAATAGCAGTACTGGAAAAAACCGCGAAGTGTGTTGATTGGTCGATAGCATTTCCCAAGCTTTAAAAATTCGTCTTCTGCGCAGGTGCACGTGTATGCACCTGTATGCAGGTGCATCTTTTATAATGCGCACTGCCAAGGTTTGGAACTCCTGAGCTCATATAACCCAAATATTTTCAAAGTTCGAGTGAATGGACATCTTCTGGGTGAGCTCGCTTCATCTTAGGTCTCATCCTTGCTACTCAGTTGGTTGTTGGTCAAGAGCAAACCCATCTTTTATAAAAATAAAAAAAGTGCATTGGTAAGCCTTCTAAAAGCGAGCCAGTGAATGAGCGTAGTACGAATGATGAGTGACCTGCAGATATCCCGATTCGCGAGCGATCTGCGAGACGTCCATGAGGAAGAGATAGACGGCCGGTTGCGGCGGCCGAAGCATGTACTCGCTGGGCGCTATGAACTCTATGGTCGCGGACTTTATCTCCGGTCGCCGGGACGGATCTCCGTAAGACTTGGTCACGGGGTCATATTGAAACTCCTCTGGCACTAAAATCAACACCAACACTCTTAAGAAATCTTTACAAATACTCTACAATGGTATTTTCGAAATTTACGCTGGCCTTGCTTTAGGTTACTTTATTAATAATAAGTAAATAAAACTCACAATCATTGACTCTATAACACAGGTTACATTTCCACCTCTTGGAGTCCACGAAGTAAACGAATGGGTTGATATAGGTGCGGCACGCACGGCACCGAACTATCGTAGTGCATTGGATCACTGGCAAATGCTGGAACAATATTGTATAGCGTTAAATACCTTATTCATACATACAGATAAGTAGGCTCTCATTTTGATGAAATGTATCGGGTTATAAATAACAACCTACTGTTACAACCTAATGGGATAACACAATACTTAGCTGTCCACTTCATAATACAGCTGTTCTCAAGAAACAACAAAAAAAAACGGAAATATTCCTCATAGGTTTCAATACAAAATTCAATTCTCGATTAGGAACTCTATAAGCACATAATTATTTAATAGAATATGAGTTAATAATTTATTCATTTAGTTATCACTTGTAAATGTAATATTTTAGTTTAGCAAAATGATTCATAAATGACAGCAAATAAATATAACTTTGATGTGTATAAGTCAACAATTGATAAAAACCAAGGCATCATGTATATTATTAGATTTACTAAACATTCCATTGATTTAATAACATTTTATAAACATGTTATTCATATAATAAACACAACTTGAGATATAATAAAGAAATTCTTGAAATTAATGGAAATAAATTATTCAGAATTTAAAGTGATTTCATGGAGATTTTCATAAATTTATAATTAAAAAGGAATTAAAGAAATATTTACTTACATTTAAGTCTTTGAAAGGATGTATTAATATACCAAGAGGCAATCTTGACCTCTGTAACAAGCTATTGGTCTCGGGAATGCGGTTTACAGTACATCTGAATATTCTAAAAATTAAAAATATAAATATAATCATCAAAATGTATAATATCTTAGAATTGATTAAAAAATTTAGTATCCTTTAGGTCGAACTAATAGTTATGTCTCCTTTTGACTTTACTAAACAATGAAAGACATCAAAAGAATGTACAATAATTTCATTTAAAGTATTTTATATACTTAGTTCAAGAATAATCATAACAGATATAATTATATTTGCAAGAACACATGTTTAATTTATGTATTTAACAACCATTTTAGTAGCTTCAGTGCAAGGCCGATATTATCTTTATAGATTTTGATAACAGTACAACTATATACAACTTTGTCAATGTCAACAGTAGCAAATGTCTAAAACATCATCAAACTTTACATTTTATTTATTACTAACTGGTAAAACTGTGTTGAAAAATAAAAGATATAACACATCACAGTCATTATACTTTTGCCAAGTGTTGGATCTTTACTTTTAGATAGCTGGTGGCCCCGGCTTCGCTCGTGTGGAATATTTAGCCTATATCCATCATGAAATTCTATTCTAATGGTTGATGAAATAATTTGTGTAATTGGATAATTAGTTTTGAAGATTACCTTCTACATACAAACATACAGACTTTACTTCTTTATAATATTAGTATATATGATATTAATTATATAAAACAAGCTTTTGATCTTGGTTTCAACTACAGTAAAATATAACCTACTAGCAGGCTTCTGGTTTTGCACAGATTTTTTTCTGCATTTATAAATAAAAAACCTTCCTCCTTAACACTCTTTCCATTAGTGAAAACCACATTAAAACCTGTTGTGTAGTTTAAAAGATATAAGCGTACATACAGAGGGACAAACGGCGGGAAGCAACTTTTTTTTATACTTTTTAACTTTGTCCATTGTAACTGTACATATATTGATATGTACAGTTAAACAAAAATTTATTTAAATTCAAGATTTTAATATTCTTTGTCTACTACCTTAATAACTTTCCCTCTATAATCTTATCTTCATCAACATAATATAGGTAATGTATTAAGTAATTATATTAAGATAAAAAAAAAAAAAACAGGAAAAAAATCTGTTATACAAAAAATACTGTACTAATGTCTGCCCACGTTTTTGCTTGTAAAAATCAATCAAGCTGGCACTAATTACAAAATAGCAACTTACTCTGGACTACAGTTGGGAGAATCTGCAAACTGGTGTCCAAGCCTTATTTCTGGTGGATCTTCCGGGTATTCCGGGTGGATTTGTCTGCACTGCATAAGGTCAAACATTTGATGACCCCACAACTGATCAAACCCTTGATGTGTAACACTAAGTTGTCCCATTTGTTGAGTAATTCCTTGGGCATTGTATCCATACTGTCTGTTAACATTTGGCTGTGGGGGAATGTTTGGCTGATTGTAACTGCCCTGTGACATTTGTGGATATCTATTCTGCATACTATTCATAGGCTGACCACTTGCATGTCCACTGGGAGGGGCATATCCACTTGATGGTCCCGGAGGCCGATTTAAAGGAGCACTTGGTGGGTGAGGATGCCCACTTGCAGGACCAGGAGGTAAACTTGTAGGACCACTTAAGGAACCAGGAGGGCCATTTAGGAGACCAAGTTTACCAATGGGATCACTTGCAAGAACAGTGGGTCCGCTGGGAGGGCCTGGTGGACCACTTGCAAAGCCAGTGGGTCCACTGGGAGGGCCGGGTGGACCACTTGCAAGACTAGTGGGTCCGCTAGGAGGGCCTGGAGGCCTATTTATTCCAGCTGGCCCCATTTGAGGCCCCATCGGTGGTCTTTGACCACTAGGTAAACTTTGAGGTACATTGTAATTATTGATATTAGGAGGATGTTTCATTGGAGGTCCAGTATAACTATTTTTGTAAGGATCAGCAAATGGCTGATTTTGAATAGCACTACTAACTGGTGGTCCCATAGCTGTTCCACTTACTGGTAATGGAAATTGCCCACTTGATGGACCAGAAGGTAATGCACTATACAAATTTCTAGAAGGCATGGCTGGCCCAGAATATGATGGCCCACTTGATAATGGCCCATTTATACCTGTTCTAGGAGGTCCCATTGCAGGACTGCTTTGAGATCCTAAAGAATTGAATTGAGGCCCAGGAAACGAAACTGAACTCGCTGGTGGGTTATTTGGTTGTCGAGGCATCGGTAAATTTTGTGGATTTGTCACGGAAATGGGTGGCTTCATAACAGTTGATGCTTGGTTGACCTGGGGTTGACCAAATGGCGCATTAATTGACCCACTGACTCCGCTTGTAGAAACTGGATATTGGTTTGGTGGAAATGACCCGGGAGGCCCATTCATAAGAGGTTGATTGTACTGACTAGAAGGTATGAGGGGTGGTGCATTATCATTAATCTGCCGCTGTTGTTGGTTAGGAAACCTGGAGAAATGGGGAATAGGAGAAGAATTTGCATTAGACAAGTTCCCAGGGCTAGGAGAGGACATGGGAACATTTTGTGGTGGCAAATTATGACTTGCCATTGATGTTGGTCCAACTTTCATGGGTGGTCCAATTGGAGAAGGCTGCACAGCAGACTGTGTTGAAGGCATCATTCCCTGATTACTAAAAGCTGGTGAACTACTGCCACTCTGGTTATAACTGCTAGCTTTTTGCACGTGTCCGACAATATTGTTTGGTGGCGAGGTTGATGCATGTGCTGGGCTGTTGGAATTGGAATCTGGTTTCATACCATAACTTGGAGGCAATTGGCTCCCTGGTATTTGGCTAGTTTGAACATTATGATTAAACATCTGCGACCCGTGATTTGCATTCAAGAGAGGTGCCACTGGCGTATTACTATATGGATTTGGAGGTATATTAGACATGGTTAACTAATCTGAAATAAAAAATGTAATAACGTTTAATAACAAAATACATGCGCAATGAACAATGCTGTTTGTATTGTGACAAAAAAAAAGTGCTGATATCGACTAATATTTAATAAAACATGGTTAAATCTTTATTCAATTGACGGAGGAAAGACGGAACAGTTTGCACAAGTAAATGGTAACTTACCACTAAACCACGGATGGAAAAATACAAAACCCGTAACCCACAGTTGTACACTGTCAAATCGTTCTCACATATTAACACAATAGGTGAAACTATGTAATCAAATATAATAAAATCGACGAAAATACGACCCTGTCTTACGTGGCCGAACAATTTACACAGCGCCCTCTAACTAAATTGACAATTCATGTTCAATGGACACGACGTGACATGACAAATGTTTTTTTTTGACAATTCTATCACAGCCTCTATCGCTGACGGGATGATAATCATGATTATACTCTATGTTTAAACCATAGACTGGTTGTAATTTTATTTAAAAAATATATCATTCGTATAAGATCTTCATCGAAAAATAAAGAAGATTAAATAGACTTGTCAACTGGCGAAGGAATTTATGTGTACTTGATAATAGTGTCAGATAAATGCACATAATAAATTGTACATGAAGATATTCGGGCTTAAAATTATTCCTTTCTGTTCCCATCCCTTTTCAGTGGCTCTAAGTATGGTTCAATTTGACATCCATCCGACATTCGATCGATGATTTACACGGATCTACAGAACACTATACACAGCTGAGAAAAATGCCTATACAAACAAAAGGGGATCAATTTCGCCATATATCGACTGCACAATTCCAAAATTTGTAGCGGGACTTTCGAATACTTACTTTGTCTCGTGAAGATTATATCAAGAGAATTCGTATCTTCTCACATTCCAGATGCGAATTTTTGGAATGTATGAGGGCGGAACTGAAAATTTCAGGAATCAAGGTAGTGATACATTATTAATGGAAAGCAATATACAATCAAATTAAAATTGTTTTGCATGTCTATTGATAAAATTCCTATAGGTACTGACTGCCAATATGGACTGCACTATGGAGAGTGTGGGTCTATTCTATACGACCTGATCCAACTGGAACTGTTCCACTTGCGGACCACAAGGCGCGGACAGGGGTTTCATCCCTTCGTGGTTGATGTTCCTCGGACACGCACGAAGCGTTACAGTTCCACCTTTCTTGTCCGAACCGCTAGGTAGTGAAACTCACTGCCTGCGTCTGTGTTCCCTCAAAATTACCACCTCGGGGTCTTCAAATCAAGGGTTAATGGGCACTTACTAGGTAAGCGTGGTCCACCTACGGCCGCATCTGCACCTTACATCAAGTGAGATCGCGGCCAAGCGCTACATTGACAGCATAAAAAAAAAGAAAATTGTAAAATCATAAAACTGTGATGAACCTAGACAAGTCTATCCAGTTGATTTAGTTTTTATTGCAATTTTTTATTTAATACACATCCGCCAGATTCCAATGTTTTTTAGTGGCGGAGCATATAGCATACCAGAAGACTCGTGAAATAACAGCAAGCATGTTGAGTTTCGGCTAGTAGGTAAGGAAAGTCCATTTCCCCTTTCAAGGTTAGCAGTGTTCTAGCAAGCTCCTATAGAAAATTCCATGTGCTAATTGGTACCATTAGCCTGCCTGTCAAAGACGTTTTCATTAGTCTCAATGTTCGTGTTGCAGTCTTGAAACCTAACCGTACAAGTGTGTTGCCAATACGAGTTAGTTTGGACTTAATCAGCCCCAGACGGGATTCTGCCTTGAAATACCGAGTCAACGAGTTATGCTAGGTACTTCCCTCGAAATTAGAGTTCAGTAAAACATAATATTTTGAACATTGCTGTAATTAATAATGCTGTTCAGCAACTGCAATAAATGTTTGCCAATATGCCCTATGGGCCATTGGCAAGCCGTCTGAATATGAATGGCTATGGTAGCGAACCTTGGGAGAGGTTTATATGATGAAGTTGTTTTAGTACCATATATCCAACATATACCCCACAAAAAATCAAAGACACACATTGTTCCAAACATCTTTATTTGAATTTTAAGGTTCAATGACTTAGTCGAAAACAAAATTTAACAAGATCTGCACAAGTAAAGTTTAGAATTGATCGCATAAAGCTACCAGACATTAAAAAATAATAAAATTGATATTCATCATTAAAAATATTATAAAACTTGTTTCAAGTTGTATACAATACAATAACGGTCGAACGTAGGTGTTCATCGAAACATCTTCCAAAGGAACCTTCTCTACGCCGGATGCAGTCTAGCAGATCTACACTTAACATTATTACTTCATCACTTCCATTCTCTCACCCAATATATAAAAGTATTCAAACTGATCACAATGTTATGGCAGCTCCATGGAACCCCATGCAACACTTAACGTAATGTAACGCAACTTAATGCATATGCAAAACCACTTCCCAACACACTTATATATGCGTGACATTTCATACAATCGGTGCACTATCACCTCACTAGAGATTATTAGAAAATTTATGTGAAATATCCAAAAAAACTATACAAAATGTCACACATATACATCATGTACCTAACTATTCATCACCTTTAAACATTTCTTAAAAACATAAGTTTGTCAATCTTAATTAATGAGATGTGATCTTCCCATTGTTGGCGAAATGCATAAAACAATCACAAGACTAGTATTTAAAAAGTCCTTCCAAAAAAAAATTAACAAATTTATTGCGATAATAGGCCAATTTATGAAAGCCGAAATCCAATTTACATACATATAAGCTCAACATCAATTTATTGCGGATTTTATAAATCCAAAACAAAAAAAAAAAGAAAAACAATAATGTAATATAATTTGATACAAAGTAAATTCAGCACAATAATAATACGTTTTGTTTTTAATGACTGATGTGGGTCCGACGGGAGACCGTCCGGACGTTCCAACACAACTCCGCAATACTCTATACCATAAAACTATTCAGTCGTTTTATTACTCGTAAAAATATATATTTAAAAGGCTCAAAGAAAACTATTACAGCTCTATAAGTACCGTTCACAGGTTGTCACTGGTGGAACTATTTTTCCGTTGGCACAGTGTCACACTTCACTCGCGGTGGGTCCGCCGGCTACCGAAACCGGAAACCGGCACTCGTTCCCGACACTGTGCTACTGGGACCCCTTACAATATTTATCACCTAAGACTTGGTCTTCAAGGGTAAAAACTAATTGCACACACACACACACCACGAGATAACATTTTATGCACTCGTGTGTGCGAGAAAAATATTTTCTCTCAACAAAAACAGTTTGTGAAAGCAACGAACAAATTTCACATTTAAAAAAGACAGCAGGTTGATTAGACTGCAAAAGGATCTTCATTTGATTGAAGGAAACTCCAGTCGTCGTTATATTGAGGTTAGATACGCCGACAGTGAGGAGGCGAGATTAGGGGTCCCAGCGTACAAGCACCGCCCGTTAGTCGGCTCGCATATCTCACTGAAGACATTTACACTCATAAAAATATAACTCTATAAATATGAATATTCTCTTCATACAATTTTCAAGCGGGTCTTTTAACAGTTCCGGTGTGTTGTGATCTCTTAGGGCCTATATGCACACGAGGTCTTAAAGGACTATTATCGCTACGAACGCGCAGGGAGAGGAGGGATGCTTGCTTAGTTTCATTTGCGATCATAATCTGCTAATACGCGCGTAGTCAGCTAGTTTAAAAAACGTCATGTGCACAGGCCTTTTATAGCACTACAGCTTATTTTTAGCCAGTGAGTGAAAATTTTCACTGGCCGCGATCACACCGGATCACACCCACAGTTCGTAAGGCTGTTTTGTACTGTGAATCTCCGCGTGGAATCGACACTGGTTTGGGGGGCGACGTTAGTGGACGGGAAGCGGCTTGTCGACGGCCTGCAGCCGCCTACGGAGCAACTGCGAGTCTGTGGGGGGCGAAAGTCCGAGGGGAGCGCAACAGGCCCCCTCGCAACGCCCCGCGTCGCCCCCCTCGTAGCACGACTTGCTGCAACGCAGTGCGCCCGGGGAGCGCTGCATGTACGTGTAATTCATAGAGAAGTGCTGCTGAATCACACGGTTAACAGCCATCGCGGACTCCGCAAAGTTAGACAGGTTCCGCGCGGACATGTTCCGCTTAATATTGATGGGCGTTTGAAGTGCCAGCGCCGGGGCCGGAGTCGAGGCGGCGCGTCTAAGCCACGGATGCGCCAAGACCCGTTCGGCGCTCAGTCTGTTTGACGCTTCGCGCACTAGAAGCTGCCCGATCAGGTCCTTCGCGTCGCGAGAGATGTGCGCCCACTCCTCCTCGGGAAACGAATAGCGGCCTTCCTGAATCGAGTTGAAAAGCAACTCCTGACACGCCCGACAGTTCTCACCGCGCTCCCAACCGCAGTCTGCGCCGCAATCGGCGCGGAACGGCGGATACCCACACAGAAGGATATACGCGATCACACCGAGCGACCACAAATCGCAGCGCTTGTCGTAATGAGTCGCAGCCGAGCCGGCAAACAGCGACACAACTTCGGGCGCCATAAATTCCGCGCTGCCCACTGGAGTCATAAGCTGCGGCGTGGCCAGAGGGCTGGCCAGGCTCGAAGTGAAGCTGATACCACTGCCCAAGTCGAAGTCGCAAATCTTGACTGGGCAAAGGCGGTCGCGATGCACGCACAGAATGTTCTCGGGTTTGAGATCGCGATGCGCGACGCCCTTGCCGTGCAAGAAGTGCAGCGCGTTGGCGATCTCGCGCACGATCTCGGCGGCCTGCGGCTCCGAGAAGTAGTGGTACTCTTGGATGCGCGACAGCAATTGACCGCCGTTGATCTGCAACAACGCAAAATGCTCATTCAACACTACTGACTATGACTATGAGATTCTCCAACACAACGCCACCTTAAGGCGAATGTATATGTATTTTTTATTTTTATATAGCAAAATAATTAACAATACTATACACTGTTTGAAACCCACTTCATCTTCATTTCTAGATACATTTTTGGCCTATGCATAGTCAAAGTATGTAAATAATATATATTAAGATAGCAACTAATTGAATCATTTATGAGAAATATCAAACTGATAATTTTTGGTAAATTCAAAAGAGAGTGAATTCATAAAATTATAATTATCTGGAGACTAACATAAAAATAAATAATAATATATTGATAATCCATTTAAAAATAAAATGTTTCCAAGCAGAGATAGGGTGTGTTTATCTAATTGAAATTGCAACATTCAATCATATTGACATACTTATGTAATTAATTATGCAAACATAGTCACGACTAGTATACCTAAACATGAAGTAGGTATTAGATAGGAACAACATAACAAGTTTTGCATTGTATGTAAATAGATGATACCAATTTCTTCCTGTTTCCTCGTTGAGAGGGCAACAAACATTATCAACCAAATGAACTGTTCATTAATTATATTGACTTGTTATAAACCACGCCATTACGTGGGCGTGTCGGCAGCATTAAGGCGGTTGTTTACTATTTTTCGCAAACGCATAACAATAAATGCCAAATGAGTACAAACATAACTACTCATTTTCCGCATAAAACTGTAAATAAACCATTAATCCAAATATTACGCCGCAAAATAACAATGTTAGATAATTTAATTTTAATGTTATTGTTATGTTAAAACCATGAGTTTGAGGCGATGACTCATATATATGGTATATGGTAATGCGCATATGTAGGTACCTACATAATTGTAACTCTGTTAAAAAACATATAATACCAGTATTGTTAGTTTTTTTTTGTTCCAATTATAAATTACGAACGCAACACATAAATTAAATTACTCACTTAAAGTTGTTTTTCACAATCATAATCTTAATAATATTATGAACGCGAAAATTTAATACGTTTGGAAATTCACGCAAAAACGGCTGAACGGATTTGGATAAAATTTGACACACATATATGGCATAAACATATGGGATACTTTTTATCCTTAAAAAATATTAGGATCCTGTGCATTATCAAAAAACGAAACTACAGTGTTGAAAAGTACAGTAAGTACCTACCTGATTATGTGTAGAGAAAAAAAATTAATAAAAATCATCATGAGGTGGTTTGTACCAAAGTAAGTTAATGTTTGTTAAGTGTAAGTTATTAAACTTAAAAAATATTAAACTTGTGTCATAACTTATTTAAAAAAATTCTCGATTGAATCCTTCAAGGTCATAAATACAAAATTTATTATATAAATAAATTTTGTATTTATGACCTTGAAGGATATACCTTGAAGGAACAAATACACGATTCTACCGTTGATGCAACAAAAAAACATTTTTGAAAAAGTTGTGTAAATAATAATTTATACAAATGAGTCATTTTCTTTCATATATAAAAAAGATTCCTTGTACATTTGTCATGTTTGAGCGTGACTAACATAGTGAAACGTATAAATTTATTAATGTAGAAACATTCATCTTTTATTATCTCATACATTTCATTATTATCGTCATATTTCACATACGAGCTACTGATATAGAAACAAGGTTTTATTGTCTATTGATTTCACTTGTTTTTAAAAATACAATAACTAAATTAGTTTCAACTACATATATTATAAACAATATGTATATTGTATATATACAAATACATATATATACAATCTTCTGGCCCCCACTACTATGTGTCCTGCCCTTGCCACTTCATCTCGCTAAACCGTCGGTTTGTGTCGGTGACTTTAGTTTATCTACGGATCTTCTCATTGCTGATTCGATCTCACAGAGAAACCCCGAGCATAGAATTCATATGGGACAGCATATATTCTAAATACAATAACTGAATTTGTTTCACCTATACATATGCACATATTATTTATATTAGAAGTAAAATAAAAATAGGTATTTAAAAAAAAGAAGTTTTTTTTAAATGTCAAACGTTAAGAAAGATTAAATTATGTGGCTACCTAAATAATTGAATTTCCTTGAAACAATTTAAATACGTAGAGAAACGCAATGAAGCCCCAGACGCTTGGAAATACTTTGAAGAAGTAGGTAGGTATACAAAGATCATTCTAAGCCTCATTTATACGTACAAACTCTTTCGTCATAATATCATGTCGCAAAGGACAATTTGCAAACATACGGTTGCCGAGTAGAAATCAATAATTGCAATTATTACGCAGCATGCATATACTTGTTTGTAAGCAAAAAATGTATTGAACCTTTTTGCTTTAGTTATAAGCTATATAATCATATTCGGTTACACTGTAACAGGCTTTGCGCATGCAGAGAAAATGAAGAATTGTCTCCTCTAAGGTTTCGTCTAATAAGCAATTGTTGTACGTAATATAAGAATATGCAAACTTAATAGAAACCAGTGTTTTTTAATGAAGATAATAATTTTAAAAGTTATCCTGACAGGATAGACCACGAGACTTTTCTCCTTAAAAATATACTTATTAAAGAGCTTTCTCACAAGTATATTCTATAATGTAGACATTTGGAGACATCAATGTAATGAAAAAAAAAATCCATTAATTCCATTGAGTAATAATATGTTAAAGAAAACCAAAGGCTTATGGACTGACCTTTTCAAAGACAAGATAGAACTTGTCGGTGTCCTCAAAGAATTCAATGAGCTGGATTATGTTCGGGTGCCCCTGACAGTAGTGGAATGTCTCCACCTCGCGGAACACCCTGGCGCGGGCGTGGCCAGGCACCTTGTCGATCACCTTCACCGCGAACTCCTGCTGCGTGTAGATGTTCACGCACGTCTGCACCGACGCATACGCGCCTTCGCCCAGCACCTCTCCCGTCAGCTTGTACAGGTCTGCAACATTGTTTCATCACTTAGCGACTCTTGATAGTCGCAGGGAATTGACAGAGCCCAATTTCAATTGAGTGGTAAGGTCCGTATCAAACAAAATATCGGACCTCTGAAGCTAGTACCTGCGTTAGTTCACGCAAGTTGTCACGTTCCCACTGACACCTGTATTTAGCTATTGCGACGCAATTTGCAACAATTTCAGAGGTCAATAGTTGTTTGATACGGACTATACCACTGTCAGTACAATATCCATAACATCATCCCAAAACACTCGCATTTAAAATATGTAGTTTCAAAAATTTGAGTCGAAATTTTCATAAATCCTTTCTTAGCGGATGCTTAAGATATAAAATAAACCTAGTTTTAATTTCAAATTTCAGCTTTCTACACTTAGTATATTGGCTGTGCGTTTATGGTCAGTCAGGGACAAACGATTTTAAAACTTAATTTAGATACCTAGATTAATAGGGATTCAACATTTACTAAAACCTAACTCTGGCTATTCAAATAACGTAATTGATTTATTATTGACTACACCTAATTAGTGTGAATTCAGCTCCCTCATTAAGAATAGATGATAACGAAGATAGCGCCGGATAACAATGCAACAAGTAATCAGGTCATATGTAAACAAACACAAAGAACACTCAATAATAGAATTATCTTTGTTCAGACTTTCAAATCATAAGATAGGTATCATAAATCATATCATAAATTTAAAGGCAAATGCATCGACAAACAACAATTACTCATTTCATTATTTAATAGGACGATATGCTCCTAGATTTGTTTTGTAGTTGATGTGCAACCTGATTGCTGAATAAATAAGCAACGGGAAACTAAGTGTGAATATAACTATACAACATTACAGTATACTAATAATTTATCATACCTACAGTAATAAAAAAAATGTGAGAAAAATCTTAAGAGCTTCACTTTTTAAACTTTTCTGCAAAATTTTCAAAAGCATTGTTTCAATTGATCTACTTTGAAGTTTAACATTGTAATGTAAGGATTTAGAAATTAAGAGAACTGACATACAAAGATAGACAGAAAACACAGCTATGAGAACAAGAAGGAGCCGTCATTATTTTGTACTGATCTCTGAATCCTATGCTTCAAGTTAAGTAATGTCCAAGTCCCGACCGCAGACCAATCTTAATCCAAAGCGAATAGATATCTAATATTTTAGCTTTTATACTTAAGAAGGTATTAGAGAAACTAACCTTGGAAGCATGACGTGACGACGGAGCTTCCGGAGCGCTTCTTCCTGCGCCGTTTCCTGCGCGCCTCCTCCTTGCGTCGCTGCATATCTTCGCTGTCGGGGATGGCGACCGGCGCCGAGGGTTCGGAACAGTGAGGATTTTCATCTGACTCGCGCTCACTCCCCGATTGGCTGCTGCAGCGACCTACGCCTGATAACACAGTAAAACATAAATTGTAAACTACATGGCATAATAAAGCTCCTGGGTGGTGTATTCACGTATACATAAATCTCAGCGAATGTTTATTGCAAGTATATATGATTTTATCAACCAAAGGCTACCATAAAATAATTTATGCTTAAAAAAGTGTTGCAAGACATCTCAAACAGTGAACGCTTCACGGCTGTCACGGACCTAGGAGAACTCAAAGAGAGAACATTTCAGTTTTAATGTATCAATAGAGTGTACCTATGAGTTAACGACATCCCTTGTTTTTCTCGAGCGCATGAATAAAAGTGGCCATTACGTATGCCGCGTCGGTACAATAACTCAGAACACTGGATGGCATACTCGTAGCTCTCACTTCTCTTTTGGTGCCAGCCATTGTTACAGCGTTTTCACCGATTCATTTTTAAATTTTAAACATTCGTGCCTTTACTTTCGTAGCTTTAATGTTTTTTGATCTATTAAACTACATTCACAAAGTACCTATCTATAGTCTGCAATTTTTAAATTTAAACTAATGCAAAGTATTAAAACTGTCATTTATGGATATTATATGGTAATAAAATAAATTGTGAAGTCGTGGGACAAATACCATTTTTTTGAAGTTTACTCCTTAAGAATCGATTTTTTTTTCATATACAGGTGGAATTTTGTAATGCCACCTGAATGGAAAGTACTCTTAATACTGTAGATAGAAAGAAAACATTCCTTTATTCTTGAATAGAAAGAAAACTGCATTCAAAGATTTTCGAAAAACGCTTTCCACACCCGGGAATCGAACCGACTAAAATCTGTAAAAATCTGTAATTTAAGATTTCATGGTTTTCCTTTCATTTAATTTATCAAGTTTGTTAGAGAAATTTCATCCTTACCCTAACGTTCGATGCAATAAAAGTACAGGATGTAATTTTTACAGATTTTAGTCGGTTCGATTCCCGGGTGTGGCAAACGAATTTAAGCAAACGAAAGTAGGTGTACCACGGGCAATACCCGGTCTATCCTACTGTCCAATAACTAGGCGCCAATAAAAACAAGTCTGTAGTACACAATAATAGCTTACGCAGTGGAAAAGTAGGTGTAGCACAAATTAAAAAGTGGTGAATGAATCGCCTCTAGTAATGAGTATAATGCGAGTAAGGTAAACGAGAAAATAAAACGTCGGTTGGAACAAAGTCGTATAGTACGGGGAGAGTAGCTTGGCTGTCATCGATAACAATAAATAATCTGTGGCGAGTGTGCAGGCTGAGTTGGCAAACAAAGCCGGTTCAACGACCTACATGGCCGCGCCCAATGAACGCAGAGCGCTGCGCGTACGACGACGCTCAACGCGCCCACGTTACGCGATCACTTCATTTCGAGGTCTTTGCGGCTTCGTTCAACGCAATACAACCTTATTCATTACTGTATTCCAATATTCCAATATTGATTGCTGCCTTTTATACGCTGTTAATCCCGTGCTAAAAGTAAAAATAGGAGTCAATCCATACATGTACCCAAGTAATAAGTTAACTCAATTACAAAATTTGATTAACAGATTTTGTCCGGAAGAAAGCAACAAAAAGTATTTATTTAGTATGAAAAGCTTTAAATATAATCTCCTTAGATGCCTACTTATAAAACCGTTGTTCTGACTATCAATGCACAACCAAAACTACCAAGTCTATAAAGCTGAAATTTGGAACATAACGTTTATTTTATAACATAAGCAGATTTTTGTAAGTTTCTCTGTGCGTAGGGGGCGGGGATCGCTAGTGTAATATAAAATATATAAATTTCAATGACCTAGTTGTGTACAATTTTTCAATTGCTAACGTAAAATGACGTAGAAAACTTATACACACACTTACAGGGTACTTAACTTTTTACAGGGTTTGAAATACAAAAGACGTGGGAGGAATCCGGTAAAAATAGCTACCTACTTACCTAAACCAGAAGCAAGAAGTGGAAAGTTTGTTTCAATAGTTGTAATATAGAGAGGGTTAACAACTTCCACGGGCACGGCTACCGAAACAAGTTTTGTAAATTGGACGTTGATAAAATATCTTAAGCAAATAACATTGTCCAAGTTCTCTAGTCCCGAGATAAAACTAAATCTCAGGATAGAATCATTCTGTTGCCCATAATCTGTTTTACTTCTGTAGGCTGATCCTTCACTCTGTTCTATTATTTCTCTATTGATCTGTTGTACTATTGTTCTGTTTATATGTTCTACTATTTATTCATTTATCTGGTCTCCCATTTATCAATGCTACATTTTTCTATTCATTTGTTTTGCTATTTTTGTATTTATCGGTGCTATTTTTACATTTATATTTTTACTGTTTTTGAATTATTTATTTATTCCGCTATTTTTCAAGTACATGTGAGTTGTGTTTGAGGATTCTCGTACGGGTAATATAATACCTATTGTCTAAAAAGTTTCTATGTCAATGCAATTAAAAATTAAAAATGCAACTGTAACATTTTGAATCTGTTACAAAACAACTAAAATAATGTTCACAAAAATTTTGTGTGCAGGATATTTTAAACTTAGAAAAAATTACAAGACAAAAAAACTACCTATCTACATTTCTACAAATTCTACTCAATGACGGTGTTATGTTACTCTGATTGATAATATGTGTTTGTGAGGGCATATACAAAAATCAACAGCCAAAGAGAAACTTAATTTAACAATTATTAATTACAGACGTCGACCTCAACTAGATACTGAAAAACAAGACGCAAAAACAACACGCAATATAAACCTGCATGTAACAAAATGAGTTTGTACGGAAAACGCCTACACACTACACAGCATGTAAACAATCGTTGCAACATAAGAGCTTCCTGTTTGTTTATTGAATTATTCTAAATACTTATTATATTTTATTCTATAAAATTTATTACAAGTTACGATAGACAATGTAGATAAAAACATTGCGCGATTTGATATAAAATAAAATGAGCGTCGAGCGAGGAATCAAATAGATACGATTCTATAATTTATTACATATATTTAAACGAGACAAGAGCCTACATATCACCTTGAAATATGTGTCACGAACACTAGTCGTAGTGCGGAATTGGAGTTATCTAAAATGGCTTGGTTTGAAAAGTTTATGCAAATTCGGGCCAACAGATAGACATTTATAGTATGATCATGAGTTGGGTATATTTTAGAGATGAATCAAAAATTTGGTAATTAGGTAGGTATCTAATTAATTTGAAATTGACTCTGAATGATTAGGAGTTAGGTATTCCACCATAAACATTATGTCGACTTTAAAATATAAAATAAACAATTAGAAAAAGAAAGAAACTTTATTGTTTAGATTAAGATAGAAAAATAGTAAAACATCAGAGTAACACATTGGCTAAAAATTATAAAAAACGCTGATTAAGTTGCGGGCAAACCTAGCATACCTACAAAACCAAGCCAACTTAACAGCGACTCGCGTTTACCCGAGGCCGTACTATACAATAGCTGACCCAAATAATGCACAGAACCAACAATTTGTTTAAATAAAACCTGAAATAATAGGACGTGTTTATATATATGTATCCACTCCAACCGTTATAGGTAGCTGTGGCACGTTTTGTACACACCCAATTTTTCGATCGTGTTGGAGCTGTTTAAAAAAAATGCAATAAACGTTTACCGACGCGTAAATAATGTTAGGCAAATTAACCTAATCGGCACGCAAATCAACGCTGGTAGGTAAAGTGTATGCAAATTATTCATCGCGATACGCCGAATCACACAACGATTGTTCGAGCAATGATTAAATGCAAACAAAAAAAAATGTTTTGTTTTTAACGTGCAAATTGTCGCCGATGTCGTGGCGCCCTGGGCCTATAGCTACAGGTTTCTACTTTCTAATCTTGTTAGTGGCATTTACTGTTGGCCACGATTGCACTCTCTCGTTCAGCCGATTCGAGTACTAATACACTTTTGTATACCCCTGAGCTGCAAAGAAACTAGCAGCTTTCTAATTGCATACAAATGCCCTTACGATAACGCTGTTGTTCTCAATTGTGTATAATTCAGGTTCACAATGGCCGCAAGATTGTATCAATCATCGCTACTTTTAATATTATACCACAGAACATCAGATAAGCGCTTATCTGTGGATTCGATGCCGTCATTTCTAATTTAGACTGAGAAATTTGAACACAGAGCAAAGTCTACTTAGCTAGAAGCCGCAACTGGGTGGTGTCTAGTGCAATAAATTGCCAAGTCAATCTGGCACTAAAACTAGACGAGATAGCATCTGGGTGAAACTTCAATGAGGGCGTTTCGAGGTGTAACTACATGTAGTGCATACGCATACGGGACCACTTTCACTTGGTCACTTATTTAGCTTCAACATAACTATATCTATAACGTAACCTAATGAAAACTGTTCAGACGAGTCGAGCAGACTCCGTATTAAACGTGATCCGAGTCAAGAATGACGCATGTTCACCAAAAACGATTACGAGAACACTTACGTGTATTCAAATTATTTCATAAAAGAAGTCTGTTGCTAAGTACTGCGTAAAAAGACTTTAAAAAAAATAGGGTGCTGAAGCTCGAAGCAACATAGGGGAGTAGGGGTCGCCTACTACGCATTTGATACGGAAATCGATTTCGTAAGGCGCACTTGATGCAAGGGGAGAGAGGTTTGATATCACGTCGCAACAAGGCATGAAGTCCGTCACGGTCAAGGTTACTCATTTTACTCTTCAGATAGACACGGATGACTGACTTTGAACAACGCTGATTACAATGGCAAATGAAATATATAGTTAAGTAGGTCTAAGTTTCTTACCACCGAAATTGGAATTTTTACATTCTATAATTTTCGGATAAGATATTCTACTAAATTTTAACTAAACTATTCGAGAAAGAGCTAAGGTCCTTATCGGAGTCTGAATAATTAATTTCTTTTAAGTGGACAGCTAAATTCAAATGGGGCTTAAGATAGTCACAATCTAGCTTAGTAGCTATATTTTATGGTATTTATTTCTAGAATATTTTTTATTTGATAAAACGAACGTGAAAATTGAATACTTACCTACAAAATAAGATGTTAGGTATCTACCTATTTAGAAACTGCCCCAGTTTTCCATAGAATTTCCTCGAAGTGTAGTATTTTTTGTCGTGTCAATGTATCCGCAAAAACTAAAATCAACAGTTGAGTTCTATTCGGTAACCTTGAACGCGAACGCTGCGGCGTCATACTTCAGCGGCCATTTTGAAATGAAACCGAGGGGCCTAACGAAACTTAATTTCGTCGGCTATTCTATTCAATTTGAATTGATAAATACGTTTATCACATTTTAATTTATATATTTTAGAAGAGATTAATAAAACACAAACTGTTAGTTAAAGGAATAGATAAAAGGGTAGGCTTAGTCGACATTGATGACAGGTATTAATTTATTCTTACTAGAATTTTATATATTAATTATGATATATATTTTATTTAACTAAATCCATAAAAATAATTAAAGAAGAATATTACGCTAAAACATGATATACCTACCTAATATATTATTCTAGGGTACAAACAATAGTAAAGTGCATACCTACTACAAATTGTATTTATACAAACAATAATATTTAAACAACAATCAACAATACGTGAATCGCTGTTGCAAGACAGGATGTAAACCTAAAAACATTATGATGTCTGACACAAGGATGTTTTTGCTGAGAGCTCATATCTTTCGAATTTACTTGTAGAGTATTAGGTAGGCAGTATCATCGATGGGCAGTATCTTTATCCAGCTGACCCGGCGAACTTCATATCGCCTCAAAATTAGTAAATGATGTGTTAATTTATTAACTCAGTTGAAATCGCCATGATTTCATAATTCGAAGGAGTAATTTGACAGGTCCTAATATCAAATTTTAAAATTTTGTGGTAATTGTATACTTTACTTACTTATCTGTTGAGAAAATATTCTTAACAGAATAGAAAAAGTCTTATTAGGTAGGTAATCAAAAAGATTTGCAACTTGTAAAAGAGACTTCACAAAAAATATAATTTAGGTAAGTATACAATTAGGTAAATACATTATTATTATTTTAACAATTAATTTTAAACTAATTAATGTTGTCTAGAGGATAATTTTCGGTTTTATAAAACCGAAAGTTTTCTAATAAGTCCGATTTAGGTTAAGTAGGTACATCACTATTTTTGTATGGTCAAAAACTTGCAACCCAGGAAATGTCAAATTACTCCTTCGGATTACGGAACACACTTTAAATGTAGGTATGAGAAAATGGATTTTCTTCATATTATATTTTTTTCGTGCCTATGCCTATGACCGTTGATTTAACAGTTATTCTGGTACCTATACGGGGCGACGACAAATTGAACAAATCAAATATCATAAAAATTTGTCCATCCGTTCTTGAGTTATAAATAACTAAAACGACTTCAGTAGGTACTTTGTTTTATAGATATAGATATGCCTAGATGTAAGATAATATGTAAGCGCTTATATTTTTAACAAATTACATGTACACATTCATTAATTTACCTATATTATACAAGTACACCGATTAATGATAATAATAAATAGTAATAATGACGATGCAATAATTTGTGAGAAATAATTCACAAATAAAAACAAGAAAAAAGTGGATGCCAATTAAAACTCCCCAGAATTGCAATGATTTTCTCGTCGTAATTTTTCTCAACATCAGCTAGTAACAAAATGTTACTGGCAGCACGAATTCAGTAAGATAGGTACCGTCATTGCGAAATATTATTTGCAGCTCCGGATAAACGGTCAACGTCCGCATCAATGTGAACTCTTGACATTTGAGTAGATTGGTGATTTTGAATTTACTTATAGAGAATTTAAAAAGAAACCGATTTAATACAACAAAATTATATATATGTTATCAAACGTTGAGATAAGAATACTGGTTGCGAATCACAAATTAAAATAAAATATAAATACTTATTAAATTAAATATAGCGTTAAAGCCGTTACCTATATGATATACCTACCTATAGTGTTTTGCCAATAGCATGGGTAGGTAATACAGTGACGTTTGATTTCAGTCATTTCTCGCATATTTATCAAAAAATAAATAACAATTAATTGATAAATTTTATTAGATTCGATTATGTAAGTAATGCAAGTCAACAAAATAAAATAATATTTTATTCAACAAAACGGAAGTGTATAACTATGTAAACATTAAACAATGACATAAACAAATTTATTAATTTGTTATTGTCATAGAGATTCTTATATGTACTTAAGCATTCTTGCAAGACATTACAAGACATATAACAAGACAAGAATCCCTAAAAACACAAGTGTCACAAGGGTTTTGTTGTTAATACCCAAGATGAATCTTACAAGGACCTCACAATGGCAATCACATAACAGCGCTACTCGGCTACTACGCAGCGAACAAAAAGCCGGTCAAGCGAATCAGGTGATTATATCATCACAACTGAATATAGGTAGGTAACATGTACTAAGTAATTATACTATCGTATTGAGAATGCGAACAGACGTTGAATGGAGAAGCACAGCAAGAAAATACGCAGTAACAATATAACAACTTTTTTAGTACTCACCACTATCCACACTATCTTCTGAGATTTTCTTCACCATTATGCCGGTTGCCTTGATGCGTTAATACAGATATTATATTGAAATATTACGTGTAGGCGGTACTACTTATGAAAAGCCGCTTTCAAACTTGCGCGGCTGCCTTCTCGACGTGAAATCGGAATGGCGTTTTAAGGCACAAAAGAAATTAAAACGTCAAATGGGAAAATCATAAGCACCACAGTCGAGAAGGATGCATGAAAATTGTACCGGAAGGTAATAAACAAACACTGCTAGAAGGCGGAATGAAAAAAAACTGTTTGTGATGTTAGCGATCCATCCTACACACGCCCGCCCGTCCGATGTTCTGAAATCCAACTGATTTCAAATTGGAATTGGTTTGGTTTGGTGACTTGAAGCCGGCGCGGCGCGCACAAAACCCCCTCTCCACAAGCCAGCATCGTCGTGGCGTCTCGTCTCGAGCATGCGTGTTCGCTCACTCCGCTGACGTGTACCTACATTTTTTATCGTTTTCTTTTTCGCCGCCCCAACAATCTATCTATCGTATATTATAATCCAAATAAAATAGAAATAATAATTTATGTATGCACTTAATTAATGGGAAAATTAAATTTATACTTTTAGTTGGGTAGGTATGCTAATCTTATCATTATATTTATAATGTTAATAAAATCGCTTGTCCTCGTAGTTTTGGCTATCAACGCAAAGCTGAAACTGAAACTAGAAAGCTGAAAGCTCAAAAAAACTAGACAGTCTAGAAAACTGAAACTTGAAACGTAGATTTATTTTATAACGTAAGCATTAGCTAGGAAAAATACTTTTGAAAATATCAACTGCATACGAAGCCGGGGACGCGTCCCTAGAATAGTTAGTTACAATAATAATGAATAACTATGCAGGTAGTACGATATTATTGTCCTATGTTAATAGAATAACTATACAAATATCTATGGAAGCTAAAACCAAGTATTAAAAAAAAGGTAGGTATTTAAAAAATCTTATTTAAAAAGTGATCAATTTTTTATTCAATCGAGAATGAAGTTGAAATAAATTATAAGCTGCACTAATAATAATAATAATATAATTCTACGTAAATACAGTACATACTATTCTAAATAGTATTGAAGCAAGTGTAATAATAATTACAATATTCTTTACTTTGCTTTACTTAAGATCAAGATCAAGGTAATCAAGATAATAAATTAAATTTTACATTTAATTAGATAGAGATATCAATCCCACTAAGATAAATATAGTAAAATTAATGAAATCAATGTAGGTACCTACCTACTAAATTCTTTGGTAGGTACATCGTATAAATAATGTAAAAATATGCTCGAGTTAGTGCAGTTTTAATATTAAAAATGTTTTAACTGTATAATAAATTATCCATTTGTATTGCATCTTAAAGGCGCCTGCAAAAAATAACTTATAGAAAATATTCGTCCTGTTTATCACATGTGACGCAATAAGGATTTCTTTTGTCTCCCTAACCCTAAAATGACCTTCAAAGGCATTTGTTGATAAACAAGATCGAGACGGGAGTGGTTGCGCAGCTTTGGCGCAATACGCACGTGGTATCAACTCACACCGACCCAACCGGCAACCGGCGTCGCCATGTTTTGTTGTCACGCCACCATCCCCCTCTCACTCTAACATATGTGCGTACTTCTCGCGCATTCTCCGTCTCTCTCACTCAAACATCGAACCTCTCGCTCGCTGGCCTACGTGACCGACAATACAATAACAATAACATAACCCTTCTGACATAATAATATGCCTGTAAGTACTGTAAGCATTACCACCTGATTTTCACTGGAAAACTTTTAGAGTTTACTTCAGTCACTTTCAAATTGTATCTACAGCATTAATGTATGTTAATATGGTACATAGCATAATTAATCTTGCCTGACAGCTATTATACCTATAAGTAGGTAGGTACCATCATGTGGTATACCTAACCTAACTCTTTGAAGGAAAACATCATAGATTTAATAGATTAAAGTAGTGGCAGGGCACACTTCTCGCAATCATTTAGGCAACCAGTCTGGAGGCAGTAACCACGCCCTTAGAGAAGGCTACCGTGAAATAACAGTGTGCTGTTGTGTTTCAGTGAATGAGTAAGGAATGCCAGAGCCCATTTCCCTATTCCCTTCCCAATCCCTTATACTTAATAGTAGGTACTGTAGTCGACAGCGCACTTGCAGTAGGTACCTATGGCGTTGCTTATGTTTTAGGCGGCGTTAAGTAACAGATAACATTAGATGACTATGAAAAACCTAAGAAACAGTTTAATCAGCTTATCTTGTTAAAACAAGATTATCTCTATTAATATATGTTTTTAAACAAATTCTCTGAAAAATAAAAAGGCTGATGTAACTAGGATGTAACATTGATTTTATATGTCATCAACCAACATTGTCATCAATTGTAAAAGAACATCAACAATGACTGGAAACTTCCTTTCGCTTTTTTTGAATAGAGCAACATGCGTAGCTGGGATGCGTAGATTCCAGGAATCGACGATTATTCCAGTTGGGCAACCCTTATTATACTTACTATACTATTAGGTACTGTTAGAGCGAAACAGGTATTTTGTTACCAAAAAAAAAATCAGGGAGCATTTTTCTTTGTTCAAATACAAAGTAAAGAATACAAAGCAAAACCACGCTTATGCTCAATAGAAAAAGTTTGATCGAGTAATTATGGACTATAATATTACTATAATATTGCTAACGCTATAGTGAGTTTATATGTTTGCTTGTTAATCTTTCACGCCTTAACTACTAAACCGATCATAACGAAATTTCACATTCACGTTGTCAGGAATACAGAAAAGCTTTTTTCATCTAGAAAAAAGTACTGTTCTCGAAGTATCATCCCAAATCAAAAATAAAAAAATCAACATATATACAAAGACTATATAGGTAAGTATAGGTATATGCATCTATGACGATTTAAATCTTTGGATCTAGTAACATCGATGATGTATGTAGGTATGTACCTAACAAGGCTCTTTTAATTTTTAATTCAGAGAAACTAACCGTATCTTAAGACGTTCCATGCTATTCCATTGATTTCCTCATATTCATCCATGACGAGGACACTCTGAAAAGAAAAATGAACGGTCTCATTGTCTTTGAAATTCATAAACAATTTTAAGTATCAATTAACAACACTTTACGGAATGAATAGACGATTTATTTGTCTGTACATCGCAACATTTCACGCTGATGTCGCTGCCTTTGGGTACTTTTATGGCAGGCTATAAACCTATACTTTGAAAATTTATTGCGTGGGACCCTTCAAGTTCTCTTTCAAGCGATAAGAGTCTTTAATGTACGCGATATAGGTTTGGTTTTAGCTTTACAAAACGATACGATCCTCTCTCAACTACCCAAATACATATCTATAAACATATACCTATAAACACGTATGCATAAGAATGCACGGACTAGGATTGCATCGGGGTATTCCCGTGGATGAAATTTTTTATTTGATTTTTGTTGAATAGCGTCCTTCACGTACGCGACCAGCTGCACGTATCCAACCAACATAACAAAGGATTTGAATCGGTGGTTTTGAAGGATCGAGATTTATTTTTTCTAACTTTATAGTAAGGGATTTATGATTGGGTTCCATGATTGGGTTGGGACTATTTACTAAACAAAGCAATGTTTTATTATATTATAATTTATAATTCACTCATACTTGAGTTAGACGCCATTGAACCTACAAGTGTAGAACCTATGCGTAGTTACGCATACTTAGACCTTTTTGTACACGAAGCACGCTTGATCATTTATAAAATATCAGGGTAGTAAAATTGCATTCTAGGAATCGTGCGCTGGGTTCTATATGCTTTGTTGGGGTATACAGCATCTATTTTATGTACACTTTTTTTTTCAAAAGTCTTGAAAGTTGAGAAAAATATTGCATTTTTTTTGTAATTTCAATTTTTTTGACCTTTTGCCAAGATCTAATGAGAGTAAATGTTATTGAGCCGGATTAGCCTGTCTTTCACCTTATTATAAAAAAAAATCAGGCATCTATCACAATAATTCATGTCTTTATAATTAAAAACCTCGTGTTACTCGGCGTTAGGTAAAAAATTAAAAAAAAAAAACATAACTCGGAAAATACGAAAAATCGCAGAACATACATACATAGGGGTGAGCCCCTCGAATTCCTAGATTTTTTATATCACTACTTCTTGTTTTTTAAAACATCTATCCTTAAACCTCTACAAATCCATTTGATTCCATAGTGGGAGGCAATTCTTTCAGAAAAATCGGGGGATACAGGATGATGCTGTAGCTGCATTATCAATTATAACCAAAATTTAATCACGACACCACTCGATAGCTTGAGGATCAAAGATTTTTTTGGTATGTATGGTATTAGCAGAGATATATTAAACGAGGGTATAAGTATTCGAATTCGTTGAATGCTCCCGAGGGATGATATAATAATAAAAATAAAAAATTCAACGCCTGACAAAAATATATGAGCAATGAATAAATATACTTAACATCTAAGAAAATGGGGCGCGGACAAAATCGCGGGCAAAAACTGGTATGCCATAAATAGAATTACTTTTAAATGCTTTTTATATATATAGTGTAAAATGCTATTTAGTACAATATTAAAATATTCAAAGAGCGTTGTTATTACTCACCATAACGAAAGGCCTCAAATTACAAGAATCTGCTGCAAAATTCTCGGTACTGATATCAGTTTGCGATTCAATAAACAGATTGCATAACGCGTACTGTACAGCTCTGCTTTTTGTTTTATGAAGTTATTGACATCAAACGTCTAACAAATCTGACTTTTAACCAAGGTTTTAAATTTTTATTTTTTTACTTTTGTTACCTACTATACAACAAGATGCTACATTATAAAATAATACTGGTTTTAACAGGGAAATAAATGCACTTATGGAAAGGGCACAAAACCTACTGAGAAAAATTTAAGTGAGAAAAAACAAATAAAGGGATTTCACTCACTTGCACGGATTCGATCGATGTGAAATTTGATATACTGCTACATCGGTGATAGGTATAGGTAGATATTTCCATGAGATGGTAACCTTGACCTGATGCTGCAGGCTCAAGTAGTCTGCGGAACACCCAATTCCTCAGCAACTTACAGCAGATATAACGTGTTTGGGCTTAAATATAGAACGTCGGGGATTAGTTTGTAATTTTTAATCATCGCTTGTAACCAATGTAACCCGTGTATTTATTTAATTTATGACACTTTATTCCGCGAAATCCTTACGTTAAATATTTAATAAATATTTAATAAATATTTAATAAATATTTCCCAAAGATTTTGCTATTATAATACCTAGGTTTTAAGTATTATGCGGTCACCCGATCCAAGGTTACGAAAACACATTTGCAATGCTGATGTGAACTTTTTGCGCTGCTCTTTGCTGAGATGTTTTAAACATGTGGGGCTCGCAGCGGTGATGTAGTGTCGACAACCTTAAGTTTTCTCTCCACATTATAAAATATTTATTTTCTAACAACGCATTTAACCCCATCACATAACAAAGATTGATCATCGATATAGATATAGATTAGATATAGAAACATATGAAGTACAGTTAAAACTGATAAACGGCTTAATATTTTAGTCTGTTTTAGGCGAAATGGCCTTTTATTTAAACTTTAACCTAAATAAATGCCAACAATAAAAAACAAAACGTTCAAGGCAACAAACGAACAAAAAGTGTAAGTTAAATTCCTTAAAAAGACTAATATTACTCTTGTAAATTTGGCTTTAACTTTTGTAACTCCCTTTGTAAGGGGAAGGAATGAACCACTTTCCTCATTCGTTAATACTTCTTACATTTAAGTAGGTGATGTGAATCAGTTAATTGAATTAATGTTTTATGTAATCAACTTAATCATTTCCAGACTAGGTATTTTTTTTTTTTTTTATAAAAGATGGGTTTGCTCTTGACCAACAACCAACTGTGTAACAAGGATGAGGCCTAAGATGGAGCGAGCTCACCCAGAAGATGTCTATTCACTCAAACTTTAAAAAGATTTGGGTTATATGAATGGATATAATGGGGCACAATACGAAAAAGTCGCTAGTCCCACTATTTGTATTTTGTATTTCCATGAAAAATAGTGAGATACTCCCGAAACTCGCTAGTTACATAATTGCTCACTAAGTAATTACAGGTTTTTACAGACCACAATAGATACGACATAAACCATCAAGAAAAATGGCTACTTAGTTTGGTAAATAACACAGATATATACAATTATACATACTTATTAAGGTCACATGTGGTTATAGTAATTAACTATAGTTTAACATTGTGGTTAAACTCAACCACAGCCTGCATTAACTGCTAGCATTAAGCAGACTTTTATAATTTAGAATTTTTATTTTCATACAACTTAGACAAGCTTCTAAAATATAAAAAACTAGCTTTTGGCAGCACACTTCGTCCGCGCTCTTTTCTATTAAGTGTGAAAAATTTATTCAATCTTTATTGCACATTTTTGTCTAATGCTTTTTTTATTTTTATTTTTGTTTAGGTCTTGAATTTTTTACTTTGGTTTTTGGATGATCCCTCAGGAACATACTCGTATTTCTTCTGTTCCTGAGTATGATAGTTACTTACTCTAAGCCCTTTTCTGTTTCCTTGACAACATGTCTACACATTTCTAAAAGTTAGCTGAGAGAGAGACAGAAATGGGCATTGAATTTATTTTATAGATATGACTGTATTAGAAAGCCAATTAGACACAATCAGAAAGAAATCTGAAGATTATACTTACAGCTCTCAAGGCTCCTTGAGCAACAACGTCAATTGTGTTCCATAATAAAATGACATTGACAAACCAATAATTGAAACCATTTAAAGATGAGTGTATTCACCTCCTATCACGTTACACGAGCCTCTGGTCAAGGACACCTCACAGATATCGGAAATTCAAATATATAAAAATCATCATTTTTATCTACTCGCCAGAAAATAACGAATGGGTTCGTTGTACTGCGCCGTTTTAAGTGAAACGATGACCATGTGCAGAATGAGGTAAATAAATCACAACAAATATAAATATAGTTCCGTATTTCAATATCTTTTTTATAAACTGTTGAATGAATAACAATTCTACATTTTTAATTCTACATTGCTAAAAATTTTACATCAGTTTAAAAGTAATGAAAACTCTTGAGAACCTATCTTAAGATCCTCTTGAGCTATTCAATGATGATTGTAAGTGATCTTGATACTTTTTAATATTTTCCTAGATTTTACAAATATAAACATAATACTATATAAATCAGAAAATGTTTATCAATGGAAACAAAAGAATCTAAAGAAGATTAATTATCCGCTGTATTAATTATGTTATGATTTTGAGTTTCCTACAATCTCCACTGCCGTTATGATTACTATGGTACTCAACAATTCAATGGAGTTCAGGAAGGATATCAACCAACCTTTATAGCACCCATTGAAGTGTTGTCGTTACTCTTAAAATATTACAAACCTATTTACTTATTTGAGATTGAAGTGATGTTGGCGGTTTTTGCTCCATCGTCTTAGAACTTGTACGAGTTCATTGAATAGGTAGGTAAACGTTCAGTGTAACGGGTTATGAAAACTGGTTGTAAAGTGACACTTATTGGAAAACTTGGAAATATGGTGGCAATCGCTACGATCATTGCTAAATCGCAGCCAAAACTAAATCTCGATCTTCTTTTTCATTAAGTTTAACTTTTCTATGAATATTAGCGATCATGATGGCTGTCTTTATCTATACTATATTTGTATGTTTATAATGATAAACTCAAAAACTACTGGACCGATTTTAAAAAATCTTTCACCGATAGAAAGCTGCGTTATCAGCTTACGCGTACGTTACGCGGGCCAAGTCGCTTGCAACAGCTAGTCTATGAATATTAGCGACCATTATGGCTATCTTTACTTTTGAGTTAAAGATGTATGAGTTATAGATGTCAATCTACTTTTAAATCTATCTCTAGCATCACTTGTATCCTTAGGTGAGCTACCATCACGTAGAGTAGTAGACATGAGTGTCGCATAGACAAAACAACGGAAGCAAATACTGAGGTATATCAAAATAAACTTTAACAAATACATTGAGAGTCTCTTCTTCCATACACACATAGGTATAAACATTATTACAATAGCGCTTTGTTTCATACAAGAGTCTTATAAATATGTCCGGTGACGGCTCCAAAGTCCCCTACGGACTGAACCATACCCATCTCGAATTGGAGTTTTAGTGCTGTAAGAATCCCACATAACCTTATGCCATTTGCATTGCATGCGGCATTTGTCATAAGGTACCTTTTGAAGGTTTCTCGGCTCGTTAAAAAAAATAGACTGTTTTTAGTTCTTTCTTGGAATATTCTTTAAGTATTGATAAATTAAATAATATCATTTACTTCAAATTATACCCTTCATTGCTTACTATGGTATAATTGCCAATAATTGAGAGTAATTTGAGACTTATAGTTCCTCTTGAATGAAGCAAGCGGGCCCCGCAACTTCTGAACAGTACAAAAATGATGTCATCGTTTGATCGTGCATGTGTAGAAGTGGTTATACCTCTTTACATTTTGTTTATATTGCTATCATGATCAAAAGTGTTTGCTTAAATGTAATGAGCGTCAAGTAAAAGACTTTTTTTAAGTCATAGGTATAATCTCTTACATATAGGTAATAAAATACATATAATAAAATAGTTTTAACGTCTGCTATTTATGTCGACTGAAGTTGATTGAAAAGTGTTCTGGGACGTTTCATAAAGAGGTGTCCCTTCCTAATCGTTCAATTTTTATCCTACAAAGGTCAGCAGCACACTTGCAACACCTATGAAGTTTCTTGTGTTACCTACCATCAAGTGAACCGTGAGCCAGTCTTTTTTTTAAGGTTGAGAAATCCTCTTGAATACCCGGCAGTGTGGGAGACATTGGGATTCGTACTGGCTAAAACCTAACTAGTCTAGTCTAGTCGCGGGGACGTTATGACACGACTTCGGTGTCCCACCACATCTATACATAGGCCAGCCGCCTGCGCTCGAGCCTTCTTCGGTCAGCCTGCCAATTGATGTACCATCAAGTAAATAACAAAAGATAAATAATATCCGTTTGCAGTCAGCTTTTAAATTAAGCTGATTGTAGGCGATGACTTTCCGTCAAGGATAAGAGATTAGATCACGTCACGAGTTATTGATGTAATGATAATGTAAGTAAATATTACACGTAAGTTATCTATATTAACATTGTATAGGAATATGAAAGAACTAAGCGTTCCACGCGGGTTTGCTCGCAACAATTCTTAAATGAGTTCAGAAATAAACATATACCATCTCTCTCCGTTCTAATCTTTATTAAAAACCATTTAACATTATTATATTGTATTACTAGCTGTTGCATCTGACTTTGTCCTAGTAACTTTATAAAATATAGCCTATGTTACCCGTAAATAATGTAGCTCTACTACTAAACCAGCTTTCTATAGGCGAAAGATTCAGAAATAAATGCATATACTTAATATGCTCATGTTCTTGCATATTACTTGCGACTTTGTATAAATTTTCTCTCTGAATGAAATGTAGCCTTTCTTCTTTTTCTGTACCCTTGACAACGCGTGTCAATAATCTATAAAAATGATCACTTTAGTAGTTAAAGCTTAAAAGCGTAACTAACAACCACCACTACTCACTTTCGCATTTATAACATAGTATTACAAACACCTAAAGATGCATCGCATTATTGAATTTTTGGCTTAACTATTGATTTTTAAAGAGATTTTCATTGGTTACAGGACAATTCGGATAATAATGTAGGGTCAAATTATTTTTTATGACGTGAATAATAGATGAAAAACACAACTATAACATACGAGACAATAGGTAGGTAGTATATTAGTTCACATAGAAACATAGGTAAGTATATCCGTTT
The DNA here is from genome assembly GCA_944738685.1 of Synanthedon myopaeformis. NCBI lineage: Eukaryota > Metazoa > Arthropoda > Insecta > Lepidoptera > Sesiidae > Synanthedon > Synanthedon myopaeformis. The sequence continues at coordinate 9,638,065 of OX122919.1, forward strand.
ACTATAGATAGGTGTGTAAAGCGCTCTGAAAATAGTAAATATTTATACATTAATAAGATTTACTTCCTTACATAACCAATGTTTTTATTCGACTACGTTTACTGAAACGCAATTAAATGTTTTCTTGAGAATAACAGAAATGATGCTTCTAGCGATAAACTCGAGTTTGCGTACGCAGAGAAATGCTGATATTATTTATAAACAAAATTGACAGCTATGTCACAGGCTACAAAATAAAACTATTAGAAAAATGATAAGGATAATAGACAAAGATAATTTATTTAAAAAAAATAAAGAAATATCCTTACTAATATTTTATAAACTAGCTACATTATTAATCCGCACTAATCTCACGGTAATTTTTTTTGTTGCAAATTATGTACTCACACGAACTTTCCTCGGTTACCACTCTTTCAATTGATTGATATCAAAATCCATTGGGTGGTTTAAAGGAAGTTAGCGGAGAAACAGACAGAGATATAATAATATCCTTTAAAAAATACTAAGCCTATTGGCCTCTCCATGTTTCGTTCAGCGACTTATTATAATTTATGGACGAGTTATTTCGTCAGAGTCTACGTTTCAGCGCCGTATGTCAACACTTGCAACATGCACTGGTTATAGACTTTCGCCTTGAGGCAATTATTATTAAAAAACTAGTTAAATATGCATTAGAATTTTGACGACTCTATCCAAAGATAATTACGCCAATGCATTTCCATTTGATACAGGAAGGTGTGTTGACCATTTCAAAATTATCCACCATTTAAATTTAAATTTATTTAATTCTTAACTTAACTTAGAACACCTTATTTAGGAAAATGAGGTTCACTTTAAATATTATAGCATGCGGTTTCAACTAATATCGTGTCCGTATGTCGTAATACAAGTTGCAGAGCGCCGCTTAATTAAGTATGCAGTGCCTTAACCAGTCAAAGATCTTTCTATTCCAAAACGGGTTCGGTGCAAACAAGTGTTGAATTAAATAACGTATAAATAAATTAAGATTAAGACACATTTTAACAACTTCTCTTTGAAAATTTAATTAAGTAGTAAGGCCAGAACAATTTGTGCTCGCGACTTAGTATTTCGACTTTCGATTTCGTTCGTTTTTTTGCAAAGACCAACAGGAACCTTACATTTTTCTAGGATTAAAAGTATCCTATATTTTAATACAAGTAATAATCTGTGTGACAAATTTTATCCAAATCCGTTCAGCTACTAGTTGACTTTTAATTGGTCGAGTGGTCCTTGCATCTTCAAAGTTCCTCCGAAAGAAACTTTCAAAATTATCTGGTCTGGGGTGTGCAAAGTTTTGACCCCAGTTCTTTGATGATCATCCGTAAGCCTTTTCTTAATGTAAAGGTCGTCTCAGACAGGCTGATTTGGCTATTGTATCCATCCATTTACCTAACACAATCGCACAGGTGGCAGGGATAGGGAAATGGTTTCGGCGTTTCGGCGACTGAGTATGGAATTATTCGCTCGATAACCAATAATAACCAACAGATAACGTTTTAATGTTATCTGTTTTAACACATGCTGTTATTAACGGTGGCCTTCTGTTAGGGGATGGTATCTGCCGCCAGGCGGGCTGCACAATTTACGTCTGCAACTATTTGTCATATATTATAACAACCAATGTTAACTTTGAACAGTTTATTTCCAAAGTTTACCGACTCGACCAATGGGCTCGTCATCGAAAATATTGAATATATATTGTTCTTTTGAAGCGTTGGCTTAATTTTCAAACGCAACTGTTTTTTTCATCAAGGCCATAAGGGGTTGAATCCACACGTGACTGCCAGGGGTGCCGACACAAAGGGGCGCACTTGAATTAGGGACTATGGGCAATGGGCATAATAACAAATTTTTGCGCTTAACTTTGACTGCATAAAATTTCGTTATAACTACAATATCTACCATTATTATTAATAATAAACTCTAAACATATATAAACACACCGGCACAATTAGCGGAACAAAAAAAAAGGCTGAGTATAAAATAATAAAGTGTATATTGGAAAAAAAATATCATGAAATAACAAGCCAATTGACATCTTTTAACATCGACTTTACAAAGTCTTAATTAAATTTTATTAAAAATGATCAAAATTCAAACAAAACGTACTTTTTTACATTTTGTGATAACACAAACACAGTGGAAAATTAAATAATCGTAAGATTTTAAGTTTAAATAAATGAATGAATAATAACGAGTGTTTCCCCCTCGTGCTCTGACCAAGGTTTTCATTCGTCTGGGCATGCTGGGAATTGTGTTATCAACTTGTGTCTTGGGACAAGCTCTACCACTCATCTACATTTTTTTAGAGTGGTTAAGGTGCTTGCCTTAGCGCTTTATCAGAGCGGGTTCGGTTTCATGCAGGGCCAACTTTGACCAATCTGCCAAGTAACCATCACCTTACAGAAGCTCATCGTGAAACCAAAGCATGTGTACTATTGTGTTACGGTGATGAATAGGGTGTGCCAGATGAGCCCATTTCCCTTCCCAAAAAAAAAAAACCCTTCCTAATCCCTTATATGGTTGGCAGCGCATTTGCAGCACCTGTGCAATTGTGTTACAATTACAAGCGACTAACGCCAATGTGGTTGTCAAGCCATTTGGAGAAGACGCAGAGCGCCCATGACCTACAATATTGTTTGTGACAGTTTCAATAAAATGTAAACGAAGCCATAAATACGATAACTATAATGATTTTACGACGATGACGCAAAGAAAGTAATGTTTCCTATTTGAGTACACATTGTGATAACATTTTGTTAATATTATCTCGACCTGTGCCTGTTTACTTAATCTTTTCATGTAATTGTGTCAATATACATTTAAAAATACATTTGGTGGTCCATTTGATGGCAGGTGGCTACCTTCGCCTATAACACAAGGAACGCCACGGGTGCTGCCAGTACGCTGCCGATTATAATAGGATTAAGAATAAGAGTAGGATAGGCACAGGATAAACGGTGGATTAAGGATAAGGGTTTTGGCATGTCTTACTCACTCACTGAAACACAACATCGCACACAAATACTGTATTTCACGGTGGTCTTCTGTAAAGGGGTGGTTTCTGCCGCCAGATTCATTTCTAAAATTGCACCTGCCGGGAATCGAACATTGAACCACTGAAACAGCGAGCATTGAAGCAAGTCAAAGTTAGATTATAGTTAAGTCCGAATTTCTCAAAGTTCTCATTATAGGAATTTATATGGATTCTCTATTGAAACGGTTTCACAGACAATAGCGTTATGTTTGTGTCTACAAGTTAAGTGCTTAGTCGTTTACTTTAATCTTAACTAAACATATTACTTACCGATCAACATACAAGTCAAGGTGAACTTTATTATATAAAGTGACAAAGAAACATACACCACGCTGTTTTTTATATCACTTACGTAACCGAGACTTATTAAGGATTTAAATCACGAGACACAAACGGAGCCAAATAAGACGTCACATTAGCGAAGTAATTTGAAAAAAAGTGGCCATTTTTATAAACTACTATTATATGCCCGCGACTTCGTCCGCGTCCGATCGCTACCAAACTTCACAGGAACGCCCGCTGGACTAATCTTAAGATTGTCTGAAAGTTTCATAAAAATCGGTTCAGCGGTTTTGGAGTCTATAGAGGACATACATACACACATCGCCTTCTATATATTAAGAAGATAGTGTTTGCCCTTCGTCTAAATTTGACCTTAATAATTTCGATGCTGACCGGAAAACGATGTTGTTTTTATATATATTTTTTATAAAGTTAAAGCTTATAGAAAAATATAAAGAAAATCTTTTCACAAAACAAAAGTAAAAATATACTTAACAGTGTGTGTACCGACATAATTAATGTATGCCAATCTCTATATATTTTTTTATTTATTTTTATTTTATTTTATTTATTTATTTACAGGAATATATAATATATATTTATTTATTGACTATGAAGACACACACATATATATCCGTACTTCCGTACTAATATTATAAATGCGAAAGTATGTTTGGATGTATGGATGTATGGATGTTTGTAAAGATAAATAAGTACAAACAAAGACCCGGCTCCCTAAAAATTATGATCGTTTGCCGTAAAACTGTAAGTAAACCAAATATCACATCAATCTAAAACTTAAATAATATTATATTTTTAAACCTTATCTTAATATTATGTAATTAATATTAATATTAATATTAATTTATTTATCTTAATATATAAAAATTACGTGTCACATGTTCCTCCGCGATGAACTCCTACCGATTTTGATCAAACTTTGTAATTATATGTAATTTGGTCCAACTTAAAAGATAGGATAGTTTTTATTATGAACCCGTGCGAAGCCGGGAGCGGGCCACTAGTTGTAAATAAGGTTAAACAATTTCAATTGGCAACATCACTTCCTGCACAATTGATTACTCATATTGTTTTAAAATCGGGTCAAACCATTTTAAATACAATACGAAATTGGCATTCAAAATATTCACACATTTCAGTGTAAACCTTCTTGGGAAACGATCAAATTTAACAAATACCCTGCACACAATTCGCTTGTTTATATTGTGAATTTAAAAATAGAATACCTAATTGCTAGATCGTTTAAAAGATTAAAGTGCTAATATGATAGCAATCTTTGTGTGGGCGCAAGGCATCGCATTTTATAAACGCATAGATTGCGCGCATCCACGCATTTACGCACTGCTCTATGTCTTTGGGTATTTTTAGTCCAAATATCCATACTACTAATTAAATGTAAAAGTGACTCTGCCTGTCTATCTGTCCAAAAACTCTACAGTGTTATCCTTGGTCTTATGTCATTGCGGCAGTGGTGACGAGAACAGATGACATAGCTTCCCGAACACAATGCATTCCAAACGGATTCTTCTGACCACATCTGTGTCAACGTTGTTCCTGCCTAATTGGACCGTTTGTCCCACAGATAGACGTAGTCTTGCACAACTTCAAGAGTCACACCCCTCTACGAATCTGCGATAACAGGTCCTGAGAGAATATGCTAGTTGAACATGACTTTCGTTCATCCCCAAGTCAAATTCATCCCAAGTCCTAAGCGCAGAGGCGACATATAGGCTATCCAAAATCCCTCCGAGTTCTTCCAGCGACTGTGCCAAAATGTCTATAGCGTGAGGACAATAACAATAACAAAAACCCACGATTACGATTAAAAAATCCAAGTACTTATATACTTACCTATAGCTATCAAACAAACATGGGTTGTGTAAAAAATTCGCACATGGCGTGACCTTGAGAAACGAGTTTTTGTTACATAACTATACCTATACAGTGTTAGGTTTGTAGTCGTAAGCACACAAAAGGAGTAAACAAAATACAAAAAAACACGAACGTTCAGTATACTCAACGTGGACATTTTGCGAAAATGATAAGATAGCCTCTTATGATTTACTGCGCAGTTATGTATGTTATAAACTTGTTTTAGATAACAGAGTATCAAATATAATTTTCACTATCAGCTATTTTTTTTTTCCTGTGTGTGTCGGCAGGCAGACTGGCGGTCAATTTGATGGTATAGGCGGTTACCGTCGCCTGTAAATGCGAGCAATACCACTAGTGTTTTGCACGTGCGCTGCCGACCTAACAGCACACGTGCTGTTATATCACGGTGGTATGATATTTGGTTTATATAAACGGTCGATACCTGGAGCCACACAAGCCTCCCTGTTAACTTAATTTGTTTATTAATTTGTATACCTCAGAAATTCGTCACTAATTATATCATACTAGCTGGTGCTTGCGACTTCGTCTGCGTTAAAAAATGAAGAATATAACACCTGAATAACTTTCGCATTTATAATATTAGTAGATTTTTTATGTGTGTACATAATATTAAAATTTTTGACTAATAACATTGATTCGTCGTATTTTAAGTAAATACGCACGGTTCTTGCGTATGAACTTGTTCGTAGGTATTCGCAATTCGTAGGTAACCCACCTACGAATTGCAACTATCTATGGCTACAAAATCCCTATTTACAATTGCGTAGCTAAAAATGCAGTTGAAGGATAAGATGTTTAAGCTCGAAGAAGCAGCTCATCTATTTAGTTTTCATTTTTTTTCTCTTATATTGCTCGTATAGTTATTTGTTGTTATATTATATTGTTTGTTAAGACTTTGTCCATTACATTGTTTTGTCTCTCTATTCAATCATTTTTATGCATACCTCTTGTACGTCTGTTACGTGTTAACCAGAACACACCTCTGGTATACGTGTTAACTTTATTATTTTTACCTATAAGTACTGTTATTTAATTATTGTACGTGTCTCAGATATTAATAAAATAAAATAAATAAAGCATTCCTTAGCATACAAAATACTTTTGTCAGGGTACTATCTATCTACTAAACCATTACAATAACATGTATATACTAAAGGAATCATGAAATATATAATAATTTTCTCATAATTAATTAATATATCTTGGCAGATGGTCTAAATTCCAAAAATAGACACTTATAGGACAAGTTTTGTTTTAAATGGCAAGATTTTGAATAAAAGGAAGTTTTTCCTTTGAATGTAAAGAGTATAAAACATAGACTTAAATATCATTATATTAATATTCCATAGTGCAAATTATATCATCACCTTTCTTAGATAATTGATAAGTATCCATGTTATTGAAAAAAAATCAGGGACATATTAATGACGGTTTATAATGTGTGAATATGTATTATAAATGTTTTTAGAAACATATTTATAAAACGATTCTTTGGATACATATTTATGCACTTGACGCTACCGACATAAAATTAAAGAGTAAAATAAACTAACCTTTAGACCCAGTGATGACTTTTGTGAGGGAATGGGCATCACATTTAATCCAGAAAAGCTGAAGACTTGAAGACCGAAGAAAAACTTGAATTCGAACAACTTGAAGCAATCTAAAAAAGTCCTGAAATTGTTATAACTGAAGGTGAAAGTGCCATAACAATTATTTTAAATAGGGTATGAACCTATTTCACTGTCGTACACGACAGTACTTACGTTTTTTTTTTCTTCTATAAAAATCAAAGTGTGCGAAACAGCGACTAAAAATATATTTAAGTTTAAAGTCACTTCTTCGCACAATTCGTACGAAACAAAATTGTGCGAAACCTCTACTAAACCGATTTAAGCTGTCGTCAATTCCCGTTTATATATTTGAGTTGTGGGAAGAATGAAATATTCCATTTGAAGCTAATGATATTATTTCATGAGTCATTCTATTATGTAAGTTAAGTACTAGCTACTGCCCGCGACTTCGTTGGAATATATATTTATATCAGATACGTGAATAGTACGGCGACTATGTACCATTGTATAAGAAAAAGATTTTTAAATGCACACTTATATAATACATAAACATATTGTATGTTGTATCATTATACAACACTTAAAACAATAGAGATATCGTCAATCCGACGCCAGTCAAAACAAAATTTCCAACTGCGCATTTTCTTGAACTACAAAAATTAGATAATACATGTCAAATATATATATTTATATACCTACCTATCTATTTTTCGCTAAATTCAAATTTCAACTATTCTGTAATCAGATATTGAAACTCACAAACACGTTACATTCAGCTGATCTACATATCATTTTAGGTTATGTAACTATATGATTAATCTCTAGTATTTTGTGTAATCACAAAAACATTTTTTAATCTATACTAGAATGAATTAGATAAGAATTATCTAAACGCTTTAATGAGTGGAAAAATTAATATAATTCGGTTCGGAATTGAAGTAAACAAGGGTGTATCAGTATGTGTGAGAATCTGGGTCAAACGCGAGATGGCTGTTACTGTGTGCAACATCAACCAGCTGACACTGTCGGAGTTCAATGCTCTACTAGTAACGAGGCCAACGAACCTTCTCCACTCACCCTATTCGCCCCTGTTTACAGCAGGTGAGGGCAATTGGGGCGATTTAAATTTATTTACTTTCTCCTGAACGCTTCGCGTACAGAGCAGGTGAAAAAATTTATAAAAATTTGTGTGTAAACTGGTATAGACGAATCTGGAGGTGAAACTTAAACTAGCTGGTGCCCGCGACTTCGTACGCTTTGAAAAAAAAAACATAAGCAATCATCTCTATTGCTATCACTTTTGCCAGGCGTTAGTTTTCTTCATTTTAAATTATGCCTCGGAAACAGTACTTTTCTTAACGAAAGGTAGCCTATCTCCTTTCCGGTATCCCTGACAACGTTGTATGCAAAATTTCACGATGATCGGTTTATTAGTTAAGGCGTGAAAAGGTAACATGCAGACAGACAGTTACTTTCCCATTTATAATATTAAGTATGGATGTACAGTCTTGAATATACTGTACAAAAATATTTTACTAGTAGATGTTTTCAGTATAAGTAAACTCGACATTTTGTAACAGGGCTTTAGAAAAAAACGTAGATTAGTTGTTTTGTTGTATAAGAATGTTAGGCACATTATGTATAGGCACTTATATCATTAAATTGATTATATTATCTACAATATAATATTTTATAACAAATTAAGGATACGGATGACTTTAGGACAGAATAAGAGTAAGGATCTATACAGAAAAGCCATGTGCTGTTATCTCTATACATGTATATTTTAAAATCGTTTGGCCTGACTGACTATCAAAGCACAGCGAACACTACTAAGTCTAGAAAGCTGAAACATAAGTTTATTTTATAACCAAAGCATCCGCCAATAAAGGATTTTTTAAACAAGTTTAACTCCGTGAGAAGCCGGGAGCGGGTGCTAGTTTCACAATATTCTTCTGTAAGATGGAGCTTACTTCAGGCTACGAAATCACTACTTGACGCAATGTGTTTCACTCAAAACCTTTTTAAAATATGACATTTTTGGACACAAAAGCATGGGATTGTCCACGTTTCGTTACGTGACCAAACTCATTTTCTGCGGAAAATAATACAATTAGGCAGTCGCTTAGTAAAGATAAATTACGACAAACAAATTGAGCGTCCCATTGAGATTGGCGCGCGTTTGTAATAAACACGTTACACGGGCTCCGTTGTTGATGGCACGTACGCTCCACCAGCCTTGTAAACTCGGCCTTTACTGTCATTAAAAAAAGAACGTACTGCAAAGCAAATAAATAAGGAAAATAAAGAATAATCGACAGTTTAAAACGTAAAAATGTGCATTAAGTGTCGATCATATTAATTTTTTATTTGTATGCAACACCAAAACTAATATAATAAATCTGAAGAGTTTGTTTTTATGTTTGAACACCATAATTAGCAGTTTTATTTGAAAGGAGTTGAGCAAAAAAAAAAGAAAAAACAGAACGAACGCTAAGAAGAAACGAAGTAATATCGGACTATGCGTCGTAGTGTGACGAGAACCGAGCATTACCGAAATATTTAGTCAAAATGTGCCAATTTAAGTTAAACGGCGAATGAAATCGCGGTATATAGCTAATGAGTAAATAACATGTGTCGTGAAATAGGCACATATACTCGTATACCGACCTACAACTGTTGCTATAACAAGTAAGTACGGATCCCATCGATTCGGAATACGGCAGCGCTAGGTGGCTTCTACTACATACAAATAAAGTAGTCAACATTCAATCAATGCGCCTTGCCCGCTCGCTTATAGCCGACAAAAACACCTTATTCCCGTCACAACAATAACCGTGCTTTGAATAACTAATTATGTATGTGAAACATAATAACCACCGATTTAGACGTATAGGTTGATATAAGTCGAGTCCGCACTTGTAAAGAGTCGAGTGTGCGGAAAAGCTAACAATACTAAAATGTACTGCAAATAGAAATGTGTACATTGGCGAACGGTTTAGGTGATAAACAGAATATTTTTCCACGAGGCTAATAATAAGGAGCCAAGCCTGTACTTTATAACATGTAGATATTAGCCAACACGTTGCCAGTGTTGGAGACAAATTTTCTAGATTTTACTAAATATAATCATTATTTTTAATGTAAAACTAGGAAGATAGGAGTGATGGAGATCTCTTGGTAGGGAATAGTCGAAACGACTGTTCTATGATGGGATGGCTAATGCCAAATACGGTTAGAATTCCAGAACGCAGTGAGCTCTATCACAAGTATATATATTACTTCTAGCTAACTTTAGGTATAAAACCTTTACCAAAATATAACCAAGTCAACCAATTATGAATCTATCCAAAAACGAATATGTCTAATACCGAAACAAGCAATCATTTGTTAATAACAAAAAAAAAACAATTTTTCTTCAATGAATCTCAACTATAAAAACTCTAGAAACGTTTTAAAAGTACAAACTTAATTCCTTTATACTTTCTAGACCAAATAATTTTATATTTCATCAATCATTATCTACGCGTCTATTATCATAGCACACACCTGTAACCTACTGCTCTCATTTCTTTTTCTTTATATTACGGCAAACATAGTAAAAACAATGAATAATTGCTCTGATTAAAACCTAGGTAAACAAAGTGCAAAATGGGATTTTATTGTATGTGAAAACGTGGCGGACCAGACAAGAGACAACTCATTGGTTTGGATGTCTCCATCATTCTTCTTATCTGATGCGTTTTGGATGCATCAGATAAGAAGGAAGAAGCATGCAATCATGGACTTTGATGCAACTTGCAAATTTTCTCGTTTGTTATTACCTAGATAACAAACTTTGTGTAAGATCTCAATGTCTTTAAAAGTTGCTTGTCTCAGAATAGTATGTTCCCGTCGGTAGGGAAATTGCGATAAAAAAATATCAAGAGATAGGTATGGCCTTATGACCTTCATTCATTTATGTCACCTGTGCAACCAACCCTAATTTCATCAACAATCATTGAATAATGTGTACAGAGGAATGATAAACACTAATAACAAGAGGAAAGTTTTGCAACCTGGGGCACCGTTTACTCAACAACTCAACAACATGTTTTTCATGGTCATCTCCTGGAAGACGGGCTGTCCAGTACAAGACTGCGTCATGCTGCCACGGTCAGGCATGGAGCCAAAGTTGATCAAACAGCGTGCCATAAAAAGTTTATAATGCAATGTACCAACGTGTCCTTGATGTGAGAGAGAGAACACACAAATTATCAAACAACATCTAAATATAGACGATACTTTCTCGGATGTTTTGGCATCGGGATACGAAAACAAGACTGGCTCGATGTACCTATAACCGCTGAGAACAGAAAGCATAACCATAATCTAATGATATTTTAGAGTTTTTCATTACTAAATCAGTCCATAAACAGTTAAGAAAGTTTAGTAGAAAATATTTAATAATATAAAAAACAAAATGATGGATTACAATATATAACTTCTATATCTACATACATATAGGTACCGAAATGTATCATAAAATAAAGTCGCTGTCACTGTTCGTCTCTGTCTATTTCTCCGCTAACTTAGATTTTTATACGATTTTCATTAATGCAAAAAGGGATGAAAGAGGAAAAAACCTTGCAACCGTACTAAGCTGGAGATAAAATATAATGTGCACTTTAAAAGAGAATTAAGACACATAAAAACAAATACACTGCAGTATTTTTACTAGACCAAATAAACAGGAACTGAAACTGCATACAGTTGTTAGCTCGTAATCAAAGGACGTCATTGGCGATTGCATCTAATAGACGCGAAGATGTTTTTATACGTAAACAAAATACAAATCTGAACACTTTGTTCAATCGTTCGCATTTCAATTGAGGATACTACATACGTGCTTACGCCCACATTATTTTATTATTACATCCCGCTATCATTGTTTATATTAAATGCGGTTGACGCATGTGTCGTACCACCCGACTGTCTCGTCTGCACTCCAACAAATATTTTGTGGTCCAAGTCAGTAAGGTTAACCGAGTTTTGTTTTATTTGAAACTAGCTATTGGATGGATGGATGGATGATGCAGACTTCTTCATCAGAAATCAATTATCATCAAATTAATTTTTTACAACATGAGACACGACAGTTTCTTGTGAGGCACTTCGTAAAATGCAGAGGTTTATTATGGAAGGTTGAAGATTGAGCACCATCTTGAGAGTTTCTTCTATTTTCTCTTATAGATGATTCAGCTTATTTTTTACAAGAAGTTTAGTAAGTGTCGTCATTTTTTCTTGAGTACCTAACCAGTACGAGTGATCTTCCAGAACTAGGATTGGGTTATGAACTCAGTACCAAAAATGACAGATACCGCTGCTAGATCATACCTTTGATGCGAATTTGACTAAGAAGCAAATAGTCTAACCATTAATGCCTAAACTTTGTATAAGTCTAGGTATTATTCCGTCTACAAATAGAAATTCCTAAACAGCACTTTGCCTCCAATGACTAATGCACAGGATGTTTATTTAGTGGAAAACTTTTTTTTGTACACGAGCTTGTTTTTCTATAGGAATTATGATTACCTAACATGGTTAGATTATAAGATGAAAGTTTTTTTGAGAATTTTGTTTTATTACAGATAAACTTTGACAATGAAGCGAATGTATCCAAATAATTTAATTATTTATTTAATTTTAAAAAATCATAAGTTCTGCTCTTTCATCTTTTTAATTCATAGAAAGTAGGAAAATCCGAATTTAATATCGTCTTTCTTAGCCATCATGTTTCTCAGACATTTTAGAGTAACAAGACATTGTAAGCAAATCCGTGTTTTAGTGATTTAGTACACATAAATCGAAATTTATAATCGATGGGCCTCAGATTAGTAAAACAGGCTGTTTACTAATCTGAGCGTTGGGCGTTATATGTAAAAATGCAGTACTAGATAGTATCTTACATTTAAGGTACGGTTAAACTGATCTCAGAACCGCTTGGAAACAAGATACCATTTCACTAACGCAATAATTATAATTATAATTGATAATGATTGGGATTGCATTTTATTATGCATTTTTATCGTTCACTGTAACTGGTTGCTCAAGAGAGTAGGTATTGTATGATTATTATTAGTAATATAATTTGTATGTATATACAAATATAGGTAAGGCTGACGCAATAATATTAAAAATTCCATAGTGAACATACACATTATTCTTTATTATATTGTAAACATCTTACTAAAACACTAATTATAGACAAATAACTAAATACCTACTTTGCGTTCCAAACATTTTTTTTAAATACCAAAAATATAGGCAGGGGAAAATACCTAATTATAAAGTTCTTGAAATGAGTATACATACATATTATTATATTATAGCAGACTATTATCATTGGCAATGTTTACAATTCTATACTTTATCCGTGCCCACATTATATTATACTGTAAAAACACGACGTCATCTAGTGTTGAAGGTCTTTTCAGATTAGCAGCTTCATTTCACTATCTCTTTTATTTGCAGACATAAAAATAGTAAAAGAAAATTTGTAGAAGAAAATTAGTAATTTTTCCGGATTGTTATAAGGCTTAATTATTTGATCTAAGTATTTTTTTTCTGGATATTACAGAATCCAGAATTCTGGATATTTTTCTAAACAGACACTATTCAAAATCACATGTCACGATGTTCGTTCACGCTTAATCTTCGAAACAGCCCAAACAATTTTATACAAAATTTTACTTATCATGTGTACGGTTGGTTTCAGCTTAAAAGATAGAATATGATTTATAATAGGCGCACAAAGTCGCGAGTAAGATCTATTATAATGTAACTAGCTACTTGCACACGCCTCATGCATTTTTTTCTTATATTATAGATACAAACCTTCCCAGTTTATCGCTCTTTCCATTAGTGAAAATCTGATCAAAATCCTTTGGGTGGCTTAGAAGAAGTTAGCGGAGAAACAGACAGAAGCGGAGAGCGACTTTATTTTATAATAATTATGTTTTGATAGATTCACATTCTAATTCTAATGCTACTAAGCTCTAAACTTAAGTGACTTAGATCTAAATGGCGCTCGTTTTTAATCTTCATGTTATGAACTCAAGAAAGTTACTTTATTAAACAAAGGTGTAATCCATTACACATAATCCCTTCTCACAAGCACAATGTTCCTATTTTTTGTATAATATTTGATAAGCGAATTGGCTAAAACTACTTTACATTTCTAATCTTCGGATTAAGATAGCGAATCATTTCAATAATCTTCAGTATTAATTTATGTATAATACTAAATGTAAAAATAGCAAACAGTTTTTATATTAGGTGCTCACGACTTAAGACCCTTATCGAACAAAACAAATCTTCAAACAAAACAAATAAACATATTATACTTCTCAACAAACGTTTAACCACACATGTGTCTCGTTGTCTCGTTTTGTTTACTGTAAAAAAAAAGCTATCGAATGTGAGAAAGAGTAGCAGACGATAAAACAATGTGTATCGGTATCAGTGCACAAAGTACGTATTTGCTAATTAAAATGAGCTCTGAGTCACATTTGCACTAACTCGTATGGAGGTCAACGCATCACCTGATGCCACGCACTCAACTTTCCGAACTATTTCATCATTTTCCAATCATATCGCATTGTATTTTGTTATTTAAAACAATTTCACACCAGTCACTCACTGTACACACGACACGTTTGGTCTAGTGGCTAGTAACCCTAGCTGTTAACCAAACGGTCGCGGGTTCGAATCTCGCCAGGGGCAAATGTTTATGTGTTAACATGTTTATGTGTTTAGTATTTATAATATGTATATATTTACAAAAAAAAAAGTAATCTATGTAATATATCAACTGTCTGATATCAATAATACAAGCATTTATTAGTTGCTTACTATGGAACTAGATAGTGATGTGTGTGGAATGTGTGAAGATATTTATATTTATTTATATTATTATATTGCTTATAAAATATAAAACCCCTACAGGCTGTTGTGTTTCGATGAATGAAAGAGTGAGAGACCTTAGCCATTTCCCTATTCTCTCTTAATCGCTTATCACACTAGTAGCATTTGTGGTGTCACTTCTGTTAATAGATGACCGTAACCACCGACCATCAGGTGTACCGTTTACCTTCCTGCCCACCATTATATAAAAAAATGATCTAACAAAACTGCGTACTGTGTAAATATTTGAATACTTTAACGCAATCACGTCAACAATATACACAACAGAAGGGAACGAACGTCACTTATTCGACGAAAGGGCAGAATGCCTAGTGAAATAAATTGGAACGAAACAGTGACAAAAAAAAACTAATATTGAAACATTAATTATCAAACGTAAAGCATACGATTATCATGAATAACCAACCACAAGCACTTTACTGTCATTTAGATAATTTCTTTCGAAAGATTTACTTTACATGTATAATGTAATATAGTCTATGTATTTTGTAGTAGGGAGAGGGAACATTGCGTTTTGCAGGTATTTGGGCAGCCCGTCTGGTGGCAGTAACCACCCCCTTACAGAAGAGCACCGTGAAATAACAGCACATGTGCTGTTGTGTTTCGATGAGTGAGTAAGGAATGCCGGAGCCCATTTTGCTATCCCTTCCTTATCCCTTTTCCTTAATACTACTATAGTCGGCAACGCATTTGCAGAACCTGTGGCGTTGCTTGGTTATAGGCGACGGTATTGCCACCAACCATCAAGTGGACCGTCAGCCTGTCGAATTTTCTACTCGTATATATGGATAGTCGTATATAAAATAAATTACATTTTACATTTTATAAAATAAAATAAAGAAAGAGTGATAAACGAGAAGATTTGTCGAGAGCGATACAGAGACTTTCTTGCAGAAAAACTTTCGTCTGTACGCTCCGACTTCGACGCAACCTGGCCTGTCACTAATATGTACCACCTAATACATACATATTTTAAATAATTAAAAATTTATAAACAACATATAAGCATTTCATCTTATAGGTGTGAAGTTAGAAGCCGCCACATCCTTGGCCAGTTGCCAGCACCTTTCGCCGGGTCATTCTCACATGAAAGCTGCCTGGAATAGCTAAACCAATGTGGCTGATATACGTAATTGAAAACCGCGTGGCGCATTAACCCACACGACACATCGAAGTTTATCAACCGAGAGGCGAAACCGAGATGACGAAATCGGAGAAAATATTCAACTTCACAGTAAACGCCTAATGTCTCACACACCTTGGCATCCCAATACAATGTCGGCTCGGGTTCAGTCACAAAACAAGAATAACCTACAACCTTCAGCATTCATTATTACTAATACACGAAATGAGTGTTAGTTGGGTGACAAGTACAATATCTTTAAGTTTTAAACGAGCTTTATTGTCTTTAATGTTTTTTTTTTATGTAAAGGTTGTCAGACAGGCTAACGGTGCATTTTATGATAGGTGGCAATCTATCATCGTCTATTAACGCAAGCAACGCCGCAAGCAAATGCGCTGCCGAACTTAACAGAAAATGGGGCTCTGGCATCGCTTACCCACTTTATTTCATGGTGGTCTTCTGTAAGGTAATGGTTACTGCCGTCAGACGGTCAGCCCAGCACTACTTAATGTTGCATGCGAAATTTAAAATATTGTCAACTATAAATGATACTATAAATAAGTCAGGCGATACGTAGGAATTTATATTATTAATTAAGAATTAATAACCAGACTAATGCGCAGTTTCTTTTTCGCCATTTATAGGAAAAAAATCACCGAGATTTATTTGTAATCTAATTACGAATGTCAACACTATAAAATGAATTATTTATTTTAGATACTTATGTATTTTTAAATCGTCGCACCAGAGATAAAGAGACAAATGGAGCCAAACACTGCATTATTAATTATTGTCATTCGTTTTATATCCAATATTATTATATGAAATCCAATATTATAGAAAGAGAACATTCGAAAGAAGAGAGGACGAAATAGATCAGACAATTCATTGAAATGTCAACAGGTAAGACAGGAATTTTAAAAAGGTAGATGAAGCTTGCGCTTAGAAGTTTATAGTACTCGTATTGTAAGTTCCTGTGATAGAACTTAGCTTCGAACATTATTTTACAAACCCTATGCAAGTGCGCATCTTGAATGATCATAGTATAAAAAAAAGCTTATTTGTAAACTCAATACTATTACATATCTATATCTATATAATTATATTTATACATTATATTATATTATATTTTATGAAGAGGTAAGGTTTGTATGTTTATGTAGAAGCTAGTCTTCAAAACTACTCATCCGATTTAAAAATTCTTTCACAAAAGAATAGTTGGAATAGAATTTCAGGATGAACACCAACTATCTAAAAATAAAGACCCACAACGCTTGGCAGAAGTATGTCATAGATGTCAATGTATGTCAGTCGTTATATTGGTATACATATTTTGTAAGGCTTTATATCTTTTATTTTTCCCATCCCCATCCCACGTCGTGACAACATAATCAATAGGTACTAATACTATTCTATTTCATTTTCATTTTAAAGAGATTTTTTTACAGTTTCACTATGTTATTAATTAGTCATAATGACTTAAATAAATTATACCAACGGTTTGTTAGGCATTCTCATAATTCAGTTACATACTTACACCGTAATTGTTTTAAAGGACAAAACACCTGCATGACCGCAATTACACAGACGACACGACAACATAATGGAATATCTATAGATACACATACGAATAAACATCAACAATTTATTATCGTTTCAAAATTGTGGCTGGGTTAATATTATTCAGTCTTATATGGCGTAATATATGTATAATAATAAATCTATATCTATATTTATCTATACTAATATTAAAATGACAGAAGATTTATATTTTTTTGTTTGTAATAACGACTGGATCGATTTAAAAAAAATATTTCAACTATAGAAGGCTACATTATAGTTGAATTAGCAATATAATTTAAGATGAACAAAGAATTTTAGACCTTTGGGATGAGATGCGTATGTATTACAATACAACCCCCTCCAGACTATCCCATTCGCAAGAAAACAGTTTGTTTTTATAAAAGCGGTAATAAAACCAAGCTAAAATAGTCAATATAATGATGTAGGTATATTTAGACGTTGCTGTGTGTTTCGATCCATTCGCTGCGCAGTTTTGTTATTTTGGTCAGGAAAAACAGCTGACATATGGCAACACAGATCACGCCACATGGCACGGAGATGTATAATATTTTTTTCTTTCCCCTCTTACGTATCTTATTTATCTATTTGTGATAGTGAGTTTGTTTGTTTGTTACATCATTATAAAACATAATACAATGGACCGCAAAGAAAAAGGGTCGGTTAGAAAATCTTTAATATCTACAAAAGTACCTGACCTGAAAGAAATTTTGCATACACGTTGACAGGGATACAGAAAAGGACATAGGTACCTTCCATCCGGAAAAAGTACTGTTGACGAAGGATCATCTAAACATGAAAATAAAAAAATCAACGCAATAATATAGTATGAGCAATAAAAGATTTATTCATAATATGTAGTTTTAAAACCTAAGAAAAATAAGCGACATCAAAGTCGCGGGTAAAAGCTAGTCTTTTATAATTACGAATCAAAATCTTATTAAACGTGTTCTCGAAGATTGGCCTTGTAATGGAAATAACGAACAGTAGATAACGAATTTCCAATTATTTAACGAGATAATAATTTTATGGCATTTTAAGATGCACTAAAAACACTTACGGCTCAGTATATTTTACTACTCACTGGTAAATACACTATAGAGATATTTAAATATCGTTACCCATATTAACTTGTGTGTTTAACACAGTTTTATGGTGTAGAAGCAACAGACAGACAGCAACAGGGCAGACATAAGTAATCGGAAATGTTGGTTAGAAATAGATGAAATCGTAAAATTAAAGGCCAATAGGGGAGTATGACTAATAAATAAGTTTATAGTAGCTCGATATTCATAACATACACTCTAAACGTGAATCACCATAACTTACCTTTTGCCTCGATCGACTACTATAAAAAACACATTATCGCACATATTCTAAACCCACATTAATAGTTTTTAATATATGAAATAATGTAGGTAGATATTTATTTATTTATTTATTTATATATTACCTAACATAACCTAGGTGTGACTGTGTCGTTGACACGGCCGTGTGTTTTAAGTGAATATGTGTACCGTACCTTACGAGTACCTACGAGTAAAATGTAAAAATAAATACACATATTTGAGCGTATTATACAAAAAAATGTTTGATCCTTTAGCTCTCGAGTTTTGTAGAAAGATATTGTAGCTATAAACAGCCCTCAATTGTGTTATCATCAGTTTTCTAAATTGCCTCGCACTATGGCGGCAAATTTAAAGATTTATACATGTCAAAACTGAAAGATAACGATTACATATGAAAGTATACTTATTTTTTTTTATTTTTTTTATTATGGTTCACAAAACTGGTATACAATTCCATGTACAAGCAAATAAGAAAAAACAAGAACATACAAATACAGCAATTAATTCGGAATGTAACCTACTACATGTGAACACTACATACAAACATAACATACATAAAATCGTACTAGACAGTTACAACAGAACAAACAATTAAACAATAATTATGAAGTTACACATTTATGAATTGATTTCCTTGCTGAGACTACAGAACCATAGAATAAATCAAACTCGTTTCGAATTCCATTATATGAAGAGCACATACGATATATCGGACTATGTTGATCGAGTTTAGTGCGACATGCAGGTTGAGCAAATGTTTTACGATTGTGCAATCGGCTACCCGGACGAGGCACAGAAAAACAGAGATGTTCAAGGATATCAGGAGCATCAGTAACACCATTTACAAGCTTGTAGAGAAACATAAGGTCCAGGACCCTTCTACGTTTATGCAATGAGGCCAATTTAAAGTGAGAGAGACGTGACTCATATGACAGTAATTGATCGCACTTATTGCCCTGATAAGTAAGATGATAAAGGAAGCGCTTTTGGACGCGTTCAATGCGATCTGAGTGAACCTGATAGCCTGGGTTCCACACAACTGAACAATATTCCAGTGTACTACGTACCAAACTGTTATAGACAAGTATTGATATGGTCGGATCTATGAAAATTTTCAACTGCCGCGATACAAAGCCTGAGATTCTTGAGGTCTTCCTAATAACAGTGTCAATATGATTGCGGAAGCTCAAGCTACTATCCAAAACAACCCCAAGGTCACGTATATACGAGACTTCGGATAAAGTCGCATTGTTAATGGAGTAAGCGAAGTCCTCTGTTTTTTGGCGTCTAGTGAATTTAATAAAATAACACTTGTTTGCATTAAGAAACATACAGTTTTTGACACACCAGTGATGTACCCTGTTTAAGTCTTCCTGCAGAGGTAGACAATCCTCACGTGTAACAATACCTCTGTATATCTTCAGGTCATCTGCATACAATTTAAAATTACATTGTAAAGTAAATGATAGATCGTTAATAAACACGAGGAAAAACAAAGGTCCCAAATGGGATCCCTGGGGTACTCCACATGAGACCTCATATCGCCCAGATTTGAAACCATGAACAGAAACCAATTGTGACCTATTCCGCAAATACGATTCGCACCATCTCAGGAGCGATCCATGAATACCCATCTGCTCCAGCTTTTGTAAGAGGATGTCATGATTAACAAGATCAAAAGCTTTTTTAAAGTCGGTATAGATTGAATGCACCTCACCACCCCTATCGACCACCCCAACCAAATCCGACACATAAGCGACCAGATTGGTTGCGGTAGATCGACAAGGTAGGAAACCATGCTGATTGTGATTTATTAGATGCTTTATATGAGCATAAATTCTTTTTTGCACTATTGATTCAAGTATCTTACCTGCAGCCGATAAAATTGAAATTGGCCGATAATTCGACACATTATGCAGGCAATCAGACTTATGAATAGGCGTCAAGTGTGCTAATTTCCAGAGAGTAGGAAAACTACCAAGCTGTAATGACTTACTATAGATTTGGAAGAGTGGACCGCAGAGAGCATCAGCACAGTTTTTGAGAAACAATGGTGGTAACAAATCAGGACCCGCCCCCTTTTCCGCAATCGAGTGAAAGCAAGCATCGACGCACCTCTTCTACCGAGACAGAACATTCACTCAGTGGAAGACTGTTATTATAAGATTCAACATTATTGCTATAGTTTTGTCTTAGATTGCTGCGATTTGAGGCATACACGGATTGGAAGTGTGCCGAAAAAAGGTTACATATTTCCTGCCCTCCTCTAGCAGTTCTGTTGCAGAAGTGCATTTCATGGGGTAACGTAGAACTGTTAGACCTGCGACTCTTAGAAAATTTCCAGAAATATTTAGGATTTAGTCTAAGGTGATCCCTAGCGTGATTTTTAAATTTGGTATAACACTGTTTTATTAGTACCTTACACCTATTCCTTAAAATTTCGAAACTAAGTTTGTCCATAGGATTGCCATACTTCTTGAATTTTTTGTGAAATTTGGCTTTTTCTTTAAGCACTTTTATTAAAGGTCTAGTGTACCATGCCGGATAATTACTGTCACCCGTGTAGCTCAAAGGGGTGTATATAGCTTATATTAGACTGTATGCTAATGTCATTCGCTTTGTATTCTATCGTTCTTCAGTTCTTTGGAACGCAATGTACTATTCAACAAAGTATACAAACTAACCGTGTACCAGGTACAAAGATAAGTGTGTAAATACACATGTATAATCCATCATTAGTTAACGTTGAGTCGTGACAGCGCCAATGCGAAATGGGTTAGTCACAAACATGTTACAAATCTTATTGTCATTGTTACATCAGCTCATATTATACAATCGTAGTGGCCAGGAAAGGGAGTTCTATTAGGAAATGCGTACACGGTTAATTAGTAAGCAAGTGATATACCTATTACCAAGTCTATCTATATATGTATATGTAAAGACAGAACTTGGACAAAAGCCAAGACGAGAGATAGTTTGCTAGAAGAAATTTCATGATATGTTTACACTAATGTGATTGCAAATTTTAATTGGTTAGAGATGAAGTTTTTTTTTTTTCATTTATAAAATTCTAGCGACCCGCCCCCGGTTTCGCACGGATGCGCGGTAAATGCTTACATAATAAATAAATATAAAAACTTTTTAACAAAAAATTAAACCGCTGAAAAAACGGAAAAGCAAAAAATAATAAACCTTTTTTATTTAACCTTAATAACTAAGTTCTTAAACTAATGTAAGTATATCGAATTAATTTTGAGTCGCATTGAATTAACATTGAACATTTTTTCAAAAAAATAAATAAAAAAAACAAACAAACGTGTACGACACGTTGTACTTATGTTTTGTGTTACCGATGTCGAAAAAATAGTTTTTAGAATTTTTGTCTGTTTGTCTGTACATTTGTGCACGTTAATCTCAGAAACGGCTCAACGGATTTGGATGAAATTTGGCACACAGATAGTTTATTACCTGGATTAAGGTTAGGTTCCTGTGAGATTTTTAAAGAACGTACTACAGCGCGTACGAAGTTGCGAGCAAAACTAGTCTATAGGTACTAATATTATACAGAGAAGAGATTTGTATTTTTTATGTTTGTAATGAATAAACTCAAAAACAACTGGACCGATTTTAAATATTCTTTCACCTATAGAAAAGTACATTATCAGCTAATAACATAGGCCATATTTTATAAAGTTACGCGGACTATGTCGCGTGCAACAGCTAATTTATAATAAAAATATAAATGTATCTTTGTAATAAGCATTAAGAAAGAAAGAAAGAAATTTATTAACGCAACACAAAGACACAAATATAATACAAAAACCATAAAACAGGAATTAATAAACAGGCATTTAATGTTACTTTCTTAATGCATGCAACACATTATATTATACCGCATTTAAACCGCAATTAAAATATAATTCTAGCCGTAAAACGATTGACTGTGAGATTATAAATTGAGTTATCTAACTACGATCTCTTGCGTTCCTGTTGGGCAAACCAGCGCTACCAGTTGTTAGACCGGCTAAAAGCTTTCAATGGATAACGCCTGTAATTTGTACGACTACTTCATAGGTACGAATCGACCACTAGATTACTATACATTTGCATAGTCGTATACCAACCTTGGGCGGTCTGAGCTGAGGGACACGGTAAGTACTGCGACACCTTTAGACTCTATTGGAAATGGCAATTTAGAAAACTGATAAATTCATTTCCTGGACATATAAAATGATATGATAAGCAGTTAAAAAATTCGTTTTTATAACTTCCGTTATAGATTCTAATCTGGCCACGCGTGGAATATATTAAATCAATGTTGTTACACAAGAGAAACAATTAATGATTTGTTATGATACAATTAATGACCGCAGATTAAAAATCAATCACTGTTTCTTGATATCTTTATAAATAAAATAATGTATTATAATAGTTTATAAACATCTTTATAAACTAAGCTCAAAACTCAAAAATGGCTAGACTAATTGGGCTTTTTTTTCAAATATTCTTTGACAACGACAAAAGATCTTATGACAAAAATTTGAAAAATTTGACATCCGCATGAAGCCAAGAACCCTAGTAATGAAATAAAGAATAATTTCATGAGCCCTATTCGAACTATTACAAAGTCTGCAGTTAGAGTACTTATAGTTAGGTACACCACAAAGTCACGTTCGCCAGAGCATAGAATGTCTTCTCGTGGTCGTGATACCTTGTAAAAGCCATCTATAGACTGTTTCTACAATAAAATGTAATTTATACTACGCTTTCTACGTCGTAAACTAAATAACAAAACATTCGCCGAAGTGACCGGACAGAAAACACGTTAATCAAATTTAATGTCCAAACCGAATATTTAAGAATAATTTGACCGCGTAGAAGTGTAAAACCTTTACAATTAAATTATATAATAGCTTTCATATGTAGGTTGTCCAGACAGGCTGACGTGGACCTTTATTGTATGTACCTTCGCCTAAAACACAAACAAGGCCACGGGTGTTACAAGTGCGCTACCGATCATAGGTAGTAAGGATAAAAAAATAGGAAGGGATAAGGAAATCGGTCTCTAGTGTCCTTTACTAGTACTCACTCACCGAAACACAACAGTATACATGCTGTTATTTCACGGTGGCCTTCTGTAGGAAGGTGGTTACTGCCCCCAGAAGGGCTGCCCAAATTACTGCGAAATGCAGTGCGCCCTGCCACTACTTATTTCTTATAAAAACTCAATTTTACATTAAGTTTTCTTTTATAACTATTAACTAAAGCTCCATCTCCTAAATTTTTCTTGGTACTTGTATTGCTACAGATAGATGATATAATCAACTGTTACCTCAATATTCGTATAGCGGCTATATGAAAACGAATATGTTCAGTCAATAGTTACAATGCAATTATTGTGTTAACCGGCGTCTGTTCCAATGCAATTTTTGTGACGATCTAAAGTCCACATCGGCGTAAAAAAATAATAATTGAGCGCAGCTCGGTCGTCCAGCTCCGTATATAGTTTATACCATAAATATAGTAGGTACTTATATGTTGCAAAGTAATTGAAAAATTCGCTGTTTTAGAAAACACTTAACCTTTTGTAGTTGTTTTGTAAACAGCTTAGTGACGTTCGGAAAGATTTATTCAAATATGACATGTAATGTAATGCCGCTACAAAGATCACGCATTATAATGCCGGTGCTTGGCTTTCTCGGAAACGACTGAATACGAATCGCTATAGCTAAAGATACGTATTTTTATTTTATATGTGTTCTCTAACAAAGTCGTTCTCCAAAGAAACAAAGTAGTGCGCACTGCCTTCTACAGTTATAAAGGTAGGCAGCTCATCTGGTCTGGCGACAGTCAATGAGTGAGTATGTATAACTAAAACCCATTTTCATCTGTTAACTTTACTCTTCGTTCAAGTACTTACAAAACCTCAGTATTGTCACAAAATTAGTAATAGTAGGTACTACAAGTAGTAGCATTGTATAATGTTATATATGTACTAAATACAGAATACCTACAGTTATAAAAAAATTGTTCTCTGTCTTTGATATTGTCTTTATCTTTAGTCTTCTATTGAATGTTAATTTTATAATTTTATTTAAATTTATTTAATAATAATAAGATTCTTTTACTTTCCAATCCGACCGTTCATGAGGAACTTAAACATTTTAAATGAACTACAATAATAAGGGAGTAACTTATTTGACATTCTTTTGTGAAAAGCAAAACGCATGACAAATACTCGTAAATAATAATGCCAGTTAATTGGCTGCGTGAGCTTTCAAACGGGCAGTGGGTCACGCCTTCCGTTACAGCCCGGAGCGCGGACAAAGAGCGGACAAAAGGCTGTGGGTGGCGCACCTGTCCCTAGCCCAACCTGTTACTCCCACTTACTGGAACGTTTATCCTTGAATTAAACAGACCAAGTCACATTCTGCAAGGTGGTTTTGATATAACTAATAGTGGGTGACGTTACCAAATCTTCTACGTTACACACAGCCATAGATCGAGTGATCACAGTTGGCCTCTGGTTTTTCATAGAGATGGCTCTCTCTGACTTGAAAGTCACTTCTTAAACTTAGGGGTTGTAACCATCGTTGAATAGTTAACAATTCGACGTTGCAATTGTCAAACAGATCTAGAATTTCATGTAGGTCCTATCCTTATTATTATTCCGATGACATCCAATAGACAATGTTTTAAATTTTATGTAATGTACGATGAAAATATAAATTTTGATATTATTTCTTACTAGCTGGTTATTTCTTACCGCGACTTCGTCCGCATTGAACGATGAAAGGTACCCTATGTCCTTTCTGGTGCTCAGACAACGTGTATGCAAAATTTCATGGTGATCGGTTCAGTAGTTTTTGCGAGAAAGAGTTACAAACATCCATACATCCAAACATACTTTCGCATTTATAATATTTTTATAATTTATAATATAATATTAGTACGGATTAGTAGGGATGTAAAGGTCCGCAAACAGCCATCTACCATGAGTTACTCATACCATTTATAATTAGTAGGATTAGGAACGAAACACAACAGCATACCTAAGTACATGTCGTTATTTCACAGTGATCTTCTGTAAGGGGGTGGTTACTGCCACATGACGAACTACCCAAACTGACCTATTTTTTTTTTAGATGTCAGTTTTATTCCAAGACACTTATGGCTGGTTTATAACAATGTTAAAGCATTTATCTACATTAAATCGAAACACAAGTGACAATTTCTGATTTTTACTTTAAATCCATTCTAGATTTACACATAAATTTTTTTACCTATTGTGTAAAACGTTTTAACTATGAGAACAAAAACAGGTATAATGTTATAATAAAAAAAAAGAACGCATACCTACTAGTCGTAACACATCAGAGTTTGTAACACATTTCTTGTTCCACTCTAATGGACCTCGTGGACCTTCACTATCGCGTTCATTAGACCCTCCCATAGCAACATGAATATTTATCGACAGCTTTCCTGCCCTAGTTTTTATATTGCGACAGTAGATGCAATTGCACCGAATTATATTACAGGCTTGACCGATTTTAGGGTGCATAATGAAAAGGACAAGTAAACGGTTGAAATATAACGCTCACTGGGACACAAATAGCTCTATATACTAGCTGGTGTCTGTGACTTCGTCCGCGTTGTAAAAAACGTCGAAAAAGATATAACGCCTGACAAAATATGTAACGCAATATAACGCCTGACATACAATGACGCCTGACATACAGGCCTGGGAACAGACCGGTGGGTTATGTCGGACTCCTACCCTGTGATGGTAGTGGCCCACTACCATAGTGGGGTAGACTAAACCTCTTGGCGTTCTCCGCGTCCGCTATAAGCGAAGTTGCGAGGTCGGACGAACACTAAAAGAAATCATTGCTTAGTAGTTTATATCAATTTAGTTTTTTGGCTGAAGCATTCAAAATATCCATGAACATCTCACAAATGTAATATAATTATGTATGTATAAAAGCTGTCGGGGCGAAAGACCTTTTGCCTCATAGTGAATAATATTTTTAAAAGCAACCACATTATACCGAAAGACTACAGTTTGACAGACAAGCGTCAGGCTGCGGAGCTTTGACCGTTCGCGTGCGTCAGCGGTTTTTAGTTCGCACGGAAATAGCGCGCTCTATGAAACTTTGGCACCGTATATCGCAGCGGGAGATACGCTTCCAAATCCAATTCAACTTAGGTACATTGGGGCGAACGAAGATTGATGACAACTAATACTTTTAGAATAAATTTTCACAATACCTTCTAATCTGTCGCCTCAGTGACCAATTGTTCGAATTATTGTTTCGAATCAGCAAAGGAATTGTAAAGTGTAGACGCTGCCACAAGATTTGATATATCTGTTAACAAGTTATGACAGTTTAAATATGCTTTTCAAAAAGTTAATTAAACATAATTATTTAAAAAGATTTTAGTACTAAGTACATATTACTCATTCTGTGGTTAATATTAACAAGTAAAATAATAATAATATGTATTATTATTTTTATTTATGTTTCGATGTAAGAGTATAATTATGTGAGAAAATATAATTTATAAAAAAATAAAAATAAAAAGATTAATTGATTGTTAGTGTTAAGTAT
Organism: Synanthedon myopaeformis; assembly: GCA_944738685.1. NCBI lineage: Eukaryota > Metazoa > Arthropoda > Insecta > Lepidoptera > Sesiidae > Synanthedon > Synanthedon myopaeformis. The sequence continues at coordinate 9,665,523 of OX122919.1, forward strand.
GAGGTAAATTAAGATATTAAAACTAATCTCAAATTGCACTTGTAAATGCTTTTTTACCATTTAGGTTTATAAAAGTAGACAAAGTAAAAAAAAAAGAAAAAGGTGTGGATGAAATCGCAGGCAAAAGGTAAGTTAAAAATAAAATGAAATGAAAAAAACATTTCTGTAAATTTGTCAGGTATAAATTATGATAATGAAGACGAAATGATTCTATCTAAACATTCAGTTGATCTATAGTGTGTTCCGCGCGTGATTTTCACGTGCGGTGCGACACGCCAACGTGTTTGAGTTCTGTGATAAAGTTGTAGACTGGTAGCGTGGTAAGCGGTAAACATTGCAAAAATTTTGAGAAGAAGCAGACTGCGAGCGAGACCACGTAGATAAAAATGAAAATAGATTTTGGCTAGGCGCCGCGTGCGCCGGTGTGCCTAACAATGCTGGAAAGTAGGTCGAGAACTGTTTACAGTGTCAAATATGCGAACTATCCCACTTTGAACACTAAAATGTCTTAGTTAACTAACTAACCTAAAACTACGTCCAGAAAACAAACCCGGTCAAGTAGAAAACAGATACATTTCGTCCAGGAAATATTCAACAACGTCTTATGGTCCGATATTAATTTCCGCAGATCTTCATAAAAGGAACAACGTCGGTTCATCACGATTTTAAGGCAAGACGTCCAACGAGGAAAATTGGACAAAAATTTAATATATTCGCAATTATAATGTTGACATATGAAAAATATGCAAGGCGTGTTGTATGTAGAATTTGTAGTTCCGCGTTTTCTGCACAATACAAGAGCCGCGCTTGTCATCTCGTTGGGGAATAATAAAAAGTGTGGGTCAACCACACGCGGTGTAAACCTGGCGATTGTTAACACGTGCGGTTTTAAACGCGAAATTTTTTAACGTTATCAGACTGCGTTAGAGTTTCATAGAGCTAGAAGAAGTTTGTTTTTTATTCTAGTTGCTCTTAAAATATTAATTTCTCATTTATTAGTCTCTTAGTCAATAAGAGAACCCAATGACTCAATGACAAGAGGAAAATTATGTCTAATGCCCATGTTGTGGCCACCCCAGTAACAGTTGGGAATTAAATTTTCGCAGCTGTGGACGAACAGTCCAATTAGGTAGAGCCAACTTCGAAAAGGAGATCAATCTTCGAAGCTAGCTCGGATGGGCAGCGTTCAGGAAGCTCCGAGACATCTTCTCGTCCAAAATTCCTTAGTGTCTTAAAACAAAAGTTTTTGACCAATGTGTGTTGCCAGTAATGACATATGGCGCTGAAACGTAATCTCCAAATATGAGCTTCGTAAAAAAACTCGACGTTTCTAAACGAGCTATGGAAAGGGCTATGCTTGGGATTAAGTACACTGCGAGATCGAATCAGAAATGAGGAGATCCGTAGACGAACTAAAGTTACCGACACAAGTTACCGTCAGATCGGAAAAACTAATACAGTCTTTCTGTTAAAAGGTAACTTAAATCAATCACAATAATAAAAATACTGTGCTTTGAATTTAAATTTTAAACTGACGCTCACGACATCCAATAATATAATAATTGATGGCCCTTCCTAAACACGTAATGAGAATTTGCGGTTTGAATAGCGCAGCTAACAATCGTGCGGTTTCTGTTTTGTCTGAAAGCTCATTTACTTACAGTTGCACTAACCAAATATCGGTAACTTTATAACAATAAGTAAATATATTTATTTCTTTAATATCATGCAAGAAATATTTATAAACACAAATTTGATGCAACTAATAATAATAATTAATGATGCAATAATAAGTAATTAATTTATCGAGAATATTCTGTTTTCTTCATTAGCTTTGTGATCGTCTTTAACTAATAAATGTTCACTTGCTAAATAACAATGTTAAACATTAATGTTGAATATTTTAAAACCACAATTGTTTATATAGCTATTAGGTACTTTATTGTCTATTATGGAAGATTTGTATCTTATACAGGTTGGTAATTTGAGACGGGTCAGTAAGGGCCTTGCCTTCTTTTTTAATATAAAAAAATATTTGAACTTATTTTTCAACCTCATTCTGTAAGAAATGTATAGTAGTGGTATTTTTTTGCCATTTTTGACGTTTCTAGTACTCTAACCTCAGTTGGTCCCTAGGGTCAATTTATCCTTATATATAAGTAACAGAATCGATTGATGCAATAAAAACAAAACTTAAAAATTGTCCTTTTTTTTCTCGCTGACTGTATCCTTTCTCAAAAATCTTTGAATGCCGATGGGAATATCTATTAAATTTATGGATAGTCTCCATAATTTAAGGTTTAGGTAGCCGCCCTTACTGACCCGTCTAATGGTTAACAGTGCACTCGTAGCACCTGTCGATTGCTGTGGATTGGTGGTGGTAGCTATCTACCACCAAGTGGACCGTCAGCCTGCCTGACGACCTTACATTCAAACCTTTTTTTATGCAAAATTGCAAATATTCATAACATTAGGTAGGAAGCAGGAAGGTAAGCGGAATACGGAATACGGAAGCACAACAGATAATTGACAATAATAGTCTTCAACAACTAAACTAAACGTTTTTCTGTTTGAAATTCCAATCACAGGTTAATTTGGATCAGTAATTGCTTACGTAAGATACTGTTACGTACGTGATGTGATCGTGAACAGTAGGTAATGAGCAATCGAGCGAAGTGTGATATTAGCGTCAAAACTCAGAGTATCAACGCTTTGGTCAATCTTGAAAGACCTTGACAATTTCGTTAAACTTTTATCTGAATACAATATTTTTAAACGTGTGGCTTACACGAGACAGAAGGAAATGGATTAAGTTATGGGGAAACTTTTGCACGTGAAAAGTTTACTTCCGACTTCCACGTGGTTTACGAACTCGTCTAGAGTCCGATAAGCGTCACATGAATCAGAATTAAGGCTCAATCATTTACAAACCACGTGATTTTTATATTTTTTATTGGTATTAAACATTAATATACAACATAGCATTTTTGCACACGACTTATAACAACGGCAATAATAATATATGCGACGCTGTTAGTGTCGTATATTTTTACAATATTGATTTGCCCTTGAACACTCATCCACACTAGCAGCTTCAATGAAATAACAGCAATAAATATCGAGGTGAGTTTGTATAGATTAAAAAAGTTTTTTTTTAAATGTTTCGTAACTAAACCGAGGAAAGATATTGTGAAAGTAATAATTCTGGAAATGTTTAGAAGGATTTTAAATAACAAGGAGTATCTACAAGAGTCAGTTTATAAATAATAATCTATGTAAATACATTTAATCGGTATTTTACTTGTTTTTTAAAAGCACTCCTGCAGTTAATGAACATTATATAAAATTTAAAATAGATCTATACCCGATAATTTTATTAGCTTTTATTACTGGCCACTAATACAACTTCCGGCACACAGAATAGAAACAATAATAATTTAAGTATGTATATGAAAATTATTTCAACCGTAAAAAAACTACAAAGAAAATAATAATTATAGATACCATCATGTGTACACCATCACATGGCGATTTAGGTGAAGCGTTGACGTATTTGAAACAAAAAATAAAGTCGAGGCGTGCCGGAAACCATTCGGTTTGCGAACGCCGCAAAATTAATTGCGTTACCCAAATTCGCGTTAACGTTCGTTATTTTGGTTTATTTTTATTTTATTACGTCCTATAAAATAATTTTGAAAAGAAACTTCTTTAACTGCTTGCCTAAAATTCACACTACATTATTAAAATGTGCGAAAATAACTCTGCCGTTATGTGACCTTTTCAGAAATAAGCCATAGTAGAATTTAGAACAAGAGAATTAGTAAAGGATAGTGAAACGGAATTTTTTTTATTCTCTTTACGGAGTTCTCTTTACGGAGTTCAAAGACGACCTGTGGCAAACAAGTGCTAGCATACCATTCTGCATTGACCGTTCTTTGTCCCTCAAGAGGAATAGTCGCAACATGGCCGGTTTTAGTGACAACTTTTGGTGGCTTCAACTCGTTTTCGAAAACCCAAACTCGTGACTGGTTTTTTGTTTCGGGTTCGTATGCGTATATCCAGGATTCGTCACTTGATACGACGCTGTATACAGCATTTGAAGATCCTCCATGGAATCTCTCGAGAGTTCTGACGCACCAAGTAACGCGAGCCGCTTTTTGCTCCTCACAGAGCGATTGCGGGATCCATCGGGGAAAACAACTTTTTTACACCTAATTGTTCATGCAAGATTATTTGTATTTGACTCATGCCAATGTCTAAAGTTGCCTGAATTTCGCGATATGTTACATGTCGATCTCTTGCTCATTGCTCTTGAATTTTCTCGAGTCAATTCCATTTTCACACTGACTTTACAAGTTCGATAAGACCTTATGACAAGACCGCGTTCTTTTTAAAAAATAAATAAATGGTATTCGATTAATAAAACCAAGGAGTTTTCGATTATAAAGACATTATTATGCCAGGAACAATGGAAATATTCCAATCCCGATACTTTTAGTGCAGCCTATGTACATTACGTAAAGTAACATAACATGACACTGTCGCGAGTTCAATTATTTTATCCCATCTCAAAAAATGCCCAACGCGCCTAAAGAAGTTTTCACTTCAAAAAAAGTTTCTTGATGATATTTGCTCATAAGGATAAATTACAGTATACAACTTCTTCTAGCTTGAGATTTCTGTCTCATAAAGAAAGAAATTTTGTTCAAATCAGTTTGATTTTAGGATATATCGTTAGAAATACATCTTGATATATCCACATTTTATCAGAAAACGAATCTCACAATTGCGAAAATCATAACATGCCTATATTTGTTTTATTACCTAATTCATTAATATACAATTGAAAAATCGGCTCTTCATTAAGTCTTAACACTACAAAATTATAGCGGAAATAAATATTAAATGTTAATATTAATATTATATTAAATATATATTAATATTCCTACATTATTATTAAATGTTAATATTTATAGCGAAATTAAATTTTACGGCACTGACAACACATGCCAATATAATTTTCATCAGAGAGAGCTTAGCAAAATAGGTCATGGATGAATTGAGATTTCCGTCCGTGGACTATACAGACTTATATTAAGATATTACGTCACGTGGCTTATAAATTTATGCTAGAAAGCCACGTGATTACTTAAAATTATTAAATAATTATGCTTGTTAGATCAACCCGCCCCCGGGTTAAATCTAACAAACAAATCTAACGGTTTTCATTTTTGAAGAATCAGAATTAGGTTAGATATCTCTGGTACACGGAAGTGTTCTCAAAATATGTTTTAAAAAAATGTGCATTCTGTAAATATGTAGTACAGTCGGAGTAAGAAAAGGTTCGTCACCATAAAATCGACATTTGCTTCCACCGGGGCAATTATCAGTATAACATTTCAATTCAAGATGTCTGAGTGGCATAGCAACAGGTGTTTATGAACTTATACATCAATAAGCAAAAAAAAAATGCAGTTTGCGTTCACTTCAATGTTAGCACGTAAGAAACATCAAAGTTACAAATCGTTGAGTTTCAAAATTCAACGTAAGAAAGGTGTGGTTAGATTTTTAGCTCGACGATATATGGAAATATTTGAATCTATTCATCTAGTACTAAGTAGTACCTTACAAAATAGAATTACAAGAGAGAAACTTCATTAAGAATGGAAATGAAACCTACCAACAGTAGCTATAACACGCAAGTGGCAATTACAATCCGCTTATTTGCTCGTGGCCACAACTTCTACTGCACGTGGTCTACTTATTCGTCTCGTCATAAGTACGAGTACATAGGTGCACATTGTATGCTGTATTCTATTCTATAGTATTTCTTTCATTAAGCACTTCAACTCTTAGGACTTGTAGTAAAGGAAAGAACAAAATTAAGTGCGTACCTTTGACAAGTATATATCCTAGTAATAATAATATGCCAAATAAATTGAAAAACAATATATTTAAAACAGACGAGTAGGTCAATGCCATATCGCGTGTTATCGATTTCGGACGTGACACGGCGAACAGTAAAAACTAAATTAGTTGGACGGGTTCACCTCTTTGATAAATAAATATTATCGTTAATACCGCCAATTAAGTAAGTCTCAATAAACAATAAGTGATAGATATAATAAATATATATGACCTATTAAACACTTCAAAAACAACCACACTCTATACCAATATATTAAAATATTGAGTCAGCCTATTTTTCTATCTAATCCTGTTTCTACCAAATCAAATTTCTGCCTTATCCCGAAAATGCCGAACACCGCGTAAGCCCATAGAGTTAGTCTTAGTTTTGGAAAAAGAAATTGTTTTTAATTTGACTAATCCTTTAAATCTGACTAGTATTTTTGACTTTAGATTTTAATTTGACTACACTTTTAACTTTTAATCTGACTAGTATTTCTCAATTTTTTTTAAGTGTTATTACACTAAAATTTGTCAATAGTTATTAAACAAAAAAATAATAATAAAGATAGGCTCACAAACAAACGAGAGAAAAGCGCTGAACTCTTGAGTATTTACCAGGCGGCAGGGTACATCGCGTTTCGTTGTCATAAATAGGGCAGCCCTTTATACTAATGACACCTTTATCTTTTATACTAATGAGTACTTGTGTTAATGATGACGGTTAGCTATCTACCATGAATCGTCAACTTTCCCTCTGACCTTCATATAAGAAAGAAGACTTTTCGAAATTCGAACATATACGCAAAAGAAAAATTTCACGACCATAAATTGGTGCCTGAAACTGTTTATATGGACGACTGAACAAGCCGCTCCTGTTTCGCTCAAAAGCAATTTTTTTTCTACAAAACGTTTTGTGTCAGTGAACCATTAGCGATGTGGACCATATGCGAGTAAATCAAAAAATACACACAAGCCTTCCTCATTTATCGCTCTTTCCATTAGTTAAAACCGTTTCAAAATCTGTTTGGTGGTTCAGAAGAACTTGGCGGAGAAACAGAAAGTAGCGGCCAGCGACTTTATTTTATAATACGTTATATAGATATAAGATATAGTTAACTTCAATAAATAAATAAATAACCCAAGTTTTGGTTCAAGTAAACACAATATGGTGCAAATATTGAGACTATTGCATCAGAATTGCATAAACCAAGGGTACAAACAATGGGTCAACTCACTTAAAACGTTCCACAATTTAAATAAACTCTCACCGATTGTGAAGTAAGACTTTTAGATATGCGAATAAAACACATTGTTGGTCTCAAAATAAAACCCATAACTATTAAGTTCTTAGTTTAAAAAACGACTACATAAAGGCTACCATAAACAGCTTATAAAAGCTTACATAATTAGCAAAGCTTCCCTTTTGTCCTTTAGTTATTAAAATAATGTGTAAGTTTACGGAAGAAACCTTCAAGGAAGTTACAATAGAAAACAATTATAGTATAAACAGACATTAAATTTGTATTTCACTTTTGATTGAGTTGATTGGTATTTATACGTATATTATTTTTTATTTTTTATTATCCAAATCTTGCGATCAGCCTTGTCGGCTATAAGCAGATGTGATGGAACTGCTATTCGGTTTGGGAGCTACCCCCAGTAGGGTACAGCCCTTTTATTTGTGTATTCAGTTTATATGCTGATTATTTTGGTCAAAGATGTCTCGCCTCTTCTTAAGCCGACGAGTGATTTCTGGAATGTTAGCTGCCTCGCAAGTTGGTTTGGGTGCTTTTTCAGTCTTGCTTTATATTTGTCACCATAAGAAACAATTTCCTGTTCGACTGTTGGCATACCGAGAATTTCGTGAAGTTCTGTTGTTCTGAGGTACCACGGTGCATTCGATATCTGTCTCAGTATACCGTTCTGCATCCTTTGTAGTATAATTAGTTTGGTTGCACAAGCAGTGCCCCACAGTTGTATGCTATATGTCCAAATTGGCTTTATCAGAGTTATACGTATAATATAAGATTCGCAAATTACGTGAAATTATTTAATGAATGAAGAAAGTGTATGTTTTTGAAGGAGTTCTATTTTATTCGAAATGTAAGCAATCGGCCGTAATGCCGAGAAAGTCTTTTTGCATGTCAAGTCGTGTAAACATTTCTGTAGAAATCTTAAAACATTATTTGTTTTTCAAGATTATACAATGTATATAGAAACTACGTCTCTTTGTTAACCAACAGAACACTCACATTACAATTATCGACGACACTAACGAAGCCATCTAAAACAACACTCCTCATTACAATTCCTAATGTTGCAAATTAAACCGAATGAAATACTCGTATATAATATAATATATAACGCTGTAAGTCCAATAGGGACAAACAATACCAATTAAGTAGCCAACTTCGAGAAGGTGGTCAATCGTCGATGCTCGCATTGAAAGTGATCGGGAAGCTCCGAGACATCGCATCTTCTCATCCAAAATTCCAAAAAGGACATTTAGGCTGCTTTCGAGAGAAGCTACAAGCGCAAGCTAGTATCTAGTGGTAATAATTATCCAACAGTTGCTAACTTGCTTTATGAAACAGAGGAATGATTAATGGCGTCTTTCAATTATGTTACGAAGCTTCATAAGTCTTGGAATAATAAATAACAGCGAGTCGCTGTTATGCGCCGAAGCATTCTCAATTTTAATCTCAACCAATAGTTTACTGTCCTCAACTGTCCTACTTCTAAAGGCCTCTAGTTTTACATAGTCACGACAGTCATATATCAAAGATTAAACTGGTTTTAAAATTCATAAACTGAAACTGTCCAAATATTTACATTGTATTGTAATGACAATACAAAGTTCATTGTCTAATTTATTGTTTTATTTTTTAATTCTCTTAGTCAAATCAAATTAAGCATTATGAAACTAAACTAGTTCATAGTTCAAAACCCTATTTTTCTTTCCTATGAACTTGAACTTTGGATGAATAGGATTTTGAACTATTTCAAAACCCTATTCATTCAAAGTTCAAGTTCAAGTTTCTAGCTGACAATTACACATCAGCTGACAAAATCCAATAGCTTTTGACAGAACGACCTCTGTCAGGTCAGCTAGTGAAAAACAAAAATGACAAATCCTGCAAAAATGACAAATCGACAAAAAAATGCTACGAAGCATTGAGAGAACCTCCTAAACCATGTTTTAGATAATTATCTCCTTATTTTACTCCAAAATTCTGCCATTTAGTGATGAAAACAAAACACAAAGTCGTGCAGGTCGTGAACGAGTTCAGGGTTCTGGAGTTAGACAAGAAGGCGCGCCATCCGCTGCCCTAGGTGAAAGGAGGGCACTGCACCGTTCCTTTGCAGCTTGCCTTACTAACGCCAAACACCATAGAACAACAGTAACTATACCACGCAATATCCCATTCATTACCTAATGCCATACTGCCATTGTTAAAGATATTTAACGTTTACTTACTTCTGACAAAATAAGCAAGCACGAGGCAATTACATTTATTATTATTATTATTTTGATTAAAACACAATATTAATTTATTTTTTAAACAAAAGTTATTGTAATCAATATCAATGTGGACATTTTAAGATGTAAACTAGTGGAACACTTGCGATGTGGACCATAATTATGCTAGTAAATCATTGTAAAGAATAAATGTAATGTAGTAATTGTAATAAATAAATAAATCGTATGCTTAAGTATATTTTAACGTAATTATCTACTTGTAATAAGTTCTTTATTTTATTCCATTTCATTTTCATTTTTAAGCACATACTTAAAGCACATAATTAAAAAGAGCTTAGCTTTTACTCTTTGTATGTCCTCCGACAAAGGATTTAAAAATGCCTGTTTATGTTTTCGTTTGCATAATGCGACGTCGAAATAAATAAAATGATAACATTCATTTTAAAATTATATAAAATAATTTAACAAAAAATCAATTTGACGTCTATTAGAGCAAAACGATGTTTCGTCTAATGGAAACAAGAATTGCAAGAAATATTCAAATTCGATATTGTTTTCTGTCATTCAACGATGCCGCACTCGTCAAAGTTGAATGAAAAAAACAACTTCGTCTGAGTGAAAAAGCACATGTATTTCCGCGCTTATTTCGAGGAAAGCTCAAATAGACGTCATAGCGAAAACCCAAATGGTTCTACGAATAGAGAAATGTTTGCCAAAATATAATTTTACACACTCTCGTGGCGTAGGCACTTCACTGTTTTACACGCTTTAATTATCAAGGTTACATAAATGTATATTTTTCATATGATTGACGTAAATTGTTTCCGTAATAGCACACACTGGTTCACTTTTTATATTATACATATATGAGGTAAAGATTATATTAGTATTTCGAATTGCATAAGAGAACTCCTCATATAGAATAGACTTTGTTCGTATGAAAAATTAAAAAGTAGCCATTACCCTTTCCCAAGTTTCAAGCTGTCTACGTAATAAATAAAAATAAAAATCGATTGAGTTATTTACCGGAGAAAGATGAAGAAAAAAATAATCAAATCAAACAATTAATTGTACAGCAGGTAGAACTTATTTTATTAACCCTCGACGCTCGACACTCTACGCAAAAACGTGGTGTTATATGTTTGACTTGTGTGTTTGTGTTTCTTTCTGTGGCATCGTAGCTTCAAAATGGATAGACCGATTTTAATCCGGTTTTTTTAGTTTGAAAGCTGACGTGATCCGGATGGTTCTTAGCTATACGTAATTTATGAAGATCTCTTCAGAAGTTTGAAGATTCTTAGTTGACGAAGGGATTTCACTAAATTCCACAGGTTCGATTGATGTGAAATTTGGTATACCTACCGTTATATCGCTGTTATTTTCATGACAGGTAACCTAGATCTGATATTGCAGCATCAAGTAGTCTGGAGGACACCCAACTCCTCAGCAACTTACAGCAGATATAGCTTGTTTCGGCTCAATAGATAGTTGGGGGTTAGTTTATAATTTTAATTATAGCTTGTACCTATTCTATTGGAGGGACCATAACGAAGGTCTGAAACGCTGGAAGAACGCGCATACAAATATAGAAATAAGATATTGTATTTATCAAGCAACAGCCCGCCTCCAGTGTTAACGACGACGACGTTGCGACGGTGCGACAACCGGCCATGACCGCGTTGCGAGTTGGCCAGCAGAGACCGCGTACCGCGTCCTCCGCAGGGCACTAAACTCACTTGCGTAATAAATGCAATATATTTCATACTAGTACATGGAAATCGTACTATCAAACAAGCGGCGTTGCCTTAGTGATGTGTTCTGAATGAGGTAGTTCAGATTTTTTTATATATTGGTAATGATGAAATGGTAATGACAAATCCAAATTTCCCACCTCAAAAATTTTTCGGATCATTGTTAAATTCATTAAAATTTAGGTATTTTTTTAGTTTTATTCGTTTTTAACTACCAAGGACCTGTGCTACGGCAAAAGTCACTATGCAAACTTTTTAATTAAATCAAACTTGCAATTGAATGAGGATAATTTAGACTTGGTAGGCCTAAAGATACGGCTATTCAAAAGTTTGCAAAATTTCTAAAAGATGGACGTTTTACAGTTGTTTTTAGTTTTCGACAATTTTGACCACAAAGGAATGGGTTTATGGTAAAAGATGTCTTATAAGTTATTAAAGTGCACTAAATTTTCAATAAAATGTGATCAATTTCGTCTCCACGGGAAATGTTGGATTGATTTAGCGGCCGTATATACAGTGTAATAAATTAAGATTAGGATTTTAAAGAAATAACATTTCTATTTCTCTCTCGCTTTAATAAACTGACCACATAGATAACATACGTACATTATCCAGGCCATGATTGACAACTACAATCCCTTTTTATGGTTATATAGGTTAGGAACACTGCTCACTCATAAAAACACAAGCAACTCACTAACACATACACCACACACATCATTTTTATAAAGTGATAACTCTCTTGATTGATTTTATTAAGTAGGTACTAGTTTTTGGCCGCGACTTCGTCCATACCCCTTTTTCTTAGGTATTGAAACAGTTATTTCATCTTTATATTATTTTATCAGGCGTTAAATATTTTTTTACACCCGACAATCCCCTGAAAAAGTGTATGGAAAATTTGATTTATTCATGGTACTCCCTATTATTCATGGCATAAGGTGATAAAATACTTTCCGAGATTTGCCGCTTTGAATAAACGAACATTAAGTTTTTATATAAATAACTAGATTATAGTATAAAATCAAAAACTACTGGACCGATTTTAAAAATTCTTTCATCCATTACTAAGCTTCGTTATCAACGAGTAACATAGGCTATATTTTATAAAGTTACATTTTATAAGTTAATATATTTTATAAGTTACATAGACTATATTTTACACATTTTTTATGATAGCCACCGCAAATTTAGTAAAATAAACAACCATCTCTTACTTTTGTGAAATGTTTTAATGTTAGTTGCGTATCGCACCACTGAGTCCATCAATACCATATTATCCGCTCCATGTACATTCATGTTTTGTTTGACTTTTATGTGTACCTATAGTTAGCGAATACTGATGTGTCACCTACAAAGGTATATACATCGGAATATTTCAGTAACACTACTTCTACTGCTAGTGTCGCTATCTCTTGAATAAATAATTGTTCATTCTTATATTAGGTATAATAATATATTATATTATTATATAAAAATAATATTTACACATTATAAAATAAACTCGCTTTCCAACTCTATCTGTTTCTCCGCTAAACATCTTCTGAACCGAATTTTCATTTTCATTATGGAGATTTAACCGAATCTCCATTTCGGTTTATAAAATCCTTTGTCCTGACTGAAATTACTTAATATTTAGTAAAAATTAAGTAAAGTAGAAAGCATAAATTTTATAACGTAAGCATGAGCTAAGAATGGATTTTTAAAAATTTCAACTCCGTGCGTAGCAGTGGTCGCATATACTAATGTTATAACGAGAGAATTTTGTATTTTTGTTTGCAATTAATTGCAATGAATAAACTCAAAAACTACTGGACCGATTTTAAAAATTCTTTCACCTATTGAAAGCTACATTATCAGCGACTAACATAGGCTTTATTTTATAAAGTTACACGGACGAAGTCGCGTGCAACAGCTCGTAAGTAATGAAACAAAGTCATGCACTAGATCCGACAAAGAAACGTCTAGAACACAACTGCTGATGCGCTCACCTTGAACTAAAAGCAACTTTACGGCGATTATAGAATAAAACGATTATCCACAAATAAATACCTACACTTAATAGATACAAATTAATTTAGTAGATAAAGTAAGTATGTAAAATGTAAAGTAACACTTATGTCGACTTTTTTTTATTTTCAGGCTGTGTATCAAGGTATTCTATAATGGGATGGTTACTGCCGCCAGACGGACTGTGAGACGCAGTGGTCTCTGACACTACTTCTATGTCAAAACTTCGTTTTATTGCAACATCATTTTACTATCACCAAATTTAAAAAAATATATTAAAAAATTAAAAAATGACAATACAAAGATAAACGACAATTTAATTATAAACATTTACATAGCCAACATATAAACCATGTGATAATACGTAAAAACATTAACGATAATGTCACATATTTATAAATATCGACCCTGGATAGTACGAATTGTTATGGCAAAGAGTAAATTTATATTAGAAAAACAGTGTGATGATAAATTGATTATTTTAACAAAATATAAAGTTCGTTGAGGTGCGATAACCGCATTTTACGTCGATAACGCTTACGCCGAGAGTCAAACAAAAGAAAATAGATTTTGCTGCATCAAACTACAAAGAGATTAGGTAAGTACCAACCTGCCTACAAAGATTAAGGAAATCAAGTAAAGCAAACCCCACCATGAAATGCAAACAGAAAAATTAAATGGCGACTTAATTCACCAAGCACATTTTACCATACTTTTCAAATTATTCTTTTACTAGTGACACAGCGCCGCGGCTTCGCACGAATGAAACTTTATCTGCAAATTTTATACACAGAGCTTCCTCGTTCATCGCTCTTTCGATTAGTGAAAACCGCATCAAAATCCGTTGCGTGGTTCAGGAGGAGTTAGCGGATATACAGACGCGGGCAGCGACTTCAATTTATACTATGTAAGGACAGTAAGGAGGATGGATATCTACACCAAACGTAAATAAAACTTACTGTCTTAATTTTTTTTTTGAATGTTCTATACATATACTGAAACTATTTCTAATTCTAGTTCCATGAAAATTGGTTTATGCAGTTTACGCGTGACAAGGTAACAAATAAGCAAGCAGACAAGTAAAGTTATATTAGCATTAATATTTAGTATAGAGTATGGATGAAAGTCCTGGAAAAACACTGTATAAGTAAATCGTTATTATAAACAATGCTAATGTTGCTTTTCTGAAAATCAATGTCAACTCAAGCTCACTGAAAAACATTTTTTTATTCAAATTAATGTTTGGACGTGGAACATACAATTTAAAGGACATTGACATTGATATCATGAATTATTGGAACAGGATAAACACTGATTATACCAAGGTGAATTAAATATTTATAAAAATACAGCACCTACCTAATCAAGATTTACATAATTTATCTACTTAGTACAAAAAATACAAAAAAAGACTTGTCTTTCTAAAAAAATTGTGGATGTTGGAGAAGACTTGGAAATTTTATGATTATCTCTCTTACACCATAGAGTAAATAGTACACTATTTACTCTATGCTTATACTTAAATGAATCTGCAATCATTATAAAGAATTTTATGTAAGTACTTCGTACGGAGTTAAAGTTTTCAAAAATCTTTTACGTTATAAATTAAACCTACGTTCCAAATTTCAGTTTTCTAGACTTCTAGACTTGGTGTGTTGTTACTCAGTCAGGACAAACGATTTTATAAGTATATATGAATGTGAAAGACTGCAGGTGTATGAAAGTTAGGAATTTTGTTGATATCCCTCCATAATCCTACTATGGTTGGCATAGTAGGAAGGATGCCGAGTTGGTTGTGTTATAGGCGACGGTAGCACCTACCATCAAGTGAACCGTCAGCCTGTCTGGCCTTTATGTAAAAAAAACGCATAAAACATAAGCATAAGCATAACTATAAGCATGTTTCGACAAAACTTACATATTGTATAAGACCACGTCCTAGAATAAAACAAAGCATACAAATTAATCTAACATCAAGATATGAAAAATTTTATGACAAAATAAGTAAAAATTGCATATTATCTGAAAGTATCGGGCTCTATGCCATTAGATTAGCAATGTGTGTATTCATTAGTCAAATATTTTATCTTGATAGGCGTGTCACGAGCTTACCTACTGTTTTGGTTGAAAAAAAAAAACCTTGTAACGTACGCCATCTAGCAGTCGCGGAATGTAAATTGTGTTTGTATTCAAAACAATTCAAAACTAATTTTACTTCATCTTTGCAACACAACTCAAAACGAAGTGTATTTTTAGAATATCATATGTAAATATTGTATAAAATATATACAAATATCATAAAGTTAAAAATAAAGTAAAATTGGTGTGAACCGTGAACATAAAACGAAATCTTGAAGCGCTATCTGTCGTCAGCGTAATAGTGTGGTTTTTTTTATAATTTTAATTAAGAATTGCGATCTTTGTATGTATTGGATGGAATAGTGTATTTATTATCTATTAGCTACCAGCTACTTCCTCCGTCTTGAAAATATAACACCTGAGAAAATATCGATAGGTATCTCTTATTTAGAGGAATAAACTCCTCTAAATAAAAGTGGTTCGGTTACCTCAGTTTACATGCGATAAGTCATTCTGAGTTCACAACTTTTGAAGATTTGTGATATCAACATCAGGTAACATAAAACCAAAGCAGTTTACAGTTTACAGTTTTTTATAACTGTAGCAACTACGAAATCTAACTAGCAAAAGGTGCCTATGCCTATGTAAACAAAAAAAACTTCACTTACTACCAGGGTTTTTGGAATATTCTCAACCATCATCTCTCATTTTTCTTTGCTTAAACGGGATTCATATAATTTAGTTTTTGATTATAATAGAGTATGAATTTTTTTATACTTTAGGCTGACATTTTAATCAATTTAAACCATCCATGTCACCCATAAACAAGAATATTCAAATCGTTTACATTCAAATCAAATGAATCGAATTCCAATCAAAAGATATTTCCGAGCAGTGTTCAGTTCAATACAGAGTTAAAATATTACTATTCTGTGTTATGAATTTGAGGTATTTGACATTGCAAACCGAGCTTATACTCGTTTGTCAACGTCAAACATGAAATGACGTCAAATTAAACGTCAGAACATCACTTAAAAAGCCTAATTGGTGTTGTTGGATGGATTATGATTGGATGTTGGATAGTTGGGTGTTCGTTTTATGTATTAATTTTATAATAAACAAATAATAATTATTTTGTAAATTTAGTAACTTTCGCCCATCTATAAAATTACACCTACCTACCTAACTGCATCTTCTGATATTATCAAAGAAGCGAAACGTATTAGTAAAATTAAATATACTTAACTAATAGAAGGGGTTTATCGTTTAAAAGTAGTGTTATAGTGAGTTTTAAATGAATAGCGAGAAGAGAAATGCTAGGGGCCGAGGTCGCGGCAGAGGGCGAGGTCGAGGTCGTGGCAGGGGTCGCGGTCGCGGAAAGAAAGTGCCAAAGGTGATGTCTTCAGATGAGGAGGAATGTTCTGTCGAAGAGACCTCGCAAGAGCAAGAAGAACTACCATTGGAAGAGCCAAAAGAAGAAGTAGAAGAAGCGGCCCCAGCCAAATGTGAGTATTTCATTAATTTTAAATGAAAAATTCACATCAGTTGACTACAAAATATTATCATTTATAAGGAGAAACCAGATGCAGTATGTATGTAATCTGAGTAATAAAATATTATAACTAAGCAGTTAATTCATAATAATAAAATATAGTTAACACACTTTTTAGTTATAGTTGTAGCAAAAATCAATATCTTTATTTATGATCTGTGCATGTGTGTGTATGTGGTCCTGTATGTAATATTATCAAGCTGAGTATGGTTGTGATATTAACACTCATTAGTAGGCTCAATAATATGTAAAAATAACAATGTTTACATGTGTATATGTAAATGAGTGGCAAATATATGTAGTACTAGAGGGTGCCCACAACTTTATCCGCATTGAAAATGAAAAATATATAACCCCTGAGAAAAATATGAGTATTATAATCCCTGACAATTTTATCGCATTTATATTTAATGCACCATTTTTTTTTATACTAAATCTCTCTCGAACATAGCATTTTTCCTGGATTAAAATGTTAAAAAGTATATATGTTAATCCATGTAATAAACTATCTGTGTTTCAATATTAATTCAAATCTGTTTAGCCGTTTCTGCAAGAAAGATTAATTTAAATAAAAAGAAAACGGAAATACTCCTAAAATTACCCCGTCAATAAGGCAATAGAGTGAATGAAACTTTATGTGATTTGTCAAAAAAATTTCATTCACTTCAAAAATTCACATTCTGAATCAATTTATTGGTCCAGAGATCTGGTATAAATTGTTTCCAATATTAAAATATTGCATTAATTGTTTATTTGTAAATAATTCCATTGATTGAGTGTAATCAATATAGTGATAAAACTTTATCTGTAGTAAGATAAAAGTTAGTATGATGGGATTCATTGAATATAAAGTTTTGTAATGCAGTATTTTAAAGCAGAAATTCTGACTGTTATTTAATGTGTTCATTTTTAAAAAGTGATATATCTTTTTCTCCTAAAAAAAATATAATTATTGGAAATAGTGCATTTCTTTAATTTAAATATGATAATGATAACCCTAAAATCTGTTTCAGTGGAAGTCCCTTCTGATATATCACAACTTGAAACTCCAGTGTTTACCACTCTTCAGCGTGGACCACCAGAACCAATGCTCCGACTTGACTGGAGTCATAGAGCAACACTTATTGGCGAGAAGGTTCTAAACCCCATGATCTACTGCTGTGATACATGTTCTAAACCTATACTTATTTATGGACGAATGGTAAGCTTAACATTCATTATATCAAAAACGATACTATTTTTATTTAATTATTTATTTGTGTAGTAAAACAAAATATCAAACATTTTTTTTAAACAAATTAATAATATTTTGGTTCAATTATTTAGTCACTGGCCTATTTTTATGTTTAGCTTTGTAAGGAGGCTTTTATTCTGTCGCATTGTATCAATTTCTTCAAGTTATTATTATCACTGAAGGTATATAAGTTAAAAATTAAGTTTCATAATAATTACGAAACATACTCTGATGAGAAAAAAATTGACAAAATCTATGCTTACACTCTATATAAAGGTCGAAAGGTAGATTGGTGGTCCACTTGATGATTTGTGGCTACTGTCGCCAATGAAGAAATGCAACACTATAAGAATTGCAAGTGCACTGGCAACCTTAATAGGATAAAGAATAGAGGAAAGGGCTGTGACATCCCTTACCAAAACACATCACACATCCTTATATTTTAGCTTATTACAAGGTAAGTTCACCACCTTACGGAATGGTTATGATGAGGTTTAAAAAAAAGGGTGTAGTCTCGCTTCTGGCTCTCAGCCTTAGCAGTTGTTTGTTCACAGTGTTTCTAGGATACATCAATTTTTAGCAGTGTGTTGTGAAACTGTGCATCACAATAAATCGACAATTCTTGCAGTGTCATTTAAAAAGTTCCAACTTATTGTTTCAAACTTATTTGTTTCAGATACCATGCAAACATGTGTTTTGTTTGTCCTGTGCCAGGGCTGATCACACCCACTGTCCCCGGTGTAGAGAAAAGGTACATAATTATATGTATATATGGTATATAACATATGGACCTCAATGAATTATAGATTAGCTTGGATGGAGAAATTACATTTGCTATGTACTTTTCTCTATTTGCACTTTTTACTAATAATAAAGTATGAACCTCATAAAACTCTTCTATATTTTTTAGAATAATTAATTACTTCTATAGACTTTTTATTAAAAATTTATTCCAGGCCAGCGCGAATATATATACTAATAATAATAAAGCTAAAGAGATTGTTTGTTTGTTTGAACTCTTTTGACTCTAAAATTAAATATATATATTTTTGCATTTTAATCGCCAAATTCGTGATATATTAAACGACGGATGCAGCTAGTTTAATAAATATTTTAATTTTAGGTGTTAAGAGTGGAACAAACTGGATTGGGCACAGTGTTCATGTGTACGCATTCTGGAACCCGTTATGGCAACACAGGCTGCAGGAGAACATACTTGTCGCAGGTAATTCTACTGAAATTTAAAAATAAATTCTTATTTTCTTCCAGTCAAGTCCCGAAAAGAACAAGATTTTCATAGACCTATGCAATAATCCGGTGTGGACACTTGTTGCAACCCACTAGTATCTGCAATGAAATTTTCCTTGTAATTTTTGACACTATTGTTAATGGCTAATGTGACTTTTTTGGTGTTTTCATGTGTAGTCTTTTTTCTGTTTCTTTTTAAAATTACTTGTACTTTTTATAAAAAAAAAATGTCATTATTTATTATTATTTCTATAAATAGTTACATTGTCAATACATACATTATATTTTCTCAGTCTTTTTCCCTCTTCCAACCTTTTAAATCTTAACAACTATACACATCAGAAATTACGAGAGATGTATTATTTAGCCCGATTACGAGATGTTTATTGCCGATTTTTATTGAAACCATTGAAATTTGACTACTATGTTTTTTGACTGCGGAACGCAATTGCCCTGCCACTTTGAAATGATAATATTTTCTTTAAATGTTATAATTTGCAGAGAGATCTGCAGGCTCACATAAACCATAGACACGTGTCGTCGGGCGGCGACAACAAGCCGGATCCTGAGCCGCCTGCAGCCTCTGTTGCTGTTGTTAAACCTATGACGGTGAGTTCAACTCGTTGTCACATTAATCTGCGTTTCACTTTCGTTGTGTTAATGTAATTTGACGTTAGATGGGCGGTGCGACGGCGGACCCTCGCGCGCACGCGGGCCACGCGTCGCTCGGGCCGCTGGGGGCGCTCGGGCCGCACGGGCCGCACGCGCACCACGCGGCCGACCGGCGCCCGCGCACCAACCTCATCACCGTGCCCATCCAGGACCAGCCGCATCACGACTACTACAACTACTACCCGGTATTGGCTCAATCATTTTACAGTACATTTCTTGAATAATTAAGATCCTATTTCATGGTCACGTAATCCATACCTATCAAGGACATCGTACACATGATTTCTCGATCAGTATTGTGTGAATAAACGAAATAAATTTGTATTGCAGCCACCGCAGCCCGTCCCTCCGCCCGCGATCCCCCCGGCGTCGGCCGTGCAAGTGTTGCCCCACTCAATGACGGTGCCGCCTCCCACTTACTATGGCGCCGCGACTCCGTACTCCGCGCCGCCCGCTTACGTCGGAGCCTCCGGTGAGAGATTCTTTTTTGTTGCTATTACACTATTAGATAGATAGAACCTATGAGTGTCTAGCTTTATGGTTATGTTGAATGTTCATGTCGACAGACAGGCTGACGGTCCATTTCATATACAAAAGGAATATACATTTAGTAAGACGATCCCTCGGGTAACTAACAATTTTTCAGGATAAAAATTTTAATGAAGCTAATAAACTATCTGTGTGCCTTTCATACAAATCCGTTAAGCCGTTTTTGCGTAAAGGAGTAACAAACATTTTAAGCATTTTAATATTAGTGGAATATGCTCTTGTTGAATATCAATTGAATATGAAAAACACTTGTTGCACTTGTAACGTTGCTTGTGTTATAGGCGACGGTAGCCACTTACCATCAGGTGGACCGTCAGCCTGTCTGTCAACCATAACATCTTATTGAACTTATATTGGGTTCCATTTCGTTGCACATACGATATGTTCATTTAAAAGAAAAATGGGGTGTGGCTGTGTCGTGGACACGGCCGTGTGTTTTGCGTGAATACGTGTACGTTGTGAGTAAAATTTATTTTGAGCGTATTATGTGTATATTATAAGTAACTATACAGCATCAAACTGTATCCCCCGATTTCATTATCATAACTTATCTAAATTGTCTCCCACCATTTGTATTAATGGAAGAAAATTTAAAGACGTAATCACGACAAAAAAGTTTTCTTTAGAACACTCAATGACTACGGCATGTTGTTGCGCAGGCGGCTCTATGACCCCGGGCGTGGGGACAGTGGGGGCAGTTGTACCGCCCCCCGTGGCGGGGGTGGGGGAAACGCGGTGGGGCGACGGGGGCTATCAGGCGGCAGCGCCCCCCGGCGGCCCCGTGCCCGTCCAGCAGTGGGCGCAGCACTACTACAGGTAGCGACACTGATGAGACTGTCTACGCGACTTTTAAATTTCGAATACATTTTTCACTGAGCAATTGTGTTGTAAGTACGCCAACTGTACGAGCTAGTGCGGGGACCTAATTTTTATTAGTGACATCGTATCGATAAAATAGTTATTTAAGTTTTTTCTAAACTATAAGTATATTTTTATTTATACTAGCTATACAATGTTGTGTAAAAATTTGCAATTCAATCCATCGGCAAATTTTCGAGTTTTGTGGACACAAACACACGGAAGCTGATTTTTATATATATAATTCGTTCAATTCGTGCCGATATAATAATATGATGTGGTGTAAAGTGTATTGTAATTTGAATGGAAGTAATTCACCACATGTGAACAGTAGGACAGACCAACAATGGGACTTTCGTGTGAGACAATGGAAAGTTGATGAGTTTGTGACGTTTTACTCCCGCAGAGGACAAATAAATATCTCAGTTGTGAAATTTTATGCGTGGAAGCTTTGATGTGCAATTTTTTGAGAGCTTTTCGTTTTTGTATGTTGTGAAACATTAATAATCATAATAAATTAACTAAAATGTCACCTTTGTCCCTTATCTTTGTTGCTTAATGTGATACGAGCTAACATTAACTTTTCTCGGCTTGTTATATAGAAGTCTGTCTGAACGAAAACCACACTTTATATATTTTTTAAATGTAAAAAATGTTTGCTATTAGTTTAAATTAAATTAAAAATTTATACTCAAAGTAAATGATTTACTTGATACTATTTGATGATAGGGCTGTCCTGTGTCATTCAATTCACCTATTTGATGTCGTTTCTTTGATTTTATCTACACTCAACTCAGAATCACAAATTTGGATTAAGTATACTAAGTATTTTCATGTAAAAAATTCTCTCGAAATTTTTCTTATATCTTAAGATAAAAATAACGCTGAGGGCTACTTTAATTCCTTTTAAGTTGAAGTGTAGAAATCATAATTAAGTCAAACTGAAGAAACCTTAATCGCGAAACACTCACTTATAAGTTTTATAGTACTCATGCTATGAAAAATAGTATAGTTGATATAATCATAACTGACGTTTTGATGTATATATTTTCATATTGAAAAATTAGCTACATAATAATATGAAAATTTAAAAAAAAAACGACTGGAATGTTGTAATAATATTTTACCTGTTATGGAACACCAATAAAAGACGTCAACCAAGTGATTAGTAATCATTTATTAACACTAACATTAATTATATTTACACATACCATCATTCATCCCTCCCATAAATTCGATACCATCAACAAATACTTAAAATTTGCAAAAAATATCTTCTTATACTTTTTGTATAACATACACAATATACAACTTCCAAACAGAAGCATAATTACAGACTTCGTAGAGAACTTCACAGCTCCAAACGTTTCATTAAAATAAATGCAAACCACTTTCTTCCCATTTCAACAACTCCTGCTTTTCCAAATATATTTCATATTAATACAAAATTCCCCAACGGGTTCACGGTGCCACCGTTTTGTAAACACACTGATGGGATCATGTTATACCACCATAATATATACTAGCTCAACATAACTTACCACCTTTAACGTCAGCTATCTACCAGATAAAGTTCCGTCAAAATAGGTCCAGCCGTTTCGAAGAACAAACTGGTAGACAAACGTTTTAAAAATTGTTTTATTTGTTTATACTTTGATATTCATTTAGTAAAAGCAATACAAACAGAAACTTCAATTTTATTTTTATGTATGACTCGTACCACTACACAAAAAATGCTTAGTATATTCATCAAAAATTATGAGCCTAAAAACAGTTCTTATTTTTTTATTAAAAAAAATTCTTATACCATCTCAGTGTGTTTTGCAAATAAGTGATTAAAGTACCTTCAAACTGAGCATTTTTGTTCAACTATACCATGAATACATGGTGTTAGATCCCATTAGTTGTAAAAAAAGGTGAAACCATGGCTCTTGAAACACAAAATTCTCTTTAACATTATCATTAAACAAATATTAATTATTATTATTTATTACATAAAAAAACATCTGTTTATAATACTTGTCTAAGTTACTGTCTTTGACGTTACCAGTATAAATAAATAGGGTTGGCACGAGCATCAATTTAAAAATTGCATTAATATTATAAAAAAAATTAATTATGGAATTATTGTGTGAATTGACCTTTTTAAAAAGGTTATATTCAGCAGGAATATTACTTTTAAGATTTTCCTAAAATAATACGTTTTAGGAATTAGAAGCAATCAGATAGTAAATGTTCAGGAACAAGAGAGTGTTCTATCTCAGATAGAAAAGCAAAGAATCTCCCACAAAATACCAGCTTTCAAGTACAAAAGACCGCACCAAATTTAAAAATCAAAATCCATAGATTCATTTTCTTTTTTATAATATGTTAAAAATATAGAACATACCCATAAAAAAAATACAATCAATTTCTTTGGATCCTTTTAGACTTTAAACTATTTTACATTTTTTTATGTTTGTATTATATTCTTGAAAATATTCATTTTTTTTTTTCTCTAAAATTATTACTTACCATAAACCGGCTAGCATTATTATTATTATTTAAAATATTATATTTCCCTTTAAAAATTAGAAAACAAAGAACAACCCTGTACACTGTTGGTTTTTCTGTCTGTGGGTACGTCAAAGCTGGGCCAGATTCAGGAGACGGAGTTACTAGACTCGTTTGTGACAACCCTGCTAATGCAATTGCCTATTTAACAATCATGAGTGTTTGGTGGTGGGCGTTGTGGGTTCCCCTAAGTTGACTAGTGTGGCCTCCGCCGGCGCAGCGGACGGCGTCTGTCTTGTCTCTGGTTCAACGGTGAACTGTGGGACAACCTGCGGTGGAAGTTTCCTCACCGACTCCATGTTCACTTTGGTCGTTAGACTCTTCTGTCTCGTTTGTTCGGACGTCTTGGATAATCTCTCACTCAATGCCTTGAGTGCGATTTGTCTGAAATTTTAAGATTAATCTAATAAAATAATTATATCGCCTGCTTTAAACACACTGTATAACATTTTGTGCATATTTTGTGCAAATTTAACAATTACTTATAAAAGAAAGAACAGTTTTACCCCAATATATAAAACAATACAGATATAATATCTATCTATATATATTAAATGAATTGCTAGATCTATAAACTTGACAATGGCTCACAGTGCTAGTTCTACAGGCAAGTACTGTAAAATTATGCTGACATTGGAATATGGCTAACCAGATTTCAATTTAATTTTGTTTACATTACCTTCTCCTCTCCATATCTTGTGGCTCAACACCAGGCATAGATATGGTAACTCCTCGAGGACTGAGAGCTAGATGAACACGCCGCTGGCTTGGTGAGCACAAACCCAGCCTCACCAGGCAACGGTGAGGTGGACCTAGAATAGCCCTCACAACAGGCTGCAGGACTGTTGGGAAGAAGCTAAAACATTGTATCAATATTAAAATGCAATGTTACTCAATAAAAGATAAAATCAATGTAACAAGAGCCTTTTCACTATATAAAAAAAAACTCACTTATCAAAACTGAAATTGTCTGCCATGTCACCCTTTGTGCCATTACTATGCCTCTGCCAGAATCTCAAATACATCCAAGATAGAATTGTTCCGCTACCCCACATGCAGGGATATGTGCCTTCAAGAGCTCCAATAGCCCAGAATATTATTGTTGCTATCAAGATTAACAGGGGCAAAGCTCTGTTGGTAAGTTTTCCTGAAAATAAATAACAAAAGCACATAAAGTACAACATATAAAAATCCATTCTACAGTTCACTATAGATAGAAGTTTATAGACAAACTAAGATTTATAAAAGCAGTCATACCTAATGAAGTTTTTATCAAGAGATGATCTGGCATTATCTGCTTTACAGCGACGCATACGGCGGCCAAGTATCCGGCCAATCCGTGCACATGGATCTCAAATAAATACGTCGTTTGTCCAGTGCATGCGAATATTACAAGATAATAAAATGTAGTCAGAAATGCGACCCCTATATTTGTTAAAAAGAAAAACTTCATCATCTCCAGCTGTCCCCATAGTGGTTCAATTAATTTTCCACACAATCCAACGGTCACAACGTCAATAATCACCTCCCACAAGTGTATCTCTAGAAACCAGAACGTGAAAGCAGACCACAGCTGAAAAGAAGGTGGCAACAAATATCCAGGTGTAACACTGAGAATGTCTATAACATCTTTAGAAAAAGATAATATGTAACCTATGCACACAACAACACAGATAAATTTTACAGAGGGTGAAGTGTTTCCTAGCAAAGCAGAAAATTGTTGTCGTAAATAAGAGAAATTGTGACTTAAAACTCGAAGCGCAGCCATTTTCGTAATTCTGTCCACCCACAGAGCAAATAAAACATGATTACATATTTTTCGTATACTTTTACATTGCAGTCAGATTGACGTCACCTATCTTCAGAGAAAATCGCAGATCACAGTGTAATATTTGTGTATATTTTACACACTGATTAAAAAAATATATATATTTGTGGAAAAAAAAGCAAGGAAATCTTCCATTATGGAACTTAAAAAAAAACCATGAATGGAACTGGTCAAAAATTGCATTTATTTTTATTAGGTACCATAGTTATAGTGAGTTCTTATATTAAATATATAAATAGTATCTTGTTACCTGCAAATTTTGTCAAAACACTTTGCTAACTTCATGACTTTACTAAAGCGTGACCGGTGCCGACATGTGCAGAGTTTCGTGGTAGAATAGAATATATTTTGTTGTTTTTGTGAGAGAACGATTAAGAAAACTACTTTTTGTCGTGTGCAGGGCATTGTCCTACATTGAAAAATAATGCCTTCGTGCTGCATCAAGCAGTGTCGTAATAGAAAAAACGAAAATCTCTATGAAAGGTAGCCATCTTATGTGCCAAATTGTTTAGTGTAGTTGGAATTGCCGTATGCCAGTCCATATTGTTCTTGGGTCAGAGATCAATGCTATCAATCATAGATAATAGAATATATTTTATTCTAAGAGAATATACTGCCGTTCTGTTAAGCAGTTATGACATTCTAAATCGAAGATATATCTATAACCTAAATTGGATCCAATCTGTTGTAACTGCGATTACATCTTCCGATTTCCTATAAATTGAATAGTATAATAACCGCTTTAGTAGATCACATACACCCTCGCTCAAATTACATCTCTATATAGCAGACAGAGTACTATACTCCCTATATATTACTATACTCTTTGATAGTGACACATTTAGTTTTTTTACTGGTTGGTTGATTATTTGTATCCCCTTGTTTTGTTTGTATTGGTGTTTCTACTTTTATTAATCTAAATAAAATAATTGTTTACTAATATTTTGTTACCGTCACAGGTTAGTTAATATTATATTACATTTGGACATTAAATCTGCAAGAAAACAAAAATACATAATATATTCTACTCTATTTATAATTTATTAATTTGCTCCAGTGAAAAAGCCATAATATAAAAACCAATGTGAAAAAAAAGTTTCTCAGATAATTTTTTATCAAAACACTTTTGATATGACATATTTGACCCAAGCAAGTTATCTTACTTTATTATAACTGCGACGCCGGAAAACAAACGAAGATTATCATGTTATTATTTAAATTCATCAGAGGCGCAATACTTGTATGTACCCAAACCCAAATGTACTTTAATGTACCTATTATAAAAGTTGCAACTGTAATTAATTTGAATTAAAATATTTCAGCTACGAATTGCTAACGTTATGGCGTGTTCGGAAAAGCAACTTAGTAGCAAAAGCATAAAATACCTAAATCAAACTGAAGCGATAACACTTGACGAACAACTCTTCAATGATTATAAATACAGTGTGGACCAATTGATGGAACTTGCAGGACTTAGTGTAGCGACAGCTGTTGCACGAGTTTTTCCATCTTCAACGTTAGTATCCAATGTTACTTTGTGAAGCAATTCGACAAGTGACTTGATGCTCTTTCTAAGGAGTCCTGGGTTCAATTTTCGGGTGTGGATTTTGAAAGTAGTGGCAGGGAAAAACTGCACATCGCGGTCATTTGGGCTGTACATCTGGCAGCTGTATTCGCTCCCTTACAGAAGACAGACAGACAGTATTACAGTATTGTCCTAAGATTGTAAGGAAATCCTTTATTTGAAAGTTTATAAGAAAAAAATGACAATTTCTAACTGCTGTGGTTCTTTTTATGTTTTTTTTTATCAAATACGTATTGTATTTTACAAAAGGCTGTAAAAAAATTGTAAGGTAATTAATTTTTTTTTTTGTGTAACTTACAGACATGAAAGAGCTCTCATAATTTGTGGCCCAGGAAATAATGGCGGAGATGGTCTGGTAGCAGCAAGACACATGAGCATGTTTGGTTATAAAGTAGCAATTCACTATCCGATACGGAAACCAAATCAGTTGTATGAGAGGCTTCTGGAACAAGCCACCAGATTCAATGTTGACCTTGTAGAGAGACTATCGCCACCAAAAGATTTGCAAAATGATTATGAATTGCTTGTTGACGCTTTGTTTGGATTCAGTTTTAAGCCTCCGGTAAGACCAACCCTGCAACCAGCTTTAGATGCTTTGATTACATCGGGATTGCCAGTTTGCAGGTAAAATGCATTTGTAATAAGAGAGAATTTAGAATCGGCAGATGATTGATTCTTCTTGCAGACAAAAAGCATTTATTGCTGTTCAAGGACTTATACACCTAATCTATATTTATACATATTATAAAATATGTATAGATATAGTGGGGACTTCTCAGTATCCCCACTGCCTGCTGGTGGGGACGTTGGGAATAAACCAAATCAATGTTTAGATATAGTGGGGACTTCTCAGCATCCCCACTGCCTGCTGGTGGGGACGTTGGGAATAAACCAAATCAATGTTTTGCATTGCGACACATCTATACATACAAAAAATTGCTTTAGAACTTTGTTCAACATTAATAACATGTAGAATATTAAAATATTGAGAACACCTAAGGTACCATCAATAGATATATTATATAGTAGTGGCCGGGGCACACTGCGCTTCACAGTCATTTGAGCAGCCGGTCTGGAGGCAGTAACCACCTTACAGTATACCATCGAGAATTAAGAGTGTTGTTGTGTTTCAGTGAGTGAGTAAGGGGATGCTAGAGCCCATACCCCATCCCTTCCTTATCCTTAATCCTTCTATGGTCGGCAGCACACCTACTTGTGTTATAGGCGACGGTAGCCACCTACCATCAAGTGGACCGTCAGCCTGTCTGTCGACCTTAACATAAAAAAACCTTAGTTATCTACAGTTTATTATTAAACTTAATACTTTTTCAGTGTGGATATTCCTAGCGGTTGGCACGTAGAGAATGGACCAGAATCGCAGCATTCATTGAAACCCGCATTGCTGATATCACTATCTGCACCGAAAATGTGCGCCAAACCAGAATTCTTAAAGAGTGCTAGACATTTTCTTGGTGGAAGATTTTTACCACCTTCCATTATAAAAAGTTTCAATTTAATTTTGCCTCCGTATCCTAAGCAAGATCAAGTCGTGGAGATACATTAAATACTTTAAGTGAAATATTATTTATACATATACCTATGTTATCAGGGAATTAAGTTAAATAAAGGGTTTTTTAATTGAAATATTTTCTAGTCTTATTATGTGGATTCCCAATAACAAACATAACATTGGTTTTATTTTTATTTTGTGTCAATGGTACAATGTAAATTCAGTCCCTCCCTTGTTATGAAAGTTTATGCTTCCTCAACTACCCAAAGCTTTTGAACTCTCTAGTTCAAATATGAAAGTCTGGATTTTATGTCCAATATTCACAAAATCCAGATAAAATGTTCATTACTTGATGTGAATATTTAAGACAAATGAAGACAAAGTGGCTTTACGAGCGATACAAAGTGTTCACCTCTTGGAAACATTGCTTATAGTGCATCACAATTTTCTTTCATTTATTATGGTAATGACTGCCATATTTTTTCCGTTCATCCAACTGATACGCTAGCTTTTGTTGAATGCTTGTTTAATAAATCTTTGATAAGTGCTTTACGAAAATCGGTATGTTTAGTTACAGTGTTAAAAAAAAAACAAATCACATTTTAAAAAAATATAAACAATGCTTTATTTAATCGGGATCAGACAAAGTAACAATATTTTCTTCATTTTTATATACATGTGTGTGTTCAAATTATTTATCTTAGTTGTGTAGGTTGAAAATCAACACACAATGATCCATTTCTATGAATAGCTTGCTTCCTCAGAAGATTTCCTTTTATTGATTTTGTCTATAATTTATTTCTTGTCTTAGTTTTTATATCGTTGACCTTAAACAACAAAAAGCAAATAAGTTTAAAATCTAATTTGGATATTTGTAGAATTTAAAAAAAATCTTTTTAAAAACTAAATGTACTATTGTACGTTTTAATTAGTTTTTAAAAAGATTCCGTCGCTTCAGCTCGTCCTAAAGGTGTTCAATTGGGTTTAAGTCAGGACTCCTGGCTGGCCATGGCAAAACGGGGATCCCAACCTACTCCAGATAACCTCGAGCGTTGGCTAGCGTTGTCGTGCATTAACGTGAACCTAGGGCCGACGTATCTTGATTGATTTCTTTCTGGAGCTCCTTAGATGTGTTCTCTTCGACGTTTGGACAGTGTATATTGACATTTGACCTTATACAGATTTTTAATACCCAAGGGAACAGGCACAACTAGCGACCCTTCAACCGCGAGTTTTGACACCTTTTTTTAACGCTCAGATCTGGAAACCTCGTGGCTTTTATTTAAATTAAACACCGTTAATTTAAAGGTTATTAAACATGCTTTTGATATCAGTATTAATAATGTAAAGTAATTTTTATAAAGTTTATATTAGCTTGAATCAGATTTTCGCGGAGGGGCGATATTTTTGACGCCGAGTGTAGTATACAATTTCGCTACGTCGGTGATAATATAATATTATAAGAAAAATCCCCTAACTCTCTGTAATGATGTTGCACTGTTAAAGGATTCAAAATTAGTGTAATTTTTATATTTCCAGAGCAGGTGCTAAAATTTATAGAAATACAGTGTTTCTACCACTATTACAGTAGTTGGCAACGCTGCTTTGTAACTATATAGTGTTCTGTGGTTTACGTTTGTTTGTTTTTATCGTCAAGTTTACAACATAGGGTTGGTTTACCATGGAGTAGTTTATTTTTTACTATACCTGTGGGCTGTGGAGTTGCTTGTGTTAACAAAGAGAGTATATATATGTTCCTTCTGCCGTGAGGCAGAAGAAACACCAATGCATATCCTGTGCGAGTGTGGCCCTTTGATACACAAGCGCAGTCACATCTTAGGTGGCCACACATTGGCCTGCGAAGATGTGAGGAATGCCTCTATCAAAAAAGTACTACAGTTTCTGAACGTGGTAGGTATAGGTAGAGAGCTCTAGTTTACGTGGCGATCACAATATTTCAGCAATGGACGAAGTGATACTGGTACTCTAGCAGAACAGAAATAGCCACCAAAGATATAATAATAATAATATGTTCCTTGGTTAACAACGTCTACTATCAAGAGGACCACGAGCCAGTCTGTCGACCTTAACTTTAAAAGAAAAGTAATTTTTGAATCTAGTCAGTCATCCAATTTCATCTTATATCTTATCATCTTCTCTTATATCCTTGGTCACAGTCGAAATATTTAGAAGTATATTGACGTTTACAATTCTTGTTTATTCATTGTTTGGCTTTGGCGCCAAAAGTTGGTGATCTTTGACGTTTTGTTCGTTGGTGCTTGGTTGGGTTTTTGCTTAATTCGCTATTCGCATGTCGGTTGGTTTCATTCAATAGAAGTTTATAATATAATTATTTGTCATTTTATAATTACTTTTTGAGGTTACCGACGTTGCGTCTTGTGGCCGATATTATATATATTTAATTTTTACAGTTACACTAATTATATTCATATCCGGTAAGTTGTCACACATTTTCTAAGGAGCTTGTTTTTCTAGTCTAGAACTATTTTACGTTATTTACATGAACTTCTCTAACTTTCTTTTAGAAAATGTTCGAGGCACGTTTATTGAAAGGTGCTATCCTTAAAAAGGTGTTAGAAGCCATCAAAGATCTTCTCAACCAAGCCACATTTGACTGCGATGAAAAAGGGATTCAGCTTCAGGTACATAGTTATTCTATTAACACTTATTATCTTATTATTGTTTATACTGAACTCCAAGGTAAGGTGGACCATTATTCCTGGTGTTCTATTTTATACTAATTCCCTTTAGGGGAAAATGATATTTTTTATTATCTTGACCACAAATTAATATCTACCTGCAATTTATTAATTCAGATGTGGTGGATGTATTTAGATTTCTATATATTTTTACTTAATATAAATGGTCTCGATTATCTAAACACTTAAAATTTATAACATGTTTGGATTAGTGAAGCTTTTGGATTTTAATATAAAGGATAAGAGGAAAGGGAAATGGGCTCTGGCATGCCTTACTCACTCACTGAAACACAACAGCACACATGCTGTTATTTGATGGTGGTCTTTTTATAAGGGAGTAATTGCTGCCACCAGACAAAGTGGGATTTTATTTACACATAAATAAAATCTCATTGATATTTTCTTTTTGCAGGCCATGGATAATTCTCACGTATCACTGGTATCACTCACTCTCCGATCGGATGGTTTTGACAAATATAGATGTGACAGAAATATCTCCATGGGTATGAATTTGGCGAGGTAATATTCCCTTATCACATACATATTTAAAATTAATATTAAATGAAAGAGTTTTCAAATGAATTTTTGACTTGTACATTTTATAAATACTCTACAGTGGAAGTACATATTTTGATTTAATAGATTCAATTCTTCCTAGCACACCTCAAAATAAATGAAAGAATTTACAAATGAATTCTTGGCTTGCATATGTTATAATACTGGAATAACAGGAATAACAGAAAAATTTGTTGATCCTTTTCTTATACAGTAAGAGATAATTATGTATCTACAGCTGCCGACTACAATGGGATTAAGGATAAGGGATGGGGAAGGAATTAAGGGACCGAAACACAACAGCATGCTGTTATTTCATGATGGTCTTCTGTAAGGGGGTGGTTACTGCCGCCAGACATGATTGCGAAACGCTGTGTGCCCTGCCACTACTTTTCCAGACAGTGTCAATTTTGATTAATAATCATTGGAAATTGAACTCAGGAACACTGAGACGGAGCATTTATTAATGCATACCTTAACAACTCATCTATGGGCTCGACTAAATAAAGCAAATGATAAATGTTTTTCTTTTAGCTTGACCAAGATTCTGAAATGCACAGGAGAAAAAGATGCGGTGACCATAAAGGCACAAGATAATGCCGACGAGGTCACATTTGTTATAGAGAGTCCCAACCACGAGAAGGTGTCCGACTATGAGATGAAGTTGATGAATTTGGACCTCGAACATTTAGGTGAGAAAATGCATTACAAAAGAAAAAAAAGGCTGATATTTCATTAGATATTTCAGCCTTATAATAAATTATAATCAACCACTATATATATAGTTATTCTTCTAATTGTATATTAATCGTAAATGGAAAATATAACAATTACTACTTGAACTTTGAACATAATGCCTAACTATCTTGATAAATGACATAACTTTTTAGGAGATGAGTAAAAAAAAACCATGCAATAATTTTGTTTCATTTTTAAATTCATATGCTGGTTTTTTTATTAAAAAAAAAAACTTCTATACAGTTATAACGTCTGAACAATTATTTTCATATATCATTAAGATCTTTAGATTCTTGTAAATTTTTTTATGAAACAATAATATATTTTATAATGAAACTTTTTTAAAAAGCTGGTTATTTGGGCAGCCTGTCTGGTGGCAGTAACCACAGTGCTATTATATATTTTGTCTCAAACGACAGGTATTCCGGAGACGGAGTACAGCTGCACGATTCGGATGCCCAGCGGAGAGTTCGCGCGCATCTGTCGGGACCTCTCACAGTTCGGGGAATCTATTCTCATCTGCTGCACCAAGGAAGGTGCAAAAATCAAAATATTTATTTATCAATTACATTTCTACAAGAAACTTTTATGATTGTCATTATAAATTTAAATTTACCAGGGTTTCGGAAAAAAAGCCAAGTTGACGATCCTGAGAAGAAACTCCGGATACTATGTTATCTTTGAAATTAAAAATTACAAAATAAGCAACGGTAGCCACCTACCATCAAGTGGACATCGCCCTGTCTAACGAACTGAACATTAAAAAAAAGAGTCCGCAATGCAACTCCAACTCGCTTGTGTTGCTTGTGTCCTTAGACGACCAAAGATAGCTATCAAGTGAATTAACTACCTGCCTGTCATCCATACTAATAAAGATATTATATCAGCTGGTTTCTCTCTGATTGAAGATCATCAATAACTCGTAGGAGTGGTTTGTTGAAAGATTTACAAAGAGTCGTGTTTTGGTGTAGGTGTGAAGTTTTCGACTAGCGGCGAGATAGGCGCCGTGAACATAAAGTTGGCGCAGACGTCGTCCATAGACAAGGAGGAGGAGGCGGTCGTCATAGAGATGGACGAGCCC
The DNA here is from genome assembly GCA_944738685.1 of Synanthedon myopaeformis. NCBI lineage: Eukaryota > Metazoa > Arthropoda > Insecta > Lepidoptera > Sesiidae > Synanthedon > Synanthedon myopaeformis. Next base: position 9,699,437 of record OX122919.1, read on the forward strand.
GTGATGCTCACCTTCGCCTGCCAGTACCTCAACCACTTCACCAAGGCCACACCTCTCACGCCACAGGTACTCTCTTCACACTCTTTTATACTCTAAGGCCCTTGACAGTCCTCTAACAAAAAAAAAGCACTACCTGAAAATTGTACTATGACCACTTGTTAAGACAAGGACTATAGTTTTTACAAATGTGAGTGGCAAATACCTATGAAATAAGGTGCAATATTGCGCAAGTTTTTGTAGCTTCTCATAGACAACTGAACAGATTTAAAATTGGAAGGTTTTTCTTTAAGCATTGTGTAAAATACGAAAAAGTAGCAAATGAGACCTTTAGATATTTTTATTTTGTTTAGGTTTGCCTCCTTGATACAGCATATAAATAAACAATGATAAATAAATAATAAATAACAATGTATCTTTAATTGAAGGTGCAACTATCGCTGTCCGCGGACGTGCCTCTCGTAGTGGAATATCGCATTCCGGACATTGGGCACATCCGCTACTATTTGGCGCCCAAAATTGAAGACGAATAGAACCCTTAGTATAGTATAAGTACTTAATTGTATTTCCATTTTTATAATAATGTTTTTTTGTGAAAAAAGAGCTCCCGAGTGATCATTGTCAGCCGATAAACTATACCTAATACTTTCATTAAGAAATGGGAGTCCTGAAAGTGATTTCCTAGACATTGAACCAATGACCTAACCGGAAAATATTCACTAGCCTTAATATATGTTGTAACTATAAACATATTGAAAAACGTGTGTTTGCATTGTTGCAACAATAAAATTGAATATTGATTTTTGTATGAATATAAGAATAAAGCAATAAAAACATTTTTGTAAGACATATTTATTTAGTACCTTCATACAAAATAGCACAATCATTCCAATGTTAGCTTCACATGAGTATTGAACATAAAAAATAAAATAAAAAGTGCGCTCTCATAATAAAATATGTCACAAATTAAAAACGAATTCTACAACAATGGAATGTCAATTTTAAAGCTTATATTTATCTTTAAATACTTTCAATTTTAAAATAATGTAAATTGTCCTTAAACCTACAAATACATTTCAGTGACTGACAAAACTCTTTTTTATCTTAAATTCGTCATACCCATAGACAAAGAGACAGACTGAGAAATACCTGCATGAAATTGACCAAGAAATCGACCGTGCGACCAATACCTATCTCTCCTTCGAAGACCAATAAAAAACCAATAAAATCAATTAAGGTTACCAATAAATAAGTAAAACCAACTACCAAAGGTAGCAGATGCCATGTTTGTTTACAAAGTGGGGTATGGACAATGGACAAATTTTAAACGCATTTCAAGTTGTTCAAAGCATTTCAAAGTTGTCTTAGAGGCATTGTTACATTATCAAAATTCTAATTTATACCTATAAAATAATAATATGAAATAATTATAATGATAAATAATTTCTATACTTATATTTTTTTGAAAGTCAAAGTCATTGAAATGTATTCCTGTATAGCGCAATGACGTTTAAGATTATTTATCTTTTGAGCACAGCAATTTAAAAAAAGAAATTGAATACCTACTGCTTCCAAAGGCAAAACACAACATTAAATAAATTGTCCCAACTCCTCAATGACCTGAATAAGTCCTAGACTAGACTAGGTAACAACATAAATGCATTTTATGTTATTCAAAAATATTAAATAAAAACGGTCGAATGCCGGAACACTAAAAAAATTTGAAACTGTAAATAACACGACTTATATCTAACTGTAGAACATCACCGCGCTAACAGATTTGTTCCCCACCACTGACAAACGTTTTCGAATAAAACATTAATACACAATAATTTAATTTAATTATAAATATTGTACGGGCTCAGACTAGCAAAACTGAGATCGAGTCGAATTGTTAACATGTAGACAGTTTATTAAGTAATAAAATAAATTCGCCGTAAAAGTAGAGGGGGTCGGGCGGGCGAAAGTGGAATGGCGAAGAGTGAGATCGCTACAAATACATACAATATTTGCATTTCACCCCGCAGCGTAGACAAGGTCGACAAGGCCGCACAAATTTGTCGCGCGTTTTTAGTACAAAAGAGTCCTTCGAGCCGGATCAAATTAAAGACGACACGAGTGAATAATATATAAATTCATTACAATACCTAATACGATCTCTGTTCGTATTTAATAGCATTTCGCTTTTTTTTTTTTTGGAGAAATATTAACGAAATTATAATCTTCCAATGTAATGTAATTTTCCGAATATTCTCGCGAATACGAATACGTTATATAAAAAAAATTAACAAGCGAAAATGGCATGCCATTCACGATGACGCTTCTGTTATAAACTTCGTCCAGTATTTAATTTACAGTTGGACTATATAGTATTGCACTCGAGTGTTCACTTAATTGTTAGGCTGAGGCAGGCTGAGGGTGTTGTGTGTTGTGGACCTTGCGCACGCGAAGGTTTAGAGGCGTTCACTGCTTCCACTTCTTGGCGGAGAAGAGCACCGCGCGCTGCCGTAGGAAGAGCGAGTAGCTCTGGCGACGCGGGCCCTGCGAGGGGCCGGGCCTGCCGCGCCGCGCCGCCCGCCCCCCGCGCCCTCAGGACTCGCGCTTCACGGCCGGCGGCTCCTCCTCGTCCTCCACTCGCGCGGGGCTCACGTGCTGGTCGTGCAGCGTGCGCAGGTGCCGCAGCAGGTTCGACTTCACGTTGAAGCCCTTGTTGCACAGACCGCACACGAACGGCCGCTCGCCTGTACGGTTCGTGTCAAACATCTCACAACAAAATCTTTGTACCATTTAATAGCTAAGTAACATAATAAAGTTAAAATGTAGTCCATATTTGTATTTTGTTTTCATCTTTTTCAATGCAAATGATCACATAATTTGCATTTTTTTAAAATCATATTTAAAAACTTCCTTGTGTTCTCAGCTGTCTATAATAACATGGTAAAATATTAAAGCAAAATTGTAAGAATTCATTTGGGCAGCCTGTCTGGCGGATGTAACCACCCCCTTACGAAAGACCACCGTTAAATAACAGCATGTGTGCTTTGTGCTTTTGTGTTTCGGTAAATGAGTAAGGTGGCATACCTTAATCCAACTATGTTTGGCAGCGTGCACTTGCAACACCTGTAGTGTTGCTTGTGTTATAGGCGACGGTAGCCACTAGGCACCTACCGCTATACTCTCTTTATAATGTTACGCTTAATTGAAATGGTTTACCTGTGTGAGTCCTCATATGAATGAGCATAGACGCGTGCGAGGGGAAGGTCTTCTTGCAGTGCGGGCAAGTCTTGTTTTGGACGCCCTCTGTGAAACGATTGTGACGTTTTGGAGGGGCACTGTTGTTTGATATGGCCAATTCTAGACAACCGACATCGGGAACCACATTTAGAAAACAACAGTCTCATATACCTACCTACTATACATCACTAAACAGGTTAAGCGTTAAGCACAAGCGAAACACAAACAAAGCAGAGGTCAGTCAAACCTTCCTAAAACATAACTGAAGTGATTATTATGAGTGTAGCGGGATCGGGTGTACAACAGTGTTCAAATAAAAAATAAAAGAAGGCAAACACAAGAGCGATGTGGAGATTTGAGGGCGTGTGACCCTTTTGTCCGTTTGTCGAGAATCGGCCACATACATAACAATCAGTTTTCAGCTATGTTACATATATGTGTATCTATCAATATTTCAGAGACGGTCGAAATAATATATGGCCACAAAATTAATAAATAAAAGTAATAAAAGACCTCATCAAAAGCAGATTACTCAGGCTTTTTGCACATTACGAGTCTCATTAGATACGAGTGAAGAGCCACTGGCGATATATCTCTATTATAGTAACAAAAGATTTCGGAAAAAAGAAAGAACTGGACTTATCCTATATCAACAGAAATATAAACTACAGAAGAAGATACTGTGAGGAGACTTGCGTAGGACACTAGTCGTCTTGAGAGTATCGTAATGTGTGAAGGGCCTTAAAATAAGTTACTTCAGGACTCACATTTCAAGATCAATATAAATTTTTTACAAATATTTTTAGTGTTACTAAAAATATTTGTGCGGTTACATTGTTAGTGTTACGGAAAGTTAAAACTGGCTTAAAAGTTATGTTAAAAATATTTTTAATTTAAAACCTTTAAATTTTGTGCAATGGTTTTCATTCAGAATTATAATGAAAACTGTTCTCAGACAATATTTTCTAGTATAAAACTAGAACATTGTCTAAGAACAGGCTTCAGGCTTTGTTTAAAAAAATAAATATCACTTAATATTTATATATGGCCTTTAGAATCTAGTCAATTAGCCTATAAGTAAATAAACCTGAAAGGCAAAGACGACTGACCTGTCTCCGTGTGCGTGCTCTGGATGTGACGAACCCATTCAGCTGGGTTCGGGAAGTGCTTTTGGCACAAGTCGCATCGCAAAAGGGCCATCGTCTCCTCCGTGTCGTCGCTCTGTAAATATGCACTTTATTATGGACACTAAATTAAGAATTAAGGAGTTTTGATATCTCTGTGATATTATTCCAAACACCGTCATGTTACGGATCAATACATGTTCACAGACAACTGTGATAATAGCATGTGTGCTGTTGTGTTTCGGCGAGTGAGTGAGGGATATCAGAGCCTGTTTCTCTATCCCGTCCTTATCCCTATCCTTAATCCTACTATGGTCGGCAGAGCACTTGCAGCACCAGGCAGCCGTCTCTTGTGTTATAAGCGATGGTAGTTACCTACCATCAAGTAGACTGGTTTGTCGAGTTAAACATTAAAAACTCGCCTGAGTAATAACCCCTGCAGAGAGTAATAGCAGACTTTGTAAAAAGCATTGCAATTTATGAGGTAAGAGGAGACTCACGTCGGAGCGGTGCTTGCGCTTGCGCGCGTGGTGCGTGTCGGAGCGCGCGTGCGCCTGCACGTGGCGCACCCAGGCGGCCGGCACCGTGAACACCTCCGCGCACAGCTCGCACGCCAGCGGACTATACACCAACCCCTCCACCTCCCCCTCGCCCTCGCCCTCCCCGTCTCCCTCATCTTCCGCCTCTCGCTTGACGCCCAGCTCCGCCTCGAACATCTCGGCGATGGATCGCTCCTCCTCCTCGATGCTGCTCGCGTCCCACTCCGGCTCCCGCTTTATCTCTATCGCCGTGCCACTCTCGTCACAATCGAAGCTGCTCGAATTCTCTGTTACGATACATTCTCACATTAGAAACAAGAACAACAGCGCTGGACGCTAAAGAAAACATGCATGTTGACAGTTGTTGCTGACTACTTCCTAACTTGTCCGTTTCCAAAGTCATCCACTTCTAAGCCAGTAAAAACAAAATTAAATAATATCTATGTTTGTAGTGATTTATTTTAGTAATAATTTCTATAAAATAACAAAAAAAAAACACATAAAAACAAATCTTTTGATTCAGGATTTCTCGGTCTAGTATAGTCATGATAATTATGATAACAATCCATAACAAAGCAGTCAAATCAAATCATTATGAAGCTGTTGACTTCTACAGATCTTAATTCTGTATTGGTACCTTAGCCTAAACCTTCTAAATTAGTAAAAAATTCTAATTTTTATTATAATTTTTTTTATTAAATTTAAATGAAGAGTTTTACTACAAAAAATATATATATTATATGTTTTATGACACCATTATTAATTAAACTATTGCTTAATATTTCCAATTATCATTGGTAATTTTAAATGAATCTACCGTGAAAAGTGAAAGAGGTAAAATGCTAAATAAACTCAACATTATTGACATATAAAAACCCCAATCTAAAGAATTTCATTCTACTATGGAAATTTTGATGCATTACTCAACATTTATATATTTTTGAAATTATTTTAAAGATTTAAAACAACTCACTTGTAGTCTCAGAGACATTCTCCTGCTCAGGTTCCTTTGTCTCCTCATTTTCAGAATTATCAGTCTTGGTTCTCTTCCCATATTTCTTTTCCGTCCCATGTCTCCTCAATATTCTAGGTAGAGGAGTTTCGTCTGGTGAATCATCAGTTATTGTGGCCAAGGTGACCACAGGTTTCTGAACATTGGTCTGAACTGTTATCTGTGGTTCACTAGTGACTGCTTGTGGTTGCGCCTGTGCCACAAGTATGGTTTGACCTTTGGGAGCGCCCGGACGCAGGGCAGCTTGAGCACCGCCTTCTGATGTCTTGATGAAGACCAGTTTAGGTGGCCCGATGAACATTGGCCTGAAAGTTTTAGAACATTTTTAAATGAAAGGTTTAAAAAATATTCTTAGACTGTTAAAACATATTCCCATTTTTTATAACTGCAATATTATCTTATTTGTTTGTTCTACTTAATCACACATAAAATGCTGAAAAGATTCGGATGAAACCTGCCACAACAGATTATATATCTTAGAATTAAATATATTTAAGATACCATTTATTCTGATACTAATTAAAAACCATTTATCCTCTATTTGAAGATTTTATACTTATAAAATTATCTGTCCTAACTGACTATCAACGCTCGGCTAAAATTGCTAAGTCTAGAAAGATGATATTTAGAACATAGTTTTATTATTATATTATAATGTAATTATAAGAATCCGTTAAAAAGGATTTTTATAAAATCTTACTCTGCAGAACCGGCTGCGGGCCGCTAGTATAATACAAATTTTTAATGACTTACCTTGTACCAGGGGCTCCTTGTGGTTGTAAAGGATTAAATGTCTTAAGTATTTTGTCATCTTTCTTAAGTGTAATTTTAGGTGAAGCCGGTGGTTCCTCGGGCTTCTTCGCTGGTGGCTTGTTAACACTGGTCTGCGCTAATTGGGCAGATTGTGCTGTTTTCTCAACAGGTGACACTTCCCCCGACACTTCATCTGTCTGTCTCCATAAGCCTCTAATTTTTAAAACCTCACCAGCTTTTAAAACAGTGTCTAGAACCTCATTTGATACTGTTGTTTCACCTGAAAACCATTTTAAGAGAAATTTTAATAATTAAAGATAAAGATAAAGATCAAGCTACAACAACAACATTACTTAAACAAAATGTTCAGTGTAACATTGTAATAAAGGGATGCTAGAGCCCATTCCCTATCCATTAACCCTACTATAGTTGGCAGTGCACATGCACATGCACGGGGTTTCTTCTCAGGATCGTCATCTAGGCTTTTTTATTTCCGAAACCCTGGTAAATTTAAATTTGTAATGATGATCATAAGCTTCTTATAGAAACCTAATAAATAAATATCTTGATTTGATTTTTTGCACCTCCTGGCATTGCTTGCGTTCCACATACCATCTGTCTGTCTAACTTTAACATAAATAAATTTGTTACTTTTAAGGAGTTATTTTTATTATTATTATCAAATTTAATTTTCATTAAATCATAAATTGGTGACGGCAAATTTGTTTGCACTAACAAATAAAAGTGCCTGACAAATTATGTACAGCAATATAACGCCTGACATTGTACTCTTGCTAAGTGTCGGATTGGATCTTCATTTTTAGATAGCCTAGTGCCATGTCCATCCTGAAATTCTATTAGGTGGTGAACTATATACCTATTGGTGAAAGAATTTTTTGAATCGGATGAGTAGTTTAGATTAAATCCTACATACAAACAGACAAACTTCCTCTATATTAACAGACTCAAAAGTCTGTTAATATTAGTATATCTTAAACCTGGCCTCTACAAAATGAAATTATAATATACTAGCTGTTGCACGCGACTTCGCCCTCGTAACTTTATAAAATATAGCCGATGTTACTTGCTGATAATGTAGCTTTCTATAGGTGAAAGAATTTTCCAAATCGGTCTAGTAGTTTTTGAGATTATTCATTACAAACATACAAATCTTCTTTCTTTATAATATTAGGTAAGTAAGTATATATTAAATTAAAGAATAAACACAAAAAGTCATTTTTATAGTTTTAAATTTACTCACCCTTATACATATATTCGACTAGAATTTTGAGCGCCTTCGTAGAGATTTCGGAAGGTAAAACCACGTAGAGCATGCCACCCATACGGGTGACTGAGCGCTGACCTTCGAACAGAGTGCTCAAATAGACGCTGCATGAGCTCAATATGAACTTGTGGGCCGGTATTTGAGCACCTTCCATCGTACACAGCACGACATCTGTAAATCTTTCGGACCGCAGCAACGCCGCTACGGATCCGTTCAGATGCGAGCTGTGCGAATGCCATTTCAACTGATAAGTGTCCGTTGATGTCATTTTTATTTATTTCCCATCATCCGAGCAACCCACGAGTTTCTTGTCAACATATCCACAAAACAACAAAGCGAGCTTTGTAAATAAATATCGACATTATTATCTAAACACTGTTGACGTGTGTGACGTCCATTGAAATGAAATGAATGAGCGTCGCCGGCGCGTCACTTTCCGTTCGCTAAAACAATTTAAATATTTTTTTATTTACACAATATTTACACTGCAATAAGACGCAATTGAGACACATTAAAAATCAATAAATATTTTTTTTATAAATAACTGCAGTAATTAAAGAATAATTTATAAGCGTAATTTAAAAAAATCAAAATTTAAAAGTACCTTTTATTAAAATACCGGATATGTGTATTTCCTTAATGGGAAAATTGTTACTTTTTAATAATTATCAGCTAAGCTAATCACTGATAATTACTGTAATTAATGAGCGCAGTTTTAAAAAATCGAGGAATAATATTGCGCGCAACCACCGCGTGCGACCCTTGAATCTGGTGTGCGGCGGCTGCGGCTACAAAAATCGATAGGTAGGGTATTGATTGAGCGCGGGGTTGCGCGTTTATCTCATCGATCCATAGGGTCTGGGGCGCGCGCCTGCGTCGTGTTCGTGTCGAAAGGGGAGCGACCACCGCCAACACCAAGCAACAGCTAAGCGGCGCCCGCCCCGCATCTGCGCCACCTCTTCATGCGCAAAATACTTTTTTTTTAAATCCTTAACTATAAGTAGTAGGTATATAAGTGTTTGTATTTTCTCTATTATGTTTAATCGATTTGTTTTTTTATAAAACACTAGCTGTTGCTCGCGACTTCGTCCGTCCCCCTTTTACTTAGGTGTCAAAACATTTATTCAGTCTTTATTGCTCGTAAATATATTTTTGTCTCACATTGTATATTGAATTTTTAAATAAAAAAAGAGACCTAATTTTGTATTAATTGGCAAGGAATAAAACAAAATAAATAAATAAATAAATTTCTGTTTATCCAAACGCTACTAAAATTCACACGATCATCCGCTGTGTTAATCTGAACATTGCTTGAAAATTTCATCAAAATCGATTGTGCACGTTTTGGAGTCCACAGGGAACAGTATACGAGTACCATACATACATACATACTTTTACATCTTATATAATAGACAAAAATAGTACCTAATTTTCAAATGACAACCATTTTTACAATCAAATTTACCTTGAACTTTCTAATAATGACTTCTGCTTGCAAAGTTGTTGCAAAGATGTATTATTTCGATGGGTTTAACTATAATACGCAAATAATATACGATATATCCGTTCGATAATGACAAAAACCGTCTCCATGTTAGTGATGTTATAAAGTATTCGTTTACCTACTGAAATAAATTATTTAGTCAATTATTTTATTTCCGATATGCGAACCGCCCCCGGCTTCGCACGGATGTCTACATTTTCAATATTTTCCAATTTATCTCATCTAGAACCTTCCTCGGACTAGTCGGACTTCAACGATTACAAGATCGTTACAAGATACAAGATATTTATAAAACCATGAACGTCATAAGTTCAAGTAACATTTAAATTAGTAAGTTTATTTCTTTGGATGATTCGAACAGGAATCGAGCCCGGGACCCTCAAGTTTCAAGGCCAACATCTTATAATTTCGACAAACTATTCGTAAATTGTCGAAGAGAAAGATAAAAAAAACTTTGAAAACGAACAAACCTTGAACAATTACTTCAGTGATTTCCTGCAAATAAAACTGTCTCATCATTTTATTATGATATTTCACGGTCAACATTCTCTACATACATATTATAAACTAGCTAGTGCCCGCGACTTCGTCCGCGTTGAACGATGAACGGAACGGTGATCGGTTCAGTATGTAGTTTTTGCGTGAAAGAGTTACATACATCCAAACATACTTTCGCATTTATAATATTAGTACGGATATCTTATGTTTTATCTTTATTATGTATGAATATAATATTAAGGTAGCATATTATATTCATAGAAATTAAAAAAAAAATACAATTATTTAAAAATGAAATAGAATTAGTTATTAAGAATTTTATAAAAATCGGTTGATCGGTTTCGGAAGCGTGAACGAACATTATGACCCGTGATTTTTATGTACTTTTTAATAAATTACCATAAACTTGTAGCAACTTCGCTCCCGACTTTGCAAAATACACAAACCTTCCTCGTTTATTTCTTTTCTTTACTAAAAACCGTATCAAAATCCGTTGGCTGGTTTGGAAGTAGTTAGAATAGAAACTGACAGAAGCGGAAGGCAACTTTACTTTTAAATATACAATGTAAGTATAGATATAGATTTATAATAATGGAATGTAAATAAATAAGAAAATGTAATCACAAAATTAGGTCCTAAATACGTCTTAATTTAGCTTTAGAAGTACCTACGCGCAGACGGCAACAAATGCAAATTAGATAGCTGCATACTAACAGGTTATCAATTTATTAATATTTATCTGGAGAGTTGGTTAATATTCAGAAAAATTAAATGATACGTTATACACACATAGATACTTTACCTTTACAATTTACGTAACTATTCGATAGAAGGTGGGCAGCTGTAGCGAAGCGGCGCGCGGGACAAACTCCGCGCTCATAGCGTGGATCGCGTGCGCAGACATTATTGATTTTGTTGGCCCCACGCCTGCCACACACCACCCCTCTAAAACACTACCTCAGTAGGTACCTATTCTATTTATAAACATGTTAGGTATACATAACAAATATATACTTAGGTACATACGTAAAATTTAATGCCCTGATAAATACTTTTTTAATTTTTTTTACAAATGTCCGATTTTATGTTGCAACTTTCTATTGGATTATGGGGGTGGCCCTGTCAGTAGATGGCCGAGATGATGATGATGATGATTTTGCAACATTAGGTATAGCTAAATGTGCATTGTTACTACGTATGAATATACAATACCTACTTTATTATCAATAATCTATATCTAGATTTTTATAATATATAAAAATATAAAAAACTAAACCCATCTAGTTTCTTATAAAAAAAACAAAAACTGATTTCAAGACAATTTTTTTTAATTTATTTATTTCACATAACATGATCCAATGGTTGGTTATTTTATAGGTTGCAGATTAACCGTCACACTACCATATCACACTGGTGTGGTGGTTAGGAATTCTATAATATTTATATAAAACTATACTAAACTTGCACAATCGAAAATAATATTTTAATTACTTCAAATCAAAGAGCATTAAAATAACCTATTTACAATTTATAATCAGTTAATTTTGGAATCGGTGCCAGGCCAGCCAAAGACAGTTTTAGGCTCCTATTATAGTCGGCAGCGCACTTGCAGCACCTGTGGCGATGCTCGTCTTAGGTATAGGCGACGGTAGGGTGAACCGTCAGCCTGTCTACCGACTATAGTATAATAAAAAAACCGCTACTTTTGTGTATTCATTTTCTCGATTTATTTCACCCATTTATTTCGGATTTCACTATGGAAAGACAAATAAATGAGGATGGTTTGAGTAAGTATTTATAAAAAGTTGCATTCCGGGCGAACAGGGAGCGTATCGCTAATTTTAAAATAAAATAAAAGTCGATGTTCATGTGGATAAGTATATCTTAATTTGCAATTCTTCTCTTCGTGATCTTCTATTTCATGGGCCTCTGTGTGTATAATTATAAATAAAACTTTTCTATTGTTGTGCGCACATTATCCTTATTTATTTCAACTTTCCATATTAACACCAATATATTAAAACATAAAAATAGCTTATAAAATCAAAACAGATATTCGCTTCTGTCTGTTTATCCGCTAACTTCTTCATGTTTAGAGCGACGTCTAACGGCTATGGTTTGAAGATATTTTTTTGTTTTTCACCTCGCCGTGCTCGTAGTTCTTGTTTACCAGGATTAAAATGTTTAAAAGATCAATAACTAGATGTCGTTGTTATGAAAATGTTAAAAATGTTAATCTCCGTGTTCTAAAAGTGTCAAATAAGGGTGGCGCTAGTGTTGTATCAAGAGTTACACTCTTGATACACTAACGCCATTCTGGTCAATTTACGAACCACTATTTAATTTTTTAAGCTTGCCACTTTTTCAGTACAAGTTTCTCTATTGAGGGTGGCTAAACTGTTCAACGGTTGTTCGTTTGAAAGGGGCGTATTTGTAGGAGATATTAATGACAATTTTGGACAGGCATTTTAGGCACCTTGGAAATTTATCTAATATTTTTCTATGATAGCTAAATACAAAGTGAATCCTTGGATGAATGAAAGATTGTGGAAGTTTACCTACCCTCAAATTTTTTAAAATAAATAAGCTAATTTAAAAAACTTATTTATATAGTCTATACTGTTTGCCATGGTATTTAATTGGACATTACAATATGTTTACAATACAATTATCATTGTCAGTTAGACAGTTTATGACACTGACAGTTACCTGTTACCTCTGCTTTATGCCTGCGCTGTGCTGTTCTGTGGTTTGTGTGTGTGTGTGTTTTGCTTTGCTTATGCTTGCTCTTGCTTCCTCCCCTCTTGTTATTTTATTTTATCGGTTATCATATATGTAATTGTTAAGCTTATGAAAATATAATTAAAATCGAGAAAATGAATACACAAAATAAAACAACCGCATTATCTGCGGATCTAAATAATTTCGTTTACGGTGTTTCGAAGCGGAATTTTCAAAATGCTCCCGAGTTAACCAAAATTGGCATTACCCTTCTTAAAAATTTTCCGGCTTCAAGAGATGCTGTATTGGAATATTTTTCGATGGTCTTCCATGACGCTGTTAACGTGTCCATTAATCAAACGGATTATGAGGTAATGTTGTTAAAGAGTATTGATTTTGAACACTCAATAATGTATTTTGAAGGTGAATTAAGTATTTTATTATGTTAAGGTCGGCAGACAGGCGGATAGTTCGCGTGATGGTAGGTGGCTACCGAAGCTTATAACACAAGCAACGCCATAGGTGCTGCAAGTGTGCTGCCGACCATAGAATGATTAAGGATAAGAAAGGGATGGGTAATGGGCTTTGGCATCCCTTACTCACCGAAACACAAAAGCACACTTGCTGTTATTTCACGGTGGTTACCGTCGCCCGACGGGCTGCCCAAATGACTGCATAATGCAGTGTGACCTGCCACCACTTTCTAGATCCAGACCAGAGTCAACTTTGAAAAGTTCATTTGCAAAGATGACCCTGCCGGGAATCGAACCAGATACAACCATCCAAGGTTATTATTTTATTTTAAATTGTTCATCATCATCTCAGCTGCAGGAAATCTGCTGCAGGACATATTTTTCCAATAAGACTGGTCAGAAGTAGCCTGGATCCACAGTCACAGCCCTTATCAGGTTGTCTGCCACTTTGTGGGTGGATCTGTAATGGGTATAAATTGTTTATATATATTTAATTATGGTTACAGTCAGATTCAAACGCCAATGGTTCATTAGAAAGTGTAAATATGATTGGACCAGAGCTCTGTAGTTTGGGTGAGTCGTGGGCACCATTCATTGCACCCTGGTGCATAAAATTAATAATGGACATTGCTACTGACAAGGCCAATTTACCAAGTAAGTTTCAGTTTAATGTTTTTATTTATTTACTGATCTATTTGAATAGAGGTTCTTATTAAGTTTATTGTACAGATGCTACACTGCAAAATACCGATCCTATAAGGATATTGTTGGACATTACTACTCAGAATTTAACCTTACTCAATACTGAAGAGAGGGCAAAATGCATCGATACTATGTTAGGTAAGAGATTCTTTCATATATAAATGAATTTAAGAATGTTTAGATTAATCTAATTTCATTACAATTATATTTTTTATTTATTATGTATTCATTACAATTAACTTTTATATGCGGAAACATAGAAATGGTATAAATTAATTTGATGGTTAGTTATTAGTATTAGTAATTAGTATAAAATTACTGTATGTTTTCCTTAAAAATAAATAAATAGATATTACTGAGTAGCAGACACAAATAAATTTTGTAGATTGATTTAAATATAAATAAATCTTTTTTTAACAATGGAGTTATGTTGCTACTTGCGGTATGGTTTATTTTGTTATGTTATTTAGCTAGACTGAAATATTATTTATAATACACAGTAAAATGGGTGTCAGTCTTAAGATTTAATCTTTACAAGATTGATTAGTTTATAAGATATGAGATATGACGAGCCTTTAATAAAAGTTGTTCATGAATTGTGACAAACTATGACAACTTTATAGATTATATATAAATCTAATAGTTGATAGCGATTTTGGTAACATTATAGGATGCCGTGCTTGCTCTTGGGCGGTAGGGTGTGTGGGTCGCGCTGAGCCCGCCTTGGTGGCCCCGCGGGCTCTAGCTCTGGGCGCAGACGCTGCTAAGGCGGTCCTCGCACACCTTGCCCATCATCCGCCTGCCTTGCACCACATCAGAGCTGCACTTCTAGACTTATTTCAGGTTAGCTATTTAGAAGGTTAGGTTTAATGAATTTAGGTTAAACAAAAAGTTTTAGTAAAACTAAATTTTGCTCAAATTGTTTTCTACAAGTAGTAGTCTTTAACAAATGAAACCGAAAACTGTCTGCCTGGTTTTAACAAAGAAAACTTTCTTCTGTCTGGGCTATTCCTGCTTGTTGTTTATATTAAAACAAATATATGAAAATATTTACAGGAAGCTATAAAAGACAACAGTGATCCAGATAAGAGGCGTGACGTGATACCCTATCTGCTGTCCTTAGCTTCCAAGTCCGACATTGTCTTGAAGGCCCTCACGCAAGACATTGAGCAAACATGTGAGTTATTTTGTTTAATAACATTTTGAACCTTACTCTCGATTTTTTAAAGTCTATTTTTTTAGATTTTGTGTATGTATGTACAATATATTAATTTCTTGTCATTAATGTCTTTGCAAATGTTCCATAATTTTATTAATTGCCATAAGCATCAGCAATAATACGAGTATGTCCCAAAGTTTTTATAGACTTTTGAATAGCAAATGTTGGCGCAATTGTTTTTTCCTTTTAACCGAATGAGTATAAAGTATATACAT
Source organism: Synanthedon myopaeformis (assembly GCA_944738685.1). Lineage (NCBI taxonomy): Eukaryota > Metazoa > Arthropoda > Insecta > Lepidoptera > Sesiidae > Synanthedon > Synanthedon myopaeformis. Next base: position 9,714,713 of record OX122919.1, read on the forward strand.
TAATTTTTTATAGTGTAACCATTATCTATCTTAGATATATCACACAGTTTTTTTAGATATATGTTTATTTAAGTTTATATGTGCTCATTTATAATAAACTTTTTTTTAAATCATATTTATGTAACGACAAGCTGGTACCCGCGACTTCGTCCGCGTTTGAAAAAGAAAATATATGAGTAATTATTATATGATGAGATAACGCAAAAACAAATTTAAAAAATAAAATGATTTGTCCCAACGGATAGTACGACGCGCCATCTGTAAGTTTACGTATAAATATATTGTAATTGGCGCCATCTGATGGGATGAAAATAAGACTTTTTGTCACTGCAGTCTGCCAGTATTATATTTAATGTCACTATTCACTGACAGATGGCGCTAGAGTGATATAAGCGTGATGTTATATAGCCTAAAGCCTTTCTCGATAAATGGACTATCCAACACCAAAAGAATTTTTCAATTCTAACCAGTAGTTCCTGAGATTAGCGCGTTCAACCAAACAAACAAACCTATATATCGCACGCTTAGTATTAAAGTGACCTAATTCAGAATAAGTCAAACGAGTTAGATAAACAACTTAAATAGTTTTCAATTCAAATTAAAGTTTCACTCAAATCTGTGTTTCATATTCAATATTTATGGAAAAAAAAACTAACTGTAAAACTAACATCTTGTGTTATTAATGTCCAAATAAACAACCCAACTCCTAATTACAAAACATTTATCAAAAAAGTGATTTTTTTAATTCGGTCACTTTAATACTAAGCGTGCGTTATGTATATTAGTAAAGATTCTTTGAATACATATTTACGCACTTGACTCTACATGTGTGTTTTGCGTCCCAGTGACGTCAGAGGTGGTGGAGCGCGTGTCGGCGGTGTGTGCGTCGCAGCGGTCGTCCGGGGGCGTTTGGGAAGCCGTGGGGCCAACGGCACTGGTGGCCTTACTGCTTCGCTCTGACGTGCGCTGTCTTCTGCTGCTCATTCGCCACGCCGGCCGAATCCTATATTGCACGCAACTGCTCGGTACGCATACCTTTCGATTTAAAACATTGCTGGGCCACGGTCGAGTGATTCAGGGGTCTGAGGTCACAGAGGTATAAATGATGATTTATGCAGTCTGTGGTTTAAACCACTCTGGGGGCAGAGAATTGTCCTCAAGTGAGGGTGTGGCTGCGGAGCAGATGAACAATTCAAATACTACTAAATCATTATCAATTAAAATCATAATTGATTTTGATCAAGTTAATCAAGTGAAATATTTTTGATTGTTACAGAATATCTTCTTCAGAAATTAGAATACGAAAGTTTGTTTCCCGATAAAAAGTTGCCATTGTTGACGAGTGCCGCCGAAGAGATAAATATGGTCAGAGAGAAATTGTTAACTGGCAATCAGTTGGAGCAGTACTCGCTCACCAGAGTGCTAATATTAGTCTGTGAGTATCCAAATAAAACTTTATATTGATATAAATAAAATTATGTTATATTATTTCAATTTATAATAACCATTAGTAAGTAAAAGATTTTTCAACTTGTATCTTTAATTGTATTTGGCTGTCTGTGCCCTTTTAACCAATATTTCTAATATGTAAATTTTTAAATTGTAGACGAAAATCTATGTTCTATAATAAACTAGCGTCCCGCTCCCTGATTGCTATGATAGCTGTGTTGAAGCGTGCATTTAAATTGCCGTAAATTAAAAATACAAGAAAAGCATGAAAATGGTCGAGCGACGCTGTTCGGTTGCGTAGCGTAGCTCCGAACATGTATTATAAAAAAGATTTAGTATGGACATTATATCTTCCGCAGGTTACAATCTGCCGTCAGAGTTCGTGTCCACCATAAGCTTCCTGGTGCAGTACGCTCGCGACGACAGAGTCCTGGCGCTTTTGGTGCGCCTAATGGCGGGCACGATGGCCATGCACTCGCCGGCCGACGGCGCCGATATCAGCACGGACACCGAGCGCTATCACAACTTCATCAACACTGGATTCGAGTACGCGCTGAGGGACGCCATAGTGGCCGACACGCAGATCAAGAGGTGCTTCATAGAGGACAACGTTCCCGACGATTACAAGACCAATGTCCATCACTTGTGTCTCAACATCATCAAGTTGTTGAGGTATAATTTGTATGTTTAAAAGTATATGTGTAAAACTGGTGAACGGATTCCAAAAATTATCTTTTCGATATTTGACCGGCGCTGACTGACGGTATGGCACGACACGGCACGCTTAGAAAGAAAGAAAGAAAGACATTTATTCGCTGCACGAAGGACATTAACATTAAATAAGAAACAGAAACAACAAAAACAAAATGACACAAGAAAATTAATAAAAAACAGACAGGTAAGATGTGTGTGTCCTCACGGCAGTGAATCGGATACTGGCTCAGCATTGTGCCGAGGTGCTAAGCAGGCACCTACAGCGCTGATTTTCAGCCAGCACCGTGATAGGATCTTTTCTAAACATATTATTTTTAACCTAATTGCAATGTCAATACCAAGAGGATTTATGTTTCTGCACGTCGCGGCATGCAAAGGAGTATGAGTGCTGAAATAATTGCAATAAGGTTAAAAATAATATGTTTAAGATAAAATCCTTTCCGTCTGTCAGCGCCGGCCCTAAGTACCACTTAAGGGTCAGTTCATATTGGAATGCGGCGCGAAGGTGCTTGAAGATGCGCGAGGCGCATCGTGAACCTAAGATTATATAAAGTAACGTTTGCGCCAGATCTCGTTACGCTGCGACGTCGCTGTACGTCTCGCGCGGCGTGAAGATGTCGACACGGCTTTCGTGTAACCAAATTGTTCTATGTGCGATGAGGAATAATGAAAGGAGTGTTGGTGGTGTGCAGATGGGAGCGGTCGGGGCGCGTGCGGGCGTTGCGGGGGCGCGCGGTGTGTCGCGCGACGGCGGCCCTAGCGCGCCGTGCTGCGACCGCGTTGCGCAACCACTGCTCTCCGCTACAGCCGCCCTCCCCCCACCGCATGCCCACCGCCCACGCCATAGCGCAGGTATCACAACTCACTACATGATATAAAGCATACTCCTCTTTTTCTCTAAACACATAGGCCAATAGGCGGAACACTTGGTTGCCAAAACAACAACATGTTCGAATCTCAGTGGGGCTTCTGCTCCGAAAGTTTTTATGAAATCAATTATAATTTCATAGACAGAACTACTGGCTATCTGGTTGTGTATATTAATATAATACACACAATAATATATTTTTTTTAGGTTTTAGACAGAATAGACATGTCAGCGACGAAATCCCCTCCGCCGAGCGTCGAGACCATACTCAAAGTGGTTCAGGCCACCGTCAGATATTTTTTCAGGTGTTTGCACGAACAGGGTGAGTTTCTTTCACGTTATTTAACATACAGATATAAACGACAATTGTACTTATTATTAGAGTTTAATCGTAATAAAAAAAAAAACAATAATAATATTCTAAACAATAACAAGGTCTGTTCCTGGAACAGACGATCTGAAAGGCTTCGCAGGAAGTGGCTGAATGCGAAGCTGAGACGATCGTGGTTGGAGGCGAGCCCTGAGAGAGGCCCACTTCCAGCAGTTGTAAGTTCTATTTCTCTCAAGACGAGGTAATTTGTAATGTGCAGATGTTATGGAGAAGATGCTGGGCGTGCAAACGGCTTGCCGTCTGCTACGCAAGCTGTGCTTACAAAGCAAGCTGGCTCGAGCCGTGGCGCTGCGCGATCTGCTGGAAACGGCTATGTTCCGCGAGGAGGCCGCTTTCGGCAGCTTGCCGGTGCTGCTCACTCCTCAACCCCACAGAGACCATCTGCTCATACATCTCAACCAGAAGCATGCAAGTTTCACTCTTTACTTCACATACAAATTATTGTACTGAATATGTTATTACTTTTCACTGCGTAAGTAAAGTATCTCAAGACCTATTTGTCAGTATTCCTTACCCATTATCCTGTCAGGGTCAGGCGCACATGCATCGCCCAAGTTATTGCTTGAAACCTTTATACATCATTCTCTATTAAAACTTACAAAATAATGTTCCATCTTCGCAAAAAAATTAATATCGTCGGGGCCTATGATCTCACAGCGGCTAGATTATGAGTATATTATGTCGATTTCCTCAAAATTTTCTTAAATTTGATAGTTATTATAAAAATTTTACCTAATTTTTGATTAGATTAAAACATTTAGATGATAACTAAAAATTCAACTGTGCCACAAGAAACCCTTTGCATACACAAACTGGAAAGGTTCTTGAGGTATTCACAAAATGTATCTGCAAAATTACAATAAGATTTTTATTTAAAAAATTGAAGAAAATATTCAATGTTTTTAGGGTCCGATAACACAACTGACTCAGAGCCACACGTCAGTGTTCCACGCGGGGATCATCGGCAGAGGCGTCCAAGGGGGGGAGAGGGGGGCGGCTCCCACCGAGTCCATCCCCCCCATCTACACCACCAACAACGAGCTGCTCATGGGCGCCATCACGTCCTGCATGGTAACGTTGAATATATGCTACATTCCATGTACGTCTACAGAAGAATAGACGTCAAATTGCCCTCAAAATCAGTAGCTGAGAATGTTATTATTTCACAGTTTTATTGATATTTAAAACGACAATAAAGTTATTCTATTTAAACGTAAGAGGTTACGCCCATATTTAATGGAAATCTTTAAAGGCGCGATGGTCCTTCGATCCGCATCTCAAATTGTAATGTTTCCGTTTAACAGGACGGCACAAGCGGAATCGTAGAGGGAGCCACGTCCGTGTCACTGTTGCTTGTGGAGTTGATATCGCCTGACGTCATGTACAATGGACTGCCTTGGCCAGATGAAGACTTCACTAAGGTAACGAATCCGATACACTGTTTTTACGTATCTGTACTAATCTATACTAAAACTACTGGACCAATTTTAAAAATTCTTTCACCTATATAAAGATACATTATGAGCGAGTAACAGAGACGAAGTCTCGTGCAAAAGCTAGTATATAAAAAAGAGGATGTTTAGTCTGAACGCGCTAATCCTGTAATAAAACTAGGGAAACGCTGAGTGATTAAATTAGTTGGAGTGTGCAGCAAGTGAGCATAGAGCGCGAGCTGTACATGCGCGGGGCGCTCGAGCGCTGCGTGGTGTCGCGCGCGGCGCTGCGTCGAGCGGCGGCCGCTCGGCCCGCGCTGTGTCTGGCGTCGGCGCTGCTGCGCGCCACCGCCGCCACTCTGCTGCACCGCCTCACGGCTCACCTCGCCGCCACCACAAGTACGTCATAAGTACGTCCTGCCTGGGCCACGAAACCAACGCTCCGTGTTGTTGCCTCTTACATGAACTACAACCATTGTTAACGTTGGGGATATTATGTTGCGCTTGCAGTCGAACGTTGATTTCGTGGCCCAGCAGGGCTAAGGGTCAGTATACACCGAAACATTTTAAGGTAACAATACAAATAGGTATATAGTTAATCGAGTAGCTTTTACTCGCTGAACTGGATACCTTTTTGTGTAGTAAAAAGTTCTGTCCAACACCCACCTAACAAGTGATGCACATTTTTTACGCATGTTAGCCTAGAAACAATCAGTGCTCATCATCATACCATTTATAGATCGCCAGGATAGCTGTCCAGAGTTGTCCCGGGAGCGATCAGCGCTGTGCGAGCTGCTGGCCACTATGACCCTGGGACAGTTACTGCCGCATCCCCTCAGTCACATGCTGGAACTCACCCCGGAGCTCACACCCTCAGAGGTTTATTTTTTAATTTTTTTTAATTTTTATTAAGGTCGACAGACATACTGACGTCCATAGTGAGACAGAAGATTCTCCAGAAACAAAAATAAATTCCAATAATAATTATCTAAAAGTAGATATAGATAAAGTAGATAAATCTCAAGTAATCAAGTAGAAACTGGTTTGAATGAAGAAAAGGTAGTGATTAAAGTAATTTAAATACCACACTATTTTCTTTCATAAGCAATAATAACCAACTGTTACTAATAAGCTATTTAAAACAGAACTTAAATTTATGTTGTCCGCGTTCATTCAAAATGTTATATAGCCAAAAGCCTTTCTCGATAAATGAACTATCGAACACTAAAATAATTTTTCAATTCGAACCAGAAGTTCCTGATATTAACGAATTCAACCAAATTCAGCTTTATAATATTATTATAGATTATTTTCTATTGTATAAAATTTGTCAGATTGTTCAAGTGCTGAGGGATTGTCTATGGAATTACACGAGAGACCACGTGCCTTCGCCCGCATTGTTCTCGTGCGATTCTACAGGACTCCATTGGCGAGACCCGGCCACTAGCAAGCCTCCGTCGACCTACACGGACACTCTTCGTTTGATAATTCAAAAGAGAATAGCCAAACTGGGACACATGTATCCGATTATGTTCCTAAATCTAGAAAAAGTAGATAACTAGTAATAAGTAATTGTACTGTTTAAATGTTTGTTATACTTAAGTTTAGTCTGCAGTGATTGATTGTAAAAATAATTTATGTCTTCTTGACATAAAATCGAAATCTATTTTTTAATATATTTTTATGAGTATATTTGTTTTAATTGTGTCTACTTTTTTCCTTTCCTTCGTCTAAAGCAATTGCTTGCGACAACACATTCAACTGAGCCATAGCAAAAACAATATAGAATAAACTGTCTTAAGTCGTACTCTTTAAGTCAAGGAGCACTTAATAGCTGATTTAATAAGGTCTGTTCATAATGTGGGTGATGATCAGCTGTGAGAGCTTTGACTGCACTCTTGCTTTTATCACTAACTACTCGTAGCTAGTCCAGTATCTAGTTTTTAAGTTTATTCATTACAAACATACAAATCTTCTCTCTTTATAATATTAGTATTGATATAGATTGTTACAAAGAGCTTTCATTAAGGATGATATGTCGAAACATAGGTATTAAGGGTTAAAGCACTTTCTTAAATGTTCCTAAAGTACATCTAAAAGATAGTGAGCAGTGGAGAGTGGAGATCTCGTAAGGGTTAAAGCCGCGAAATTATTGCGACTGGAGATTAAGTGATTGGACTGCTTTATGCTATTTTTTTATAAAAAGGAAGTAACATAATTACAAGAACACTGACACTACAGTGCGGCCAGCGAAAAAATGCAGTCCTGACAGGTCGTGATCAAATGGACGACATAACTGAAGTGGTGTTGATTTTAAGATGTAAAAAATATATATTTTTATTTACCATACTAACGGAATATCCTTAAAAAATGTATCAACTTAAAATAAATGTGATATTTTTGCTCTAAATTTAAAGTTGAATAAATAAGAAAACAATATTTCTTTAAACCATATTACGCTGTTACAAGGTAAAAGTAACCTTTCGGCCGTTTAATGCCAAAAATAACAGGTAAAAGTAACGTTATTTGTCGTTATTTTATACTATATAATAATGCGTTTTTCTTTCAAATAATTTCATTTGTTCAACTTAGAATATAGAACAATATTTTTTGTTTGTTCTATATTCTAAGTTGTTCAATTCAATTTGTTTTTCATCCGATGATGACGAAACGAAGACAGCACTTCCTCAAGCGAATCAGAATCGAATTAAATTTGTGTTTCCCAGTCGCAACTCTTTCAAGATAATATTTTTATAATTTTTAGTAAATATTTCTGTCGCATTTTTATTTTCTTTGTTACCTTAGTTACATTCAGCAATTAGAATCCACACACAAGTAGGCAATGAAATGAAGCTTAGGTTACTTTTTTATTGGGTCTTAGGCTAGAATTACACTTGTAAGTTTTACTTGTGGGCTTATGTAAGCACTACATAAGTTGTTTATAAATACATTTACACCTGAACGAACTTACTTTCGCGACTTATAGCTTACGTATAGTTAGAAACTTACGTTGTAACCAGCTTACAAATTTGTTTACATTAGTAAATTCTTCGCAACTTACGTAACTAACGTGAGTAAACTATACAAGTGTAATTCTAGCCTTAGGTTTATTATAATTTATTTCCCATCACTAGTCATGAAGACCTGACAGACGTCAAGATCGTAATCTTTTTTTCTTTCTGTCACTGATGTCATGTCATGTACAATGCGTTCATTCATTCACCATTCAAGCATCCATCCCAATGTTGCCGTTTTGGCATTTTTAATGCTAAATTTGGCATATTTTCTTCTGTTAGCATATAAAATTCAAAGTTAGCATTTTAGCGTTTTTTGTTTTCCAAATTAACTCGAGCAAACACAATATTCTTACAACAGAATATTCTGTTTCTGTTAATTTGGGATTTGTAGTTTATTAAATTACAACCCAACGAATATGGTAATTTTCTTATATTTAGCCATTTGGTTTAAACTATACTAAAAATCAGATATCGTTAAATACATTAAACTCAATTCTGCATGTTAGGTTAGGTTATGGCCTCCAAAGATCAGGAAAGTTGTGTCATTCGTATAATATTCTTGAACATATGCTAAAACAGATAAGAAGTCCGGCATTGGTAGTTGAAGGTGAACCATCAACGTCACAAAGCGTACCGGCCGAACGTTTAGACGAGGAGAATTTACAAATATTCTTCGATTCTGTTAAATTAATAATATTTTGATTGTGTTCTCCTTTATTGATTAATAATAAAAAACCTTCAATCAAATTAGCATTTTATTTAACATCTTAAAAAATTAACAGCATTATTTAGCATTTTTTTGGGGGAAAAGTTAGAATATTCATATTTCTTAATTATAAATCGGCAACCCACCATTCATTCAAAATAAATAAAGTAGATGACAATTGACAATTGACAATTGACATTGACTATACAGACGATACTGTGTGGCAAGCTGGCTGTGTGGGTGGATGCGTATCAAGGAATATATACTCTTGATTCGTATATTTTATTTTTATTTTAACTTAACAAATAAATTATACAAAAAAAAAACTCATTACAAAAACGTGAATTATATACACAAACGACTTCAAGAAAATTACCTTGACCTGGAAATAGGTTAGTATAACTTGACGTATTGTCTAATCGTCCAAATCCAAACTTTGTCTACTTTCTATGATTAAAATTACAGAGCCGAAACTTCTACTGAATGTTTTCGGAAGATATTTTTCTAAAATGAGTTCGCCGGATAAAACAGTTTTAACTCCAGTTGGAGTTCGCGGAATGACATTACTAGATCGCGACAAATTCGCGAGGAACATAAAAGTGCCCTATCTAAAATTAACGAAAGATAATTTGCAAAAAATATGCAAATTGTGCAAACCCTACGCGTTGAAACTTCCAAATTTTAAGTGCTTTAGCGATTTGGAGCCGACAGACAGTGAAAAGTTTATTAAGTGCATTTACCTCAATCCTGATATAGTGAAAAAGTGGTCTGATATCTCTGAAGAGGATCGCGAAGCCCTCGATTCTTGTGGCGTTAACGAAGTGAACTTTGACACCAAGGGTGTAGAACTCCGATATGAGAACTGGCCATCTGATATAATATTCAAGGCCATTCTACCGGAAGATTGTGATAATATTAGTGGCTTCTCTCAAATTGGTCACATTATTCATCTTAACTTAAAAGATTATGCACTCGAGTATCGTAAACTCATCGGCGAAGTTTTTTTGGACAAAATAAAGACATGCCGCACAGTAATTACGAAGACGGACATTATTGATAATAGTTTTCGGAATTTTAGTATGGAAGTTATAGCTGGTGAGAAAGATTTCATTGTAACAGTGAAGGAAAACCGTATAACATTTCAGTTTGATTTTTCTAAAGTGTACTGGAACCCTAGACTTGGAAAGGAGCATGAAAGAATATTAGAATTTCTACATGAGGGGGATGTATTGTTTGATGTATTCTGTGGAGTGGGCCCCTTCGCTATACCAGCTGCAAAGAGAGGCATCAAAGTCTTCGCAAACGATTTAAATCCTGAATCGTTCAAATGGTTAAATCATAATGCAAAACTTAACAAAGTAAAGAAGGAATTCCTCGAAACATTTAATCAAGATGGAAAGGACTTTATCTGTGATGTGTTCAAAAACTTTATTATAAATTGCAAATTGGAAAGTAATGTGAAAATACACATAACAATGAATTTACCAGCATTAGCACATGAGTTCCTACAACACTTCAGAGGATTAATTTCAAGTCAAGGACTCGAGGAGACATTTTGTACCAACAAAATATTGATATATTTGTACTGTTTTGTCAACAGTGACAATCCTGAAAAAGCTGCCGAAGATCTGGCGAATGAAGCGTTTGGAATGGACATATCTAAATATGTCCAAAATGTTTTCAACGTTCGAAATGTAGCTCCTAATAAGGAAATGATGAGAGTTACAATAGAGTTGGCAAAAAATATTGTGTTTTATGAGCAGAATGGTGATGTAAATAGTGAACCTCCAATTAAAAAGTTGTGTATTGAGAAAGTTTAAAAAATATATTTGTATGTTGCATATCTGGTGATATTGCATATCACATATTGTGTGTTGATTTTTCATTAGTAACTATGTATAGTTATCCTCTGTTACCTCTGTATAGTCAATATGGTCCCAGTAATTTAATTTCAGAACTCGGTATAATTGTTAAGTTTTATAGAACTGAAATCTTATTCATAATTGGATAACTTAATATTTTATTGAACTAGTATTATCATTGTATAAATACTAAGAAGAAAGAAGAACTATTTATTTGTCTGAAAAATCAAATAAATTATTAAAATGTATGATTTGTATTGAAATAAATTTTACCTACAGTTTTTTTTTTTTAATTTTAAAAAGCACAAAATTTATACCAATATAGCTACTAATGGGTTAGTCTTACTTTTAAAACAGTTTCAAGATTGTGTTTTCTTTGGATAAATTGTATTTAAAATGATTTTATTTCAATCAGCAAGTATTGTTACTTTCTTACATATTGAGTTTTGTTTGTACTACTGACCTGCTCTTGAATGTATTTCCAGTCATTTAATTTTTTATTTATTATGACAAAATATTAAATACCATACAATCTGTTGTATTTTGTAAACTCCTTCAATTATACAATCCAACCATAATTAATTTCTGCTATTCAACATAGATGGCACTAAAGAAATTAATAAACATAAAGAAAATATGTCTTAGGAATATATCTTTGATAAGTAACAAATTGATAATAAGTAGATTATGGCTTTGACTTGCCAAAATGATGAAATAAGAAATATCTTAGCAATTTTCAGACTATATCTCTAACAAAGTAAATATCGATTTACTTATCCAGTATAATAATAATCCTTATTGCTCATATATTTTTGTCAGGCGTTGATTTTTATTTTTAGATCTTCCCTCAGAAACAGTACCTACTTTATTTCTGGATAAAGGTATTATACCCTATGTCCTTTTCGGTAACCCTGACAAAGTGCCTACGCTATGCAAAATATAATGATCGTTTGAGAAATTAAGGCGTGAAAGCGTGACAGCTTCCAGCTTCGCACAGGTGCAATTTTTTTCTGCAAATTATGTATAAAAACCTTCCTCGTTTAACGCTCTTTCTATTAGTGAAAACCACATGAAAATCCGTTCAGAAGTTTTTGAGATCATTGCGAATACGCATATGGATAGATAGACGCACCGGGAACTTTGATTTATAATATACTAGCTCTTGCACGCGACTTCGTCTGCGTAATTTTATAAAATATAGCCTATGTTACTCGCTGGTAATGTAGCTTACTATAGGTGAAGGAATTTTTTAAAATCGGTCCAGTAGTTTTTGAGTTTATTCATTACAAACATACAAAAATACAAATCTTTTCTCTTTATAATATTAGTAAAGTATTGTGGTACTTACGTTCTTTAAAATATGTGTTTTTATTTGTACTTTACTCTGCTGTAGTTTGAAAGCGTAACCAATTCAAGGGCAATGCTTGCCTAATTACATACCTGCATACATATTTAACTAACACGGTCAATTTAGCATTAGACTTTGTAACTGTAATATTAAAGTACAATATTATGTGACAAACTCTGTAAAGGTTGTATTTTATTTTATTTTCCAGCTCATTATCAGTAATGCCACAGAAAAAAGAACACGTCAATATGAATTTTGTTGATTACACAGCTGTATTAGAGGAATCCGAAATGGTAAGCATTTTAAACTTGTTTCTAAGCTATTTCTTTATAATATTTTATTTATTTGCATATTGTAAGATTTTCGTCGTATTATTCTATTAATATTAAATTGTTATTAATATTAATTAATTAAAAGAGGAAAATAAGTAATTTTTAATTTTCACATAAAAAATAAGGTTTAATTTAGGCACCAATCAAAAACCAGAGCCATTTTCAAAGTTCATTTCTTAAGAGTGCCCTGCCGGAATCGAACTCGGGGCCCATAAGGCTTGTCAAATGAAAAATAATAATAGTTTTTATAAATTAAGTGTGCTAAGCTACCGCAAAATTCTATAATTAATGAATGTGTGATTTTATTTAATTCTAGGTATTACGACAATGTTTTCAACAATTTCAATTAGACGAAGTGTTTCTTGCTTTCAACGGTGGCAAAGATTGCACGGTGCTATTAGACATCACTCTAAATGTGTTACGAGAGACATATAGAAAAGAAAATATAGCAAAGGATCTCAAAGTTATATATATAAGAGCAAGTAGTCCGTTCAAAGAATTAGAGGAATTCGTTAAAGATATAGAGGTGCAATACGACACAAGACTGATTGTTGTGGAGGGAGAAATGAAGTCGACGATACAGAGAATAATGGACGAAGATACTTCATTAAAAGCATGTCTTATGGGAACTCGACGGACTGACCCTTACAGTTTAGATATGAAATTTATGCAGGTGAGTTTTACATATACTTTTTATATACTAGCTGTCCGCCCCCGGTTTCTCACAGATGCAATTTTTCTATTTATTAGAATTTACTCGTATATCAATTGTAATACTTCTTGTTTTTTAAAAATTTAAGGTCGGCAGACAGGCTGACGATTCATGTGATGGTAGATGGTGGCTACCGTCGCCTATCTAATAATACAAGCAACGCAATAGGTGCTGCAATGGCACTGCCGACCTTAGAGCATTTCAGAGCCCATTTTCCTATTCCTGGACTCTGGCGTCACTCACTCATCGAAACACATTGCTTTTATTTCACAATGGTCTTCCGCAAGAGGGTGGTTACTGCCGCCAGACGGCCTGCCAAATATAAATTACATATGTATGCGGATAGCATACATAATTTATAGTCCATATAGTATAAATCAGAATATACCTTTTAACTAGTAACTAGTTTTTTTTTTACATAGATTTCACTGGTTTTTGTTATGATCATCCACATAATTATATACATACTAACAAAATCCGCTGTCTCTATTATATTAGTGTATAGATTATAATATTTTTAGAAAACTGATGCGAATTGGCCTCAAATAGTACGCGTATCTCCACTACTGAATTGGTCGTATCATCAAATTTGGAGTTATATGCTTGAAAGGCGTGTGCCATACTGTGATCTTTATAACAACGGGTAAGACAATTTAATAATTTTATTAAATGGCGGTATTTTTAAGTTATTTTTATGTTTTTTTTTTTTCATAGATAAATTGGTAAATTTTGACTTTTACCAAGCAAGGCCTAAAGATGAGAAATGTTATATTATTAGATAAGTACATAATATATGTCTTTTAATATAAATAAAATGATCAATTAAGGAGTATATTGATTGGTTACAGGTATACATCAATAGGAAGCACTTTAAACACTTGGCCGAACCCCGCACTAGCATACAAAGACCAGTCCGGTTGTCTACTGTACTATCCAGCTTGGAAGCTGTCCGACGGTGCCTTAGAAAGGGCAGGTCGCGTCTCTCCGCCAAAACAAACGGCCAATGGACATTCAGTTAGCAATGGCCACGAAAATAGTATAAATATAGACAAATCTTGCGACGACCACATGTCATAGTGACTTCTATTACTACGACTGGAAAGCCTTCTGTAGAATTCATTTTTGGATTTTTTTCCCAGAACACTCTATTGCTACCTTATTAGTCACGATGATTTGACATCTCTATTCAGTGGTGATAATATCTATGAGTGTTTTTATGTTAGCTCAAAACTATTCCATACTAAGTAGGGACCCTTAGCTTCACACGGAGTGCGAGTGTAAAATTTTAATTAAAACATTATATAGGAACATATATGAAATTACTATTAAAAAGCGTTTTCTAAAAAACTAAACAATAAATGTCAAAAATTTACTGGAATTATTGGAAACTATCTATAACTCAAATTATAATCAAAAAATTTTTGGTTGGTGTCTACTGGCTGTGCCTATAGATAGCTTATTTTTAAAAAAACTAAACTAAAAATTAACAATTTACGCTACCTTATTAAAGTTAGAGTCGAGTTATTTTTTTTTAAATAAACTAGTACAAATAAATAAAATGTTAACGTGGCGTTAACTGTGTAGATTTGTCGATAACTTCTAAATAATAAATAAATATTGTGAACACTGTGGAAGATAGAAAAACTGAGTGCTTTAGGAAAATATATGTAATTCTCATTAGCTATTTTATTTTATTAATCTATTGAGATAACTGAATTGATATACTTAATAAGTTTATCACACGGGCGTAAATTTTATAGGTTTTCATTGTAAACAAGATAAACCTCGCTGGAGCATTCGGTTCATTGTTCTGTAAAAAAAAAAAAATTATAAATTTACTTTTAACTTAAATTTAATTTACTTAATTTATCTTAAAAATAATTTTATTTTAAATTTTTAATAACTCATTTTGTTATAGAGTCTATTCAATGGTCATGATTTTTTTATCATCATTTTAAAAAACAGTATTATCAGAAATAAAAAAAAGACGAGATAAACCAATGAAAATTTTGTCTGTCACATAAATCATGCTCAATTATACTTTTGTTTGGATTTTTCAATAGATCACGTAAATCAAACCATAAATCATTAGACAACTTCTGATTTAGATTATATTGTTATTATTAATTAGTGAAAACTTTATGAAAATCCGTTAGATTTTTTAGATGTTAGCGAAGAAACAGATAAAGGTGGACGTATAGGTATAGACGAATTCCTTCTTATCATAATTTATTAAAGAATAAAATTCTCATTAACTTTGTATATTTGAATGAATGCAATCAATTAAATAGTAAGTAAATAATGTCCAGTAATGCAACAAAGACACATGTACCTTATTTTTATTTTTTAAATCTTAGATATTATGGTATTGTTTTATAGTTGAATTTTTATTTTTAATTTTTTTTACCTAACTTGATATTATTTAAGGGATCTTATATTGCACATTTAATGTTAAAATATATAATTTCATATAAATTACGACTGGTATCGATTCAAACTAAGTTTTGGACATCAAATAGCAGTTTTAAGACGATGTTATTAATCATTTTATGTTAATCATTTTTTAATGTAAATTGTAATATGATTTGAATTTAAAAAGAAAAATGCAACTAAATAAAAAAGTATAATTATGCAAAATGTGCATTTGTGCCTTACAATAAAGAATAATTTGTAACGATGCAATTTGTATAGCAAAAAAAAAGTTTTAAACAAAAGAGGCTTACATTGCTAATATGAATTCTATTGCCCTTTTTTATGTAAAGATTGGCAGACAGGCTGACGGTAATTATAGGTAGAAACAGTAGTCTAGAACACTTGCAATATATCTGCAGTAGTTTTTCTACACTTGTCTTATAAATATTTTGAATAATCTCCTCTTATCGTAATATCTCTTAAACTAGTCGTATAAAAATAAGATTGACACGAAATAATTTAATCATTTAACAAAAAATATGTATGTATTTTAATTTTTGAACATTTATATTTTATAGAACATCATATAGGTAGGTATAAGAAATAAGACAAGTATAAAAACGTACTGTAGTTATATTAATTGTTCAAATTAAAATTTTCATTGAAAAACTACATAGATAGTATAGTCCATAATAAAATATTATTGTTAACTATTTCCTTAATTATTTCAAGAATATCATAACACAATAATATATAAAATAAGCCGTCACTAGGTCCTTTGTTTTATGTAGATTAAATTTTATCTAGTAAGTACTTAATAAACAAATGCCAGTTACCACAAACACAACACAATGATACTTTGTACATTTTCAAATATTTTGAATTCAAATTTATATTATAAAATAAATACAGTGTTATTGGTATGTATATATAAGTATTAAAAAAAAAACCACTGAATTTTCTTAATTAAAATAATTTATTTTAGTTTTGTGCTTAGCAATTGGAAACTTTGTAATATTCTTGTATTCGGTTATGGTAGCACATTTTCAACATCAATAAAACATTTTTTTTCAATTACACTTTTGTCATGTCTTACTATCCCCTTCACTCGGCTTTATGTGTTTTTTGAGAAATTCTTGAAACATCGCTACGTCTTCTGGCTTGTCATCATCTGCAAATGATAAAAAGAAAACAAATTTATCTTTAGTACCTATAGCAAGAGATAATATATCTTTTTATATGTTAAGGACATTCCACTCGATGGTAAGTGGCCACCGTCGCCTATAACGCAAGGAGCGTTATATGTGCCGCAAGTGCGCTGCCGACTTGGCATCCCTTAACAGCACTTGTGCTGTTATTTCACTCGTCGTGTCTACTTTGTTAATAATCCGAGATGGAATTGTACCGGGTCATGAGGTGATTCAGAATAACAATAACAAACGGACTAGAGAGAAAGTTCCCCTTCTTATATTTAATCCTACTATGGTCGGCACCTGTGGCCACGGTAGCCTCTTACCACTCTTACCACAAGTGGACCGTCAGCCTGTCTGTCGAGCCTAACATTGAAAAGGTAGCGCTTGATGTAAGGTGGCAGATGCTGGCCGTAAGTGGACCACGCTTACCTAGCAAGTGTCCATTTACCCTTGAAAGAACACAGACGCAGGCAGCGAGTTCCACTCCGTAGCGGTTCGGACAAGAAAGGTGGAACTGTAACGCTTCGTTCGCTTCGCGCGATTAATTTAAAAGGAATTTAGCATTCACCTTCCTCGGGATGTCCCGTTTCTGTGCCTTCGTCGTCGCTGGAGCTATCGTTTCCGGGATGCTTGAGGTACATCTCGCTCAAATCTCTCGCTGTGGCCACTTCATCCAATTTGCTGGTGCCGATTACAACACCAGATGTCTCTGAAACATTAACATAAACAAGTGTTAAGTCGTATTTGCCCTATAAAAGCAAAAGTGTCCGATTCTAAGACCGCTTTGCTTGGATGTTGAGGTATTGTGGAAATGTGTCCTATAAACCTTATTTCAAACAACACAATATACTAACACTACCTAGTCTCCTAGGTTTTATTGTAACATTATTAAAGGAAACTCCTATTATTATTATTATTATTATTATTATTAATTAATTAGTCGCATGACAAATTTGAACAGTCCGTCTGGGCAGTTATATTTAATTCTCTCTTTATAATATTAGTGTGGATAAAATAAATATTTACCAGCTGTTGAATTTTTAAATTCCTCTTCCATTTGTTCCTTTTGTTGCTGCAGTTTCTCTTCGCGCATTTTCAACCAATCAGCTTTGTACTCTCTGAATAACATATTTATAAATATATTAATTGTTAAATCATCTTTTCACCTTTCACTAATAATTATAATCCCTACTTATCCTTTATCCATTATAGGGTTATAAGCGCACTTGCACCTTGCACTTACCGGACATGGTAACTGTCTATGGGTCTGTCATTTTGCTATGGGGAAACTCAACCGCAATTAACAAGGCTTTTAAATTACAGAAGAAATGTGTGCGTGCAATTTGTGGTGCGTGGTCTATGGACAGCTGCCGACCATTATTCCAAGAATTAAAAATTCTCCCTCTCCCTTCTTTGTATATAAGAGAGATATGTGTATTTGTAAAGAAACATGAATCTTATATTATTCACAGAGCAGATATTCTACCACAAAGAGCAAGGCGGCAAAATTTTTTAGATGTTCCAAAAATGAATTTAGAAATTTGTAGACGGAATTCATATTATTCCTCTATTAAAATATATAATAAGTTACCCACTGCACTCAGGGAATTACCGGGAAATTTATTTAGAATAAAACTGACCAAATGGCTATTGGATCAATGTTTTTATAATATTAGGGAATATTTTGACATTTAAATAAATTTTACAATTGACTACGACGTATTTTTTATTAAGTATTATTTTCGTTTTATATGATTTTTATTTGAATAGAAGATATATAAATTATAAATTTACACGCCAGACGGGGCAGTGCATGAGGTGGCATATTCTAACTAATGAGAACTGGTTTACATTGACCCATGTCACTTGTAAATAAATAATTTGAATTTGAATTTGAATCTAATGGACCCTGAATTTACTATTTTATTACTTTTTTTCTCCATTTTCAAAAATGGCAAAACCATTATGAAAACTGCACATATTGACATCTGCAACGCAGGCTTTATGTTTCATTTGCTTTTAAGGAAATATATATATTAGGTACATACTAAAAATAAAGTGTAATTATATTTAAAAAAAAATCCCTAATCCTTATTTATTTTAAAATGTCAAAAATAAAATAACACAAACTTGACAGAAAATTTCTCACCTTTCATATTCCTCTGCAGCTTCATCTACTAATTTGAAGAACTCATCTATTCCCTGTAATGATGGAAAAACAAATTGATATCATCTATATATTATTATGTGTATATACTCAAAAGCTATATATTACTCAAAAGCTACTGAACTGATTTTAAAAATTCTTACACCTTTAGAAAGCTACATTATCAGCGAGTAACATAGGCTATATTTCATAAAGTTGCGTGCATTAACTAGTGAGTAATATTTTATCAATGATATTGTTAAGTTTCCCAAACATATAATAAAAATATTTTCTTAGTTATCCAACAAACTTCTTCATCCACCTCTTCAAAAATAGCTATATTCATTTTTATGCATTTTAGCCCATTCATCTTGCAAAACATCATTCACTTGTGTGCTGATGTACTCGACCATAATGTGAACGAGTTGTGATCAGTAGCGAGTAGTTTAGTAGTTTAGCTACAAAATGAGTGAAGTAGTCTGAAACTGACTTGGCCGGTGTGCGCACTGAAGCCGCAGCACTTGAGGTCCTGGTAGAAGGAGTCCAGCGCGAGGGCCATGGAGCGAGCCAAGTTGCCAGCGAAAGACGATCCCTCGCCTTCGCCCTCCGCCTCTGCGCCCGCCTCCAGCGCCTCCTCGAAAGCCTCAAAGTCGCGCATCCACTCCACTGCGTATGAGTTCGCCACCACGTCCGTCTGGAAACCCCATCAATCAACACTTGCTTTTTAGGTTAGAAATATGCTTCTCACACCGAAATGTTACATCGTAATTTGAGAGATAAAGCTTTTCTTGTTCTATATGCTCTGGATCTTGAGAGCCTATTATGCTCTGGATGAATTTTTAAATGACAGACTCTAATAGTGTTCTGATGCATTTTAAATTTTAAATTTGACGTAATATAGATATTTTGCACACCAAATGTGGTAGTACATGCTGGGACGTTGCATTGAATGGTATTATCTGGTTTTGCACCCATGTACAGGCAAATATAAATAAAATAAAATAAAATATAAATAAAACGATTATAAAATACACCAGTTTATAACTAAGTAGACATATTTTGTTATTAAAAACTCTTTTTATTAAAAACTGTAATCGAAACACTGAGTCCGTTACAGAGGTGTGTTTCTGTAATTTCAGATTTTTGAGGCACTACTGTATTAGTTTCTAAGTAAACTCTGCTTCAACATAACAGTTCGAGCTTGTATAAAGGAAATTCAAACCCGCTACTACTTGAACTTTTTCATTATTTTGCAATACTAATTCACAAATAATTTTCAACTTTCTATTAAAACTTTTTGCTAAAATCAATTTAAATAGAGAAGTTTTTTTATTTTTAATATTCTTTCCCATTTTAATAAATCCGGATACTTACAGTATAAATTAAAACGATGTTCCAAATTTTAGCTTTCTAGAGTTCGTTTTGACTGTGCATTGATAGTTAGTTAGGATAAATGATGTTCTAAGTATGAATTAAAATGCGTTTTTACTTTTTTAAACAAACAATAAAACCGTACCTTATTCATAACGACCACAAAAGGAAGCCTGGTTTTGTAGAGTATTGAGCAAGCGTAGAGCATATTTGACATGAATGTTACTGGTGATACATTGCGAACTGTGTCCATCACATACACCACAACTGTAGGGCACGAGGAGGCCAAGGCTTCCGTTATTATAGTTCCCGATGCTGACCAAGTGAATACTTCTATTTGGCCTACAGATGAGAAAGTTCAAAGTTAATTATTACTATAAACAATATTTTGTCGATTCAAGAATATGTAAAATAAATGGTATACTGCCTTTACATCGAGCCTACGATGTTTGTCTTGCTTTAGATAAAAACTATATACACTCTGTAGCACTTTATTGTCTTAGTAAAACCTAATTATTCATTTTACTTGATTTATTATCTCAAGCTTTTTAAGTTAATAAAGAAAATAGACAAGTAGCTAATCGTTTATAAATAAATTATACATGTATGTTATGAACCTTTAAAACACAATTGACAATTACCTGGTGTATCAATCACACAGTATTTATGTTTTTTACCAGCCCTTTCAATTAGTTCAACAACCTGGCCAAACTTTGTGGAGAAAAGATTTAGGGAAGTCACTATCCCACCATTGGGTCCAAGACCATATTGCTTCATAACTTCTTTATAGTTGACTGTGTCTCTTATATCTGAAATTGATAATTTTCAATTTTATAATTAAATCACTACTCCCAGCCCTGCCACTGCAGGGCATGCTGTTTCGCTTATCATTAAACCTACTAAGGTTGATAGGGTACTTGCAGCACCTGTGGCTGATTGTCTTGGCGACAGTGGCCACCCACCATCAAGAAGACCATCAGCCTGTCTAATCTAACAACCTCAACTTAAAAAAATATCAAATGAAACCTTTTTTTGTACTAGTACTCATATCACATAAACATTTTGATCCACTTGAGCAAAAAACGTTGGCATTCATATTTGTTAGGGTTGTTAATATTGAAAATTTTTAACAACTGTGATATGTAGGTATAAATGTTCAACATTTAAATTTAAGATATTACAAACCTATGTTTGCCGGATATGGTACTTCCCGACAGGCTGGATCTAAATTAATAAGGTAAGGTCTTGAGCCATCCACTATTTTACTTGCAAGTCTTGTTGCTACAGAAGTTTTTCCTGAACCAGCCATTCCTGTTAGTACAAACAAAAAATGGTGTAGTAAGAAATAGAAGTTATCAGAACATTTACATTTTATAGTACCTATATAATAGCCACTACCCGCTGTCTGTACGCTTAGATCTTTTAAGCTACGCAATTGATTTTAATATGGTTTTCACTAATGGAAAGCGTGTTGAACAAGGAAGGTTTTTATATTTAATTTTCAGAAAAAAATGCATCCGTGCGAAGCCAAGAGCAGGTCGCTAGTTTTTTTAAATATTACAATTTAAATATAAACAATATATTCAACGAACCTAAAATAATAAGACATATGGGCTTTTTGGAGTCTTCATCCATAGCTTCAGGTGAAGACTTAGATTCAGCCATTTATTAACACAGTCCTAACGTAAATTTGGAATATTGTATGTGACACGGTCAATATTTCTTCAATTAAAAATTAATATGTAAACCAGATTTCAGTCTCATTTCACACCACTATAACCACAAAGTACTATAATATATACAGAAAACTATAATAACAAACAGCAAATGTACAGTGCAACAAATTGTGCAAAAACCAAACCACAGAGGTTTACAGAACACTATATACTTATCATAGAATAAAATAAAAGTAATACTGATACCATTTTTATACTCGCACAAATCACACCAAAATCATAAAAATGTAGTAAGGAAGCCTGTCTGAGGAAGAACAGGTGTTCTGACACAGACAAAACGGTAATGAATTTCAAATTCAAAAATTTGAATTTTGAATAATTCAGCGAATTTATTGTTTGCCGATAATCGAAATAAGGTTTTAACGTTAATTATTAAAGAAAGCAAGCATATTCACTGTACTCCGAATGCACTGCACTGAGGTGATAGTGATATATATACAATACATATTCATTCCTTTCAAATGATTTTATTTGATCATATTCGTGATGATGAACTTTGTATCTCGAGACTATAGTGTTCTGTGGTATATAATATTCTGAAAGTTCCTAACCTGTGTACCTGAACCTGACAGCCTGACATTTTAGTTACATACTGACACACACATGTGTTGTGTTGTGTTTTTGAAAAGCGAGCACGTGTGAGGTTTTGATTTGGATTTACCAAATTCAAATAATCTACCCATTATAGATATGGCAAAAATAAAAGTAAAGAAGAATAGCCCTAAAAAGGAAAAAACATTGAAACCAAAAGTTGAAGAAAATGTAGTGGTATTACCGCCAGTGAGAATGTCCGATGATCCGGCACCAAAACAGGTATTGCTCATTAGATATTTATTTAATATACTAGCGACCCGCTTCCGGCTACGCCCGTAAAGCAATTCTTTATACACATAAATCATTCTCGTTTATCTATCTTTGCATTAGCGAAAACCATTTCAAAATCCGTTGGGTGGTTTAGAAGTAGTTAGCGAAGTAGTTCGGCGACTTGATTTTTTTCTACTTAAATAAAACCTATAAGGTTTTTATTATATATATAAACCTTCAGTGAAAAATTATCTAACTGATTATGATATATCGTGGTGTAGGAGTTAGCAGCTATACAGACAGGTGCGGAAACATGACTTCAAATTATACTATGTAACGATTAACGTCCAATCCATTGTTCTAAAATATCTAGCACTCTTGAAATAGTTTCTTAAACCGAAATTAACTGAGAGATGTTAACGACGATATTTTACATTACATGATTATTCTTCTCACCTTAAAACTGAGGACATGCTAACAGAGTATACCAGTAAATAAAGTGTAAAATACTTATTCTAAGTGATTTTTTAAAAAAAATTACAGGATGGTATACCTCCGGTTTTCAGATATAAACTGCAAATTTCAATGAATGAAAATCATGACTATATTTCAGGTAAAATGGATCAACAGACAAAGAGTTCTTGTGTTTGCTGCACGAGGCATCAATCATCGTCATCGTCATTTAATGGAAGACATTAAAAAGTTAATGCCTCACCACAAAACTGAATCCAAAATGGAAAGAAGCAAAAATCTGTATGTGGTCAATGAAATTAGTGAAATGAAGAATTGTAACAAATGCATTCTTTTTGAAGGCAGAAAGATGAGGGATTTGTATCTTTGGATGGCTAATGTTCCTAATGGTCCAAGTGTCAAGTTCCTAGTTGAAAATAGTGAGTATGTTTTTAACAAATAATAATAAAATGATATTACCTAAAGCAAGGCCACGGAGACAATGCAATAAATGTAAAACAACTTTCAGGAGTTTATAACATTTTTTTTTAAAATAAAAATAGACTGAAAAGTAATTTCCAATGTTGTAAAACTCAATATGGGTCTGATTTGTTTAAATTGTTTGCATTGTCTTCTTGGCTTTACTTTAGTTAAGAATCATTTTGATCAATTTCAATAGAGGTATGTTTTCCTGAAAAAAAAATAATAAAAAAAAAACGAAACAAGAAATTAATTAATGTCTTGTTCATCTCTTCGATAGAATATCATTTTCATATTTCAGAGCTGTTTATGATAATAATCTTTATTATTAATTTTCAGTTTATACTATGGGTGAACTAAAAATGACTGGGAACTGTTTGAGAGGCTCAAGACCTCTCCTTTCTTTTGACCCACAATTCACCAAGGACCCTCACTACAGTCTATTGAAGGAACTTCTTGTCCAGATATTTGGAGTTCCTAATCATCATCCCAAAAGTCAGCCTTTCTTCGATCATGTGTACACTTTCATGATACTAGACAATAGGATATGGTTCAGAAATTATCAGATTTTGTCTGAGGATGGAGCTTTAGCTGAAATTGGGCCAAGATTTGTTCTTAATCCTGTAAGTTGAAGTTTTACATCCTTATCCGAAATGAAATAAACAGTAACATGCAATTATAATAACAACCACTTTTTCTAGGTTAAAATATTTGCTGGATCATTCGGTGGTCAAACATTATGGGAGAATGCAAAATATGTCAGTCCCGCCAAGCTTCGACAAGCATTCTCTAAAAAGGCTGCGAACAAGTATGAGAAGAGGGTAGAAAAGAAAGTTTTGTATGAGGCTACAAAACCCGCAACGGGCTATCCGGACATGCAGGATGCAGATTTCTTTAAGGGTGATCCGTTGAAACAGGCTGAGGAATTAGCCATAAAAAGCACAATAAAATAAAGTTAACTTTGATCATCACATAGGACTTGTTTTGTTATTATCCATATCCACATATCCATAGTAATAGCCAAATTTATTACATTTTCTAGTATGATGTACTAGAAAATGTAATAAATTTGTAGTATATCTATGTGTAGGGAAGAGCTTTCTGATAAAGTTTTTCTATTTGGCAGAATGTAATCTTAATGTAAAGTCTGGATGATGTAAGGATGAATAACTGTACAAGTCATTCGGACTAGAGCAGCATCCATTTCTTTTTGGTTTTGTTTATTGACAGGACAGATAGATATAGCTGTTCGTCTTCGTTCAATATTTATCAAAGAGATCTCGTACTTTTAAACAAACAAAGTTATGTTCAATTCTTTAACTCTATTGTTCCTTTCAAATTACAAAGCACTTCGAGGATTGAGTTTTTCTCCTCTTCCAGTGAAGCTATTCTTTAATGAAATATGGCCATCAATGAATGAGATATCGGACGTACGCTAACTGCGTTTCGTGACAACTGAACGAGGCTCTGAGAGCGTGACATGAGGCACGCTACGATTGACTTTACGGAGCCCTCAAAATCGTAATAATAATTTTTGTCTTTGTAGGTATCAGTATGCTTTACAAGTTTGATCATAGACATATTCTCGATATACTTATACTACGACAAAGCTGAAACCACCGCGATCCAGACCTGCCGTTTCCAGGGGTTATTATTTTATCAGTTTCCGTACTTATACTTTTATATATCTATTATTATTCAGTGAGTTAATTTTGCGTTTTGATACTCTTGGTCTTATCTTTATACATGTACCTAATTATTCTGTACGTGTGAGTCCTAAACCTAAACCGCTGCTTCCTGAATGGTTCAGATTCACAATTAGACCCCCTCCCCTCGCACATTTGGACCTAATCAGGAATAGAATCTGTAGTACCTACATTAACATGTTTCTGGAGTAGCTTTCCCATTCCACTCACCGGTTTGTTAAACGAGCTCGAGGCTGCTTGTTCACAAATTTTTCAGTGACGTGAGAGGAAAGCTTTATTAGATTTCACGAAAACTTTAATGAAAAATGAACACGTCCAAAAATGCAGTATAATAAATTGGCAGCTACATTAATTTTGCACGTATCCCACCTGCATCTTAAATACAAAATACTATTTTTACACAACGTCTAGACGCGTGAACTCTGAACCCGAGTGCACTTAGTGTAATAGTTTAAAATACTTAACTTCATGGGAACACCTACAGTTGAATTGTTGGAAATAAAAATGTCTAGCCAATAATGTGGCTTTTTATTTCAACAGACTTACACAATATAAATACTATAATATACATAGGTACCTAGTTACTAGTGATGGGAAATGTATATGAGGTACGCCTCATCCATTAGGATTGCATTTAGTTAGGTACATTATCTTCATTCTACACTGAACTGAACAGTTCTGTCCTTGCCTATGCTCTTGTGACTTGTGACCGCGTGGTACTGTATTGTGTACCTATAGATTCATTTAGACAATCAAGTGTCTCCAGCAGTAGATTCACTTTATCTGTATTATGCTTGTTTTGTAAGATAAATAATTGTATTATAACAGGTACACAAGCATCACCGAGGAGTACGTTATATTCGCTTCTGAATAAAAGAAGCACAGTGATCATCTGTCGGATGTTACTACCGCTATATGCCATTGACATTTTTCGATATTTATTTGTTTATCTTGTAAAAACAAAAAGTTATAGTTCGTCCATGTTCGTCACATACAATAAAAATGCACTTACTTACTACCAGCTTGGAATGCTGTTTCTATGTGAAAAAAGTCGTCAACAAACCTCCGTTTTCATAGTTTATGATTGCAGAAAACAATGCCATTTCATCGCATAGTCATTACATGTTTGTAGTAATATGTATTATATTATATTATGTAGTCAAGTCGCTTCTTTTCTTTGACTCATTCAACTTTGCTCATTGATTCAATTTTATACTCTTGTTGTAAAGAGTGACGCCAACGCTATCAAAGATATTCAAAGGTATTTCAAAGTTTAAATGTTGTTGGGGATTTAAATCGTTTAAGTTAGTAATAAAACGTTTTATTCCTCGCTACTGTGGCTCATATACAGGCAGTGAAGCTGTGTTTATTTTGCTAATAAACAATTTGAATCGCTTTAGTTGCTGCTTGCTGGAATTATAAAGGTCTGTGAAAATATATTATTAAATGTAAAGTTCGTCATACTGACTGTCGGTCCATTTGATGGTAGGTGGTTACCGTCGCCTGAAATACAAGTAACGCCACAGGTGCTGAAAGTGTGCTGCCGATCATAGTAGGCTTGGGGATAAAAAATTAGGATAGGACAGGGAAATGGGCTTTGGTATCCCTTACTCAGTCACCGAAACACAACAGCTTATATCCTGTTACTGCCGCCAGACGGTGACAAATGACTGTGAAACGCCGTGTGCCCTGCCAGATCTAGACCAGAACGACCCTGCCGGGAATCGAAAAGATTATGTAAGTATCAATACTTAGAGAAAAAGAAGCTGTTTTGTTTTGGTACAAGAGTAAAGTGGTGCGACAACTCATTAGTAATGAGAATAAGTAAGTACCTACTTAAGTAAGTCGTTACCTTACTTATCCTTCATACATTCTCTGGTCATGTGCTTTTTTCATCATATGATCCTTATTACAAAGAAGATGTATTAGGTACTTAGGTCCAGTAACAATGCACATTTCTCGAGATCAGATCCAATAAATCTTGTAGGTATTAATAGTGTTAAATTTTAAGAAAATACGAGTACTAGTAAAGTATATAATCGAGAATGTCAGTAATAATGGGCTTTTTAAAACGATTAACTTTAACTATCCTATTGCCGAAGGGTTGAAATGTAGTGTGGTCGTTAAAAGCGGTCAAACAGTTGGTTATTTTATTTACGAGCGTGTGAAGTTCGACTCCCGGGTCCCGCAGGTTGAAATAATGGCAGCCGTTAACAAAGAGTTTTTGTTACAGAGTGGTTGAGTGCCGACAACTTTTCCTAAGTTGAGTTTTTCATTTGCGCACTATACCCACTACGTGTTACAATTTACTATCTCTACATTGTCGCATATTTATTCATTATACTATCAATCTACTACAACTACAACTAGATTGATGCATTATACCTGACGGTTATAAATAAAAACATTCTTTTCTTCAACGAAATTAAAGATACGCGGAAACCAAAGTTCAGAAAGAGCGGTTCAGTGATTTTGGTGTGCAAATGCAACAGATCGACTAAGTTATTTTTCTCTCTTTTTCGTTAACTAGTTGTGTTACACAGAGATTTAAATACACAAAAAGCGCCGTATAGTTTAATAATAAGGAACTAGGTTCTCAGTAGCGTATCCAGATTATCTAAGCTAAGGTATCCAAGGCTCCGACTTGGCATAGGTGTAATTGATTTATCCTAGAATCCCATGGGATCCTAGACATGGGAGCCAAGTGGAGGGAGGCTTTTTCACAACTTCAATCAACATTTAATGCAAAAAGTAGGTAATATGGTTTAGCCATAGCCAATTAAGTAAAATTTAATTGTACCTACATATGTTATAATTAAGTAAATAAAATAAAAATGGGCCAAATTACGAAATCGGGCAGAACCGAATGATGATGGTAGGCTGATATCTAACTAGTAGCTAATTCTTATATGATGATAAATAATAATCAAAACAACCTCCGCAAATTTTTCCAGGTTAATAAAATTTTCTTAATATTCTCTCTGTTTTCCAATTTTTCCTCGTTGTAAAATAAATAATAGATTAATGTCACAGTAATGAAGGTTTATCAACGTTTTACGAGCGATGATGCCTGCTTTTATTAAGTTATTGCCGTCAAAAAAGCTGTTAACTTTTTATGGAAATCTGATGGATATTTGCAAGTTCATTAAGTTTTATTACTTCACCGTTATTATTGTATACAGATGAGTTTCAACTAAGTAAGTAAATAAAAAATCAAAGACGCAATGTTAATTGAGACAAACGGACACATCAAATTGAACCAATACTTTCTTATGTGGCTTATTAATTATTTAACACGAGTCAAAAGAAAATATTGGTTCTCTAATATGGTATATTGATAATGAAAGTAATTTTCGCCTATAAAAAAATCACATTACAGAAGATTAGGAAGACTATTTACAGAAAAGACAACTTTCTGTAAAGAGCATATTCCCATGATATTTACTGGATATAAAAACACTTATTATAATAATTATTTAGGCAACATAAACTCTCAAGGCATTATAATACCTCGTGGAAAGCGTCTTAAATCTTCAAAGAAAGAAACTTAAGTCTTCATTGTTATACAAAATGTTTAACAAAATGCAGTCCTCAAGTTAATAACGTGTGAGTAGGGCGTGTAAAGTCAATGGAGCCGTAGCACACGTTTAAGTACCTATTACTGATAAGGAAAAGTTCAGCAGACACCGGTGAGGAGGTGTGCTAGTGAAATATATTATACAAACACACATGTAACCTCAAACACCTCAATAGAATATTCAGAAACGAAGCACCCTAGGATCTGTTAACGGCTTTGTAATGGTTTTTTTATGATTTTTCCCTCCATCAACACCGCCCAAGGCGCTTTGTTTCTCAACGAGTGATTTATACACACTTAGCGGGATGTATGAGATGTTTATGCTTCGCTGTGACTTGAAGATAAGTATTTTTATAATATTCTCTCCTTTTATATCAATACAAGCTGTTCCGCTCCCGGCTTCGCTTGGGTTGCATTTTTTTCCGTAAAAACCTTCCCTGATTATCCCTCTATCCATTGGTGAAAACCGCATAAAAATCGGTGCTGTAGTTTTTGAGTTTATCGCGAACAGACAGATAGACAGACGCGGCGGAGGACTTTGTTTTATAATATGGTAGGATTACATTTTAATACCTAGTCTTTATGAACAATTTATATAGGTATATATACGTTCGGATTCAGTAATATATTGACTTATCTGCTTAATCTTTTTTTTAATAAACAGCCTCTCTGCACACGATTGTAGGCTGTAGGAAGAGATTGGCACATAAAAAACAAATATTAATTTGTTTCACAAATTGCCAATTCAGCAGAGGTTGTTAATTACATAAACAAATTAACATGTATGCGATGAAGCCTCGCGTCTACGGCGTTCCACATAAAAAGTGCACAATTTCATAATTTACTTTGACTAACAATTTCGTTGGCGACGAATGAATGTTTCCAAAATAAATATTGGATAAAGGGAAACAAACATTGGTCGTTCAGCGCCGAAAAAATACATAAATTATGCATAAATTTGTCAATAATTGTCGCGATTGTTTGGTAGGTTCATTAATGATACATTTTCATTTGTAAATACATAACTATAATTAAATTTGTTATTGCAACATTATACATTTTTAAACTAAATAAATTAATATTAAATAGCTATAATAATTTAACTAATGAATACTGTAATATAATTTAGGTGTCTGCTATACAATATAAATATAATATTTTATTCGATGTATGTACCTACCTAGTTATTTAAAGTTTGATCCTTTAATAACTTTTTGTCGTTTTATTATTAAATTTAAATTAAAAATTGAACATATTTTTAATATACTTAAAAATTAATCAAACACTATGTTTGTCAGTAGAGAATAATTTTGAGCGGCAATAGTTGTGAGCAAAAAGTGTTATGTGGTGTCTGGTGAGCAATATCGAAGCGAGTAAACATTTGCTACCGCCCCACGCCCTCTACAAATGCCGGGATGAGTTTTCACAGCTGTCTACCACTAATATTGAAAAGCACTGTGCTCAAAATAATCATGTTTTCTTTATTAAAATGCGTTTCGTCATCAGTCTGAATTACCAACTATTATGTTTATCATGTTTATCTACACATATCTATACATCTTCTATACATTATTAATAAATAATATCTATGCATTGAAAATGCTAAATTCTTCTAAACCATTGAACGAATGTTGATACAGTTTTCACTAATGGAAAGACCGATATACGAAAAAGATTTGAGTTAACGAAAAATGTTACTTTACAATTAGTAAGTCCCGAGAACGTCTTATGTAAAACCTTATCTGGCCTCACAAGGTCCAATTAGTCGAACATGTAGACTGTTGCATGTCTTCTTTATATCTCCACAAATTTACTAATTCGTACCTAAGGTGACTAAGGCCTTATTAGGATAAAGATCCTATAGATCGGTGTGCCTTACACACCGATCTAGAAGATCTATTCTCCTTTTGAGTTTGTTTATGTTACATGTGTAACGGAGTTACATACAGGTTACATAGTTACAAGAGGACTACCAGTCAGCTGAAGAGTCAAAACAAGAAAATATTGAACACTTCGTTATGGCAATGTTAAAAATCATAGTGAGACAGAGTAAAGTAAAACAAATTACGTGAATTAATAAGAGCGGCGCAGTGCAAAGAGCGCACAGGGCCGTTTTGCAATCATTTAACTGTTGAAACTTTTAGCGGTCCCGGGACTGACTCATAAATATTAAACCAAACACCGATTCAAACCCGGGTTTTATTTGCTACGTGTGTTTCGCTGCGTCTATATCCGGATTGCCTTTACAATTTCCCATATTTATGTAATATTTTTGGGATTTAATCCAAACACGTATTGGTCATATTCGTAGCACATAGTTTTTAGCGTCCACATAGAAAGGTTACATAAAATATACGCATAGAGCAAATAGAGCAATTACAAAATTAACAATTACTTTTAATGAAAGAATTAGTTAAACCTTTATAACATAAATTTGTCAAATTTAAATTATTAATTTATTAATATTCTTTTTTGCCCCAAATAATACCTCTTAATTGAATTTTTTCATTATTTACGTTGTAATTTTTTTACGGAATATTATTAACTAGCTCATCCGCGTCTTCGTACGAAAAATAAAAAATATATAAGCAATATGATGGTTGACCTCTTGTTGCTATAACACTTTGGCCAGGCTTTAGTTTTAAATTTTATTTTAGATGATCCATCGGGAAAAGTCCTTTTTTTCTGGATTAAAGGTACCCTATGTCATTTCCTGTATCCTTGACAATGTGTATGCAAAATTTCACGATGATTGGTTGAGTAGGTTTGTAGAGGTTAACATTAAAAAAATGGACTCACTCAAAGGGTTCCAGCGTATGTTGTGTAAATAGTTCATCCATGTTGTGAATTGAGTGTTGAATGTTTTCAATAGCCCAAAAACCATCGAAGGTCCAACTTAATTTGGAACTATGCTG
Source organism: Synanthedon myopaeformis (assembly GCA_944738685.1). NCBI lineage: Eukaryota > Metazoa > Arthropoda > Insecta > Lepidoptera > Sesiidae > Synanthedon > Synanthedon myopaeformis. The sequence goes on from OX122919.1 coordinate 9,746,335, forward strand.
TTCCATACATCGCATCGGGATTCTCTCATTTTTTTTAGTTCAATCGGTACACCAACTACAAATTTTGGGATAAACTGATGTTTTATTACGCTATGAAATTTTTAGCATTGGGATTTCCATTTATTTACAAATGACACACACTGAAATTGCTTGCCATGTGCGACTGTTTTGCTACGTGTTCTTTTAGTGACAGACAAAAACCGATATGGGATTTTTGTTACGATCAATTTACTCTTCCTTTATATCAATTTATAATATATAAAACAAAGTCCTCCGCCGCGTCTGTCTGTCTGTCTGTTCGCGATAAACTCAAAAACTACTGCACCGATTTTCAGGCTGTTTTCACCAATTCTCGAGTGATTCTCGAGGAAGGTTTTAGTATATAATTTTCTCGCGAGCGAAGTTGCGGGCATCAGCTAGTAATATTATAAAGCCAAAAAGATGCAAATTTGAAATGAAATTGAATTCAGGAGGTAGTATAGGTAATTTAAGAGAATTATTTGGCCAATACTTAGAATGGACTTAGGCTATGTTTTATTACAAGGTTAATTACTAATAAAATATTTTGTGTAAATCTAAGTTTTAGTGCTTAATTATTAGTGAATGGATCTTTAATAATGGAAAGGTACACTAAGAAGAAGAATGTATTGAAATTAGAAAAACGCGAAATAGATGTCTCGTTAATTGTTTCAAAAAGCATTTAAGCCAAGATTAAAGTAAATTTTATGTGTAAAATATTGTCTGTACAAACCATTTCGTTTAGTTTCTAAAAAATCTTTTCAGAAACTTTTTTATTCAGCGGATAAAATGCCACAAGGGTCGAAGCTTGCTCCTGATGGGCCGTTTTGAGGCATTCGTTAGAATGTGGCGACGTCCAAATGGTGGTCAAAGATTTTTTTTACAAAATAAAGAAAAATGCTCGTATGTTTTTGGACGCGATGCATTTAGACGATAATTGATAAGGTTGATAGTGCGGTAGCGACGCTCTTGATGCCCCCATTAATGGAAGGGCCGCGTCCTTCGTCCTATGGTTGTGACCATTAAATGCCAAGACTCCACAAAAACAGTGCATTAAGAAACAAAATAATTGCAATAATAGATGTATAACAGTTCCAAAATATGTTAATAGGTATTTCACGTGGTTATTCGAAAAGCGATTCACAATTAAACATATGGCGCGGAAATTGATTGTGCCTGACACGACATGACATGCCGCTACATCGCGACACATGACTTCGTTTCATGATGAACCGTGACAAACCAACATGGCGGCGGGTGACGTCGCGCGCGATGTAATTTTCAGCGACCGCACGTAAATGGTTGTCCGAGAACCGATAGTTAGATGAAAATTGAAATGTGGCTGGTTCCACTTAGTTCAATGTTATTTCAGTATATTATGATAATAGAAAGAATTAAAATTTAATTTTGATTTTGCAAATTATCTTCATATGAATATTTTACTAGCGACGACCTTAGGCTTCGCAGGGATGCATTTTTTTGGTGCCAATTATATACACAAAACCTTTTTTCTATTATGAAAACCGTATCAAAATCCATCGAGTGGTATGGCCGAAGAAGTTCTTTTATGAAAAATTCTATGTATCTTGATGGTAACTGCCTGCCGTCCCCGTATGCATAGGCGCATGCCTTGACGCAAGCAATGTAATAGTGATATAAAGTGTGTTGCCCACCTTCATAGGAGTCTCTTACTCCCTCTCGCATCGAAAGAACAACATACAAGTAGTTATAGCGTGGTTTTCTGTAATAAGAATATTTGATTCCATTTGTCGAGTGGTTGCAGTGTAACTTTGGAAATAATTTTTCAAAGTTGGCTCTGGTCTAGGTGTTAAGTGGGTTTCGTAGTCATAAATTGGACAGCCTATCTGGCGGCAGTGACAACCTATAAAGAAGTTGTGTTTAGGTGATTGAGCAGGGATGCCAGAGACCATTTCTTTTCTCTATCCCTTCCTAGTCCCTTATCTTTAATACTACTAATGGCGGCAGCGCACACTAGCAGCATTTGTTGTGGTGCTGCTGCTTGTGTTATAGGCGACGACAACCACCAACCATCGAGTGGACCGTTAGTCTATCTGACGACCTTCACACCAAAAATCTAATTCAACTTCAATTCATCTAATATGCCTATAGGCAAAATTTATTTCAGTTTTCAAGTAATAGATACTGTATAAAATTAAATTAATATATTTCTATTTATGATTTTTTTAATGATTTTATTTCGTCCTTGGAGTAATATACTTAGACAATCACGATGTCTGCCATGTCTGTTCTGTAGCAGGATCTGTAGATAATAAACACCTTGCATGGCTTGTGCTACGTGACATAGATTATTATGCTGAATTTATGTACTGGTAGCAAATAAATCTGATATTAAACAACATTAATTTAGTTTCTTGAGGTGATATGTTAAAGGCAGTAGATTATAAATAGGTGCTTATAGATTAAATTTTCGGAGGAATTGTCTAACTCCTTGCGAAATCCTCAAAAATAATAATAATAAAAAATTGCGGTGCATTAGAAATTTATGTAGGTACCTATATAAAAAAATTTTAAATGATAAATTATTGTGTTATTAAATACGCTTAACAATCATTAAAACGATAGTATAAAACAAAGTCGCTTCCCTCTGTCTGTCCGTCTGTCCCTCTCTCTGTATTGTATGCTTAGATCTTTTAAACTACGCAACAGATTTTAATGCGGTTTACCCTAATAGAAGTAGCGTTTTTTTTTATAAAATAAAGACATAGATAAATAAAGAAATTAATTTAATTTGTTTTGTGCGCTGTATTAGGATTGATGGGAGACTAGAATTACTATAATGTGGTACATGCGACATTACACAGACGCTGCTTGGATTTCGATCAATATAATAGGTATGTGTGGACAGTTTAATTATCACATGCCATTATTAAATTTAAATGCGAATGTTTGTACTTTTTGTTACTCAATCACGCAAAAACGGCTAAACTGATTTAGAATTTTGCACACAGATAGTTTATTACTAAGTTATACATAGATAGTTTATATAGGATACTTTTTATCCTGGAAAATTTTTGGGTTTCTCTAAGATTTTCAAAAAACGAACTACAGCGCGTACGAAGTCGCGGACACAGTTAGTGTAAAATATATTCGACATGTAAAAACAGAAATTGCTTTTGTCAATTAAATGTACTTTCAAGCTAATTTAACCTATTTTTTACATATTTATTTACCTACAAATATACTCATACATGTTTTAAATCGTCATTAGTCATTGCGGCAACATCTTTCCTTGCACTTATTCGTATTTTAACTGCTCAAAAATTATGTACCCACTCCATTAAAAAAAGACAAAATTGTACACACATTTTAAGTAAAATACACGTTAAAAATATTCATTTCTCAGCTTTTTCGTTTTAGTTTGCGATTTGTTTTTTTTTACACTGCATTTCAATTAGGAAAATTAAAAATACTCATGAAACAAGTTGGAATTACATACATACGCAGCATGGCATTTGATGTTAGTACAGTACATAATTTTGTTTCTTGTTAAGGCGCTTATATAGGATGCTTATGCTTACATAGGATAACTTTTTATTATGCTTACATGGATTTTTTTCATCTCGTAAGTCAAATTTCAGTCGCTTTTTTGAACTAGACATGCAGTAAACAACAAGTTACTGGTTGCAGTAACCAACCAGATGACCGCCGTGAAATAGTGAAATAAAAGCATACCTACTTGTACGTATTTTCCCATATTTTCTACTTCATCACTCTAGTAAAGCTCGCATTCTAGTCTAGTCCTGTATATAGTATATAGAAAATTCTATACTTATTAATGTAAATTTAAATTGATTCTGTTTTTATTTGATTTTTCAATTTATTTTATTTAAGACCTTATCTTTTTGTGTACCTGTCTACTCTTAAACATTAAACAATAATTTAATTATCCTCTATATCTATCTATATTTATAAATACATATTATCTACATCTATATCCAGATATTTATTATATACCTAATATACATATTATTATACCATTTTAGATGTGACGATTTATAAATTAATTTCAGGCAACTTTTGAGAAATTCCTCTTGAGTTACTGAAATAAATTGCTTTTTAGGAATAAGTTCACCATTTCGTATATTTTCTAAGTACTAGTCTAGTTTCTGTAATCTATTATTTCTGCACAATAAAACGCCAGTTCATACGCTTTAAACAGCATTTTAAAATACAGATTATGGCCTTTTTACAGTTCACAAAGCGTTTTCGATAAACGAGCACTGCTTTAAGTTTTTAATAAACGCAAAATTAAAAATGAAGCTGTTTAATGTTGTAATAAAACATGCATGCTCCACGCTAAATGTCCCCATTTTCCCCACTAGAGACGTTACCTAGCCGCTCATAATTTCGGCAGGATCGAATTTTATTTGCTAATATATGGGGTAACGAGTAAATTTTGAACCGTGCGGATAGTCCGCCGGTGGCCATTGCTAGCACCCGCGTCAACTCACGGAAACGTTGGAATAGAGTGGACATGATACATATCATTATGATATATTGGCTAAGATAATTTCACTGTGGTAATAACCACTTCTTCACAGAAGCATAGTTCACAGTTTTCTATTATGTTTAGGTGAATGAGTAGTTTATAAATCCTAAATCTTTTGAGGTCGGCAGCACTCTTGCACTACCTCGGCTGCTGACACAGCAGAAACAGGTTCCATCCTTACATCCTCTAACCTAAAAGATAATCTAGATTTAGAATTTAGATGGACTTGCTTCCAAATTCTTGTTCCAAGTGTTTGTTTCCTTCAAATGTTTGAGAAAACATTGCTGGATCCAGGTAATGGATGATTAATAATGGACTTACGTACCCAATCGAATTGGTAACTTTTCTAGTAAACTTTTAATAGAGATGAAATTCCTATTGTTTTTCATTTTTAGATTACTATTTATGATTCAGATTACTAAAAATGACTTTTATGGCTTACGAATCTCATCACTTAGTTAGAAAATAGCAACTGTTATTTCTTAATTTTCAATTGTTGCGTGTTTTAGATTTGTAAAACAGGACATGTGTGAAATTACAGATATGTCCACATTATGATAGCCGCGATCTCATCCAGTCTCCGGCGACCGCCAGACATTATTTATACACGCCGGCGGCGGCGCCCTAACGTGACATATTTTAAAGCGACCGTTTTAATAAGTCGCTGTGAACCTCTGCTTTCTAAACGTATAGAATATGGAAGAGATTCTCGAGATATTTGTGTTTATTTAGGCACTGCGACTGTACGACTGTATACGGAGTATACGGAACTTCCTTATTCTAAACAAGAAACGAATTTGGAAGAAATTGTTTCCAAATGTCTGCAAGTAATTAGACGATCGCAAAACACATTTTCCTGTTACACTCTTTTTAGTAATAATCTCTTGCTTTATCTGTGAATGAAAACAAATTAAGGAAACCTGCTTGTTGTAGAAGATTAGTAACGTTCTAACACATAAATTTTCTAAATATCCTTAGTCTCCTAAGGATCGTAACATGATGTTAAGAAGCCTTATAACATTTTTCCGTATACAACTATAGTGTGATTCAACAAAAACAACAAAAAAACCTTCAGATTTATTATATAAGTAAGTATATATGTTATTCTGGATGTGGAATAGACATAAATTAGTGTATATAAACGAGCAAATATTACCTCTTTGATCAAATTTCGGCACCATCCATTAATTTATGGTTGCGTTGTTGCCCGGGAGTCTACATAACTCGAGCGGATTGCCGTAGACTGGACATCTCCCGGACCTCCTGAAGCATGTGTTGCTAATTGATGTTCTCCGAGGGGCCTGAAAACCTCTCGATTATGGCTTTTACGTAATTTGGTATAAAGCTCTATTTATACCAAATCGTAAAAGGTATAATCGTGAGTTTTACAAGTTGTTTAGTTTTGTATGTGTCATACGAGCTGTGGTACTCGTATGGCTATGGCCATGCTCTTATAAATACCAGAATTAAATTATAGCCATTATAACTAAAATATTATAAATGCGAAAGTGAGTTTGCTTGTTACGCATATACATTTTAACTTTTCGAGAGATCTTCATGTAATTTTGAATGAACTTTGAGTTCGGAAAAGGGTGTATATGGTGTTCATTCAGAAAAAAAAGTCTATTCCCGAGTGACTCGGACTAAGTCGTGGGAGCAACATATTTATTTTTTATGTAATAAAAAAAAAAATTTTGAACGAACCAAAGCTTCGTTAAATAATGGTTAATTAATGCATGTGGCCATTTTTTGTAAACATTCGTTGGACTTTTGACAACTCTTTGCTCTGCAAAAATAAAAAATGAAACAAAATATTTACGTTTAAAAGCCGACGATATGTAGGTTTTAAAGTTAAATCGATATTCGTTTTGCAGGGTTTAATATTTTATGTCGTGTAATTACTTACCTACTATAAGACTTTAATTTTATACGATTGATGTTGCGGTTTTTATACAAATATACAAAAATCATTGGAAATACACACTTGATAAGCTTTTATCACAGACAGTTTCGAAATAAAAATATGTAAGAATAAAGTAAATATTGCAACGACGAAACTTGAAATAGGAATTCAATATGTTTTAAAATTTTTCCTAGTGACGATGTAGTTTCTTATAGGTATGTAGGTATACTTGTATATCTAACTGAGAATCTTGGTGGATTTCATCATGAAATTGAAAAAGTTCAAAGAATATTAAACTAAACGAATGACTCAACTCATGAAAGTTTATCTGTTACCTGAAATAAATGCATAAAGTGTTTGAGTTTCGTGTGATAAGAACGAATTAAACATACTGGCGCATATTTTGAAATTAACTTCAATTATTATCAATCGCATAATATAACGAACGTAGACAGTTGTTTTTTATTACCAAATTTAGTTGTCCTAGTATGAAGCAGTGGCGCAGTGGAAGAGTGCTGGGTCCATAACCCAGAGGTCCGTGGATCAAAACCACGCTCTGCTAAGCTTTTTATATAACTAAGCTATCCTCTTAGTTTATTTAAAGCTATACTCTAGCTAAAGCTATACTTTTACTACATTTTCAATATGAAAATATATTATTGTCCTGGACTAAAATTTATTTTTTTATTAAAAGGTAAATATTAGTTTTCTAATATTATAAATGCAATCAGTAATATTTGTTTTTTTTTTTTTTATCTCTATAGTACAAATAGTCCTTTGGCTAGGTACGAGTATACAGTCTAATGCTCAAATAAGGGAAAAAATGAATTCTTCTAATTTTTTTTTAGGTATCAAAGTTACCCAGAGTGAGGGGCTATTTTGACATAGCATTGAAATGCACTGCAAGTCATAGTAATCGCTTAAAAGCTTACATTGATAAGCTTTCTACAAAAATAAGAAGCAATATTCATAATTTTGAGTGAAAATTTTATGAAAATTTAATAAAAGAGGCCAAAATAATCAACATTTCTTTATTTTTTCGTAACAATTAGAACTTTGAGAAATTAACTTAGGAATAGAGATTCTTACAGTAATAACGAACAATTAAAGGTACATTTACTTACATTAAAGTACTGATTACTTGCTTAAACATTTTTTTAATTAATAAAAGTAAAGAATCACAAAGTAAACGAATCACAGAGATGATACACAAAAATAATCAGCTAAACTTAACTTCAAAAATATAATTTGTGTTTTATGCAATAATTATTATGACGAGTATTACAATCTCAGCGATAAAATAATAACTTAGTCATCTAAATCAATCGGATTTCTCACAAACTTCACACTCAAACATCGGATTTTTGAATCTGTTACAGATTTCGCACACCCATTTCTTGCAAGTGACACATTGGATCCATACCTTGCGAAGCCGATAGAAATATAGTCGCATTTGCATACAGAACATAAGTTCGAATTATCCTTCTTTGACAGCTCAATCAATGTAACTTATAAAGACGCCAACAGACCTGTTCTAACCCATTGTCAATTTAGCCCCAAAATCTGTCAATGTTCCCCTGGAAGTCAAACCCCGTTTGACGGTAAACGTTTAAGATGAATGTCAAAAACATGTCACCAGTAGAAACCTTTTAAAAAAATTAATCTAAACTTGGTAGATACAAGTTTTCAATATCTAAATGGAAACAGTACCGCATAGAACACTTAACCTAATAGTTTATTGATGTCAAGTGTCACGGTAGACATGCGGATCTCGTTTATCAAAACATTTATGAGGCAAAATCAACAATAGGAAAACATCGCCATGGAACTACAATTGTCTTATTAATAGAAATTGTGACGGTTTTGAGGATGAAATCATTGTGAAAAGGAAAAATAAACTACTCCTGAGGGTGGGGAACCAGAATTTAGTATATACACCTAATTTTTAAATGAGAGGAAGATTTTACTAACAATTAAAAGGTTTTATAAAACTTACCTGATAAATGTGAAAGTGAGTTTGTTTGTTTGTTAAGCTTTCACGCCTCAACTACTCAACCGATTATGATGAAATTTTGCATACACGTTGTCAGGGGTATACTGTTCACGAGGCATTGTCTAAAAATTAACGTCTGTCATAAATGTCAATAAAGATTGACTAAATCTTATAACACTTAAAAGAGGCGGGGATGAAGTCGCAGGAAAAGCTAGTAGTTTATTAAGTGATTAACTTCTATCATTATGCTATTGACTAATCAATGGAAAATGATTTGTTTATTTGCTTAGCATTCACTTAATACTTTATTAAGTAAGTAATTAATAACAGTTTGGCCATCAAAGTGTACTACCACAACCTACCCAGTTAGGTAGGGTCGAACGTTAAGGACGAAATGGGGATGCCTCACCAATTTGTAAGAACATAAACATAGTTTACGACACAGTTAATGAAAACCGAACTGTGTACTTACTTGCGCGAGTATGTATACTCACAAAAGATGTAGTTCGACACTTCTTTCTTTGGTTGGTTATAGTATAATATACGAATATAAGAGATGCCTAGCTACTACCCGAAACTTCATCAACGTCCCTTTTTCTTAGGAGTTGAAATATTTATTCACTCTTTATTGCTCATATATATTTTTGTCAAACGTGATTTTTATAATTTTCATTTTTATAATGATTTGATTGATTTCATTGTACAACTTAGTGCTTTCTATTTTTCTGGATAAAAGGTACCCTACAACGTACTTTGTATCCCATACCTCTTATCCTCGCCTTACTTTTATCCTATCAGGACATTCAGCGGACTTGCAAACCCACTGGTCTTGCATGTGTTTTATAGGTGACTGTAGTCACCTACCATCAATGTATTTGTGAGGACCTTATCTACAGAAAATCTATGAATATGAACTGGTTGGGAATAATAAGCGTTCCCCCTTTTTCAACTTGTTCATATAAGTAGGTTCATATAGTCAGAGGAGGTCGTCAGGTTGAGGAGGTACTCCCAGACGATCCTCCTCCAATAGTGGAAGGAAAGGGTGGCGGAGCCCAGTGCGGGCCGCCCGACGATTGAGGCCATTCGCCCCTCCCTAGAGGAATGGCTGGCGAAGCGGCGCGGGGCCCTCACGCTCCGCCTGGTGCAGGTGCTTTCGGGGCATGGTTGCTTCGGGCGTTACTTTCACCGGGGGACCGTGAGAGAGCCTACGGAGGAATGCCACCATTGTGGCTGCGCTGTTGACACTGCACAGCACACTTTGGCTGAATGCCCCGAATGGGCAGAGCAGCGCGCCGCTCTGTCTCTCGTCGTGGGCGCCGATCTCTCGCTGTCGGCCGTCGTGAAATCGATGGTTAGCAGTGACCTTGCGTAGCAGATGATGCTCACGTTCTGTGAGCACGTTATGTCGCGCAAGGACGCGGCGGAAAGGCAGCGGGAAGAGGATCCCAGCCAATCCGCCAAAGGAGGCTCGGGCGCAGGCGGCTGCTCTATGTTCGCCGCCTTCCACCCTGACCGGGACCCAGGCGGTGGTCTTGGGGGAGACTACGCCGAGGTTCTGACAGGGAGGATAGGCCTCCCCGCGCTGGATAGCCATGGCGGGGCACCGAAGTCGTGTCATAACGTTCCCGCGACACCGCCCGCAACGGCCGCGCTAAAAAGTCGTTGGGTTTTAGCCGGTACAAATCCGGCATAACCCCGCAGTGTCCCCTACACTGCCGGGTATTCAAGAGGATTTCTCAACGTTAAAAAAAAAGGTTGGCTAATGAGTTCATAACTTAGTTATAAGTCTATATATATTATAGATCATGCCATTAACTAAAACATTATTTATTGTACATTTATTTATTTGTAGTTGTACATATTAAAAATAATGTGCATAGAGTGCGCAGATCATGCACCCTTTTGATGAAATGTGTTTTAAAATTTCTACTTTAATAACTCGAAGAAATCTCCAAGTGGCAGGGTCATACGTATTGTTATAGCAGGGTCAGAATGACCCCGGTCTTACAAACTGCCTGTTTACGACCGTAAAAGCCTCTAACTTCGCGTATTGACGCTGTAAGGACTCAAGTTGCCGATTAATTGCTCGCTACTGTGCGTTTACCAAAAGGGTAAGATGAAATGAGTCTCATACGAGCTCTTGAGAAAGCGAAGCATTATCGACTTTCTTTTTATATACTTTCTTTTGTCTAACTTAAAATATGTAAGTACTAAAAGTGTACAAGTTCAGGAAAACTTCTAATTTATTATCAATATCTGTACACATTTTTAAGGTAAAGGAGCGTATATTTCTTCCAATTGTCGTTTCTATAACTTAAAATCTTAAAATAACACCACTTCGATTTATTCCCTTCGGTGTCGAATCTCTGGGTCCGTGGGGTCTCAACGCTCTTAATTTTTTTAACATCTTATCAAAACGTTTGGTCGACATAACCGGCGATTCTAAAGCTGGCTATTACCTCGGTCAACAGATTAGTATATATTGCCATACAACGAGGTAATGCAACCAGCATGCTTGGAACCCTGCCAAAGGGACCAATGCTTTATAATTATATATACATATATTTTAAATAAGCTTATTTTTAGTTTGTATTATAGATTTAAAGTAGTGACTTGTAAGTGTCTGAATGGAATTTATTACTAATAAATTATGCATTATAAAATCACAAAGCAGTTAAATAGCTTATTGTGGCGCTGCAATAAATATAATAATAAAAACAATCTATATTTAAAATTATAAACTTACCCCCGACATTATATTGAGCCCAAACACGCTATATATGTCTGTCTTGAAAACTGTTTTGAAGACAGAAATTTCAACACCAGATAATGTAATAGGAATGTAGTAATGTTAGGAAACAGAATACTGGATGTGTACTGGAGTTTCTGTAGTTGATTATAGAAAGATTACGAAGGAGATTTATTATAAAGTTAACATTTAAAAGAAAGAAAGAAAGTAGTACCATGGTTTAGGCTTAAGCGCAGGTAGATATAACTGGGAGACAGCATATATTTTAGCCGGTAAGAAACCTGCACTAATTTTCTGTACCGTTTAATTGTTGATGACTGATTTTCTGTCCTGAAAAAAGTTTTCAATGAAGTCAATATAAATGGATTCTATATAGTACGAGTAAACAGACACTAATACTTGACACTTCAGTCAGCCTATGTTCGATGTAACTCGTGGAGTGCTTAGTGGTAAGACTTAGGCGTTGATTATGTTTGAATTTATATATATATATATAAGTATGGAACAGGTGAGCAATTAATCAAGTGGGAGGCCGCTGTAATCCACAAATGTATTCAGCGTTTCTGGTAGCCGGCGGGCGCGTTATCTCTCCATACCAAACTTGGCTCGTTATTCCGACCATATTAAGATATAATTAATTGTACAATCTGCCGCTTTTATATGAGTACAAAGCGTCTCAGGAATAGACTGTTTCATTCAAATTGTTATTTTAATTGTATTTAAATGTTACTACATATAATAAAACATTTTTTTAATATTTAAAAAATATTTGATCAAGCAGATGTCGAGTCTTTTTCTTTATTCTATACAAAAATGCTGGCAAAAATGTTCAAAACTTACTTTAAAAATTGATAAAATATCAAGTTTAAGCTACGTTAAGTAAAAAATGTCCCAGTAGAAAAGCAATTAGACAAAGCTAATTAGATGCAATTAATGTTGGAACTATCTTGGCAAACGATATTGGCTGTGTTCTACTATGAGATTGTTAGAGAAAAAATATCTAATTTGAAACAGGTAGCTTTTGAAGTAAGTGTTATTATGGACATGAACAAATGAATTTATGCGTAAGTTTATAAATTTATAATTATTTATGATTTTTATATTATTTATTTCCTATGACTAAAATTAGAAGGCGAATAAAAATATATTGTTGTGCAGTCATTTCAGACTTCTTTCGTATCATAAATGGAACTTTAAACCTTAAAATATGTTTTCAACAAATAAAGATAATGACATTATGAGCTTTCTAGATTTCACAGAATAGAATAGTTGTACGCTCTTATCTAAAACATCGCAGAGACTGTTCTAACTTGTTCGATAATAAGTACATGTAGGGACGTTAAAACAGCAACAACTATATTTGCATCGTTAAGGTTACCAACACGACAACTTTGTGCGACCTCCTGGACATTATTACAAGTACTTGCGTTTCGCCGCTTATTCGGATTACCTGTGAATTATGGCTAATGGGCACAAATGTGTTATTTCCTTCTTAACATTGCACTTAATGGAACAAACATTTGTGATGTCACTTTTTTTCTATTATTAGTCAGCCGTCAACAAGAAGAGTATTAAACACTATACTTTTATATTCCAATATTTGATAAACATGAAGAACTAGCGACCTGCTCCCGGCTTCGCACGAGTGCATTTTTTTTACAATTTATAATATAAAAACCTTCCTCGTTTAACGCTGTTTCAATAGTGAAAACCGTATGAATATCCGTTCAGTAGTTTTTGAGATAATCGCGAACATAAATACATATACACAGACAAATGCTGTGGGGGACTAATATATTCATTTATTACTAAACTTGTAATAAATACTTTGTACGCGCAGTTTTCGTACGCTTGATATTTCGGTATTCGGTATAACTTTTTTGTTTGTAAACCGATTGGAATAAAACAAACACTAAATGTTACAGGAAACTTACTGAAATACATCAATGAAAATCGCATTCAATTCGGTCAAGCCGATTCTGAGATTAGCGTGCACAGACAGACAAAAGTAAAAAAAAAATTACCTCGGTAACATAAGTATACCTACAACATGTACAATTGTTTTTTTGAATTAATATTTAATGTAGAGACACGTATCGTTTACGATTTTATTATTATGACATCTAAATCTGTTGTTTCCCACACGAGGATTATTTTGAACAAAACGTCATCTTCACAATAAAACACAGTGTATCCAGTAAACCCCGTTTACTTAATTCTATTATACAACGTTCGTTCACACGATAAATAAAACCAGGAACGTTTACAATTCTCATTGTATTTCCATTCGTAATCGTCCGAGCTGAACACAGTATAGAATAAATTTGACTAAAAAACAACAGGGAAATATCTCATTTTTACAAGAGTTTAATGTTCCTATAAATCACTGTGATATACTTTTTAATCTGATAGATAGCTACCCATTTCGGTGGAGAGTGTGTGATGTATTGTCTTTTAATTGCATTCCCCTCAATGAGGGCTTGAATTTACGGCAGTTGGTTGTGTTGCTTTGTTTAAAATGTGAAAAAGCGTCATTTTAGGTGGCCTTTATTAGTGTTAATAGGTGATGCTAGGTCACATTCCTTGAATTCCTAAATCCAAAATATTCCTTGAAATAAATTGAACTTTAAAATAGAGTATATTATGAGGCATTGATATACCTTGGTTTATGCTGATTCAACTCTTTAATTTTTCAGCACTTTTTGCTTCAGATCTGAACTTTAAGTTAAGATATTTAAAGCAAGAAAGAGTCCAAAGTCCAAAATTGTGTTTCTTTTCCTAGTGCTCTTTGTATATGCTTTTATTTATACTAATGATAAAATATATATTAGTTAAAACATGATTAAGCCTGATAAATACTTGTAACATTATTTATGACATGACTTTTTTTTAACTAAGGAATCGAAATCTAAAAGTGTAAGCAAAAGTTAAAAGCGTAATCAGAAATTATTATAAAATTATTACTAATTAATACTACAATTAAACCAGTATTTAATTTTCTGTAAACACTTATTCAGGTATTATAATTTTAAATTTAAATTTAAATTTTATATTGTAGTTAATTTTATTGCTTGCTGATGGTTTTAGCCAATAAAAATAGCCAAGACCTCTAGCTAGCTAGCTAAGAATAACCCTTAAGTTTTGTTTAAAACTCACTTAACAAGCGTTTTCTTGTTGTTATCCATTTTGTTTATCATTGAAAGGGCCCAAAGTTTAAGGGAAAGTAGTTAAAGAGTAGTTTTGCGAAGTCCCTAAGAGGAAACCATTCGTATTGAATAATGTTTCCTCCTAGCCTCTTTATTATGTACCTCTATTCTGGTGGAAGACATTTGTAACTAAAGTAGATTCGGTTCGACGCTTGCCAAAACGAATTATCCTTTGCAGGATATTACTCTTTCTCTGATATTTTGGTTGTGATTATTTCTCTATGACCTGGTTTATTAAATAGTGTTGCTATGATGTTTTTTACACTAGGTACTCGCTCTGGCTCTGCATATCTGAGATATTTCTCCACAATCATTAGTTTATTGATAAACTACTAAAAAAATTGGTTCGACATGATTTTACTGACTTTCGCTTCCAGAGCGTTTTTGATTCCCAAGCTACTTCAAGCCTATTCCACTTATTTGGTGATTGTTTTTAATTACTCCCATCCTTATACTTTACCCTATATATTAATTTCTAAATTTAAACTAAGGGTCACGCTGACAGCGAGGTAAGGCCTAAACTACGAGTTGTTCGGTTAATAATTCATAGTTTGTTTTCTCCTTACAATACGCGCCTATGTGACTAAGCAATTACAAATTGTTATTGTTACAATTATAAAGTTGTGGGTACACTAAACAAAAACAAATATTCTTTGTATTCTGCTAGATTAATAATGTTTTATTTTAAGTTTCAATTCATATAGCGCACCTGATATGAAACTTACCCGCCCCAACGCAAATTGAATGCGTTCGGAATATTAGCTAAAACTTTTACTTTATTTATTTAGAGTATCATTAGTGACCCGCCCCGATTTCTCACAGAAGCTATTTTATTTAAAAAATTAAATACATATATATAAAGCATCCTTGTTTATCACTGTTTCCATTAGTGAAAACTGTATCAAATTATCTGTTTTTGCAGACTAGTAATTTTATACCGGAAATCGGAAGTCAAAATAATAATAATAATAACATTTATGGTTAGTAGCGTCAGCTTTCTACATCAGTAAAACTTTACACACGCAGATTTATCCGTTTACATAAAAATATTTTTTTCTTCTCAAGTAAAATCTTGAAATTTTTATAATGAGGATTAGAAAACATGCAAGAGAGAGAGGTCCACATGTATCTCACTTCAGTGACAGATCAAGCGTACCTTGACCGTGCGCTAATCACAACGCCGTACCCTGTTTCACATAAAGGCAGACATTGGCCTAATGGAATAAACGGTTGCTTAGAGCAAGGTTGTAACGTTCGGATCCAGGCAGTCCTGCGGGCCCCGACCAACTGCGCTGCCGTCAACTCATACTACTCCGGACAATTGCCTATAATGATACCACTCGAACGCGTATCCGTTCAATCAGCCGCTAAGACAACACTACTCCTCAGTGTACACGTAGACTTCTGATACTACGCAAGGAAGGGATCGATTTGCGAACGTGGATGCGACGGTGTGCCAGTGATTTATTTCTATACAACCAGTTATGCAGGACAATGGAGAGTGACCCGTTTCCAGTGAAAGAATTCCCAAAAATGTGATGAATAATGACATTAAAAAGCAACAATGGACGCTTTGGGAATGTCACAGAATCGAAAACCCGCGAAGATAGGCAACGATGATTGATTGAATTTTAACGTGGTGTTTAAATTTAACGATATGAACGGCATAAGTGCTTCTGTGGAGAAGCCACAGGAGGTGCCGGTGAAAGATGAACCTAAGGTTAAGAAGTCGGGAGTTCGGGAGAAATTGTTGCAGATTAAGGCGAACATTACTGTTGAGCCTATAATAGCTTGTTATATTATGTCCAATGTGTTTTCGGGGTTGGCTGTTCAAAATTTAAACTTGGAAAAAGCATGTCGAGTCAATTTGGGTTACAGCGATGAGGTTTGCACGGCATTGAACCGACGGCAAACAGAAAACTATACCTTGGAAGAGGCGGAAGTGCAGAAATTAACGGCATCGGTTCAAGCGTGGAAAAACATTGTACAAACGGCTTTTCCGTGCATACTTGTGTTGTTTGTCGGGTCTTGGAGTGATAAGACGGGAAAAAGAAAAGCGTGTATACTTCTGCCTATAGTTGGAGAAGTATTATGCTGTACGAGTTTCATACTGAACACATATTTCTTCTACGAATTGCCATTGGAAATCACGGCCCTATCGGATCTGTTCCCGTCGTTGACTGGTGGATGGATCACTGTATGCGTCGGTGTATTCAGTTATATAGGTGATGTGACAACAAAAGAAATGAGGACATTCAGAGTTGGAGTGGCCAATTTATGCATGTCGCTCGGGATACCGATCGGAATGTCTCTAAGCGGTATATTGTTGCAGCAAATCGGTTACTATGGAATATTTTTCATTTCAAACTGTTTGTATGTTACATCGCTTATTTATGGATACACACGGTTGAAAGATCCGGTCATATCTGAGGATAGACAACGTGTAAGTTAGTTTAAATTTTAACCGTTTTAAAATTATTGATATTATAAACTTATTTAACATACATTCAATTATCAGACGAGATTTATAACCTAATATTATAGAGTAACACTAAACGATCATGCAAAAGGACATACGTAAGGAAGTACTTTATTATTTATTAGCTGTTTATTAGTAATTTTTGAATTGTCAGCTAGGAATTTTGAATAAGAAAAGAAAACGATGGTTTTTACGTTTCGTCCGGCAATATTTCCAATTTTCCTCTTCAATAGAACTTCCAATCGGACTTTAACAAATATTTAAAACAATAGCCGAATCGAGCCGTTTTGCGCTTAAAAAAATACATTTAACGATTTATTTTTAATATAATATAGATGGTGTCAGCGTCACTTTTTTAGATTATGCATACGTTGAGTAATCGATCTTTTTAAGTCTATATCATATTATAGAATGTAAAATATTATTAACATTTCTCGGTTCCCTCATGAAGAAAGTGCTATCAAAAACATTAGTTTGTGACACCGTTAATTAATTTCTATAATTTTAATACTAATTATAATCCACGTTGTTTACATTTTCATAATCCCAAATTTTTAAATAACCACTATTGTAAATATTGTTGTTACTTTAGTTTAATTCATCCTCTCTAACCTCAAAAGAAAAGGCGTCTATTAATGACTTTATCCTGTTAGCTTAATTCAAAACTATTTTTAGTCTAATATCTATTATTAGACTCATATATATATATGCGAATCTCTAAATAAGTTGCTGGGACTTGAATATTGAGATTATAGAACTCCTTTAGGACCTAGGTAGATAGGACAGTACGAATGACCGCTAATGGAAAGTGGTTACGGCCGCCTACAGCCTGTTCATTATTATGTCCTCTTCGGCTAGATTTATCGTTATTTGAAATGATTTTTACTTTCGTGTCACCATGAATTTATCGTTAACTATCATGTCAGTCATCAATGACAGATCAAAGTTTAAGGTTCATATGGTGTTAGATGCTCTGATAAGGCGCGACGCGTAGGGGCCATATATCATCCGCAGTACCTCGACAGGCCAGTTAGTCCTATGTCTAAGTGATAAATTGCCCCGCGCCCACTACGCAAATTCGAATAAGGGGGGACATCGTAAGGCAATCAGTGATTTTACACGAGGCTCAGATAGGTGACGGCTGTGATTTAAATATCATTGTTTTACTAGGGCTCTCTCTCGTTTTGCCTTTACTATATATTTTTCAAAAATGTTCTAAGAAAATTTAATAGCAGGGCACACAGCGTTTTGCAGTCATAAATTAGACAGCCCGTCTGGTGGCAGTAACTAATTCCTTAAAGAAGACCACAATAAAGTAAGAGTGTGCTTTGTGCTGTTGGGTTTAGGTGAATGAGTAAGGTATAATGGTAGAGCCCATTTCCCTATCCCTTCCTAATCCCTTATCCTTAATCCTAATAAGCTCGGCAACGTACTTGAAGCACCTATGACGTTGTATGTCTTAAATCAAGTGGACCGTCAGCCTGTCTAATGACCCATACAAAAAAAAAGTGTGTGTGTCAGTTCCGACGCACGACTGGAGTTTACTCCTTATGAACGATTATAAAATACATAATAAAAATTATAATTACATTTATCTCTAGGTATATGTAATATATTTGAATATTGAATTGAATGAATCTAATCTATAATGGGCAGTCTGTTAGTCTGTCAGATATTGACATTAAAAAGAAATCAATTTTATTATTTCTGATCTCTCAGTATAAAGTTTTTGCGAGGAACATTTTTTTTAAATATTATTTTATTTTGGTCGACCATTTCAATTCAATGATTTCATCCAACTAAAAAATGTTATTTACACATTTTAATAGGGAGGAATTAATATTACTAGTAAATTGTTCAAAACAGAATCCTATAATATTAGTTTTCATAAAAAGTCAGTGCATTTAAAATCCAAACATAAATATTTTACCAATCATTTATGGATCAGCCATGTTGTTTACCAAAATTTTACTGCAATATTTCACTACCATTAAGCCAATTTTAATTTAAATATTCACCTTACGTAAATTTCTTAGTCGTACTCGTAGAATGCAGTTTTATAACTTTTATTCGATTTTGGAATAAGGCACTGAAAGTGCTCCTTTTATCATAGCACAAACACGTATACAAAATTAATTATATTTAATAAATCTATATTAATAAAACATTATTTTTATTAGAAAAGGAATATATACGTCAATTTTTCGAGATAAATTAATTTAACTATAAAGATTGGAAAATAATTATTGTAACTTGCATACTACGAGTATAATAAATAACTTGCCTCAAAAAGTCAATTGCAATAATTTATCTAAAAGTAATTTACAATAAGTACCGAATTTAATAAAATATAAATAATTAATTAAAACATAATACATGTATTATTGTAATCATCGAGAACAGTCTGAATTTAGTCAAACTAAAAATTTTATACATAAAGTAAATGGTCGTTGAGAGCTAATTTTTCAAATAAAAAAGGCAAAAGCTGAAGTTCGAGTAGTTAAGTAATTACATTTATATATCACAACGCAGACCAATTGTAGTGAAAAATATTTCACAGGGATAATGGAGTTGGGATAATGGTTTTATAGTTTTTATTCGAAAAAGACGCGACATAAAGCCGGTATCATTGTCGGATTTGGTACCGAACGAGGGATCGCACTTATGCGCTCAGTTTAATGACATTATCCACTTGGCATCCCAACAGTTTTAAAGGACATGATTTACGTGTTGAAACACAATACAAATATTTTATTTCATCGGGCCACATTTTGAATTGACATTATTATTACATATAGGACTAAACCTATGGTTAAGTAGGCACTAATTTAAACAATAGTCATATAAACGCTTACATGCCCATACGTAACCTTTAGTTGTACATTTTTTTCTGGCGAAATGACATTACTTAGAATATCCTATTAGTTAGAATATATTTAGAAAATACTTTTAAAGGAGAAAGCCAGGATTCTTTTCTTTACTTTAAATTACTTAATCTACTCGACAGTTTATAACCGGTCTGAAATGTGTAAAGCGCATTCGTCTCGTTTTCAGATCGGCCATATATCTTAAACCTTTCCTTGTCCATTGCTAGTGTTCAACGGTTTTGATACCTGTCCATTCTTTCTAAGGCATTTTCCTTTTACCTGACCTTTTCTTTCTCTGTACTTTTCCCACCATGATGTCTGACAACAGTTGCTACCTATAATGTCGTAGCACATGACGCAAATGTTTGATGCTTGAAGCTCATATTTCCTGCCTATATACCTATACTATCTATACTAGTAATATTATAAACAGAGAAAATTTATATTTTTGTATGTTTGTAATGAATGAACTCTTTCACGCCATAGAAGGCTACGTTATTAGCGAGTAATATAGGCTATACTTTACGCGGACGAAGTCGCGTGCAACAGCTAGTGTATGTATGAATTAGGACTTCTGCATTCGTTACTTTGTCCGCTCATTTGGTGAGCACTATACATAATGTCTACATTTTGAAGGCATGTAATCGTCAGCGGATGTCCTCCTTAATGGTCCAGGCTTCCCAACTATAATGTTTGATGAGTACTATGTAGTCAAATAGTAAAAGTTTATTGTTGTATCACAGGAGAAACCAGTTGGTTGCCGGGGATGGGTGTGTTCATTCTTCGACGCTCGCCACGTAAGGGAAACGTTGACGGTCGCCTTCAGAAGTGGACCCAGGAGACGGCGGCTTCGGGTCTCCCTACTTATTGTTGTAGTTTGTGTCATATTTGGACCTTTGCATGGTGAGAACTATTTTTTTAAACAATTCGCATTTACTCTAGCAAATATTTATACAAAAGTTTGTTTGTCTAACCCAGTATAGGTAATATCTGATTGACTATTTGACTATTTCACTACTAACTAAGTATTTAACTAGTTTAATTTAAAATAAATATTTCATTTATACATTTTAGCACCATTTAAGTGAAAATTTGAACACCTATTACACATATATAATCAGTAAATGAATAAGTATTTTATTTCTTTACTGATAATATTAATACGTATTTTGTTTTGTATTTAATATTTAGATCATTGAATACAGATTTATAATATATTGAATTAAAACCAATGGCACACAGAACTTTTGTTTGAGTTCTTAAAATTTTCGTAGAAACTCTTTAACTGGATATACAAATGTTGCATTAATTTTATTTATATAATACTTTCTTAATTTTTACTTAAATATTAAAACTATTTATTATATTAAAACTTATTATTAAATTTCAATTAATTTTAGATTACTTTGATAAATATATTACAATAATATCTTACATAATACAGTTCAACAGTCTTATAAAAATAAATACAAGGTTGAAGTTGAATTGAGAGTAAAACACCTGAATCTTCTATTGCCAGAAGATTTCGTTCCGTCATAAATTTTCTAAACAATACCTATGTTATTGTTTAATTAAACAACGACTATGATATATTGGCGTGTGTCTGTGTGAGGTATGAGCGTATGTGTTAGAATGTGTGCGAATACATTTTTATTTGCATATGTGTATAAACTGGTACGAAACCAAAGACAATATGCAAGTATTTGGTGCAACTTCGTCCGGAGGCAATATCTCAGTACGCTGTATTGACTATTAAACAAGACAGGCGACATGGTCAATATATCACTGCGTACATTGCTTGTAACTGACAAACAGTTTACCACTAACAATTAGTTAAAGTTAGTTAAGTTACTATTTAGTCCCAAAATTATTATTATTATTGATTTTTAAAACAGTCTTATTACTGGATTTCAGCCGCTCGAGCGCTTTTAGCCAATTAAACCTTTTCTGTGTTACTAGCAGCTTTGCGCTTGAAACATATCTTAATTTCAAAGCTAAATTCGCAGTAAGATTTCAAAGTACGCGTTTTCTTTCTCTTTCTAGGTAAAGCGGCGCGAAAGAGACAAATGTTGTTTGAATTAAAGAGTTTTTTCAGAGATTAACACGGAAATAACAAGTTACGATTCATTCCCAAGACAATTGCATTTATAGTAAGTCTCCTCTGACGAAAATATTAATGTAAAATTATTGTTTCACGCTTTTTAGGTGAAATGAACGTGTTATACCTGTTCATGAGGTATAGATTCAATTGGGATGAGGTCCAGTTTAGTATGTTCTGCACTTACAGCATTATTACTAATTTAGTAGGTATGTATGTCTGTCTATAGTACTTATTTGTTTATATTAATATAATATTAGATATGAATAATTATATAAAGTGTAACATTTTTGTACATTTATTTTGTTATATCAAAGTGTTTAATTTTGTTGAATTTTCTCCAAAATACAAATGAAACTTGCATCCAAAGTTGAGACTGAAAACAGCCAGAACTTTATAATTACAAATGCGTGCATCTACTTGTTAACACGAAGTCACTTTTGTTTTAATGAAGAACAAAATGTAATATATTTATATTTACATTTAAATTACTTTTTATTATTATTAATAATTTGTTATTACTATATTGAGTATCTACCTAACTTGATATACCTAACATTTTTGTGGTAATTATGTAATAACAGTAATACGTTATTTGATCAACAGGAACTCTGTTCTCGATAAGTATATTCAGCGACTTCATGAAGCTGGACGACACATTGGTCGGAATTATATCGTGTACGAGCAAAATCCTGGCATCATTTATTTTTGCGTTTGCTACGACGACAACTGAAATTTACATCGGTAAGTAAATATGTAGCAGGTAGCTTTTGTATGCGAATTCGTCAGGCGTTGAATTTAATATTTTTATTTTCACATCTATCTCTCGGGAAGAGTACTTTTCTCTGGATGAAAGGTACCCTATATCCTTCTCTGTATCCCTGACAATGTGTATTCAAAATTTCATGATGATCGGTTGAGTAGATAAGGCGTGAAATCATAACAAACAAAACAAACTCACTTTTGGATTATTATTAGGTTATTATGTATTATTAGGTACAATTCTGTTACATTCATCCATACTAATATTTAACTGTGAAAGTATTTAACTGTGAAGTAAGTGAAGGACTGTCTGTCTTTTACCTTTTCACTGCTTAACTACTCAACCAATCATAATGAAATTTTACATACACATTTTCAGCGATACAGTAAAAGACATGGGACAAGATAATCTATAATAAAATAAAAAACTAACGCCTGGCCAAAGTGTTATAGCAACAAAATGTCAAGCGTTATTAACGCAGACGAAGTCGCGGGCACCAGCTAGTTTTTAAACGACTCTAGGTATTAGGTATTATGACATGTGGCTTAGAACTGCCACTGACTATTATTACTATAGTTTTAAACAACTTATTATTAGAATAGAAAACAAAACTCAAGGCGCTGACATTATAAAAACAGATGAACAGCTTATTGTGAGACGTTTCTGTTATATTTTTTATAACAATGGGCACGGATTGTATATGTATTAACTACTAGACGATATGGTAATAAATATTTATTCTTAGGGGCCACTAGTCAGCTATTATTCACAGTTTTCTTGCGGGTTTCATTCTGTTTCTGCGCACAACTGTGGTTTCAGGCTTTAGCGCCTTGACGGTCTATGGGTGAGGCCTATGTTTAGCAGTGGACGTCCGTCAGGTGTGTTACTAATATGATGATGATGTTAACTACTAGAAACATCATAATAATGATTACGACTCCACAAAACGTAACCACGAGTATACTCCAAGTATACTAGTTAATGTTAAAATTTTGGTTAATTTTTAGATAAGATCTTTACGTTAAGATTGCTGGGATTAAGATGGGATTAAAATGTATGACAAAATGATTTTTTCCTTTCAAATGTTTTAACTGCTATTCGAGGTGGAGACAAATTCAACAAATAAAAGATCATAAAAGTCGGTCCACCATTTATAAATGGTGTAACTAACGCGACTTTCTTTTGTATAATAAATAACAAAATAATAAAAACAATACAAAAGCTTTAGTCACGTATATGAAATAATATAGCGTGAAATGCCTTATAAGAAAAATAGAGAATTGTAAAAATGGAGTGTTAGAACGCGAGGAGTTATAAAGCTATTACGTCAGAGCTCTGAGTTATGGAGCCATGACCGAGGACGGGACGAGCCGCTAAACTTAATATATAGTTACATTAGTTGTTATTATGAAATATACTCTATTGTTACAGCGCCACTCGTTGAAATATTCAACGGAACATCTTTTATTGCGATGCGTTCTATCGCTTCCAAGTTGGTGACAAGCGAGGAATTGGGTGAGTGAAAATATTACATCACTAAGTATATGAGACATGCACATTTTTTGAGAAAAGTGACTTAACTCCATACAACTTTAACGCTTTGCGTTAGAATATATAAACATAGCATTATATCTCTTGTTGCTCTCATTATCCAACGAAATGTTTCTGAATTTTAATTGAGATAATTTGTATGGTTTATATATACATAATCACTAATTAAACTTATATATATATTTACTGATTCCTCTTAAACCACGCAACAGATTTTGATGCGGTTTTCACAATCAGTTAGAGAATTTAGATCTACCTCATCTAAATTTTTTAACAGACAGTTTGATAAAGAAAGGTTTATAAGGATGTAAATAGAAAAAACAATGTCTTGCAATATTTTGCCAAGTCGTAAAAACAGTTCGCTTCTATATCTGTTTCTCCGCTAACTACTTCTAAACCAGATTTTAATTTGGTTTTCACTTATGGAAAGAGGGTAAAATGAGGAAAAAAAAATTGCAAATTAAAGGGATAAAAATTCTATTCCTGACGAAGCCGGGAGCAGGGTCGCTAGTAAATAAATAAATAAATACCAATTGTTTTTTCTATGTTCATGATTCAAGAAACTAATAGTGAAATATATTTTTTTAACAATCGCCTAAAATATTCCCTAGAATAAAATATCACATTGTTTGATGAAAAATATACCGAGTAAAAACAAACAAAGAACGCATGGATGGAATAAAAACATATATGTCCGAATTTGCCAATATCTGTTTTTGAATAGTGTATTTATCCACCTGAATTGTTGAATATAAATATCAATTTTTCCCTTTGTGCCTTTCAATCTGTCAATAGCTAAAAAAAACATGAAACGCTTTTAAACATTTTAATGTGCCTTTAAGATGTTTTATGAAGATAAAAGAGAGTTTGGAATTATTTAGTAAAAAATAAATAAGTATTTTTCATTTGATACATTGATATATTAGGTTTTAATGCTAAGATATATAAGAATATAAATATAAAAAGAGCACAAGGTGCACAAGGCACAAGCCGCTCATTTAAGAAGGAAATAATTATTTTACCAGTATAATAAACTGTGTATTGTTTTAGGCAAGGTAAACTCGTTGTTTGGCCTGGCAGAAGCGATGATGCCCCTTGTTTATGGTCCTCTCTACTCTCGTGTCTATATGGCAACTCTGAACATTCTCCCTGGCGCTGTGTTCCTGCTTGGTGCTGCCATGACCGTGCCAGCTGTTGCTATTTTCGGGTAAGAATTATATCATATTTATATCATTTAATTTGAATTTCAACAGTAATCTATGTAGATAAATATGGGTGTAAAAACAAGAAGTTCTTGTGACTTTTTCTGTTGAAAAATAGAGTTTTTTTCCCCACCACAGAATATATTATTGTCGAAATGGGACCACTATTGTTTGTAGTTAGTAAAAAAAAGATACACAAATGGGGACGAGTTGTCAAGCTCTCACCAAGAAATATCACGAAGATGATGACTCTGCCAAGAGAGCTTATACTCGTATGATCTGGAAAAAATAAATAAACATTCTTTAGTCTTTATATCATATTATATAATAGTTGTGTATTTAGTTCAGTAAACAGCGTATATTAAATTAATAATTTATTGTTCATCACAACAACTATCAAAAAAGTTAGTTACATTGTGAACAACCAATTTTAGAAGAGGACTATGCTAAACAATAAATTAAATTCCTTGTGTTAACTCATATTAATATAGGTTTATTTCCTAATCAATATTAGTTATTTATTATATAGTTATAGGTGTATGTATTTATTTATTGTATATGAAATTATTAATTTCAGATGGATGTATTTCGAACAACGGAAAGACAACAAACAGACCGACGAAAGTGATAATGTAAAAGATGTGTAAAAGAATTGATGGAACAATAATTTTTTTTAATGTATATTTGCGGAAGTGTTTATGTATTAGTGGCTTGTAGTGTGTGTTTTGTTAAGTGAAAAAGTTAATTTAATTAAAGTTTTATTGAGTTGCTATACATTTTTTATTGTTATACATTATTATCCATGCGATTATGTTCTATGTATATAGTTAATAGTATAATATTTTCGAATATTAACTATATTATTAATATATTGTTAGCATGACAGGATGGAAATTTTAACGCTACCTGAAAGGAAAGTTCTCTTAAGATTGAAGATAGGAAAAATTACCCGAAATAAACATTTTTGTAAATTGTACTTTTATGGCATCAATCGATCAATCAATCAATCATAAATTACTCTAACAAACATGGTAAATTAAACAAAAGGAAAACAATTAAATCTAAAGTTATTTTATTTGAACGTATCTAATAGAGTTCATAAAAAGACATGTATGATGTAAAGATAACTGCATATTTCTTATCTAAAAAGTTTTTCATCTTTATTAGACATTATATAGTTATTACGTTACTAAATTTACGTCAAAGATAATTGTTGATTACTAACATAAGTAATCCGATGGAACTTTGAGTAAAAGTGCTTATTTTGTCCAATTGAATTTAAAGTTTAGATTTTTTTTTCGTCTAATTTAGGTACCATGTTTGTAAGAGAGTTTCGAACTAATTCAATTTCTAGAGAGACGCGACAGGTATTCAAACCCGGACTATTTAGCATCCATGCTTTCGTCCCTTTGCACTGGCTGTTACTGCTAATAACGAATCACACGTATCAATAAATATTATGACTGATCTACAGACGCAGCGATTGTTTGACTTTTATATTGTCTGTGTTAAGTTTATTTTCAAATCGTCAACTTGTGTATATGCACGTGTTAGCTAGTTCACTGTGTTAGCGATATAATGATCGGGATGCCAGACTAGCAATTACTTAGTCGATGTTGAGGCTATCCTAGAACATATATAATTGTTTTTATAATACTTGTGTTTGGATTGGTGTTAGATTAATATTTGCAATAATTTACTTAAATATGACTGTCAGTGATAAATGTAACAGTGATTGTATACGTGTGTTTTAAAAAATATTATTATATTCAATAAATTCTTTATATAACTTCTGTTTAACATTGTTCAAAATGAAGGAACTCGAACAAGCGATAGCCAGCGAGGAGAATGCCGAAGCGTTGCCTCTAAAAGCGGAAATTAAAAATGGAAAACAAAATATGTCGTATGCAGAGAAAATTAAAAACGCTAAAGTCGGCATAACAGTTGAACCAGTTTTAGGATTGTTTGTGATGTCCAGTGTTTTAGCAACGATGGCTGTTCAAAAACTAAATTTGGATAAAGCGTGTCGAGTCGATCTCGATTTGGGTGAAGAAATTTGTTCAGTTCTTATAAAGAGCAGGCGAGGCAATCATACTTCAGAAGAAGATCAAGTGCAGATGTTAATAGCTAAGGTGTACGCTTGGAAAAGTGTCGTGAGTGCTTTAGTGCCAATTTTTTTAATTCTATTCATTGGAGCTTGGAGCGATAAAACAGGGAGGCGAAAAGTTTGCATGCTTCTGCCGATTTTTGGGGAATTTCTTACCATGATTCTCAACATGATGAATACTTATTTTTTTTACGAAATATCGGTGGAATGGACTGTCTTGATGGAGATAGCTTTTCAGTCATTGACCGGAGGATGGCTGACGATGTTCATAGGAACTTTTAGCTACCTTGGAGACATAACTTCGAAAGAAAACAGGACTTTTCGTATGGGTATACTGAATTTGTGCATGTCAGTTGGTATGCCGATAGGAATGGGTCTTAGTGGTATTATGCTGAAGTACCTTGGCTATTATGGAGTGTTTGGTGTGTCCGCTTTATTACATGCTGTTAACTGTTGGTATGTGTTCTTCGTCATCGAAGACCACACTTGGTTGCAGGATAAAAATACGGTCAGTTGAATTTTACCTTATTGGTTTTAAAATTATTATGGAGTTTTCAAAGATAAAGTAAACTAAAATTTATTTTGTAGAAACAAAAGAGTGGATGGACATCTTTTTTCTTGAACTTTTTCGACTTTCATGGCCTAAAGAAGACTATGGAGATTATTTCCAAAAAGAAACCAAACAACCGACGATTGAGAATATGTCTTCTTCTAACCGTCATGTGTCTGTATTTTGGAGTAATACGAGGTAAATTAACTAATTGTATTTTTTTTAATGCAAAGGTTCTCGGACAGGCTGACGGTCAAGTGGACCGTCTTGATTGTAGATGGCTACCGTCGCCTATTAAAACATGTATCGCCACAGGTGCTGCAAATATGCTGCCGACCTCAGTAGGATTAAGAATAAGGAATTGACAAGGTATAGGGAAATGGGCTTTGGCATCCCTTACTCACTCACTGAAACACATTGCATATAAGCTGTTATTTCAACATTGTCTTCTTTAAGGAGGTTGTAGTAATTATTATAACCATGATCACAGTAACTGTGATGATTAACTAATAAGATAATTAAATCTATGTATACGTAGACCAATTTCGCACGGGTGCTTTCTTATGTCATAATTAATACTATATTTACGAAACTATATTAATATTTTTTTACAATAGGCTAAATTGAATTTTATTTTAATTAGGTAATTTATAAGACGTTTTTTATTTGTTAATTACGTTTATTGTTTTTTTAGGACAATTTCATAATAGATGAAGAGTGTGATGACTTATTACAAACGATTGTTTGATTACAAACAATTGGTGTTTTAATATTGTTATTACTAATTATTAAATAAATATAATATATTATATAAATATTGTCTTATATTGTTTGCAGAGAATGCATAATATTTACATATAATTGTGCATTCTATAATATTTATAATTGCAATAGGTACATCTATTCTAATGCATGGTTCTTTAAGAGTAAAAGGACAGAAATTAATTAAACAAACTTGTATCATATAATTAGTTAAAACTGTACCTATCAGTAAGATTATACGTTAATGTTTTAACATCTGGATTAGATATAATGATTACAAGTTTCAACAGCGATTATAAAACATCGTGGTGCCAGTTGGATAGTGTTGTGGATTTAGCCCTTACTTCTCATAACGAGGAGAAGGCGAGAAGGCTCATAACGAGAAGCCTAGTTATATGTAGACTTATTACATACAAGCTGGTGCCCGCGACTTAGAGTTAAAAAATAAAAATATAACCCTTAAGAAATATTTCTAACATCTTTATCAAAAAACGTTGAGACGACGGCTTCAGTGGCCCTTCAGTGGCCCCCAATTTTTATTATGCTATATGTTAATCCAGGTTAACATATAGCATAGGCATAGGGAAATGGGTCCCGGCATTCCCTACTCACTCGCTAAAATACAACAGTATACTTACTGTTATTTAAGGTGATCTTTTGTAAGTGTGTGGTTATTGCCACCACACGGGCTACTCGTACCCAATTTATGAATGCCCTCTTTAATCTCGTATACATATAAAATTTCATGACGCGCGCTGCGCATTATAAAAATAATCTACGCAACTAATTA
Source organism: Synanthedon myopaeformis (assembly GCA_944738685.1). Classification (NCBI taxonomy): domain Eukaryota; kingdom Metazoa; phylum Arthropoda; class Insecta; order Lepidoptera; family Sesiidae; genus Synanthedon; species Synanthedon myopaeformis. Next base: position 9,775,904 of record OX122919.1, read on the forward strand.
ATATTCCTGTTTCAATTAAAATGCGACCAAATACAGATTTTTTTTTATTTAGTTTGACGTCTTTTATCTAATTGGTGTGTAAATTTGTATTCAATACATGTTAGTTTCTATGTGACGTTCATTTAAAGAGTTTGGAATATTAATGACCAAGGCAGCAATTATCGTTTCCGCATGCGCGTGTGATTTTCAATTTTGTATTCAAGTCGCAAATGAATAGTTGAATAAGTCAATTCGTTCGATAATCGATCTATAAGTATTTCCAGTCTGGAAGCAGTGGCAGTAAAAACGGACTCTCGACTGTGATCCAAAATTTAGAAATAAAGATAACTTATAAGGTTATAAATAAAGACACCGGTCGAGTAAACCTTGCTGGGTTAGGAGAGGTTGCGCCCAGCAGTTGGACCCAATATGTTTAACTAGCGACCTGCTCCCGACTTTTATTTCTGAAATTTATGTACACAAACCTACGTCGTTTATCTTTCCATTACTGAAAACCTTATTAATCTTTTGGGCGATTTAGAATAAGTTAGGCAAGGAACATAGGCGGACAACAATTTTATTTTATATGTATACCTCTTTATACAAATAAAATAAAAAATATTGATATAAGCACTTGTAAGGTCAACTTTGCAACTTTTGAAATTTAGATCTGATAAGTACTTAGGTAAGTGGCAGGGCACATTGTGTTTAGCAGCGATTTGGGTAGCTCGTCTGGTGGCAGTAACCATCTCCTTACTGAAGATTATCGTAAAATTCTCTTGTTTTTCGATCATAAAAAAAACATCGACACATCGATGACCTCGTAATTCTATGGTTGTGTAAATTCTCAATAAAAAATGTCGACTGGTTTGGTGTCACAATGTAATAAAAGTGTTAGTATAAATACGATAGTTCATATAAGTGCATTTGAAAGCAAATAATGGCTTAAGTAAATACATTTTATTATATTATTCCATAAACCATAAAGATTTATCCTCGTGATTGTATTGTATCGATAAACAAAACGAAAAGTTGCGGGTTTTCCCTATTTGCGCTTGTGGTTGGTTTGCAGTATTTTTATTATTAATATTTATTATTAATAAATAATGAATGACATGTATTCCCGTGTCAAAAGAATACATGGAAATTACAAACAAACAAACGCTGCCGACGTTCATCTTTGAACTAATGAAACAGGGCAGTGATTCTCAAACTTTTTAGATACGCGACTACAAATTTTTGAAGGAGTTCGTGGTTTTGAAATTAGACTTGGCAGTTAAAAAATATCTTCATAGTTATCGTTGCCACTATATTGTTTTTCTATAAAATTTACAACTTCCACTTTAGCGTTTTCCTTATTTTTATTTAAAAACAATTAATAGAAAACGTATTATGTGACGTTCACAAGATGGGGCAGTTAGATCTGATTTTTTCCTCGTACCAAAAGATTCTTGCGGCACCTCAAATGTCTTTTAATTAAATTCATTTGGTGTTCACTTTTCAACTTGAATCTCACAGACCTTAGAACGAGGCAAAGTTTAAATGTGTTAATTATTATCATTAAAAAGTACAATTCAATTTACTGTTGAGCTCGTTACTTCCAGTTGGTGTCAACTTTTTTCCCGCCACAATATTCCTTCCATTTCATTTTCTCGGCCATTTTCCGCAATCAGTCTTGCGACCTTTGTGCGTGTATATCGCCAGTTAGTGTAGCTTCTTCGGAAACGCTTGTCTTCTTGTTTCCTTACTACCTTCTCCTTTCTCTACTTATACATTATTACTATAAACACTTGGCTATTACATTACTTGGCAAACACACTTGATATCCTGGTAATACAGGTATTTTATTTATATATAAAATATCAAACTAATATAATATTAGCTCAGAATAAAGATCATACTAGACGCTCAGCGTCTATCAATCATGTGTTCAAGTAATAATAATCTTCATTGATCCATAATTAAAGGTTAGTAGTATTTTTTATATTTATGTTAGCATTTACAAAAGATTACCAAATTATTATATTTAATACTTGACACAGCATGTGTTAAGTATGGCTTAACGCTTCTAAATGACAGCATGGAAACTGTCTACTTCCGTCTCTGCTAAAATACTGGAGGCACTTGAAAACCGCGGTAGCCCCAACATCAGTCTGAACGCATTATTATACCCTGTGGCAATTTATTACCTGGATTAACATATAGGATACTTTTGATCCTATACAAATGTAAGGTTCCTGTAGGATTTTCAAAAAACGAACGAAGTCGCGGGTACAGCTGTAGTAACTTCATATATATGTAACAACAACGTGCAGAATGGTAACGATAAAAAAGAGATCTTAGTGAAATGAAAAATATTCAATTTTCCAATTTGTTATATAATTTGTTACATTATAATATTATAAATATTTTGGTATATGAGTGGTAATTATATTTTGCTTCAGGTGAATTGAATATTGGCTACATATTTGCTCGATACCGTTTTCATTGGGATGAAGTTAAATATAGCATTTTCAACGTATTCAATTCCATCACACACTCGTTGGGTAAGTCGTACAAAATGTTTGCACGTGTTTTCATTTACAAGGAGGTACCTACCTTTTTTATTGACTGATGACAAGCTCTGCCTTTGTAATTGCTACTTCAAACACATATGTCGGCAGTAGATCGTATAGCTGGATTTAATTTTTCAGGGACATTATTCTCAATAAGCGTGTTGAGCAAAAGGCTAAGGACAGATGATGCGTTGTTAGGACTTATGTCCACCGCGAGCAAAATATGTGGTTCAATAGTTTTGGCATTTGCGAGGAACGACTTCGAAGTCTATGTGTGTAAGTAGTATTTTTATGCATCAAACATTTTTTTAAATGTTTTAGTGTATTACACACTAAGAACTCATCTACTATTTATAAATTTAGTATTGATTTACTTATTGGTCGACTATACATGCGGTTCAGCCACTGACGTTATAAGTACCCATTGTATGAGCACACTGTTTTGCAGTCATAAAGTGGGCAGACCACATGTATCTGACCACATGAATCATATATTAGAATGTTAGAAGACCAGAATTAAATCGATGATATGTTCCGTTGTGACTATTCGTGTCATATGAATGGCTGATCTTAATATCAATCTTCTTGATTTTACTATTCGATCATCAGATTTGGTCCTTATTTATTTCCTATCTTTTATTTTAACGACACGAATTAACTAATACTTAATTTAATTTATTTTATTTTATTTTAACTCAACGACACGAATGATGTGGACATTTCCATAATTTATGTTCTATCTAAGTAGTAGGATATTGAAAATTTATTTTCAGCTTCGTCTTTGGAAATATTAAGTGGAACTACCGCGATCGCTTTGAAGTCAATTGCCTCAAAGCTGGTATCTTATCAAGAACAAGGTAAGACATAATCAGGGACTTAGATATTTTAAACTAAAATTAATCTCTATTATTCTTACGATAAAAAAATAATCAGCACGTCCATTTTGAACCGCCATTTTTTGCGAATTAGACTTCGTTCGCGTCCCTAAGAGTACTTTTTTCTGGATGGAATGTACCCCTGACAATGTGTATGCTAAATTTAATTATGATCGCTTGAGTAGTTAAGGCGCGAAAGTATATTATAAAATTCTAATATTAAATAAATTCTGATATTAATAAATTCCTTTGCATGAATCGTTTAACGTTATTCTTATAAGTTTACTAGCCACCCGCTCTGACTTCATACGATAGACATTGAAACAGTTTTTTATTATGGTCTTAAACAGTGCTTGAACACCTACAGTAGACTCTTCTAAAAGTTTTTAAATTTGGTCACAATTTGTATATTGTTTTTTTTTCAGGAAAATTATTTTCTCTATTCGGTATAATGGAAACTATAATACCTCTTGTGTTCTCCCCATTGTATTCTCATACATACATCGCTACATTTCGATTGTTGCCTGGCGCAGTGTATTTGCTTAGCGCATTAGCAACCTTACCGGCCTTTTTTATATTTGGGTGAGTTATTAAGTATAATTATATAGATACTTCTAATTGCCAATATATTAGTGCGTTATTATGTAATCAACAGGAAACAAAAAATAATATAAAAAAATAATAGCTAGCTTTAAATGGGTTTTTATGTGATTCTTTCTACCTGTCTATTTACTAATATTATAAAGCCGAAGAGTTTGTTTGTTTGGTTGAAAGCGTTAATCTCAGGAACTACAAGTTCGAATTGAAAAATTCTTTTTGTGTTGGATAGTTCATTTATCGAGGAAGGCTTTAGGCTATATAATATCACTATATAATATCAGGTTGCGATCAATAGGAGCGGAGCGTCAATGGAAAATGTTGCAAAAATGGGAAAAATGATTCTTTTTTGAGAGCTTCCGTTGCGTGCGCTGCGTAAACGGTTTCAGTTATGCAAAAATCATGTATGATGGAATTTCACATTTCACGACTATAGCAGGTATTGAACCTGCCATTCAAGTCTATTGCAGTTAAAATAAGTTAATATAGTTAAGTTTTTTTTCTTTCTTCTAGTTGGTTCTACATCGAGCACAAGAAAGACAATACCATGAAGATTTTGAAAGTGTCACATGTCGATGTAACTACGGAGACATAAAAGTTATTTAATGAATAGTAGGGTTAAACTAACGGTTAACTACGGAGACATAAAAGTTATTTAATGAATAGTAGGGTTAAAAAAACGAATAAAGCCCGACAAGATTGTAAAAATTTATTTAATTATTGCTATTTTATATATTTGGGAATTTGTAAATAGAAAGTAAATCTTTCTATTTTTTTAAATGTTTTTTTTTTGTTTTAATTTTATAAAACACTGAACTAGTAAAAAAATTGAATTTCCTTCCCTTCCCTCCCCTCCTTTCCCCTTCACTTCATTTTCTTTTCCTTCACTCTGTTCTCAGTTTTCTTTTCTTTTTTCTTTCTTCCATTCTAATCTAACGATATCACTACCGTAAACTTAACTTGACTCTGGTGTTAAAAACGCGCATTTGACTAGACTCGCTAGTAGTTATATTCTGAAATGTGAACGGCTCGCATAAATCTGATTTAAGTGGTAAATATCGCATCGTGCGACTGTACCTCTCTGTAAATCTGTATACAAACACATTTCAGCTTATGCATTCGGCTTAGACAGATTTATATCAGTGTTTGGATCTAGTATATCACGGAAAGGTGTTGTTGTATGTCCTGTACTGCAAAACGAAGCTTTTTTCGTTTGCAATCGCCAGGGAATTGATTGTTTTAATAATGATAGGGACAATACATTCCGCGGTTGTAAACTTGGCCTCTGTTGAAATCAACGACCAATTTAAGAAGACTAAGATAAAATTACCATAGAGCATGAACCTAGAAAAAACAACGGACGGAGTGCTGTCACTGTACAAAGTGAAACACCGTAATGGCGGCGCGTTTTTATGTGTGCGTGTGCGTTTTTACATGTGAAAAGTGATTCCTTGTTCTTTTTTATCACGTAAAGTGCTACAGGAACAACATTTCACGACGCAGGAGGCATAATTAAATAGTTATTTTAATTACTCATTACGTGTGCAATAATCAACGCTAGCAGCGTAATGGCGGACACGGAGCTTATTATGGTTTGTATGTGTGGGTGTTAACGTGTAAATACACGTAACCGAGTAAGCTACGGTGCTTCACTTTATTGGTATATGAAATTCCGCCCGTTGTTTTTTCTAGGTTCATGCCATAGAGTAGCTAAAATTTTACATTTGAGTATTATCGTAGTTTTTTTTTCTATATAAAAATGGCAGGCAGGCTGACGGTTGCCTTGATAGCAGATTGCTACCATCGTCATATATAATATCGACAAGCAATTAACACCATAAGGGTTGCAAGAGCACTGCCTTTGATAGGATAAAGGATTAGGCGCAGGAAGAGGGTACAGATTCTTGGATCTACTTATTCACCGAAACACAACAAATGAGATTATATTTCACGTTGGTCTTCTATATAAGGGAGTGAGTATAACGACTGCAAAAGTTGTTAATATTTTGTAGAGAAATGTTTTTAATATTGGATTTCAGTAACTCATTGTGTGTTTCAAAATATTTTCATCAATTTTCTTTTGTTCCACATATTATTGTTCATAATTTAGTCCTGATTAAGCCTTTAACGTAAAGTTATTAGTTACATTAATTTTAATAGTTGGTTAACACTCGTAACGTATAAGTCGACTCTTTTAAACTTAGGAAACGAAATATTACTCAGAAAGCACAGAGAGCTCTATTAAAGTGACAGCAAGGGTACTCTGCGTTTCAGCAAGAGTGGCAACTGTTATATGAAACAATTATTAATTTTATAATATTAAATTTTTTTTACTAAATTACAAAATTTCAAGAAAGTGAGACGAGTCATTAATCCTATATATGTATTCATTAATATAGTAACTTTTAATTTAATTTATTTATGTTCTTGAAATTTAAATCAAATTTCAGTCTACTTAATATAGGCTCTGTTAATTATTGAAGATGTTGAGTGTGAAATAATTAATGTGTATAAGAATATGTTATGGATTCGAGATATAAACGAGAAATTGGGTATGGTCCCATTGGCAATAAATTATGGTGATTTTATTAGGTAATTATTTATTAATTATGATATTACATAATAATATTATTATATTATTGCTGTTAATTTTTTTTGCATAAAGTAGCAAATCACATAGCTCGTAGAACCAATACTGCTTGGAGCTCAATAAATGACTGAATTAATATGATTTTGTATAATTTAATGTATTTGAAGCTGTTTTCTTATTTACTAAAACGAACTTAAAACATCTAATTATACTTATATAGATTTAATTTTCCCGTGCCTACTGGATACCGACTTGTCACATTTCACCTTCTAGTCACAAAATTTTGTTGAATTATTTTCTAGTTTATATTTACATGCCAATAAAGTTCCGTATTTAATGACGGACCTTTGTCACAGTTTTTCGACCATTTTACTGGATACAATGCAACACTTTATGGTTTCTGCTGTGAAGACATCTCAAAAGCAGTAAAAGTAAGAAAAGTTACTAAGCGGTTTCAAGCATACTTCGTCTTTTCACCTTTATATGCAAAATTTGTCAGCAATTGTTCTTCCTGTTATAAAATTAAACAATAAATTGGGTGCGGACAACGCGGACAAGCGGACAGCAGCTAGTAATTTATATACCTAAGCCGCAGGTATATTTATATAACATCTATTTTTTTTTTCCATTTAATCGCCATTTTCTTAGAACATTCTTACCTTAACATTCTTAGAATAAAGAGGATGGTGTTTGTATTTTCGGGTGAAAGCCAGTCCAAATACGATAAATAAAACACCGCACATACACACAACGTTATATTCTCTCACCCGATACACAAATTGATCATAAAAACATATTTTAGACAATTATTTCAATTTAAATGTAAACAAGCCTTCTTACGTGCGGCAAAACACACCGATAACCATAGACAACTGGCGATGTCTAGCGTACCCTTTGGTAACTACTTATTTACATACATATTCAAATGATACTTCCAAACAGATGATACTTCCAATATAGTTTCCGCTATATTATAATGGATAACTAAATCTTCAGTTTGACGAACGGGCTGCGCTTTTACATTGTTATTCAGTCTTCTCTTTGCTCCGGCAGAATAAAGACCTCAGTACTAGTACAACTTGTTTGGAAAATACAACCCTCTCCTCCTCGACTAACCTTCGAACGGCTGGCCAGTGATCCCTCCTTGACCGAAGGTCCTGCCCACTTAGGTCTAGCAAACATCACCACAGCTAGGCCAATTCAAATGCGCGGGTGCTACAGGCCCGTACACTTAGTGAGACTTTTTATTATAATACTATAAAGCGTTGACTACGACTACAGTACTAGTACTAAGAGTAAAGCATCAAAGAAGATGACAAAAATGAATCAATCACTAGTATCGAGGTGCATTTCATCTCGCGTTTGCTTATGAAGTGTAGGCACGTCCTTCCCATGCTTCAATTTCCATTCAGACAAGACACCCCCAAAAACTCCAAGACAAACGACTGGAGTGTAAGTGAAAAGCAATGTTTTGCTCGCGGTCTGATTTGCCTAAATCTAAATAATGGGCGCCGTTACCGGAATTATATATTCGTCCAGTTGTTTTGCGGAGTATGGAATTAATGCCGACAACTTTTGAGTTCCCAACTTCGGCTACATGTGTGGACCTTATTAGGATAAACGAGAAAGTAACGGTAATTGATAAACAAGATTTTTACCGAAGTTTTAACAAAATTACTAACGACTCACTTCCGGGTTCGCCCAGGAAAAACTTAATTAGGTTTTATTACATATGCATAATTCTTTTTTATCAAAATTTTTTGCCAGTGATTCAAAAACTCCGCTACTGTAGGAATTCAAGCATGTAAAAGTATGTATGAATAGATATGGGTTAGTCCACCCGGGTGTACAAAGTAGGTGGACCACGGGCAATACACGAGTTATACTACTAGTTATACGATATAACAAAATGAACAAAAAAAAATCTGAATAGTTATACTAAGCAGTATAACTAAACTAAACAGATCCCTGTCGAATTAAGATTCTGACGAATTAGGCATCTGTCCAATAAAGAATCTGTCGAATACGAAAACAACCGATTATTTTGGATCAGGTTCGTCCATTTAGTTATAATTATTATTTTATGATAATTAAGGCGGTATGAATTTAATATCTAATACAATCTAAGTGAAATTGTTTAAAAAAATCTTCACCTAGAAGTTCACGGCATATAGGTATATAGAGCGGTAAGCAAATTTCTAACCTATCTAAAACACACGGTGACGTTTTATTATCGTTTCTCATCATAAGAGCGGCATCTGGGGTTCCAAAAGCGTACACTTCCCGCATTATAACGAGAAGAGTCACGGAATTACGTTAGCTGCGTCAGCGCTCATTGGTTAATTTAAAAATTGGTCGCAGCTTTCGACGGCCAACTCCATTTAAACTTGACTTGTACAACAGACAGTTTTATAAAGTCGTGTTGTACAACCGAATCACAGTTTGTCCAGAGTAATCTTTACACATTCGAGTATAGTAGGCTTACATTATTTTAGTTGGTACTTTTAAGAGAAACTACAGCACATTTTTTACATTATCATGGCCATATATATAACTTTTATCTTATAATATATATAAAATACTAACTTTTTCATGTATTCAGGATGACGGTCTATTGAACTCTCATTGTGTATTATTTTTTTAGATCGGTCAACAAATGAATAAACTACTACAAAACCAATCTGAAGAGAGACTTCTATCGAAAATTATACTGTTCTTTTTTTAAAATTTTTTTTTATTAAAAATGCTACACGGCTATATCTATGATGGAGCGAGCTCATCCAGAAGATGTGGCAGTGGCACCTTGGCAGTGCGCATTATAAAGGATATTTTAAAGCGCTTGGTCCGAAAAAGAGATTTTTCGACAAAATGAGGATGGTAACCAGCAGTGCAAGTGATAAGTATCCAGTGCCATTTTTAAATAAAATTACAGTTCTGGCGATATGAATGGGGGAAATTAAAAAAAAAAAGCCCAGTAAATTGCGAAGCGTGGGCGGATCACTAGGTAACACAGCCTTACATAGGTTTTTGAAACCTATTTAATGATAAAATAATTGTATCTAACTGTACTAATGTTTATTAGGTCATAGTTATAGGATATAGCATCGTTATCCTACTAAGATCAGCAGCACACTTGTAGCATCAAGTTTAGTGAACCGGCAGCATACTTTCCGGAAAAGAACATTTTTCTAAATTTTATTAGAAGCCAGTATAATAGGTATGGTCCGGCTAATTAGTTTGATCAAATATTTCCGTTTTGTACTGGCAAGCTGTTTGCTGCCACAATTTAATTAAAAAGTTTCTAACTGTTTTAACTAGATTTAGGTTTGGCCAACCACACCAGTGTAACTTGTTGAGGTTGTTTCCCAAGCGACGTTACCTATACAGGGAAATGGAGAATTATTTTTCTAATAATTTAATTTTCATTACCATGAGTTGTACATAAACAATTACCTTATGGAAATTGAAAACTATCAATTGTTGTTCACTATGTTTTCTGATTATCCCATTATTTATAGGTTTATGGTGATTTGTGCTTGATATTCTTATGAAATTTTGAAATATCTGTAGACCAGTGGCGTAGTTGGTCTAGATCGAATTTTGTTGAGGGGGTTTTCCTATCTGACTGTGTCCTAGCCCAAGTGGAGTTTTTTTTCAAAAGTGACAAAAAAGCTGGCATATTTTCAGAAATTTCATTAAGAATTAGTTTTATTTTAAATTTCTTTATAATTTAGAAATTAAATGCATTTAGACTGTAAATAAATATAGCCTATATTACTCTCTGATAATGTAGCTTTCTGTATGTGATTTTTTAAGTCAAAAAAGTAATTTTTGAGTTTAATCCACTATACACACAAACATACAAAAACAAAAATCTTTATAATACTAGTGTAGGTAGATATATATTATGTATCTAGTATCTAAATACTGTCATCGTATGCTCCCATTATTCTTAGAATGGTTAATTTTCAAAAAGGTCTTTAAAATTTGAAAACCTCATTAAGATATGAACGAGGCGCGTTGCGTAAAGGCTTTTGGCTTTTCTAAATAATACAAAAGGCAATTTTCGCTTATTCATTATTGTAATTAAAACCTCGGAGGATAATGATGAACGCTTAACAAAATTAATAACAAGCAGAATGAAGGAGTTAGTGGTCGTGTGTATTCGCGTGATGGTGATACAGCTCTTTAGTGAACACATTACCCCTACCATGTGGCGATTCCGCCATAAACCATATCACTATAACATCTTAAGCTCTTACAATATTACTAACTAAGTCAGATTAACTCACTTATTTACTTACCAGCTTTTATTATTACTACAATAAATTAGAACACTACAAGAATAAACGTGTTAAAACATTAATTCAATCTCTATTGCTAACATATTTTACCCGACCAAATTACTTGCGTCCGATCAGTCGAACGAAGCAGTCGGACTACGCAGTCTCAGGGAGAAAAATCAGGAGGATGACATACAAAAAGAAATTAGATCCCATCGAAAACATAAAATGTGAAAAAATGTCAAGTCTCGCAACAAAAAAAGTTGTGAGATCTCCATGTAAACCCATATAGAAACTTTCTATTTCTATAGACATACGAGTACTTACGACATACAACCCAGTGTGGACTGCCACCACTGAACCAGTTTAGAAAGTAAACGAGTTACATGTTTACTCATTTCATCCTTAGAAACATCAAGATTGTGTTGATATTTTATAATATGCACTTGATCCACTATATAACACAAGCAACGCCGTAGGTGCTGCAAGTGCGCTGCTGCCCATAGAAGGATCAAGGATAAAGAATTAATTGAAGGATCAAGGAAGGAAAGAGTTAATTGGTTCTGGCATCCCATACTCGCTCACCGAAACACAAAAGCATATAATATGCTATTATTTTATGGTAGTATTCTGTTTGGAGGTGGTTATTGCCGCCAAAAGGGCTGCCCTAATGACTGCGAAACGCAGTGTTATTACTTTACAAATTTAGACCAGAGCCAATTTTGATAAGTGAAAAGTTGCAAAGTTGACCCCGTCGTGAATCGAACCCGGGCTCCTGAGACATTAGGCAAGCACCCTTACCACTCGTCAATACTTTACTTACTTTTATAATATATACTAATAGTAGGGGAGCTTTTTCATGGGTTTTGGCGTGTAATTTAATTAACGACATAACGGAAATGTGTTGTAAAAACAGCTGACATTGGTGTACGCTTCTTCTGTGTCATAAAAGGAGTGTTTAATATCAAAGTATTTGACAGCGTATGAACTGTAGTGTAGAGAAGCTATGTTGTAATTTACTGATTAATTTACTGTAACTTGCGCCTTTATTGTGATATATAATTACGTCCTACAAAATCCAAGTTATATCAAATGTAATTATGAAGTACTAGCTGGTGCCCGCGACTTCGTCCGCTTTGAAAAAAAATATAAGCCATAATATATAACGCTTGACCTCTTGTTGCTACATATAACAGTTTGGCCAGGCGTTATTTTTATTATTTTATTTTAGACGATCCCTTGGGAACAGTATCTACTTTTTTTCTTAATGAAAAAATGTCGTTTCTTGTATCCCTAACAATGTGTTACATGCAAAATTTCATGATGATCGGTTGATTAGTTAACTTTATTATATAACCTTTTCTAAAATATTATTAGCATAATAAAAAATACTATGTGGCCCTTTGGCAGGCGACGTCTTTGCAGTGAAGTATCAAGTACTTCATAGGTAACGCACCCGCACCGCAAGTACTTGTGTGACTATGACATCCAAAAGAGTAAAAAAAAGTTCCGCATTGAATATGTAGACGGGTTAATGAACAGACAGCTTTCATAGATGTAGACAGCCCTTACGAAAGTCTGGATTACCTTACATGGATACATAGATAAGTATAGACATAAAACCTCGAAGTTGATGAGTCACATTCTATTGACATTTGTCTTCGCCACAGAATTGTTTTTGACATTAAGATATATAGGAATTATAAATTAAACATATTATCACAATACACGATATACGTTAGTAATAACATAACTACCTATTAAAGGCCTGTTATATATTTATATTTACTATACTAGCTGGTGCCCGTGACTTCGTCTGCATTAAAAAAAGTGTGTGTGTCAGCTCCGACGCACGAATGGAGTTTACTACTTACGAACGATTATAAAAATTATATTATAAATATATAATTATAAAAATTATATAATAACAAAAATTATAAAAACATATATCATAATGAATTATTTTTCACGTTCTCGGTTTCTCGACCTTTGTGAGATATAATTAAATATGGCATAAACAACAATATGTGTATATTGTTGTTAATGTCAAATTATAAAGTAACCACAAAGAAATATTAAAATTTACAATATTTCATGTTATAAATGTTAGGAATAGGAATGAAAGTAAAAATGTTTTTAATAATATTTATTACAATTGTTACAAACATTTATATGACGGGACAGATTCACAATGTATTATATTCCATAAGACTTAGTAATACACTCGGGTGAATAAAATTGTACATGTAGTATTATATTTTTATTGCAAAGAAACATACATATACAAACATAACATACATAGATTCATAATAATTCGAATGAGTTTTTATGGAAAAAAATTCTTATTACATTAAATTCGACTGTATCCAGTTAAACAAAAACAATATTTTTCATAATACTAACCACACATTTCTTTTACAACTTACATTTTTTCTAAAAAATAACTTAAAGTACATTACTATAATAATGATAACATTAAGCACGTTTATGTGTCTTATCGCATGTTAGTTGCCAAATGCTTTCAAGGCCTTTACAGGCGAAATGTTGAAAAATAAGGTGTATCATTAACGACATAATAGCAATAAAAAATTACTATAAATAAATTATTCTTACAAATAATTAATAAACATAATTTTATTAGTATTAATTTACTCGTGTATAAAAGTTTGCTTCTCGGATTCAAGCTGCTTTTCGGTTCTTATTTTATCTTTCTTGTGTTCGTAATACAACCACCTGAAAAAAAAAATGCGAAATCTTTAAATTAACATATCATAGTAACGATTGCTTGCCTGCATATGTTATATCATAATCTAATAGAATATTTCATCGATAGCAGTTTTTTAATAATATTTTAAATAAGAGCCAAGAAAATAATTGTATAGTGTAATTTTAAAATATACAAATACAGAGATATCGGCACCGGTCATCATCATCAGGTGATGATTATGAAACACATACACGAATTGCTTGTTTAAAGTTATTAGGTTATAAAAATAATAAGCAGAAAACACTGCCTTACTTCGCAAACTGGGAAGTCCACTCGTGTGTTGTTCTGTTCCTAATCTTTCATTTTATCAAAGTCGGCGACACCTATGGTGTTAACTGTAACGACATATTTAGGTATATATAAAAAATGGTGTCTTACCAAAATATTCCAATAGCAGGTAAAGTTAATAAAGCTCCAAGCAAGAATACGGCTCCCGGAAGGATGTTCAGAGTTGTTATGTAGAATCTGGAGTAAAGTGGACCGTAGACCAGTGGCATAGTAGCTTCCGCTAAGCCGAAGAGTGAATTCACTTTACCTGAAACATATTTTTTTAATTATGATTTTTAATTACAATTATAAGTGCCTGGGCGACCTGTGTGGGCGACCAAGCTGCGCTCGGGATTTTTTTTACGCCAACATGACATTAACTGCATTGTTACTGTTTGATGTAAGCCGAAAAAATTCGTATTCATATAGCAAAATCTAACAAAATTTTGAGGTAACAGTTGATTGATTAACTGTTGCTACACAACTATTATGGTATAAAACGCTTGAGTAACGTTGATTGTATACATATACTGCCTGAATTGAGTAATAGCCATTACTAGATAATATAATTACATAGGTAAATGATGACGCGTAACATGTACGATACTTGGATCATACTAATATGAACTTAAAAGAAAAGATGTCTTAAATGTCTAAAGAGTATTTGTCTTAAAGTCTTATTGAAATGAATATTGGTACTCACTTCATGGAGAGACTGCAACTTTGCCAAATTAATCATATGAGCCTAAGGGCCTCTTCCATCATGTGTCAAGTAGGCTAACCGCCATTTAAAGTCCCAAACATTAAAAAGAAAGTAATAAAAAAAAAATCGCCTATCGAAGGATGCAGTATGTATACCGAGTGCATATTTAATAAAACATAAAATTATTTCTAAAAGTAACAAATCAACACTTTACTTGTAGTTGGTGAAAGAGGCCCTAAGAAAAATATTTTATTTTATTTGATTTATTATTGCATTTTTATTTTATTGAAACACAGGTACATAATTTTTTCCTGTAAGATAGGTTAATACAAAAATGCTAGATAACAATAGTCGTACTCACCAAAATCTTCTCCGCTAACAAGTTTTGTAGCAATAGATCGCATCGCTATGAAAGAGGTTCCGTTTAATATCTCCAGTAAAGGTGCTGTTGAATTAAAATATTTATAAATTTCTTTTGCAAGATAAAAAATAATCTCAATTTTTCAGAAAGGGAAAGACCAATAAACGAGGAAGGTTTTTGTATATAATTTGCAGAGAAGCGAAGCAAAGCCGGGAGTGGGTCGCACTTATATTAATATACGAGATCTGGTATCTAAATTAGATTTCAAACAGTACTTGATTCCATTTGATCCTATTATACACGTGATGTTAACTATCGCACTCTAGTTTATACCCAATCTTGGAGTAGTGTAAGTGTATCGATTGAAGTTTGCAGTTCACAGACTTATTGTTTACAAGTTAGAAATCCTAGCTTAACCTGGATTTGCTATGCACCGATAAATCTGGATAATAAATAATCGATGTACAAACAAATGAATTTCAATTCTGTTGTTGTGAAAGACGAGATTATAACTGACTAACAGTGCCCCGCGGCTTCGCTTGACTTAAATTGGAATATCCATATGAATATACTAGTGATGATTTGATGGAATTACAATTCTCTGGTCTGGATTTGGATTTGGAAAGCAGTGACAGGTCACACTGCGTTTCGCAGTCATTTGGACAGCCCGTCTGGCGTCAGTAGCCACCTTCTCACAGAAAACCACCGTGAAATAACAGCATTTGTGCGTGACTGTCTTGCGGTGAGTGAGTAAAGGATGACTTCTCTATTATCCGTAATCCTACATACTTTGATCGGCAGCACACTTCCAGCACCTGTGGCGTTGCTTGCGTTATAGGCCAGCCACCTACCAGACACTGTCAGCCTGTCTGTCGACCTAAATATAAAAAAAGCTAATTGAAATACAAAAATATATTATTAATATTTTATATTGTTTAAAATGTACCATTTATAATTAAAATGAATAAATGTTATGCTGACCAAGATATATTTCAATGTTGTTTCTGGCGAAAGCGTATGCGAAAGAGGCAATAATTTTACTAGAACACGAAATGATTCCCAGCAAGGTGTCGTCCAGTTTTAAATAATTAGTGAAAAGAATGATTGAGAATACAGTGCCTGAAACAAAATTTTTATAACATTAGTCAATATTGTGGTCACCCCCTTAAATAAGACCGACGTGATTAATAACAGCATACATTTGCTCTTGAGCTGAATTGCATCAATAAAGGACAACACAACCCATTTTCTATCCTCATCTTTTACTCATTCTTGTACTCCTTACAACATTATTAGAACTATAATATGCAGGTACCATACCAAAGCTTTATAAGAAACCGGTATAGTTTTACGGGTATACCAAAGCTCACATAGCTTTTTTAAAAATAATTTAACATTTATTTGTTTCTCATTTATTTATATCCAAAAACACAGTTTTGATGTAGGAAGTTAGTTAGATAACTAAGTTATTAAATTTTTGTTATTATGAATTTTTTGAATTTGTTTATATTTTGAAATATTGCGATCATTTGTGATGTGCTAAGTCTTAAATGGCTGAAATTTATGTGATACATATTGTGTATTGTATTTTTAAATTGTTTATTGTACATAGCTTGAACTAATAAATTATATATAATTTTCTGCAAAAAACATGAGCTCTGAGTTATAGTAATTGTCAACACTTACGTACGCCATGTTTTCTATACTAATACGAGTATTATAAAGAGGAAAGGTTTGATTGTTTGTTTGAATTAAATACTCGTAGGCTCCGAAACTATTGGACCGATTTGAAAAATTCTTTCGCTGTTGAGCTATATTATCAGCGAGTAACATAGGCTATATTTTATAAAGTTATGCGGACGAAGTCGCGTGCAACAGCTAGTACGCAATAAAATAATCTCATGCCGATGGCCTACAATGTATGTAATAACATAAGAAAATCGGCTTAAGTCTCAATATCAATAAATAAATGATATTGAGATATTAGACAAAAGTCTTAAAATATTTGTATGAAATATTAAACATTGTAGTTCACCTCCGTTTTATAAATTCGAATCAGCTTTTTCACACAGCAATGTGTACGGGCCTTTTGAACTCTAGTTAATTTGATCTGAGTGCAGTCAGCTAAGTATGTTGAACGCTGATTGAATGAATTTTAAATCATGTAGCTCACGACTACATAAGGTTCGTAAAGCTCGTTTTAAAATAACGAATAACTGGCGAGAATTATAAATTATTACGAAGCTTTTTAATTTATAATTACTGTAGATTTATTGGATGGACATGAAGGAAAATCAATGCATTAAGTGCCTATGTGAGATCATAAATTTTATATTAGTGGCAAGAATTTGTAAGTGCATTTAAATTCGACTATTTAAATTGTCTTGGATAAAACTAGCTATTTGAGTATTTCAGATTTGAAATTTATCGAGAGTTAAACTATATTTAGGAGATGATAGAGTTTTTGCCACTAGCGTAATTTAACAAAGATTTTGTTTAGATATTAACTACTTATATCTTTATTTTTTTACAATATTATCTTTTTTAATTCCCGATGCCCGACGCAAAAACGGGGTGTTATAAATTTAACACGTGTGCCTATGTGTATAGTGGCTCCCAAACGGATGAATCAGATTGATCCGGTATTGTGTGTTTGAAAACTGACGTGATCGAGATGGTTCTTATCTATATGAAAGCTAATAATCTATATGAAGCTTAGCTAATGAAGATCTGTTCAGTGGTTTCATGATCATCAGCCCATTTCCTAGTTGGCGAAAGGATTTCACTAACTATACTAATGTTACTTCGGTGGTATGTCCACCACATGGTATCCTTGATCTGATGCGGAACAACCAACTCCTGAACAACTTACAGCAGATATAGTTTGTATGGGCTCAATAAAAAATCTGGGGTAGTTTATAATTTCAATTAGTTATAGCTTGTTGTATAAGTGAACGAATTAGTAGTTAAAAACTAAAAAATATATAATAAATTAACCAATAAGTACCTAGTAATAGCCACTTACCTATTAAGTTAGTAACAATGGCGTATGTCGACCACACACTGAACTGAACTTCGTCCCAATTGAATCGGAATCTTGCGAATAAATATAATATGGTGTATTCACCTACAAAAATATGATAATATTATTAATCCAAATTTAAATAATGTTTGCCATTATGTGCACGTGCCTTAACAACCAAATATACCTCTTATGCGAAATCAGATTTTAGATACGAGGTCCGAGTTAAGAGAATTAAGTTTGTGATCTACTTTAATGCAAATGCTTTTCAGTTTATTTGAAATTTTCTCATTCAATATCAATACGACCTGCCATCTCATCCCTTTACCTGTCAATTATATACGAGAATAACAAAAAAAAAAAAAACTATATACGTGAATTGGTTATAGTGGAACTAAGTAAATACTGCTGTGCTTGTTGTTGGCTGGGGCACTGTTGTGTTCGACGATATGAGAGTTATATATTGCAGAACTAATTTTCATTTAAATATATTTAGTTTTTATTGTTGTACTTAACTACTTACCATTCGATGGTCCAAATATTACACATACAACAATAAGAAGTAGACAAACTCTTAGCCTCCTGTTACCAGGTCCTTTTTTAAATGCCACTCTAAAGGTTTCCATTACCAATCCAACGTCGAAGAATTCTCTAAGGAATCCTGTACAACCACTCTGCTGAAAACAAATATATGACAATTTTGGAGAAAACATCGTTTATTCAAATGTATTGTTAAATATCTAAAGAAATTATTATGAAAATTTACTAAACAAAAGTAAGATACTGGTGCCCAAAAGTTCTCGATGGAGAGGAGACCACAAATGGGCAAACGCAAAATAGGACGCACAATAAGTTCCTTGACTTTATGGGTGTGGAATTATTTTAGATCAGCATGCTGATTTGTTTGTGTTGATTCTCGTTGAAGCGACCAAGTACCGGTGGCTCTAGACTGGTGCCCCATTAGGTGGTCTTACGATATAATAAAAGGTCGAGTGAAAACAGAAAATGCGGGCTGTGTTTACAGGTTTGTAAACCTCTTGTGGTCAGCAGTTAGCGTCTTTCACTGCTGTTTTTTTAATGATGCACAAAAAACCTTAACAGCAAAGGTAAAAGTCCTTAGACATAAAATCTGAACTGAGGTAATCATTAAGGATTGCTTACTTTGTTCTCTACATCTTTCCTTTTCGGATCCATAAGGTAAAAGTACCCATAGAACAAACTGAACGAATACAAAGACGCTGACACTGAGAATACTCCATAGTATCCTATCCATGTTAGTAAAATTCCACTGAAAGCACTACCAATGGGATACCCGAGCGACATACATAAACTCACTAATCCAACTCTGTAAGTACGTTCTTCTTTTGTGGTAATATCACCTATATAGCTGAAGACGCCAATGAAGTTAGTGAACCATCCACCAGTAATAGCTGGGAATATAGATTCAGTGAATGCTGCAGCTTCAACTGGCAATTCATAAAAGTAATATGTGTTGAGAATGAATCCAATACACGTTAAAAATTCTCCAACAATTGGCATTAAAATGCACGGTTTCCTGCGTCCTGTTTTATCACTCCAAGCTCCAACGAACAGAATTAGAAAAACTGGAATTATAGTTTGAACAACGTTCTTCCACGCCTGTATACTAGCTGTTAGCATCTGTATTTCTTCTTCCTCTTTTGTGTAATTTTCTGTTTGTCTCAGGTTTAAGGCGTCACAAACCTCATTTGTAAAATTAAGATTGACTCTGCAAGCCTTTTCCAAATTCAAATTCTGCGTGGCCAGAGATGCTAGAACACTGGGCATTACGTAACAAGCTACTATAGGTTCAACTGTAGTGTTATCTTTGATCAATTTTAACCTTTGTATCACAGTTAACTTCCTTTTTTCTTCAACTTTTTCATTTTCTTCAGGTATTGGTTTTAAAAGGGAAAATTCGTTTATTTCTGTCTCCGCGACATGGTTCCCTTCATTTATTTGAAGAGAAGCTTTAACTTCATTTAAGTGTTCCATGATGACTAAATTTTTTTACGTCTACATTAAAAATTTAAATTTAAACCATAATTTCAATTAACATAGATATTTGTTTCTCAAATGTTGGCAGTATTGTGAATGATTATAGTTAGAAATAAATTAGTTTTCTCGTGTTGCGTGTGTTTGTATTAAGATTAACAGGTACTTATTATATATAATATACTCAGTCTGTTATAATATTTGTAGAGCTCTACGGCTTACTCTTGATAACGCGGACTACTTCATTTTAACCCCTACAAGGTAACAATGGGCTTATTTCGTCACCAGTTACTGTATAATATAATAGTGTAAATGATATTTTGTGTTAATTATAGTGATGTTCTAGGTAGGTATTGTTTTTCAGTATTCCATGCTAAGAAACAAATTAAAAACAGTTTTTATATCAGTTAATAAAATTTTGCACACATTCTGCACATGTTTTAGGATTCAATGTTTTTGTTTTCATCACCAACACGGATACATTTTCTAATAAATAATAGATAAGTTATTTATTAAACGAAGTTTGGTAGCTATGGTAGCTTTCATACCGCTTTAAATTCCATTTTAAAACAATTTAAGACAAATGAAACAAATTCTGTTTAGGTGAGAAAAACATTTTAATTTGAAACAATACATTAGATATTACAAATGATTTACAATTTATGTAATACATCGGCGGTGAATAGCTGTAAAATAAATAAATTTTATCTATTAATTTGAATATTAGTTACATTAAATAATAAGTGTGTTCTATTCACTATCTGTCTAATAAATATTCAATTTGTAATATATGTAGTAGGCGAATATGATATGTTGTTTTTCTTCATAATGCAAATTTAACGACATTTTCCATTAGTCTTACTTTAGGTTAAATTTTGACGTATTCTTCACTTTATACTTTAACGTGAAGTATACGTCAAGATTTAATCATCATCAAAGGAGTATAATTGATTACTTTTATTGAAACAAAGTCGTTTAATAAAAATCCGTGGGTATAGATATAGGTACAATAATTTTGTTTTTGTTATGCTTAGAGTATGATCCTTTAAATAAATTTTTCGTGTAATAATTGGTTTAATATTGGATATATTTATCTAATTACAAAGATTATTTAAAACAAAATTAGGGACAATTAAAAAAAATCAAAATGAAACTGCTAATAGGATCAAAAGCCACTCTCTCTGGCTGTAAGTATTCATCTATTAGAACAACTAATGCTCCAGAAATATTCACTACGTCATTATTTATAAAATTAAAATATCCTATAAAATACGCTAGCAGATTTTAGTGTCAAACTAAAATCTGCTATGTGCAAAAAGATTTTAGCAAATAAAAGGTTATCTGAACAATTTTACTTATTATAATATTTAAAATGTTTATAAAAAAAGTATTTTATTTAAAACTTAGGATGTTATAAGAAAAAAGTTGTTTTTCTTTTAAACATTAATTTTTTATACGGTACATAAAGCAGTTCACTAATGTGGGTATCTCAAAAAAGTGCACATAGCAGATTTCGATTTGACAACGACGAATATCGACGAATTATTATTATTTATGTTAAGATCGACAGACAGGCTGACGGTCCACTTGATGGTAGGTGGCTACCGTCGCCTATAACACAAACAATGCCATAAGTGCTACAAGTGCGCTGCCGACCATAGAAGGATTAAGGATAAGGGCTGTAATTTTATGGTGGTATTTTGTAAGGTGGTGGTTACTGCCGCCAGACGGGCTGCCCAAATGACTGCGAAACGCAGTGTGCACTACCACTACTTTTCAAATCCAGACCAGTCAATTTTGAAAATTACATTAAAATTTCCAAAGTCGACCCCGCCGGGAATTTAACTTTAATTATAATAAGACTAAAATGTTTTTATAACGGATGCATTTATTCTACATATCACCGTTTAGTTCCTTTTTCGACCTTCTCACCCCCTTTCTGTGTTCGTATAACAGCCATCTGTAAATAATATTTTCTTATTAAGTTGACAACATTTTCATGACGGCTTTCTATTAAATAACAGTCACTAAGACATCGTAAGCATCCAGATATCCAGTAAAACAATGTAAGTTACATAAATCTACTTATAAATATATAAAATATTAATGTTCATATGTTCAAAACCGCAAATTTACGAAAGTATGTTTTCGATCACCATGAAATTTTGTATGTAAATTTAGGGGTACATAAAGGGTACGTTGTGGGGAAACCTTTTATCCAAAAAAAAAAAGTACTGTTACTGTAAAAAATATTTGAATAACAAATATTGAATACATGTTTCAACGCCTAAGAAAAAGGATGAAGACGAAGTCGCGGGTAAAAACTAGTATATTATAGATATGGTTTTGTAAGCAAGTTGAGTGTCTTGGTTTATTTTGAATTTTTTCAAATTCAAATACTTAGTATATGAAATTTTTATCAAAATTTACAATAGCAAATTATTTGCACTCGTGACTTATATTATATTTAGATATTTTTAGATAAAATTGAGGAAATTAGTTATTTTATCATTCAAAAACCACAGCTTGTTTGGTATTTAAATTCGCAATGATAAATCTGCTTTTTATTTTTTTGATAAGAAGCAGGATACAGTCCAATTGATGGTAGGTGATTAGCGTCGACTACAAACGCAAACAACACCAAGGAGATTCAATTAGGCAACCGAACCTAGGCCCGGTGATAAGTCACTTCACCGGGCGAGTCCCACACTCCCCCTCGTCGACTGTCTCCGTCGTCGAGGGATAGTGCATAAAGGTACAGGCATCCCAGTTTTTTTAGAAGGGGCCTATAAAAAAAACTAGGATGTCTGTACCATTCGAAACTCTTCTTGTACTGTTTCGGTGGTTCCCTGTTATCAAACAGACAATTTATAGTCAGTTTATAGTTGCGGAACGCAGTGTGTTGTGTCACTACTAAAACTGCATTAATCGTCAAAAGTGTTTATTGAATCGAATACGAGTATAGCTAGTACTTAAGTTATAAAGTGCAAAACGAATGAACTTAAGTATACCGCTAACAATTTTACTTGAGCCAAAGCATTGAGATAAAGTGGTATAAGTCAATTGCAACTTTCATACTATAAAGTTTTTAATGAGATTTCAAAGTTAAGTTGTATTAGTTAGTTCACTTAATCTGTATTGTTCCGTAACGTGGAGTATACCGAAGTTAATAATAGTTTTGTAGTATAAAGAATTTGGTTAGACTAAAAATGAACTGTGATTGGATGGTTATTTATGGGGAAATCTTTTATTAAAGAACCGTATGTTAACTATATACATTACTTTAAATTTATCCCAATGTTTTATGCTTTAAGGATTTTAAAAAACTTAAAAAAAAATGAAAAAAAAAAAAAAAAAAAAAAAAAAAAAATAGAATGACATTGGAAAAATGTATTGAAACAGGAAGTATTGTATCTTTAAGATGAAGATTAAGACTAGCTCTAAAGGTAAAGAAAAATGCCATAAGTCTTCTTATAATATACGTTCTTTGAATAAAATTCTTTCTTCAACTTTTACTTATCCTATAATTCTTAAGTTAGTAATAGTAAATATTTTTTTTATATAAAAGCCTCCAGTCAGGTCGACATCCATTTGAAGATATGACTACCGTTGCTTAAAATAAGCAACGCCACAGATTGCTGTAAGTGAGCTACCTTCATAGGATAAAATTGAAAAGGGATTAGGAGGACATAGGTAAATGGATTCTGGCATCCCTTACTCGCTTAGGGAAGTATGTCTAATAGCATCCATTCATTTCACGATAGTCTTCTGTAAAGGTGTGTTTACTGTCGCCAGACACGCTACTTAATTTTATGACTGTGAAATATAGTGTGAAAACTCACAAGAACACTGCAACAGCTGGTAACGTCATGGCTGCACCCATCAGGAATACTGCACCAGGAAGTACTTCCATTGTCGACGTGTATACTTTAGTATATAGTGGCACATATACTAGAGGCATCAGATTTTCCGTCAAACCGAAAAGCGAATTTACTTTGCCTGGAAAAAATAGGGAGGTAGATACCTATATATATATTCACAAATTTAGTGGAAACATCTAAAAAAAGTTTATTACTAGTAAAATCGATATTTTTACCGATATTTATACCTATACATATTCACAAATTTAGTGGAAACATCTAAAAAAAGTTTATTACGAGTAAAATCGATATTTTTACCTATATTTATACCTATATAAATTCACAAATTTAGTGGAAACATCTAAAAAAAGTTTATTACTAGTAAAATCGATATTTATACCGATATTTATTTATACCTATACATATTCACAAATTTAGTGGAAACATCTAAAAAAGTTTATTACGAGTAAAATCGATATTTTTACCGATATTTATACCTATACATATTCACAAATTTAGTGGAAACATCTAAAAAAGTTTATTACGAGTAATTTTTACCGATATTTATACCTATAGATATTCACAAATTTAGTGGAAACATATAAAAAAGTTTATTAAGAGTAAAATCGATATTTTTACCGATATTTATACCTATACATATTCACAAATTTAGTGGAAACATCTAAAAAAGTTTATTACGAGTAAAATCGATATTTATACCGATATTTATTTATACCTATACATATTCACAAATTTAATGGAAACATCTAAAAAAGTTTATTACGAGTATAATCGATATTTTTACCGATATTTATACCTATACATATTCACAAATTTAGTGGAAACATCTAAAAAAGTTTATTACGAGTAAAATCGATATTTTTACCTATATTTATACCTATACATATTCACAAATTTAGTGGAAATATCTAAAAAAAAGTTTATTACGAGTAAAATCGATATTTTTTACCGATATTTATACAATTTTCAAATTAACTATAAAATAAGGGAACAAATATCTACGAGTATGTATTGTATATATTTATATTTGTCGAACATGTCAAAAGTTTACAGTATAATAGATCACAAATTCATTCTGTAGGTTTCTTACCTAATTCATTTGGCGCTACTAGTTTCGAAACTATGGATCTGATGGCGAGTAAGGAAGTCCCGTTTAAAATCTCAACAAGAGGAGCTGAAAAAACATTGTTAAATCATCATGACTATTATTTTTACGTCAGATTAAAAACAAAATAATTATAACTAAGCAAATAAGCGATAACACAATTTTATATAAGTAGTTTCACAGTAACTCACATCAGGTTTTTATGAGAGACAAAAATAAAACAATTTAGATAAAAATTCCTAAAATAAATATTTGACTATTACATTTTATTACTGATTTTATACTCATTACGTAAAAACATTAAACAACTGAAGAAAAACAAAACGTAATTTTTAATTTTTTTTTTTGAAATGTTTATGTGAAAAGGTGGCTATTAAAGAGATGATCACAGACAAAATAGTTTTCCTAGTAACTTCATTTCATAAAAAAATAATTTAAGTAATTTAATTAAAGTTTTTGTAATAAGGAATAAAGAAGTTTTTATTTAGAAAAGAAAAAAACTTGATATTGAACGAAAAAAAAAATCTATGCGTATATTTTTTATCAAGTATCCTCTAAAGTTTTAAAACGAAAGCTTTTATTATTATTGTCAGTCTTGATATACATAGCTGAGACGCTGAGACTAAGGAAATACAAATTCAAACTGAGTTATGGAGAGGGTTATGATAGGCATTGCTAAGATGTCGGCTTTGATTAAAGACGTACAAAAACCAAGACTTAGATATTTATATTTATTGCAATAAAAGTTTTGGAGTGACCAAAAGCAATGAATCGTTGCGAAAGATCGTTAACCCAGAGTGGCGTTCAATTCAAAAGGCTTAGATGTCGTTCATTTAAACCTTTTGAATGTTTTTTCGATTTTGTAGACAAACTTTTTAATTTTCTTCATCCAAAATGATCATTTAAAATTATCATATATCATTTCTGTTTAACCGGTACAATTTTATAAATCGAGATTGTCTACAAAACAAATTCAAAGTAAACAAACGTCTTACTCATAATAATTAGTGATGTAATTTTTTTAATGATTTTATGAAATTCAATGTCTGTCACATTTAAATAAGCATTCCAGTTTCTTTGAACAAAAAGGAAATATTTCAGAATAAAAACAGACCGAGAAAAAATATCTTCTCGTTCGGCGCAAAGCAATAGACGAAGGAGCCAGCTATTTTGCTCAGAGTCGATATGATTCCTAAGATGGAGTCGTGCCACCGCAAATATTTGCTGAACACCGTGATCGAAAAGATAGTGCCTGAAAATAAACAATATTTACACAACGTAAAACAAAACATTGCAATCTGCTATCGAGTAATTGCATTGCAAATACACAAGTATGTTTATTCTTTATCAAGTTGTTAATTAAACAATAAATTAGGATGAACGTATGCAATTACTAGCTGGGATCTGCGGTTTCGCCTGCTTTAAATTTGAATACTATTTCATGTATTCTGTCATATTCCTTTTATAAATGTTTAATACAAACACGACTCGTTGATAATAAAAACTTTTTAACAAAAAAATTAAAGCTCCGAAAAAACTGAAAAGCAAAAAATAATAAACCTTTTTTTATTAACCTTAATAACTAAGTTCTTAAACTAATGTAAGTATATCTAAGTAATTTTGAGTCAGCGCCAAACAAGCAAATTAGTTAATTCCGTAAAGCGTGATGCGCGGCGGCGGCGCGGCGCAACACTTCCCTTCGTCGGAAAATGCCGAGCGTTTTCATTGATTGTTTGGCGCCGACTCAAAATTACTTAGCTATACTTACATTAGTTTAAGAACTTAGATATTAAATAAATAAATAAATAAATAAAAAAGCCTTTTATTTCAAGCCTTACGTATTAAAATTTATAAAATTACAATAAAATATGTACCCATGCACTATTTTTGACCGTTTTAAATATTAAATTCGTTTTTTGTTGACTTTAGTACATTCATAGATAATGGTAAAAGTAAGTTTAGTAAGCATAAAAAAATTTGTAATAAGTTTAGTAAAAGCAAGAACCCTCTCAATGGTAAAACCAAGAACCCTTCAGAGATGACCAGTAGTCTCTCTCTTCTGCCACTCGCATCCATTTAGTACCTGCTTCTTTTATGATATCATCTGCCCAACGTGCGTTTGGTCTTCCTCTTTTTCTTTGTCCTAGTGGACCTGCCCATGAAGTTGTCTTTATAGTCCGGCGATTATCACTAAGCCTCGACACATGTCCAGCCCACCGCCATTTAAGCTTTTGCGAGTAGCTGAGGTCGTCTGTGACTTTAGTTTTCAATCTTATGGCGGACCTTTTAGATTTTCTTGATTTTCAAGATGCTTCTTTCCATACTCCTTTGGCAGGATGAAATTTTGTTTTTTAATTTTTTGGTAAATTTCCAAGTTTGATAGGCGTATGTTAATGAGGGGAGTAGGCAAGTATTAATGACTCTCGTTTTCATCCGTATGGGCATATCGCTTTTGAGTATTTCTTTGAGACTCCAGAATTTTTTCCATGTAATGTTGACTCTTCTCTCTACTTCCAACTCGTTGTTTTGTTGGTTGAATGAAACTTGCTTTCCCAAATAGATATACGCATCTACATAATATGTTAAAGATGAGTTTTCTAGGCATATAGGTCTTTCGATATGGTTCGTCATGATATTAGTTTTGGTTAGGTTGATTTCTAAGCCCACTTTGCGACTTTCTATTGGTATTCTGTTATCTGAGAGGTGTATGGCTTTGTCGACAGTACTGTAGAAAAGTTCCAGTTCCTCATTGCTCGATGTCTCCGTTGGAGCGTAAACTTGAATAATGCTTAATTCTAAACTATTGATATTTATCCTTAATAGTAATGCTACCCTTTCTGAGAGGCCTGTGAAGCTTGTGATGTATCTTTTCAGATATTTTTTGACAATAAAACCCACTCCATATAGTCCAGGCGTTTCTCCAATGTAGTAGAAAATAAACTCGTTCTTCAATTGTGTTTCCAAGTTTTCTTGTTTCCGAGAGACCAATAATATCAAAGTTTATGTTTTTCAGGCACTCTGTTAATTTCAATAGTCGTGAATTTGTTGACAACGTTCTGACATTGTATGTTGCTATATATAGGGTATTTTGAAGATTGTTTTATACAATTTGTTTTAGTTTTTTCTGGAGGGTTTTGGTCTTGATCTTCCACGGTGACTAGCCGGCTTGGAAGATATATTTTATTCTTTGTTTGTGTATGTAGTGTGTTTTCCATTTGAGAGGGATCTTAGATATTAAGGTTAATAAAAAAAGGTTTATTATTTTTTGCTTTTCAGTTTTTTCGGCGGTTTAATTTTTTTGTTAAAAAGTTTTTATTTTATATTTTTTGTGGCTATAATCTACTAATTACTACATGCTTAATTTTTGATTACTTTCTTAAAATTGTAATAAACACACAACTCAGCATTAAAATCTGTGAGTGAGCAATAAATCACCTCCATTTTCCCACCCTCAGGTTAGGATTTTTTTTTCCAAATTTATATGGGACCAACTTCCAGGTATACCCTTTCCATTTAAAAAAGAATTATCAAAATTGAACCACCCTATAAAAAGTTATGCGTGATCATTCATATATATCTATATATATATTAATAATACAAGTATCATATATTTAGATAACGATATAGATATGGATAATTAGATTTTAACATAAGTTTCTTACTCTTCATAATGTCTTCAAATTTTTATCTGTTAGAATTTTACAATAATGTATTGAAATTGTACTATCAGCTACTTATAAAGCTAAATATAATAAACAAGGTAAGACACTAAGTTACAGTTATTTATTCAAATAATCTGGAGGTTAATCTAAGTATGAGAAGTGCCATGACTTAAATGACTAGACATTTATAAGGTTATCGTTTAAGCATTAGGTAATATCATTTGCAAATGAATAACAGCATCATATAAGTAAATTTATAAGTGCCACTACAGTGTTATAACTCTAAATATCCAATTAATTTATTCTGATTCTTGTGCATTGCATGTTATACTATTCTGACACCATTAGTTTTGAATAAAATAACATTTGGCGTTCGATAATAATTACTTATACACCAAGGTAAATTAGCCATAATACCTATGTTACAAATTACCTTACTTACCCAGAGTATGTGTAACAAAGTTGTACGCTTGGAACATGCTGAATTTGACTTCGTCCCAATTGAATCTGTATCGAGTCGACAAATACATAATGGAGACCTCACCTGGAATACAGAAGTGTGTCAGTCAACAGGTCTTCTAAAACTTTTTCATTTCATGTATTCATGATTTATGTATTAGAAATACAGTGAAATAAGGAAACCTACATAAATATAGAATGAAAAGCAATCTTAGAGATTATCAGCACAGAAGTGAAAGGACACAGCGTTTGGTGTCGTTTTTTAGGTATCCTATTAAGTACCACAGTGAAATGGCTGCATGAGCGCTGTTGTGTTTTGGTAAGTAAGTATGTATGTATGTATGTATGGGATGTCTGAGCCCATTTACTCCTTCTTCTTATTTTTGCGGTCTCTCCAACTAGTAAAGATTGGCGATCAGCCTGAAACATCCTTGCTTACATATTATAAAACAAAAACTACTGCACCGATTTTCATGCGGTTTTCACCAATGGATAGAGGGATAATCAGGGAAGGTTTTTGCGAAAAAAAAACGCACCCGGAGCGGGACAGGTAGTTATTTATAAGTACCCTTTTAATATATTTTCCTTATCCTACAAGGTCGGCAGCGTACTTATAGCACGTAATTACGCTATAGCGTTGCTTGTGTTGATAAGCGACGGTTTTCACCTTCTATTACTGCCACTTACTAAAGAAACGCATTCTTATTTGCTATATTCGTCTATATGAAATTTTGGAGTGTATTTTGTGAGCAATACTAAAAAGTGTGATGTTTCGATACTTTATCATGTCTACCACTTACCATAAAAAGGTCCAAAGAGTATGCTAACTACTGAGAGAAGAACACACATTCGTAGTCTTCTGTTGTTAGGTCCGTTTTTAAATACAACCATGAACGTCTCTTTGAAGTTGGTTAAGTTAAAGAACAATTTTAAGAAGTAGAAGAAACCTTGTCGGTCGTGCTGTAAAATAACATTTTTTCTTTTAAAACAATTCTTTTGTCTTTTCTTTTAAGAATATGTTTATATATTAAAGTTAGTTTTCATCCATTAAATAAAAACTTTAATTTGCACGCAGCTTCAAGGTGTTCCAGAACCTTATCCTACATACCCTGCCTATCCTTATCCACAAATGAAATTATTTCATTATAGCTTCCTCTTATAATATAATTTGTTTTTGAATTTTTGCGTATTTTTGCGTTTTTGCGTAAAATTGCCTGTTAAATACAATATCATGATCAATTTGGCTCTTAAAAATTTGTGTACAATTTTTTTTTACTATTTTAAATACAATTTGACAGCCTACCAATAGAAAACTGTTTTAGCCTTGAATCATCATACATGACAATTTGTATAAGAAACTAGCTGGTGTCCGCGACTTCGTCCGCGTTGAACGATGAAAGGTGGACCCTATGTCCTTTCTGTCCCAGATAACGTGTATTCAAAATTTCATGGTGATCGGTTCAGTAGTTTTTGCGTGAAAGAGTTACAAACATACAAACATACAAACATCCATACATCCAAACATACTTTCGCATTTATAATATTAGTACTGATTAGTATATATAGGTTTCAGAATTCATGTATGTACATTTCAATGTTAGTGACAGATTTTATGATGTTCCAAGTCCACTGTTGTCAACAATAAGAGCGTCGATGCTATGTTATCAAAATAGAAATGACCTACGATTACGACCTACCAAGGGACCTATCATAGGATTCGAACACCTATAGGCAAAGTATATTCACATTTTTAAAATGTAAGTATTGTTTTGTTTTCCGTTTACCTTTTCAATTTAATTTTAATGTTCGTTAGTAATAAATGTAACCTGATGTATGAAGTATCAATACACATTTGTAGATCTGTTAACCATGATATTGATATATTTGTGGTTTAAAACTTAATTGCACTTCATTAAAGATAACGATATTGATATGAGTGTTGCATTCATTATTATTTATGTAATATTTATTTTATTATTATGTTTCTTTTTAATTAACGTTTATACGAGTAAATTAAATCACTGTGTGAATTTCATGGGAACACTTAATGATTGTCATTATTGTTTTTTTATTAAAAAAATTAACATGCTATATTTGGTATTTAATTAATTCCGGATATACAAATATTAATGTACCTACACGATAAACTTAATCTAACTCGTACTATTGTAGATAAGTAGAGAGGTAATTACAAAATAATACGATAACATATTTAGGATTGATCCTTATTGTTACGGGAATAAATATTATAAATGTAAAAGTAAATCTATCTGTCTGTCTATTACCTTTTGAAGGCTTAACTATTCAACCGATTATCATGAAAATTTGCATACGAGTTATCAGGGATACAGAAAGGACATTTTTCTTAAAAAAAATTGCTAAGGGATCATCTAAAAAGGGAAATCCAACGCCTGGCAATGAATATGTCAGGCGTTATATTCGTATTAATTAAAACACTATAATTAATATTATAAATGCGAAAGTATGTTTGGATATATGGATGTGTTGATGTTTGTAACTCTTTCATGCAAAAACTACTAAACCGATCACCATGAAATTTTGCATACACGTTGTCTGGGATACCAGAAAGGACATAGGGTACCTTTCATCCTTCAACGCGGACGAAGTCGCGGGCACCAGCTAAAATTTTCGTTTATCGTATTTTCGTTTTATTATACAAAAATCAGTTAAAGCACCTTCAGATTTATTAGATTTTTTTGTATTCATGTTATTTTTGGGTATATTATTTATTTTTATTACATTTTTTGATCATACCTGTTTGTGTTCGCTGTTTCTGACAGGATCCTTCAAGACGAACGCGTTGTATAAAATATTTATGGTGTGTAAACATATAGATAATCCATAACATCCGTAATAACCGTACTTTTTCAATAATATTCCAGAGATACTCATGCCAATGGGAAATCCTACAGTAAGACTGAAGTTTAACATGCCCATTCTAAATGTTCTGGTATCATCGTTTGTGATCGCGCTTATATAGGAAAACACTGTTAAAAACATGATGCACCATCCGCCGGTAAAAGCTTCAATTATAGCGTCAGTAAACACAATAACTTCTAAGGAGAGCTGATGGAAGAAGTAAACATTAATCATATTGTTCATGCAGGTGAGTATTTGACCAGCTAACGGGATGATTATAAATACTTTTCTATGTCCAGTTTTGTCGGACCAGGAACCAACGAAGATAGCCAGAATGCACGGTACAGTTGCTGTCAAATAAGTTCTCCACGCCATAGCTCGTGCTATTAGCTTCTGTGCTTCCTTCTCATGTTCGTTCATGCTTTCGAGCTGCTGCAGTTTCAAAGACTGACAAATCTCGTCACCGAAATTCAAATTAACTCGACAAGCTTTTTCCAGATTTAAATTCTGTGCTGTCATCATTGTTATTATACAAGACATTATGAATAGAAACACAGTAGGCTCCACTGTTACGTTCTCAATGGCATATTTTAAGTTTTCTTTGAAAGTTCTCGGCGCTTTCTTTGTAATATCTTCATGTGGTTCTTTCAGAGGATCCTTTTCACTGAATTCTTCAAGAGTTTTTTCATTGCTTTCACCATTTATACGCGAAGTCATTTTGTTATCCATAAAGGTATTATCGCTCGTATTAATAACGTAATCGATTCATATAACGTTCCTCAAGGCGTCAACAACGTGAACCGTTGTGTTGTGACTACTTCTAAAGCGCATATTGATTAAGAATTCAGTTTATCGTTCGTTGTAAATTAAAAGGTATCAGTTGAATAATCCATTTAGCTTTCAATATTTTCAATGTCATGATGATTCAATACGTATTTATCGTTTTTGTTATTGGCCTGATTCAGTTCCCCAATTCTAATTTCTCCAATTTAGGGCAGTGTGATAGAATTCCTGGAGTAAGGGTCCCTAAAAAGCCCACTACACAATACCGGTTATTACACTACACGGTATTCAGGGTCAGGTATTTGACTACCGGGTTCAGGAAGGGAATGGCAAGGGCGTCTTGCAAGGGCGTCGATTATTACACTGCACTGAACACCGGCCCCCTCACTTTCTGTGTACTGTCTGAATGTGAAGTGAATGTGGATAGAGACGTATCATGGCACCTGTTTTATCTAAACCATAAAAAAAAGCAGCGATTGCCGTGGCTTTGGTAGTTGCATCCATGAATATTATAGAAGAAAAAAAAAAGAGAAGGAGAAGCATCTGGGTCAAGCAATATATAAAAATAAGAGAAAAAAACTCAAATAAAACAAAACTTGCTTTTATTTATTTTAACAAAATAAAATATTAAATAAATAATAATGATAGGTATATACATTTATTTTGCAAATGCCACTGTTTCAAAATGCTGTTTCTGATAAAAAGGAATCGAACATTCTTGTTAATATTACAATTTACGAACTATTGTAACCCCGGAAAATTCACAACTTAAAAAATAAGATTCATTTTATGTAACCCTTAATAAAATACTTCTAAAATCAATACTGTTAAATAATTAAAATATTTATAAGATCTCTTGGATCCTTACATCATAAAAATACATTGGACAATAAAGGTCTATACTTATTTTTTTTTTAAACATCTTAAATGGGATCCTTTGTATGACCAAGTATGACTTAAGACTTTTTGTTTTATCGCTTGCGTAAATGAAGTTCAATAGCTACGAGTTACGAGTATAACAATAAGGAGATATTTACTTGCAGAAGACATCGAGGTGATGTCATTAAATTTAATAGTATAAAAAAATCCGTGTAAAGCCAGGGGCTGGTCGCTAGTATAATATAATTTATGCATGCAAAAGCTGTTACCATGGATAGAGGACAAGCAACACCTCCGTCGTCCTGGATGTTATAGCGTTAACGACCTTGATAAGATAAATAGGGACATGGTCAGTACAACACAGCGAAATACAAAATCCAGACTATCAAGGAATAGTTTGACAACTGCAAATCTTTCTGCTCATATAATCCCAAGCAACACTATATTAATTGTAATCACTATTTTACAACATTGAGATAATATGTACTAAAGCACTAGAGAAGCTATCTCAAGTAAAAGTCGTATCGTGTTCTGAGTTAAAAATAAATTATGCTGCAGCGCTGCAACAATCTTTAATCGTCTAACCATACGATTTAAACATGCAGCGTTAGATTGCTTCTGAGTGTTGTTTTCTCGCGACAAATACGCTTACGCTTTTCGTTCATTACAGAATGGACATAGCTATTGTGCGTGTTTTCTATTTAATATTCATGAGAATTCGTGAGAATGAGAATTCGGTACTTGTTTCATAATCGATATAAATATTCAATATATATATCGACATATACTTGATATTTTGTGTAGTAAAGATTAAATAAAAAAAAAAAATGAAATATGTCACCTGAAGTTCAAAAAAAAAAAACCTATTGTAGTTAACCACTTTTTACATTACTTGTATATTATACAGGTTGTAAGTATGTAAAATATGTGGTTTAGTAACAGATAATTATCTACATCTGTGGTAGCTGTCTATTTACATCCGGTAAATTGCTATGATGTATTTATTTATTTGGGGTGTTGTATTGATTTATTTTTTATTATAATTTACGTAAATTTCTAGTAGAATTTGGCTCCGCCCCTTTAAACAATTTTTCATTAAATTTATAAATTGAACTCTTCTTTGAAGTGCACAGAACAGATTCGTGAATAGTTCGAAGGAAGCCACATTTTGTCGCTGCGATTCTTTTGTACAAATTAAAACCACGACTCCCTTTTCTCATGGCCCGGCCGAGGGTCTTTTGAAATTTAAATAATAATAATGTTA
Organism: Synanthedon myopaeformis; assembly: GCA_944738685.1. Taxonomy (NCBI): domain Eukaryota; kingdom Metazoa; phylum Arthropoda; class Insecta; order Lepidoptera; family Sesiidae; genus Synanthedon; species Synanthedon myopaeformis. Next base: position 9,810,829 of record OX122919.1, read on the forward strand.
TACGGAAATATGAAACATATTAATTATTAACGATGCCTACCTATTTTAGATTAGATATTACCTATGATAGAATAGATATTACCTATGAAACTTAGATAGAACACAGAACACAAGTGTATTGTCGCCTGTAGCGCTAGTCAGACTAAATACTTAGAGCGAGCTGGCTCTAATGCGTGTTGCAAGCCATCTGGTTGCCATGTCTTCTCTAGTACGTAGTACATATTATTTCAATGTTTTACAACTTTTAAGTGACACACTGGCTAAGCACACATTTTTGTAGTTATTATCACTAAACTAAGTGTTTAGTTTTCAACTAAATTATATTCTGCTTGTTCTGTTCGTCAGTGCCGGCTTGGCGCGGGCGGGAGGAGCGATCTGTCAACTTCACTGCGCACGACTCTGCGCGGAAACATTAAAATTTCAACAAAGGGATTAGTGAAGCCAATTTGAAATTGTACCTACATTTATTTGCAAGAAATATCTACTACTAAAAACAGAAGTAATAAGAAGGAACAATGACTACAAAAGAAGAACAAGAATTAATGGCGATCAATGTCGGAATACAAAAATCAATATCGATCAATGTCGAAATACCTACAAAAATTGAAAACACAGCGGGCCACACTCAAAGGCAAATTAACAAGAATCCTGAACTTTGTGCAAAACCTCGACTCAGAAAACCAATCAATGTCAGAAATAACAGTACGAGCACAGGAATTAGATGACCTTTTAAGAAAATTCGAAGAGCTGCAGGATAGAATTGAGGAATTAGTAATCACGTCCGAAGAAAAATCACTTCAGGACTCAGAGCGATCCGCCATGGAAGAATGATATTATACAATAAAAAGTGAAATAAACACGCTACTTCACAGGCCGGAACCACCGTCGCCGATGCATCATTCCACCATACAAGAAAGCACCCACATTCAAGCTACAAAACCTCGGGTGAAACTACCCCCACTGGAAACACCGAAGTTTTCTGGAAACATACGCGATTTTCCTGCTTAAAAAATGTGTTCACAAGTGCCGTAGACATAGTATGTAGACCAAAAATACAATGGTTACAGTACCTACAAACCTCACTCACAGGCAAAGCAAAAAGTCTCATCAGCTCATTACTCCTCACTGATGATAACTATTCTAAAGAGATGGACATTTAAACTAAATGGTATGAAAACGATACTATAATTATCAATCACCAATTAAAATCTATAATTAATGTTCAAACAATAAGTAAATTTAACCTTAAGCAATATTTAGTAACATTACAACAAAGTCTAGATTCTCTACGTGCTATCAAATTGCCTGTAAAGAGTTGGGATGTCATTTTAGTGTTTTTAATTACTCAAAAGTTAGACAACTCCCTACGCTCAGGGTGGGAAATAAATCGAAAAGATAACACAGTGTCATCATTGTCGGAACTTTCGGAATTTTAACAATTACGAACGATTACAGTAACAACAATAATTATAATAAGTTTAATAATAATAAAGTTTCCTATACAATTGCATCAAGCAACCTAACTTGTATTATGTGTCAAAGTGATCATGCTTTGCATAAGTGCCCTAACTATCTAGAAATGGATGTACCTAAAAGAATAGAAGTGAAATGTAAGTCGCTATGTCTTAACTGTTTACAGCCTTATAAAGCACAACATAAATTCTCCAAGTCGGGGTGTTTTTAATGTGATGGATGGCACCACACCCCCATTCACCGAGATACTTATCCTAAGAAGGTACCTGCACCAGTTGCGCTGCATGGGCTATTTGATGGCAATAATTCTGCATACAATTCTTCTTTCGCTTCTTACAATCACTATCAACCACATTCACACAATCAACTGGCACACCCGACTCATCCCGTTACCAATCACACACAACATACAAATACCGCTACAATTACACAAAATATCGCTCCTACTAATCAACAGTCATACCTTACTACACAACCGAACATACAAAATAACCACTAAATTCCACATCCATTATCAAACTCACATCACAGTGCACACAGTGAACACGCTCAAAACATAAATTCTACTACACTACATCCACACAATACAGATACAAAACATGCTTCTACTCTTGCTAATCCTTCTGCTGTCCTTCTTACTAACTCAAAATCCAATACCAATAAAGTCCTTCTATCCATAGCGGTTGTCAAAATACAAGACTCACAAGGAAGATGGATCCCTGCTCAAGCTCTGCTCGACAGCGGCTGTGAAGTTTCTATTATATCTCAGAGACTAGCTACACAACTTTTCACAAATATAACTACAACTCGTGTAACATTCAAGGTATTTCTTCTATATCACACATAACTCAGCTGTCTATAAACATTAAAGTAAAATCTCGCTTTAATCAATTTAATGCTCATTTGTCACCCGTAGTCATGGAAAATATTACCATACAGCTTCCTCACAATTATATTAATACAGCAAACAAATAACACAAACATTCACTCAAACTCATATACCTCAAAATCATATTTATTCAAGTACAGTTGAATAAATTAATAATAAACGAAAATCTTAATCAATTTTTGGAGCGAATAAGACACTCGGATAATATTCCATACTCACAAGCACACCCTGTTATACTGCCTTTTAAAAAACATGTAACCACACTGATAATTAAATATTACCACACAAAACTTCTTCAATCTGGCATTCAAAACACACTCTCAAACATTCGTCTAAAGTACTGGCCTATAAAGAGCGGAAATGAAATTAAAGGAGTAATACATTCCTGCACGCACTGCATACGGTTCAGAGCACAAGTTTGCAGACAGCTGATGGCAGATCTTCCACTACCTCGAGTATCACTCACCGAGTCTTTACACATGTAGGTATAGATTGCAGTGGAGCTATTGCTATCAGAAGTCCAATGACCCACAGCTGTAGGTACTCAAAGGGCTACAACTGCCTATTTCCTAGCTACCAGAGCAATTCACTTGGAATTGGTTACCGATCTTAGTACTCAAGCTTTTGTTTGTTTGTTGCTTTAAAAATATATAAAATGTACTACAACAAAACATGTCAATATATTTCATAAGTTTAATTCATAAGTTGTTGCCTAGAAATATGTAAAATGTACTACAATAAAATGTGTCACATAATTTGTAAATATATTTCATAGGTTAATTAATAATAAGCTTGTTACTGTAATAAATATACCATCTACTTCCTACTTATGTTTAAAAATATAATTTACACAAATATATCATCTACTTCCTACTTATATTTAAAATGTAATTTACACAAATATTTAAAAATGTAATAAGAAACTTTAGATAATAATATACTTCCTAATTTTTTCAGCTTATGGCAGGCGAGAATGTATAGTTTTCATAAGTTTTAATTGTATTTAGATTAAGTTACAGAGAATAAAATGTCAAGATATGAAAATCCTTTATTTAAGTATGTGATAATCAGCCCTATAGATAAAGAAAAACGTACACTAAGTGAATAAATTAAACTAAGTAACGATTAATTCTTTAATCTATAAGATAGGCTAACCGCCATTTAAAGTCACCGGGAATGATGGAGCTAATATACCTTTGTTTGTACGTTAAAAGTCTTAAACATTAAAAAGAAAATAATAAAAAAATTCGCCTATCCAAGGATGCAGTAAATTGAGTGCTTAATTTAATAATAAAACATAAAATTATTTCTAAAAGTAACTAATCAACACTTACTTGTAGTTAGTGAAAGAGGCTTTTAGTATTTTGTTTTCTACTAATTTTTGATTAAGTTCACTTAATAAGTATACTATGTATTCGAAATTAATTTCGAATTTTCGATATTCACAAAATCTATAATTTAATACCTTTATCTTAAGATAATGCAATCTTATTGGCCTAAATATTCAATTTACACGGAACATTAATCTCTTCAATTTTTATCTTGTTGTTTTGATAAATTTAATCTATGAACATATTCGTTTAATTAATTTATATGGATTTATGCCGTTTCTATGTTCAAAAATCTAATTTTTTAAAATTTTTTTTAATTATTATTTAGAAAGAACCTTCAGGGCGGACGCGGAATTAGGCTATATTTTATCTCCTGCGAAGCTGTGGGTACATATTGTATATACTAATATTACAAAGACGTAAAGTTTGTTTGTTTGTAGGAAGTAATCTTCGAAACTACTCATTCCATTGAAATTTTTTTTTCTCCAATAGTTTAAATATTCCACGCCGGCGTAGCCGCGGGCTCCAGTTATTAAAAAACTAGCTGATGCCCGCGAATTCGTCCGCGTTGAACGGTGAAAGGTACCCTATGTCCTTTCTGGTGTCCCAGACAACGTGTATGCAAAATTTCATGGTGATCGGTTCAGTAGTTTTTGCGTGAAAGAGTTACAAACATCCATACGTCCAAACATACTTTCTCATTTAATTATTAATAGTACGGATAAAAATCCAACGCTTGGCAAAAGTATAATGTCAGGCGTCAATGTATCTCAGGCGTTATATTGCTTTACATATTTTGTCAGGTGTTATTATCTTTTGTTTTGCAATTCGCGCGAAAATAATAACTATACTAAGTAAGTACTTGACATTTTCATTGTTTTTAGTAATTTAATTTAAGTAGTTTTTAGTAACGTTTAAAAGAATTGTAATGAGAATAAAAACAAATATAGTTGTTCTGTTATTTAAAAATAAAAGATAGAAAAAAAAAACAAATTTATTTTTTGAAGTATAATCAACATGTAACAACATCTTTGCTAAATACTTACTTTTAAATACTTTCTTGTAACCTTCAGGTTAGTTTCGTAGTATATGAGGCGCCAAACTTTGAAGTGATCACGCTACGAGGTGAGGGAAGGAAGAGATAAGATAATATTGTGTTTTGACTGAATCGATTAAATTTTAATATTCACCCAAAGGTAAGTACGAACAATAGATAATATTATATTGACACTCGATTTTCATATCAAAGGACAATATAATGTCGAATAACAATTAATTCGTTATCATAGGTAAAAATAAAATTTGTCCTCTATTAGTTTATTATTTTATAAAAACACTAGCGGGTCGCTACCGGCTTCGCCCAGGAAAACATTTTATATAGGCTTTATTATAATATAAAAATTTCGTGAAAAATTATCTAATTGATAGTGAAAACAACATCAAAATCCATTGTTATTTTTCTTCTACTCGTCAATATATTTATGAAAATTTAATATATATAGACATAAAAATAGTTAATTTAATAAAAAATGTAATGTAAGTACACAATATCAATACTAGGTTAATAAAATAATAAGACGATAGTTGTATTAATATTTTTAATTATCCTGTATAATTTAATTATAAAAAGAAAACAATTTAATACTTGGCAAAGTTTGAATTTGTGATGTGGATTCGAGAACAACAAATCAAACGATGGAAAACGATTGTAACAAACTATGCAATATAAATAAACAGTTTGACAGTTAGGCAAACAGAGTATAAAAATATATTGAATCGTATTTACATATTTTTCATAGCGAAATCATTTGCTTTAATTAATTAAAAATACATAACGACAAACTTAACAACGAATGCACAGCGCGAATTTGTATTGGCGTTCTGCTGCACTGTATTTTTGTTGAATTCTGGACCAATAAACCTTTAAAATTATTATGATAGAAATAATATTACTTTTTCCATTTCACGATTACTTTTTGAATAAAGGTCAGCGATTAGCATGGTCTAATTTTGACACTGGGGTAACATGAAATATTAATGACAGCAATCTTAGAATCTAACAATTAAATGGATCGATACAGTTCTTTTACACTGTAAAAGAAATAATCTTAGAAACATTAATTAGAATTTAAGCGTCTTAAATTTAACAATATTACTCGTCATATAGACTTTATTATTCATAGACTTTATCTTGTCTTCAATTTATTTTGTCTTTCTTATCAACTACAATTTCTTTTGCTTCATGTGCATAAAACGCTAATGGCTCAGGTTTCTTGATTTCCACCTCCTTCTTTTCTTCATTGTCTAAAGCTGTTTTTCTTGCTTTCCGAATATCTATTCGGTGTTGAACGTAAAACATTCTGGAAAAATATACCATATTAAACTATTTTAACATACCTAGGTAATATGTTTGAGTTCTCAGGTGAAATGACACTTTATACGAAAAAACTTCAATGACCATGAAACGTTGCGGTGCTACATAAACATTTTGTATGTATCCCTAGGACTTACAAAATCGTTTGAACATAAAGATAATTATTGTGATTATAATTACATGAGTACGAAGAATGCTGGTACGATGAATCCTGCACTGATGAGAAAGACGGCGCCGGGCAGCACATACAAAGTCTTCATATATGTCCACGAATAGAATGGGTGGAAGACAAGAGAAGCCACAGTTTCCGTAAGAGAAAACAGAGAGTTCGCTTTAGCTGCAATTCAAAAAATTAACATATATATTACGAAAAACAACAATACGTTAAATAGAGCTAAAGTAAGTGAAGCTTGTAGCTGATATGCTTTGTAATAATTTTAAAACACAGACATTTTCCTGCTATGGTAGTGACTTCTTAGTAATATTTATTCATTTATATTGATAATTGGATATCTCTAGAAGAACAGGGTGTAGAAGACTTATACGTCAGTCTATTGAAAAATATTTACTTAATGTCACTAAAACTTTTTTTATCAGTCTTAGAAACTGTCATCCGCATCTTAAAATGGGAAAATCAAGGACTCAAAATTAACGGTGAATACTAAAATCATCTGAGGTTTGTAGACGATGTGGTCTTCGCGGAAAATCCAAGTTCACTAGAAAGACTGTTAGAGGAACTAGTGCGTCAATGAATATGTATACTTGCGGCAATCGGAGACTTTTGCCATCTTGACAGAGAAAGAAGTACAAAGACGGATTAGAGCTTAATATTTTTTTTTAAAAAACAAACATATTGACCAAAAAGTTAAAAACAAGCTATATGATGTTGATTCTGTATGAATTTTCAGATGGTCATTGAATATGTTTTTGAGAGAATTATCTGACTCTCCTGGTAGGTACTTTGAATAAATAAAAGCTATATTTAGTATTCGTTTTTATTTTAGATTTAAGGGTGCATATATGCAAAAAGTAAGCAAATGCTTTACCGTTTTCTTGTTTATCGACCAGCTTCGATACTATTGAACGCAAAGATGTAAAAGTAGTAGCGTTTAGAATTTCAACGACAGGAACTGAAAAAGACACATTTTCAAGTAAAGTGGATTTAGATAGTAAATAAGATCATTTGTAATAGGATCGACAATAAAGAGAACTATATAAGAGTTTTAAATATTATAATTACAAACAATTTTATTGATTAATAAAAATAATTTTTTTTTTAGTATTTTAATGAGGCCTGATGAATCGAAAAACGAATATTATTTATGTAATAATAACATCGAAATAATAAATAAAATGTATCATGATAATTATTTAAAAAAAAAAAAGTAGTGAGCGCTTTGAAGTCAACTACTCCCTTACAGAAGACCACCGTGAAATAACAGCATTGTGCTGTTGTCTTTTGGTCTTTTGCTGAATGAGCAAGAGATGCCACTGCCTATTTCCCCATGCATTTCTCATCCTTTATTCTTAATCCTATTAAGGTCGGCAGCGCATTTGCAGCATCTGTGGCGTTGCTTGTGTTATAGGTTACGGCAGCTATCTATCAACCTGTCTGACAACCATTAAATGGATAAAAGAAAAGCAGAAAGAGGTTCAACACTGACTACAGTCTTGCAGTCAGTGTCAGCAGGAACTTTTTATGATTAACTTATGCTTATGAGATAATTTGAAATTTTATATTGCTTTAACAGGCGCCAAAGCATGTTTCTTGACGTATTAGCGTAAAAAATTCTGAGAAGTCCAGAGAGATTTTTTTTATAAAATATTGTCGCGAATTTTGTGGATATGAGCGAAATGGTTTGACACTTAGAACATTTAGAAGTGTTATTATTATGTGTATTACCTATATATTAGTTCTGTATTTAGAATTTTATAGAGTGTTCATATTTAATTTTGTATATTACGATCTAAAATGAAAACTTAATTTCCAACTTACAGATCCAAGTTTGTGAGAATTTTTTCTTTAAAATGTGCAACTGATAAATCATTACAAAAATAAAATTAACCTTAAAATATCTTATCTTGGGCTAAAGTCCAAGATAAAAGTAATAAATTGAATATACATAGGGATAAGTGAACAATATACACACAAACGTGGATAAAAAATTCATGCAATTTCCAATGATTTATATTATTAGTACCTAATTTATAATATCAATAAATATTACCCATATACATTTCTAGGTCAGTGGTGACAAAAGCCGTCCATATGGATCCGACGAATTTGCTGGTGATTGATAAGAGACATAGCAATGAGTCTTCCATTTGAAATTTGCGGCTTAGAATTGTTATCGAAAACATTGCTCCTGTGAATAATTACACGTCTTTTTGAATTGTGATATTTAATTTAACTACAGTGTATGTACTGTTAGTATAGGTATAGTATATTATAGGCCTAGGTAGGCTTAGGCTACCAAGCTGTGTTTTTTACGCCGAAGTGGACTTAAGATTTTGACAATAATTGCATTGCAGCCGACGCTAGTTAACGCAATAATCGCATTGTTAATATTGGAAGTAAGAGGAACATAAAGCGCCATCTCACGAAATTTTGAGGTAACATTTGATTATTATCTATCGGCAACAAAACAATTATCACCAAAATTTACAACATGGCCCTTTAATAAATAATTATATATTTTTGTGTTTAAAATTGTGTTTTAAAAGAAATATAAATATACTTAAAAAGCGGAACATATACACAAAATGCAAAACAAATAACAAAATTAAAAAACACAGAATTTAATTCAAATCGTTACATTCGTTTCCGATACGCGAAATATATAAATTTCCTATCCCTTCCCCATCCCTTAGACTGTCTATATATGGGCAGCTCGAGCAGTTAGTCTGTGATCAACATACACGGACTGCTCGAGCAGTCATAGCCAACTGCTTGAAGCTGCCATTTATAACTACGGAAGCAGTTGGTATCAACTGCTCGACAAGTCTCGAACGAACGAGAGGCGCGCTCGACGTGGAATGAAGAATGCGGACGGAGGTCACTGCGCGAAAGCAGTCGACAGCTCGAGCAGTCAGTGTATGCCTGTGGTCGAGCAGTTGCTGCTCGACTGCACGGTGAAATTTCAACCCCCTGTCGACCGCCCGAAGCAGTCACAACTGCTCGGCGGTTCCGTGTATGTGTGTAAGTATAAGTATAGTTCACTATGCAGTCGCAGCTTGAAGCAGTCGGTCTTGACTGCTTCACGCTGCCCTTGTATGGCCAGCCTTAATCCTACCGTGTCCGGCAGATCACTTGCTGCACCTGTGGTGTTGCTTGTATTATAGGCGACGGTAGCCAATTATCATCAAGTTGACCGTCAATCTGTCAGTCGACAAGAATTGCGGTTTTACAGTTATTAGATTAGATGTACTAGCGTATATTAATAATAAAAATATCATAAAATTTATTTATTGATATAACCATATCGTGGTGGTGTTTGAAGTATGGATTAGTATTTCAATTTCGTTTTATGTTTGTAATAAGTTGCCGTCCCTTACTTGTTACTTCTCAATTCGATTAATCAAGAGTTTTCAATTATCCACGGCATAAAACGAGCTGTTCTGAGTGGCGCGTGATAGAGAGGCCTTTTCGAGGGTGATCGTCAACGTCGGGGAAACCTAATAAGGTACTTAGAGAAGAAGAAAAATTTTCAACTTACCAACAGAGTGTAATACAATGGATGCGCTAATGTACAAGCCGAACTTGACCATATCCCAATTCAAACGGTTGCGCACAAAAAGATAAAATATTGTATGTTCCGCTGGAATCAAAAAGAAAATATTTATTCAAACTTAGTATTATAGGATTACAGGATCCAAAGAGAGGTCGTCCTTCACCTTTCTGTTATACCAGACGAAAAGTATATCCTCGATAAAAAAATAATAATAAAAAACTAGCTTTATTTCACTAGACAGTAGGTGTCGCACGTCTTTGCTTGTTCCGATTTTCAAATTTCACAGCCTTGCAAGTGTCACAGTTAAACGAGTAATGGATTTTCACAGGAAACTATATATATACTGTCGAAGCTATAATTTTATAATTTGAAAGCGTACTGTGCAGTGTAATAGAGAAGGACGCAGCATAGTTTTTTATTTAATTAAGCCGCGGGTACCAGCTATCTAAAAATAAAGATCCAATGCTTGGCAAAAAGTATAATGTCAAGCGTCAATTTATGTCAGGCGTTATTTCTTTTATTTTTTAACGCGGACGAAGTCACGGGCACCACCTAGTAAACAATAAAGAAAGTAGAAGAGATTCATTTACATTGAGTATCACATAGGTACAATATTATTTTTCAAATACAGCTTTTTATTGTCCTATATGTTTTGCTGGTGGCTGGCTGGATGTCAGAACAAAATAATCTATACTAATAAACACTAATATTATAAAGCTGAAGAGTTTGTTTGTTTGGTTTAATGCGTTAATCTCAGGAACTACTAGTTCGAATTGAAAAATTATTTTTGTGTTCGATAGTCCATTTATCGAGAAAGGCTTTAGGCTACATAACATCACGCTGAAACCAATAGAAGCGGAGCGTCATTGGAAAATGTTGTAAAGAGGGGAAAAATGATTCCTTTTAAGAGCTTCCTTTGCGTGCGCTGCGTAAACGGTTTAAGTTACGCAAAAATCATGTATGATGAAATTTTTCCTCTTTAAAAGTTCTAAAAAAAGTTCGTGACAGCATATGTCTATCTTTTAAGATTGACTCACTATAACCTTTTTATGGTAATCAAATTTGATCGAAGTTAATGCATTATTTGCGAAGGTGTTTTATCAACATGATATTATCCTTTTCGAAATAAATACGTTATTCATCACAAGTATTTAATTGTGAACAAAATTTCCCTTGACATCACTTGATTTCAAGTTGAACTTGATTGAACTTGAACTTGATTCTTAAGAGATATCATAATTTTGAAATAACTCCGTAAACAAAATAGGTATGATAGGAACAAAAAGTTCGGGTCGGTTCAATTCACGCACGCGCATAACTGGCCGGCCGCCGGTAGCTCTGCGAGGTACCATGCCGCGCGGCTCAGACGCGTGGTTGGCTCCCCACGGAACGGTTGTGCTCCCTACGTAGCGGTAAAGTAAAAAAAAAAAACAGCTAAAATACTGTTAGTGACGACAGATATAGATCGTGTTTATGCACGCTATCGGATTGAAATTCATTCAATTTGAAATTCGAACGAAATACGCCAAAAATGAATATAATTTTAAAACTAAAACTTAACGAGTTAATCCAGCCAGTACTTTTTATTTAGGTATGTTTCTGTGATTGGTTATCTTACTCATATAGTAATTTGTGGGACACCTTTTCGGACAGCACTCTTAATGACCTTCTTTCTGAAGGTCAATAGTAAGATAACCTCTGGTAATCTTACATAATGTGGTAATGCTTACCACTCGATATCTTCGTTGGTCCTTTAAGTAAAATGTATTGTTTTATTGCTTTAGAGCACTTCATTATCATTACCAATTGACGGCTACTTATGGAAAATATATTATTAAATTTTCTGCATAAACTCAATGGTATAATTAATATTGCTATATGATTGCGAAATGCAGTGTGGGCCTAGCCTCTGCTAAAATATATATATTCATTTGCAGTCATAAATTGGGCAGTAACAACCCATTACAGAAAGATATACAGAAAGAAAATCATTATTAAATAACATCATTGTAAGTACCTACTGTAGATCATTGTAGTTAGAGGTAGGGCACACTGCGTTTCGCAGTCATTTGGACAGCCCGTATGGTGGCAGTAACCACCTCTCTTACAGAATACCACCGTGAAATAATAGCATACGTGCTGTTGTGTTCCGAATTTTATCTACTGTATCTCTTGACTATTCAGTTTCTTAGAAAAATCCCTAGTATAAATCTTATATATAATTAAAATCTTATATAGTAGTAGCTTTACTATAAATCTATGTAGGATTCATCTTCCTCAATATACGCGTACGGACGCTGGACGAATGAGAGCGAAACTAGCGTAGATATAAGCAAAAAAGGAAGACACATGACATCGGCGTGTGGATCTTATAAACTGAGTCCAGTGGTCTCAGTTTCAGTCAGTCTTGCAAACAACACTGTCTTTTACCTTGCTTTGCATCTGTCTTGTATTTTACCGTGTCATGTATATGTATTCATATACCACGGTACCACATCTTCCTCTTTTTGCTTCTATCACAGGAAATAAGGCTTATATTCCAGATTTGACGATACCAATTCTGAGTGGATTCAAAGCATTTACCAATATGTATATTTAAACTACGATTCTCACCCATAGTAGGTCCGAATAGTATGAAAACACAGAATAAAGTTAGAATTATTTTAGTCCTTTTCCTTCCTGTACGTTTCTTGTAAGCGACCGCCACAGTGTCCACTACGTGAGATAAATTGAAGAATGATACTTTAGTAGCGTCGCTACGGTCAATCTGAAATTGGAAATAAATAAACATTATTATTCTTAAAAACATATTTAATACAATTTTTTTATAAATATACGTGATTTGATAAAAATCAACTATAGTAACGATTCATCATTTTAAATATTGATTTAAAATACTGTACTAAATAAAATAAAGTGCAAATAAAGTTTTATTAAGCATGAGTGCAGAATAAATTTCACCTTCAGACAGAAGACAATATTTTGTGTTTCACTACGTAAATAAAATATGCAAGAACCCATTTCTCCATCCCCACCTTATCAATGCTCTTTTACAATCTTTTAATCTTTTTATTTTAATCTTATTTTTTTTAAAATCTTGATAGGTCAAGTTCAGCATTGTAATTGCTGTAATGTTTATGGCTGCGCCTCGCGCTGTTTAAATTTAATGACGACTGTAACCACCTTCTATCAAGTCGATTTTCAATTGCCCGCCTAAAAAATCTACACGTTATTTAAATAGTGTAGATATTCAACGAGTTTAACTTTCGCGTTGCCCTAGGACGTAAGTAACTTTATTTTTACTACTACCATTTGTCTAACCTAAGTTGACCGAATGTAAACCAAATAATTACTAAACAAATATTAAGTATCGTAGTTAGATAAGAGTGGTGTAAGATACTAAGATACTCTAAAGATAAGCGCGCATTTTTACCTCTAATAGAAACATAGCAACTCTTACCGAAGTGGGATAATATTCTGCAGTCATGCGATAAATGACAATAAAATTCACGAGTTAAATAGTTAATGACACGTCACACGTGATGAATGTTATTATCATGCGAGATTAAAAATCGATATTCAATGTGCCGCGGACGTTTGGTAGGCATTAATGTGATCGAATGAATTACGATGTCGACATTGAAGTTTCTTAGGATAGGAGCACACTATTGAAACGCGGCGCGACTATGTTTTCAATATTCAATGGATGTAAGCTATCGAGGCGTGACCAGTCAGACAACTTAACACAATAAGCGACTGTTTAGAATTTTTTTATTAAGAACTGCACTGACACACCCTAATTTCGGAGTTAGTAGAATTTCGCAGTTCCGGAGATTACTCTTCACATAAAACAAACTTGCTAAACTCGCTTTCCTTGTTTATCTTTGTAAAATATTACTTATAAAGATATAATATTAGTACAGATATATCGATAAGGGTTTATTAGAAATACAAAACATACTCCTAATTAACCTTTCACATGAAATATATAAATATAATCCAATTAGAAATACTAATATGGAAAATTGGGAAGTGATTCAAAATGGAATTTATGTGCATAATTTATAAAATTTAAATTTTAGGTACATTCTTCGTATATATAGAAATGTTAAAGTACAGTGTAAAACAGTTATTTAATTAAAAATACCTAATTTGATATCAAAATATAAGTTCCAAAAATCTCGCTACTATTCAATAGTCGGTCCTTGATGTTATACAAAACTTATTTTATAAATATAGGTGCATCCATTTGGCTGCAGTTATCACTACCTCGCTGAAAATTCGTGAATCTTTATATATAAGTATAAGATGGTTTGTGTACGCTCAAAAACTCGAGAATGGGTAGATCGATTTTGATTTTTTTATTTACATATGAAAAGAGGGATGAATGGGGAAAGTTTGTATTTACATAAAAATTGCACCCCGGGCGAAGCCTGGAATAACCTATACTGTTATCTCCGAAGAGTATCTGTAGGTGTATAAATATTTAATTTCAATACCCTTACCTTACAATGACCGCACTCGCTAGCGAGAGTGTAAAATATTTATATGAAAAATTGTCAATTGTCAATGTCAAATTGACAGATTTCCATATAAATGTTTTACGTTCTCGCTAGCGAGTGCGGTCATTATAAACTCATGGTAAAGGCACTGTTTCTATCTATTTTTTACATTTCAACCTTTTAAATATAGACACTGTGTTATGAGCTGCGTTTTTGACTTTTCTTTACCCATATGGGCACTTCAGCTTCGATACAGAATAGGGAATAGTACAAGACTTAGACTAGGTATCTTTCTATTTCGACAGGGAGAGTAAAGCCCTCCCCGAGCTGGATAGCTGTTACGGGGCACCGATGTCGTGTCATATCATAACGTCCGCACGACCGCACCCATTTACGGCCGCGCTAAAAATTCGTTGGGTTTTAACAGGTACAAGTCCTGCATAACTCCGTAGCGTCCCCTACACTGCCAGGTCCATGGGGATTTCCCAAGGTTAAAAAAAGTATCTTTCTATTTAATATTTTTACGATAGACAAAAACCATTTTTATCTGATTACACATATCTTTGTGATAACAAAAAAAATATTTTGTTGATGGACTAGAAAAATAATTTACACATTATTTTAACAACAACTGTGGAAAAAACAAAATGTATTTTTTTTAATTAAAATCTAAAATGAATCAATTATATGGTTAAAGCTTAATGATCTAAGCTGTATTCTACCTTACATTTGCTATTCTTACTTTGCATCCACTATCTAAATACAATAAAAGAGTAGGTAACTACAACTCAAATATATGAAGAGCTTCAATTAAAGTGACTATTTTTTTAAAATTATTTTTATATTAACATAGACCATTTGGACGCACGTAACCTATACCTATACCTGTCATCTTAAATCAGGTATCAATCTATACCTGATCTAAGTTGTTGTTAACGAATAAATATAATTTTCTTAAACGGTCAATTGTAAACAATTCATGATATTGATGTTTATTATTCACGCCATATTAATCAGTAGGTAAGTCCACAATAATCGAAGATAAAATATAAGCTGATAGCCATTGCCAAATATAACATTTTTAATTTGTACACTATTACTACATTATCTATTCGAGATATTTCGTTTTTAGGCCAAAAACTGAATTAAGGCTAATGTGAAAAGACTAGTTTGTTAAGGTACCAATTGAAATTTGGAAGCAATTTTTGTCATTATTGCCTATTTAAAAATTTAAAAGAGTAACGATCATACACATGAAAGACAATTATAAAATGTAATCTAAGCTGCATTTTATATTTGGACCACTGTATTTTTAAGATTTTGTAAAATACCTCTGTGCCAAATTTCATGCCGATTCATTAAGCCGTTTCTGAGATTAGCGTGCACAAACGCACAGACAAAAATTAAAAAAAAACTATTTTTTTGACCTCGGTAACATAAGTAAGTAAAACGTATACATTTTTTTTTTTTTTTTTTAAAAAAAAGAACAGATTACAGACTCTGCTTGGCTTCGATTTTATTATATACCTATAAATAATAAAATTTTGCGAAGAATTAATAAGTCTTTCACAATAACGCCTAC
The DNA here is from genome assembly GCA_944738685.1 of Synanthedon myopaeformis. Taxonomy (NCBI): domain Eukaryota; kingdom Metazoa; phylum Arthropoda; class Insecta; order Lepidoptera; family Sesiidae; genus Synanthedon; species Synanthedon myopaeformis. The sequence continues at coordinate 9,826,711 of OX122919.1, forward strand.
ATATACATACATGTAGGTACAACCTATGACTGTAATTAAACTTGTTGTGTTAAATAACAACAAGTCGGCGGAAATGTGTCGCTCAACAATGACAATGCTGAACCACCGAACCATACCCTTCAAAGATACAACATTTTTATTTATTATATACCTACGAGTCATAATTATTGTCACGCGTTTAAAATAATAAAATCTAATAGGTAGTGTAAGCTATTTAAATACATGTCTTTCAATTTTAGGATTCAATATTAAATAAAAGTGATATTTTTATGAATATAAGTAAGGAATGCCATAGCCCATTTCCCTATCCCCTTTTCTAATTCCTTATCCTTAATTCTAGTATAGTCAGTAGCACACATTAAGTGGATCTCAGCATATATATAATAAAAATAATTAAAAAGCCATTTACATATAAAGTTAATAAAACATAGTAATACTTACAATTGGTAGGCCTTTTTCTTTTAGCAATACATCGGGTTCCTTCAAGCAAATACAGCCATATAACAACACAAGGGAAAACAACAATGCAGTCATTGTGAAAACGCCATAGTACCCTAAGTTTACTATGAGAACACCACTCAAAGCCATTCCAATAGGGACTCCAGCGGTCATACACACGTTTACCATGCCAACTCTAAATGTCCTGGACTCTTCAGTGGTAATATCACTTATGTAACTGAAAATCCCCAGGAACATTGTAACCCATCCCCCGGTGAAAGCCGGGAAGAATGCCTCCAAGAAGACGGTCACTTCAACTGGTATTTCATAGAAGAAATATACGTTAAGCAAATTGCTGATAGAAGTTATTAATTCACCAAAAACTGGAAGGAGAATGCAGATTTTGCGTTTCCCGGTTCTATCGCTCCATGCACCGAGGAACATTATTATAACGCAGGGCATTGCTGTCTGAAGTACACTCTTCCAAATATCTATTCCGGATATTATTTTTTGTACTTCCTTTTCGTACATGGAGTAATTGTTGTTACCTCGTTTAACCAATGCATCACATATTTCATCACCATAAGCAAGACTTGCTCGGCACGCCTTATCCAAATTCAGATTTCCCATTGCAAATCTCGATATAATACTCGGGATAATCAGTCCAGCCAGCAATGGCTCGACTGTTATATTTTCTCTTATTTCCCATATTCTGTCTTTTAGACTCCTCTCTTTGAAAACGTCTTTGCTATCGTCTTGAAGTGGTTTTTCCTCTTTGTTTGTAACCTTTTCTTTGACATCGTTATTTTTAGACATTGTGTTATTTCTTGAGAATGCTCTTTATTGCTACTTTTAAACATCCATTGTTCAACTTTTAAACGTGAAGAGCACTCAAATGTTATCGTGACTGTTGCAGTGTTCGATTCAACATAATGAATGGCTATGCAAACGTTAGAGCCGAGTATTACTTCGTCCGATATTATTTGTTGATAATACTCGTACACTAATATCAATTACCGGATAATATTGATAATTATGTAGACTAAGTATTATTGATAACAAGTTTTTTGTCTTCTTAGATTCTTATGTAGGTAGGTAGGTACTTTGTTTGATGACATTCATAGAATAGTTTCTTTATAACCTCTTTTGTTACAGTACCGATTACATTAATCAAATGTATTGCTGCTTACATCTGGAAAAAGAAAACGAAAATATTGTTAGAAATGTTCTCGTCGGTCGAGCGGTTAGCCTATTTATTATCTGGTTGGACATAGATTCTCAGGATAGTTAATTATGCATTAAAATAACTATTTTTATAACCCTTTCTATATGCAATATGATTTTAGCCTTAATGTGTTTCCACAGAATCTGTATTTTGTTAATTTTAGGATTATATTTTATGAAAAAAATAAAAAAAATATTTTAGGGCACTATTTGGTGTAGGTATATTATCGTTATTATAGAAAGAACGATTCATTCCTAGGTTGAAAGAGGAAATAATGACAACAGTTTTTTTTCTATCAACGCGAAATCGCAATACGTGACTATTACATTTGAAAAACGCAATAACACTTAATTTCTGATCATATAATTTATAGAAGGAACGCGTCACGGAGTTGTACACATGCAAATTGCGAGTAATATTAGTTAATTTGTGAAAATCGCAAAACGTCGAATGGGTAAATATATTGAAAAAATTCTGTAGTTTAAACGACGTTTGGAAGCGGATAATATGAGGAAATAGAAAAAAAGCATTCAAATACAATTACATATTATGTATAATTATATATTACGTAAATGTATATATTAATATATTTAAATATTTATATTTTTATTAATAAACAAATAACCGATTTCTAACAAAAAATAAATAAAAAATAAATTATGTATTATCTTAATATATACGAGTAAAAATTACGTGTCACATGTTCCTCCACGATGAACTTCTAAACTACTGAACCGATTTTGATCAAACTTTGTAACTATATATAATTTGGTCTAACTTAAAAGATTTTATTTTTAATATTTATTTTGAACCCTGGCGAAGCCGGGAGCTGGCCATCAGTATAAATATATTTTAGTTATATGAATGAATCCGATGAATACGAGTAAAGTCTACTTTTTTTTAATCGAGAACAATATGTTTAAATAGAAATAAAGTTGACATTTCAAATAACTGTTGTAGTTACAGAGTACAGTACTTTCCGCAGTCAAATCTGACGGTTTTATATGTGACCATACAAAAGACCAACATGAAAATAATATTCCGTTTAGTGAAGAAAATTGAGCTTTGTGTAATTAAGAGTTGCTAATGCTTAGACTCCCATCATTATCCCCGATATTTGTTCTATCAGTGTTCCCAGTTCAATAGTAACCCTCCCCCTTTATGTAATTTCTGTTTTTAGGCACCAGTATCCAACTACGATCAAGTTTATCATCAGCCCGTCTGTCGATGTTAATCATTAAATAGTAAAAAAAAAAAATTTTTTTTTACACATATGTGCACTGTAAATAGATAATAAACATTTATAATATTCTACAGTAAGTCATTCTAATAAATAATCTTCTTTGATAGTTTTAAAGATAAGAAAAACATAACTTTGCCCTTAGCATACAAACACTTCCATAGTAGTTACTTGTTAAGTAATGCGGATTAAATTACATTTAGTGTTCTGTTATTAAAGAAGCGAGGTTACTTGTAATTATATCTGCATTTAACTTTTCTATATTAAATAAGAGATAAATTATGATCAAATATACATAGAGTATGGTTTTGGTAAACGTAAACAAAGAAAACAAGTAAAAATGTGAAGAAGGGATTATATGTATGTATTTAGGGGATAGGGAATGGACGCTAGTATTCCTTATTAAATTTACTCACCGTACCCTTCACAGGGTTGACCCTTGTGAAGGGGTCATTACAGCGACCGAACGTACTGCTTAATTTAATTTATGACTTTATTTATTGGCATTAAATTGGGCAGCCCATCTGGCAGCAGTAACCCCTTACAAAATACCACCAAGAAATAAAATGCATTCTTTATTCTTAATCTTAAATAATAATAATAATCTTAATCCTACTAAGGTCGACAGTGCACTAGCCGCACATGTGGCCTTGCTCTTGTTATAGACGACGACGAAATAACAGAGCAAGGGAGTGGTAAAAAATGATCAAAAATGATCAAAAATGATTACATGGCTTCTGATAAATCAATCTTTGATTAAGGGGTACAAATGAGGGGACTAATGCATTGAGGCATCCTTGATTATAGGGACTAACCATTTATTAGAAATTTATCTAACAATAAACAAATGTAAGGAAATTAAATAAAAATGTGTTTTTATTTATTAATTTTGTTTTTATTTAATTTAATATTCATTATTGGTGTAATAAATTGATTGTTGGTTCGGACCATAGGTAATGGAGTAATTCTTACTCTGTCAAGGGTATTCTTGAGTTTATATTTGTTGCGTTGTAAACGACTAAAGGATGGAGAGAATAAAAAAAAAATGCACAGAAACTTTAGAAATTTAGAGAGAATCAGAAAAGAATTTTTTACTAACATTTCTGTACTTGTATAATATATAAATATATTGGCAATAATATTTACAATGATATAACAAAATGCCAACAATTATATAAGGATTGCCGTTACATCAACAGTTGATTAAACGAACAGTCAACTTTATCGTGGCAAATATTTACGGTGTTTATTGCGTTTGTAGGCACAGCCTACTTGCAAAGAACGATTAGGAGTCGTGTGTGCTTTAATTTGAAAATCTATTAAACAATAAAACAATATTCTTTATATATAAAAGAAAGTCGTGTTAGTTACACCATTTATAACTCGAGAACGGCTGAACCGATTTTTATGATCTTTGTTTTATTGAATTTGTCTCCATCCCGAATAGCAGAATAACTATTAAAACTTCGGAAAAATATTCACGTAGAAAAAAAAAATATGAAGAAAATTTAATTTTTCATACATTTTGTATGAAACGGGTTTTTATTCTCCCTGAGGCGGTACGAAGTTCGCGGGACATCTCGTTTACTATAAATTAACAAATTTAAAACAAACATTATCATAGATTATCTATACTAATATTATAAAGAGGAAAGATTTGTTTGTTTGCATTGAATAGGCTCCGAAACTACTGAACACGAAAATTCTTTCACTGTTGGGAAGCTATATTATCAGCGAGTAACATAGGCTATATTTTATAAAGTTACGCGGGCGAAACCGCGTGCAACAGCTAGTTGAGTAATAAAATATGCTATCTTTTATAAGACACGATAGAGCTTATTTGTTGTATTTAATAATTTCTGAGACCACCAAAATTTATCCTTATTTGAAAATAGTGATAGCTTTCTAGGAATATAATCAAAATATGATCAATATACGAGTAAACAAATCTATCTTACCAATTCAAATAAATAATTATATCCCTTACTTTTCTTTGTATACAATAAGTAAATAAGGAAATAGGATACATAGAATTAAAATTTTTAATTTTTATTAAAATTTTTAGTTGGGTTGATGTATGTATTCTGGATAGTCCGAGAGCTGGCAGACATTCCTGGGTAGGCATTTGAGGCAAGCTGAAAACTTGTCCTATACCGCTTGTATAATATCCTAACACAGAACTACAGACCTGTAGTTGGGGAGTAGTAGGGCTAAATAACCTTTATAAAGATGCGTTTTTTTTAAAAAAAATATAAATTATGATATATTCTTGAGGCTTGATTTTTTGATTTTTTGTGTGTGTTTGAGTGTTACGTTAGTTTTATGTGAATTTAACCTTAAGGATTTCATTCCTTAGGTACAATTTATCTACTTAAAGTTACATTATAAATAAATCCATCTTAATAAGGTTTAACAGTCTTTCAAGTTTTTCTAGTTATAATTCGTATAGAAAACGAAAAATACACTTACGCCGGTGTCTCCGATACTTTTGAACTACTGTGCACTCGAATATGAAACACAATTCAACGTCTATTTGACGCACGTCCGCGTTTGTTAGTACGTTTTACGTGTTGTAGTCTGGTTTACGTTTATTGGCAATTACCTGGCCTATTGAGCGTTCATTCAAATATAAGGACGCGTTTCCACAACAACGATGTATCTACATACACATTATATTCCCACTATATCTATATCTATATCTATATCTATATCTATATCTATATCTATATCTATATCTATATCTATATCTATATCTATATCTATATCTATATCTATATCTATATCTATATCTATATCTATATCTATATCTATATCTATATCTATATCTATATCTATATCTATATCTATATCTATATCTATATCTATATCTATATCTATATCTATATCTATATCTATATCTATATCTATATCTATATCTATATCTATATCTATATCTATATCTATATCTATAAATTCATGCCTTTGAAGACCATCAGCCCATTTCCTAGTTAACGAAGGGATTTGGCTCGATTACAGTATTATGTTCTGATGGCATGGCATCAGTACATGGCATGCCATCATGGTGCTACAGTATCAAGAAGTCTGCGGGACACCCAACTCCTCAGCAACTTACCTATAGCTTAATTAAAAGCTTAATTGGGTTAGTTTATAATTTAACTTATAGCTTGTTATAAAGTTATAAATAAATCGACAAGACTAAACGCACCCACAGTATGGCCCTCTAAGTAAGCACGACAATAATCTTATGTTATGGATAACCACACAACGGACAGATAAATCCCTGCACACCCAGATCAGAGTAAACTTTGAAAAACTTATTTATAAAGTTATCCCTGCCGACAATCTAAGAGCTCGTTCACATTATACCGGTCGGGCGAATTTACCGGACCTATATATAAAACTGCCGCAAACTCCTGTACTTACAATTTAAAATATTACGAGGCGGTTTACACTATGCTTCTGCAGAACACCCGGACCGGAGTAATTTAAACGTGATCATACCTGTATCCCTATCCACCGCTCTAGGTGAGCTCGCTCCATCTTAGGCCTCATCCTTGCTACACAGTTGGTTGTTTGTCAAGAGCAAACCCACTTTTTATAAAAAAAAAAACTACGTCCGGGCGCCGATTTCGATAAATTCGCCGGTCCGACTTAGTGGGAACCTAGCCTTAGATACGGGTACCTTTAGGTATGCATTAATTATATTTGTTAATTTTTTAAACCTAATTAACAGACACAAACCGTTAATAATATCTATAAATGACATGTACATGTAAATGTATTTGTTTATTTTCGTTTGCGTGCTTTAATGAATTAGGGCCTATTTCACCATCTCTGAGTAAAGTGTGAAAGGCTAACCGCCATTTAAAGTCACCGGTTACCGGGAATGATGGAGCTGATATACCTTTGTTTGTACGGTAAAAGTTCCAAACATTAAACAGAAAATAATAAAAAAATTCGCATATCGAAGGATGCAGTAAACCGAGTGCATAATATAATAAAACATAAAATTATTTCTAAAAGTAACTAATCAACACTTTACTTGTAGTTGGTGAAAGAGGAACTTTACTTATTGATATGTTGGAATTTCGATTGTTTTAATCCATACTAATATTGTAAATGTTAAAGTAACTCTGTCTGTCTGTTATCTTTTGACGCCACTACTCAACCAATCATCATAAAATTTTGCATACACTTTGTCAGGGATACAGGAGGTACCTTTCATTAAGAAAAAAAAAAAAGACTGTTCCTGAGGGATCAATAAAAACTAACGCCTGGTCAAAGTGTTATGCTCAAGCGTTATATTGGTTATATATATTTTTATTTATAAACGCGAATGAAGTCAGCCTTTTTAAAAAATTGAATATCTTCATAAAATAAAATAATTTTGCTCTACACCAATTTTGATGAAATTTTTCTACGGACATGAATTGTAACCAGGACGAGGACTAATGCTTGTTTCTATATATATGTTAAATAATAAATACTTAAATACGAAGACAAGTGTTTTAAATAAGAAATTTGACAACATGGATCTTTTTCTATGAAGATATATAAAAGTTGACAAAACAGAACAACATGTATGAGTAACTACAAAAATATTCAAAACAAGAAAGTTGGTCATTACGTCAAACCTCTTTAAATTAGCGAAGCCGTAGTCAAAACTCCTTTCTAATTAAATAAAAAAATAAAAAAATTACGAAATCCATCTCAACCGATGTGAAAACTCAGTTTATCCATTTACACTTATAAACTAAGTAGTATTATAATAATATTTTAAATATTCATTCGTACTATAAAATATTAAAATATAACTATAAATAAAATATAAAACTCGTTTTGAATGGTCAATAACCTATTTCAAAAGTGTAAGTAAAAGTGAATACTTACTGATTAAGTTATCCGTAATCACTGCCATGTAGATAAATAGAGAATTTGTTTGCAAATTTTTTGTCGGTATCACTTTTAAAGAACAACTCTTAGCAGTAGTACACGTTTAACTGTTTCGATTTAATGCCTATAATCTTAAACACACATTGAAACAGGTTTACTTTAAGCCATGTGTGCATCTGAGATCTTCTGTATGTGGAAACAAGTTGCTTTAAACTATTTTGTATCTTCTCATTACGTTCAAATAAAAGAAAAAAACTACTCTTTTAAAGATCACTGTACAATATTTGCTTTAAAATGTCAAGGGTTAATATAGAAACTAGAAAACTGCGACTTCATCTGCGCTCATTTTTCTAAGCATTTAAAAATAAAATATATAACAAAAATATGTAGACAGACAATAATTTGTTCAATCTTTATTGTTCATACATTTTTGTCAGGCGTTTTTTTTTTTTTTTTGATAAAAGTACCCTATGTCCGTGATAACGTGTTTGCAAAATTTCATGAGTAATTAAGGCGTGAAACCGTAACAAACGAACTCACTTTAGCATTTATATTATTAGTGAGAATATATGAATAGTTATCCACATACCAACAAATATCTGCATTTTCTTAAAAAACAATTGTATATTAATAAAACAAATCGCTGAAACATTGACATTAACTATTTGTGACAATGTAGTTGTATACATTACGGAAAATATTATTTTAGTTAATAAAATATGTTAAAATATTTTATTTTAAATTATGTTATGTTATTAAAAAAAAGATAATAAAATGGTAATAAACTGTTAGAACTGTGTGTTAGAAGCATAATCAACATGACACTTAACTCAACCGGTTAGTCTTGGTCATAATTTTTTTTATAATTTCTAGCAGGAAACGTCTAGAAGGATAGAAGCGTCTAGCAAACATTCCTTTATCTTCTAATGCAGGTATATAAAAACGGTTTAACATTTTGTAAATTAGTTTAATACGGTAAAAAGTCACAAACCTGCGAATATGAGGCAAAAAGCCTTTATAACCTCATATTCGCAGGCTTAAAAACTAGACAATTATATATCTAATAAAAATAAAGATATTTATACGATAACTAATTGTTTAGACGACCCCATTAAGAGTTGATTTATTCGCCATTTCATTTAATATAACTGCTTGTTTATATAAATAAATAAAAAAAGAAATAATTATATTAGAATAGCCTCAGGAAAATAAGTAAGGAAATGGTCAGAATTCTACCTTCTAACATTATTTATTATAATTATTAGATAATTGCGTCTAATCACTTTTATTTCATTGAATTTTTTTCTATATATTTTATTAATTTATTGTGCTTTTTATATACTCGTACACACATAATCATACATCGTACATTAGTATCCTACAGGTCGACTCTATTCTGTTTACATACTGTTAGGCAGTAACTAACGTCTCACAGAGGACTGACATGCAATTATATGTAGTTGTGTTACAGTGAGTGTGTAAACGATGCCAAGGTAATACTTACCGCTATTAACAATTTTGTCCTTATTTTTGACCTTATCAGGGTCGCGCTTGCATGGTTGCTTTCGTCAACCTATCTGCTGCTCTTTTTCACTTGTAATATAGATATAATATTAAAGTTTGTGATACATATAGAAGCAATGATTTCTCAGTAGACTAAACATTATGTTGCCGAAAGACGCAAGCTGAAATTCTATATAGTTGGGGATACACTTCTGAGTATTTTTCGTTTACCTGTTACATTAGAAACAGCGAATAGCCTGTAACAGTGTAGAAAAAAATTTGAGGAAACGCGCTTGTCTTAGAAAAGTTATAATTTTCAAAGACATAATATCATGTTATTGAGGAGAGGCTCCTCAGATATCAATAGAGATTATAAATAATTGCATCGAGATATTATCTACAGTTATCTATACTTCTATACTTAGGTATAAAATTGAATGTCTAAACTCTTTTAAAATTCCGTCTATATATGCACGGCTTAAAATAATACGCAAAACTTAAATCACTCTCGTTGCTAAACGCTCTTGTTTCTTGGTGTCAACTTAGAAACAACATCTCTATAGAATTGCTCATAAAAATGTTATATGAGCAGACTATATTGTAGATCTGTGTTCTTCAACAACATTAACGTGTATATATGTACAACATGGCATCGATGACCATTGTTTTATTACAATTATTAGACATCACAGTGTATCGACGAAGTTTCTGCAACCAAAATGGCGTCAGACTACTAGTAGTTCTGTGCTGGATCGAACAGGCTTTCGAGATCTAACTTACTTCTGGTTCAGAGTTTAATAATTTGAATATAAGCATTATAAATCTAAATGTTATATAAAGTTTTAAAATGCTTCTATTACTATATTATTATGATGTTTCTTAATACCCAAAGAATGAATTGAAGAATTCACACAGTACTTCTTCGTCAGATCTTTTAATACCAAGGTATATACTATTCTTTAGCGAGAGTAGTGTCCCATGGGGGAAGATGAACTTCTATATAATTAATTAATTACACACAATTTATATTTGATACTAGCTGACCCGGCGAACTTCGAACCGCCTCGTTCTATACAAAATGTACGAGAAAATGAATTTTCTTAATTTTTTTTTCGTGTATATTTCAGATGTTTTAATAGTTATTTTGCTATTCGGGGCGAAGACAATCAAATCATAAAATCCGTCTAGCCGTTCTCGACTTATAATTGGGGTGACTAACGAGACTTTCTTTTATGTATTCAGATAGATATTATACTTAATAGTATTTATGTTATCTACTGTTGACACAATATTTGATAATTCTGATTTGAACCATATATTGAACCATATATTTGTAGGCTAGATAACATCACATCCAAGCACGTTAAGTATTCTATTGTGAAAATAACTTTATTGATAACACACATTAACTAATTTCATTAAAAGTAATTCATAAAATACAAGTCTATCAAAAAAGTTGGCCCAATCAAACGTTTTACGTTATGATAACAGTTTCGCCCATAATAATGTCTTGTAAATCGATTTCAGCTTGCTTTTTTCTCTCACTCCTTTCCTTTCTATGCTGTGCAAAGAACCATCTGTGAATAAAAGTGTTTACATTACTATAATGTCAACAGTGCCAGTGTTTTGTAAACTATGCCTCATTTATTATCGTGACCGCCTCTTGAATGGATGAAAATTGTTTATATTCCTTGTGCTAATCTTGCGATTAAATTGATTCGATTTATTTTAATTTTTTATATCTTAACCTTGCAGTTATACTGAGAAATAACTCGTAACACTTAATAATTTATATACTTAAACAAAAGAATTTTATGTAAATTTTTTATATTATGTAATTCTGGTACAGAGAACGTATAAAAAACAAAAGCAATTGATAAATATATACCTATAATTTATCATTCCTTTTATTGTCATATAATAAATAACACGAATCTATGGACTTAAGTTAATTACTATTGCACAAGAGTTGTATATTCTTGCCAGGGTCGCCTTATTGTGTGTCGTTTGAATTTGTGCGAGTACATAATAAAATATAACATTAGCTACTAAGTATTTATGTAACTTCTTTCACTACCATCATCATCAACTCAGATATAGGATGTCTACTGCTGGACATAGGTGTCCTCAATAATTTTCTAGTCGGCTATCCTTTCTATATGTCCTCTACTGACTGACTATTAATGAGTACAATGGCTGTACAACCCAGTATACTCTGGTCAAGGTCAACTTTGATATTGTCATTTGAATAATTGACCTATTCTGGAATCGATATCCAATATGCTTGAGAAATAAAGCTGACACCATAACAATTAGTACCTATAATGTAGTGTAAGGGGGTGGTTACTAACGCCAGACGCCGCGCAGCGTGACAGTTAATGAATAACAGACAGACGAACCCACTCTACTATCGTTTTGTGAACGATCGTCTTTTGTAAGAGGAATTGGCCGCTGAACTGGCTATCCAGTTTCTTTCTGCAGAACTTTCGGTTCGGTGTCATTACTACAATAACATTAGATTACAGACAAACACTTATAATAAAAAAAATAAAGCCTTACGATAATATGGCTATAGGTGGCAATGTCATTAAAGCGCTGAACAGAAAGACAGTGCCAGAAAACAAAACTATTGTATTGGCATACATCGCTGAGTATGTGGGGTCGAACATTAAAGCGCCCACAGTTTCCACAAGACTGAACAAAGAGTTCATTTTGCCTAAAACAAAAAGACAATGTGTTTTAAATATATATCGGTTATGTTGTTGCTACAGAGTATTTCTTTACAAATATAAATGTAATTTCATACATACAATATAACCTATAATGAATTATGTAATTCTTATATTGTAGTTAATCTATACTAATATTATAAAGAGAAAAGATTTCTATTTTTGTTTGTAATGAATAAACTCAAAAATTATTGGACCGATTTTAAAAATTCTATCATCCATAAAAGGCTACATTATCAGCGAGTAACGTGGGTTGTATTTTATAAAGTTACGCGGAATAAGTCGTGTGCAACAGCATAAACTAAATACGAAAGAAAAAATAAACACCAAAATTAGCATTCTTTAATAACACCTAGTAGGTACTTTTATTATTAGTGCAACGCCATGCGGTGTTGTGATTGGTATTAAGGTTTAATATCGAGTGCAGAAACATTATAACTGATACCTTCACATAGGTGTTACATAGGTCACATAGGTCACATAATTGTTGTTTTATGATTCACCCTTTTGATATGTGTGTATATACACAGAATGAACACAGGACACAGAACTTTGATTCGTAATAGCAAGAAAATCCAAATTATATTACGTTCTCTCTTACTTTGTACGCGACACACTTGTTTTGATAGTGTATTCGCCATTTTTATATGTGTTCCCGTAATTAAGTTTAAAGTGTACTTTACTTAGTTACCAAATTAGACTATGATCATACCCATTTCCTCGCTAGGAACCAATTTGGAAGCCATCGATCGCAGTGACGTGAAAGTGGTTGCATTCAGAATTTCCACTATCGGCACTGAAAACGTAAACATTTAATTTAGAGACAGCATATTTGCTGTAGAATATTCTGACTCGTTCCGGTTTCAAAGTTAAATTTGAATAAAGCTTGTTTACTCTGTTATATTAGGAAACATTATTATGTGGTTATATCTATATCTATATCTATATATCTATATCTATATCTATATCTATATCTATATCTATATATCTATATCTATATCTATATCTATATCTATATCTATATCTATATCTATATCTATATCTATATCTATATCTATATCTATATCTATATCTATATCTATATCTATATCTATATCTATATCTATATCTATATCTATATCTATATCTATATCTATATCTATATCTATATCTATATCTATATCTATATCTATATCTATATCTATATCTATATCTATATCTATATCTATATCTATATCTATATCTATATCTATATCTATATCTATATCTATATCTATATCTATATCTATATCTATATCTATATCTATATCTATATCTATATCTATATCTATATCTATATCTATATCTATATCTATATCTATATCTATATCTATATCTTTATCTATATCTATATCTATATCTATATCTATATCTATATCTATATCTATATCTATATCTATATCTATATCTATATCTATATCTATATCTATATGCTTCAAAAACTCGCAAACTAACCGACGGATTGACTTGAAATTTGTACACAACATTGCATTTAACCAGAGGAATAATCTATATACTTTTTTCCCTAAATTTCAACGTAAGTAAACAGATATTTTTTATAAAAAAAAAAACATAATTTTCATACGTTGTTGTGGCAAGCGTGGAACGTTGTCAGATATTATTATATATTACTAGCTACACGCTCCAGCTTCACACGGGTGCAAAATAAAAACTATTTTTTAAGTTGGACCAAATTACACATAGTTACGTAATTTTATCATAATCGGTTCAGTAGTTTAGGAGTTTTACGCGAACAAACACGTGACACGTAATTTATATATATTAGATTAGAAGTAGCAGTGACAGGCCATACTACATATGTTGTGTACAGAACCCATCTCTATCCCTTCCTAATCCCTTATCCTTAATCCTACTATGGTCGGCAGCGATTGCAACACTGTGGTGTTCGTTGTGTTATAAGCGACAGTAGCCACCTACCATCAAGTGGACCGGCAGCCGTTATGACGACCTGAATATACAAAAAATAATATTATATTGATTTGATAGTAAAGTATTATAAACCAAAAACACTAATTAATTTGAGGAAATATTTTTTAATAATTAGAAGTTTTTTTTTTTTTTTCGATTTTAATCAAATCGTACATCGAAAACATGTTTCAACAGTAAATTGTCTTGATATATGTACACGTTAGTTTAAGCATGTAATGAAAATTAAAAATATATATATATATAATTACCCATAAACATATGAAAGTCTGTTTGTACAAGGGAAATTACTACAGAACCGGCCAGCTTGCTCACAACCGATATCAGGCACAAAACTGAGTCGTGGAAGCCCCAACGCTTGCTGAATACACTGATTGAGAATAATGCACCTAAAATTTTAATTAATTTTAAAAATACATACAAAAATTATTAGCCTTCGTGTATTGATCTACTACACTAATATTATAAAGAAAAATATTGATTTTTTTAATATTTATTTAAAAACAAGCCAATTCAACACAGACTTTTTGGTCCACTAGCTGGTGACTACGACTTCGTCCGCCTTACATTTATTGCTGTCATTGACGCCTAACATTATACTTTTGTCAAACGTTGGTTCTTTATTTTTAGATAGTTCAAAAGAAAAAATGCTTAATAATAAAATTAGTACATGATGCTTACCAATAGAATGTGTAATAAGGCTATAAGTTGAATACATGCTGTATTTTATAGCATTCCATTTAAGCTTGTATCTTGTATACAAGTAGAACACTTGTCTTTCACCTAAAGAAGAAAACATAACTTATTATAATTGATATTAAAAAAAAAGTCATAAATTTATATAGAAATGTAAAATTTATTTAAAATCCATAAATCCCAGTCATCAAAAACATTAACGTTAGAAAAAAAATCGTCAACGGTGACGGTTCGGTATGAGCTACGTCGGTGACTTTACATGAACCCTATAGATAGATACTTACTAGCTTTTATAAACTCACTACAGTCATTTACATCGTAAATACTAAAATCGTCATTTCGTAATATTACACAAAATGACGAAAGCACTTGATTATATTTAAAAAAAAAAAACAGAAACAAAAAAAGTTGTAGTCCTGTTAACTTTCGAATAAAAAAAAAATAGAAGTTAGACAGGAGATTAAATTATCAATAGTTAAATAAATATTATAGGTTTTGTAACATACTTGTATTTTGTTAGGTTACAAATGATAACACGAGATTAAATCTAAGTGGTTTTTATTGTTATCATTTTACATGTTTATATATATATATTCTTAAAATTGTTATAATTATAAAAAATAAATAAAAATTAGTAAAATTTAAATTCAAATTCGAGTCATTTGGTTATTACCTCAAATTTAATAACGCAAACCGAACATAAATATATATTTGGATTGGTTAAACATGTGGTTGACATGTGATAACTATGTTATTGACTTACCATGATTGGGCCCATATATGATAGCCACTATTAAAAGGTTTAGAATTATTTTCATTCTCATATTTCCATCTCTTTTCTTTAACGCTACTTTTGCAGTTTCTTTTATCAAGGTTACACCGTCGGAGCAATTTAATGGTTCAGGCTAGAAAAAAACCAGTTACTCTGTATTTTTCACTATTTATTAATTGGTAGATATGTACATTTTCAATTTATTTTTGTTGTATAGAATGAACTGTTGTTTATCGAACGGTATAAAAGCTGCTGCTGCCAATAACATTACTACAAAAGAAAAAAAATTAGTATAATTTGTAGAAATCAATGGTGCTCGCTTTGCTTCGTATGTTGTTTCTAAAATTTCCTTACATAATTTTTAACATGTAATATTATTTCGTTTTTTGGTAAAAACAGATTTTTTCTGTTAGTTTCAAATTGGCTTTATTGTGTAGATTCTATAAGCGTAATTAAGGATACTCGTAACTAAAATGACTAAATACTGCATTCTTTCTATTATTTCTAAATATTAATTATTGTAAATTTAATTTTAATAATATACTAACCTTTTCATGTTCTGTGGCATTCTTGGTATTTCTTTTTAAATATATGCATCCGTATGTTATAGTTATCAAGTAAATCGTTCCACATATGGTAAAAATGCCATAATAACCAAGATACTTTAATAAAATTCCACTTAAGGCGGTACCAATTGGTATTCCAGCGGTCAAACATAAATTTACAAGACCCACACGAAATGTTCTAGATTCTTCACTGGTTATATCACTTATGTAACTGAAAACACCCAAATAAATCATTACCCATCCACCTGTTAATGCTGGAAATATTGCTTCAAGGAACATAGAGACTTCGACGTTAATTTCGTAGAAGAAAAACGTGCTGACTAAGTTACTGATACAAACTAAAAATTCTCCAAACATTGGAAGCAAAATACAAAATTTTCTATTTCCAGTCCGATCGCTCCAGGCTCCCATGAAAATCACCAAAAATATTGGTATACTAGTTTGTATGACACTTTTCCATATTTCTATAGAAGATATAACTCTCTGTATAGCGGCTTCATGTTCAGTCATGTTGTCTTTCTTGTGTATCAGGGCATCACATATGTCATCTCCCAATGCTAACTTAGCACGACAGGTTTTGTCTAAATTAAGATTCTGAATAGCAAGTCTTGATAGCATGGATGGTATGACGAGTCCTGCCATTATTGGTTCCACTGATATATTGCATTTTACATATCGAAGTTTATCTAAGAAACTCTTTCTCTCGAATTCTTTCTTTTTGGACTTCTCTTGCAGTGGTTTTTCTTCAGGAGCATTTTTCTCTTCGTTGATTATTGCCATGTTTTCTTTACAATCTATATCAGAGGAATGAGCTGCTAACCGAAATGTTTGTTCCATAATAATTTATCAAAATACAAATACTTTGTTTGTATTATATACGGTTTGTTCTATTTTGATTATGTCAGATTAGAATAAAGTTTATATATTTATTCTCGACCTGGTTCCATTATTATGATTTCTTACGTTCATCATTCGGTTTTGTAAAATAATTATTACTGCAAATTATGGTGGTATTACCCACACATTTAGAGAAATTATTGTAAAATAAAACAATATCATTTGCTTCATATTGTTGCGCGGAAACCTTGGTTAAGTTAAATACCTATCAGGTAAATCATCATTGTAGCTAGTTTTTTAACTGTGGGACTGGTGATGATAATAATTGCGAACCCTCGTGTTGCGTTAGTCCTTAATCGACATTTCGTTTTATCCACTGTATGCCTGTCTGTCCCGTACACGAATAAAAAATAAGATTACTACAAGGACTGCAAAGGTTTTATCTGTAGGTATCCCTTTTTAAAGGGGATATAGATTTTTTTAAATATCAGGTAACACCTAATGCCTATTAAGGCGAAAGTGCCTAGCTACAACAATCAGCTTGCCTGCCGATCTTTTCTTTGCTTTTTTTTTTCAATAACCAATCAATTGTTTTTTACTAAATTAAAATACTACAAAGATAATTTGAGTTAACCTAAGCTAACCCAGACCAAATATATAAACTTAACAGAAAAGCAATAAAAATAATTTATCTTAAAATCCCACCCTGTAAAAACAGGGTTCTTTTTATTAATTTTATCTGTTCTTGATTTAAAACTTATATAATTGTTATTTACTTTGCGTATTTGTCTGCTTCCATTGCATGACCATCATATTCTAGATAGCGATTGTATAAAACAAATACTGAGACCTATATAAAGAAAATTTACTTCTTTTGCGTAATGACGACTAATTGTTTTTATTTATTTTTTTAAATATTACGAGTATATTAGATCTTAAAAAATGCGCAAGTTATGAAGATAAAAAGTCAACCTTGATAATAAGAACATTGACTAACAATAAAGTTCTTAGATAATATACCCCTTGAATAGATTGTAATGCGTTTCCTATGTTCGTAAATATCAATTGCAATAATTTCTGACCACAGTAGCTGCATGTTGCCTTCCAGTCAACTATTATTGTCATTTATCTTAAAAATCACGTACATTATTCCCATGTTTGAATTTATTCCTGAAATACAGACACACACAACACATACATAGCAAGAACAGATGAACTATGTCTTTACTATGTTACTACATGTGTAGCCTATGAATGAAAGCCATCACAGACTTCCGTATCCAATACAAGAAAGACTTCATGATGTTTTTGGGACTAAAGCGTTCCTGTAGTGCATCTGATTAGCTTCTCTTGACTCTCACAGATGAAATCTACGTTAAAAGACCGTTTCCTTGCTCTACAGAGCGCGTGCGAGTTCCAATTTCATGTTGATAAACATAGGCGAAAATAATTATGCTTCAGTTGAATTTACTATCTCATATACATACAGATACAGGTCAGCAGGAGGGCTTACAGCAGGAGGCAATTTTATTAATGATCTACATAATTATGTAAATTTGTTTTGGTCACTAGTGATATTACTTAAATAAATAAATAATACAAAACTTTTGGTTAGATCAGAAGCAAGCTTTAGAGGAGTTCGGAATTATAATATACTAGTATATGTTATAATATAGTAAAGTATATTTCGTCCGCGTCCGATCGCTACAAAACTTTACAGGAACACCCGCTGGACTAATCTGAAGATTGTCTGAAAGTTTCATCAAAATCGGTTCAGCGGTTTTGGAGTATACATATAGGAGACATACATACACACGGTTTAGGAGTATATAGGAGACATACATTATATATATAGATAATATATTAAAATTTTATCGATAGTTTATTTAGGGCGAGATTTTTTTTATCCAACAATTGTAATTATTATATTAATATATTTTAGATATTTATTCCATAAATATTTTCTCGTCAGCCAAGTCGATACTCGCTAGTAGAGGATCCAGTTTAGTTTCCTTTGTGTCAACAATTTTCTTTTCATTTGTAGCGTTTTCTTGCTTTTCCGATGCTCGGTAACTTTTTCTATTTTGAATGAAAAACCATCTGTAAATAAAACTTAAATAAATACAGCTTTATGTATCGCTTTGGAAATTACTCACTAAGGTATTTTCATTTGATGGGAATAATATTGCGCATTACTGTAGACTTTAGATTTTCATAGAATATTTCACTCATAATCAGTTTTCGTTTCTCTGATTTTGTTGCTGTTTTGGACAAGAATCACAAATTGTTTAGGTAAACATTATATAGGATCGATACGTATAAGAACCAGGAGTGTATTGAACATTATACGCACATAAAAATTAATATCGGCGGTAAAGTGAGGAGAGTACTTAAGTAGTACACTATTCCAGCATCGATTTCCAATGTCATCATGTAAATCCAGGAGTATATTGGTCCAAAGACCATTGATGTCACCACTTCCATTAAGTTGAACAGAGATGTCATTTTACCTGAAAACAAGTTATGTAAATGACGTGTTACGGAAAAGGTATACCAAAACAAACCCAGCATAAAGTATATGTAATATGTACTATTCCATGTAATAGTTGACATATTTATTGTAAATGTTATTATTAATCACATAAAAAGTAAAAATAAATGTTTCCATAACTGAAATATTTTTAAACAGCGAATAATAATAATATAATAATAATAATATACTTTATTTCTTAAGCCAGTAACTATTGTATACCAATTAAGTGAAATTATTTTCCTCAATAAAATGAGAGTAGACATACTCGTAATCAAATCAAAGCTGTCTTAGTATAAAAAGAAGAAATAGATTTTCTAAAATGTGATACAGTAGTAAATACTCACCCAATTCATCGCTACTAACTAATTTAGATGAGATCGATCTGAGTGCAGTGAAAGACGTTGCATTAAACATTTCAACTGCAACGGCTGAAAATAACGAAGCAAATAGTAATGTTTACATGGATTGCATAGGAAAACGAATGTTAGAGCCAAAGAAACTCAAAGAGGCAATCTCACTCGTATAAGCTAATTAAACTTATAAATATTTATTCCTTAATGTTAATTCTTTAGTAATATTTAATTCCTTAATAAATATTACATGGGCTGAAAAGTCCCGGGTCTAACACATAGATAGCGCTAATTTTATTGCATTCATCTTTTTTTTCAGTTAGTACTAACCTTCAAACGACAGCTGTTAATATTTCATGATATTCTATTAATTAGTTTGTGAGTTTTGTGCTAAGAGTGACGCTACTTTTGTTATTTTCAAAACAATGGATCAAAAACAATTTCTTTTTTAATTTTACACTGCTTCTTGATGGGAAAAAATACCGTTCAAGCAAAGCAATGGCTTGAACGTTGGTTTGCTGACTTCAAACGTGGTCGTAGAGACCACGTCATAATGATTTTTTCCTTGATCTGAGACTTTCATAACGTTGTCTACTACGAGTAATGCAGTATATAACATTCAGTATAAAATATAAGACATTGTTACATAATCGTAAAAATTCCAGCTAACTAATTCTTATGATGTTATTAAATTAAATACCTATTACAAATCACTTACCAAGGTACATCTCCAAACTGTTCCTAGCCAGGCCAGTGGCGAGACCACCAATAATTTTACTAACATTTGATATAAGCCCTAGAACAGAGTCGTCCCATTTAAAGCGACGGCTGAATAAGCTAATTGAGATCAGTGCACCTAAAACAAAGAAAATTAATTGCATACACATGAACAGTGAATGACTTAGTTGATGAAATTCTATTCTATTCAGAATTAGATGTTTATAAATTTATAAATTGCTCTTGCGCTTTACATGATTTAATTATTGCTTATAACATTTTTAAAAGAAGAAAGTCTATTAGACTGACTGTCAAATTGAAGATTGGTGACGGTCAACTTGATCTCACATAAATACAAATAATAAATACATTGTGCATTCAAATGCAAGACTAATTAATGTCCTTATTTATGTATGTAATTTTTTTTATAACTGGTTCAATATTAGAAGTTAAAGGATTTTTTTTATATAAGTAAAAGGGTTAAAGCTCTTACCAAGCGAATGTATGCATATATAAAAAGTGTTGTAGAAACTGTACTTGAGCGCGTTCCAGTTGAAGCGGTATCGTGTGAACAGATATCGGACTGTGAACTCTCCTGGAAAAATAGAACGAGATTTTTTATTTTCTGCACAGAAGTTTAATCCCTGCGTACGTGGTCAGGGGCATGTCGTAGAAAATGTTCCAATTTCAAATCGTGTGGCTTTTAAACATAGTATCTGTGCACCGCGGTTTCACGCGCCTTTGGGTTTAATTTGGGCTTTTATCTCACTAGCTGAAGATTTGAATGCTGTTTGAAAATTGCTTCAACTCTACTAGCATCTGTAGTCCCCTGCTAAGTAACTCTTTTAGAATTTTGTACTTGAAATACATCTATAGTCATATAAATATGTTTTATATAAAATTCAGCAGACAGGTCAACTTCACAGTCAACTTGACAGCAGTGGTCTGTCGGGGCCGGCGCTGAATGATATGACGGTCTATTAAAGGCCTATTTTATTAATATTAATTTATAATATTTAAAGCAAGGATTTATTCCTAAACATTATTTTTAAGGATTTATTATTTTTACTTTATTGCAATGATCTAAGCACTCACACTCCTTTATTTTGATACCAAAATGCCGTGGCATACACAGGAGTGTGAGTGCTAAAATCACTGCAATAAGGTTCAAAATAATATGTTTAGGAAAAAATCCTTGCTGTGCCGTGCCATACCGTTATTAAATAGGAAATGTATTACATGCATTTTTATTATTTAAAAACAACCATTCTAATTATTTTTTTTTTGACGTTATACAACATATTATCTGAAAAAGCAAATCTTAGTGATAAGAATTTTATTACATATCTATAACAGGTCTTATTACTTCGTCACAAGAGATTAGGTGTCTGAGTTATTTTTACTCGATGCAGACTTTTGAAATGTAGTAGTAAAGATTAAACTGAGAGGTGACATTGATATGTCCCTTTACCCTCGCATGGGTTGTAAAGAAAGTATTTAATAAGGATTCTCTTACAAGGCTCTTTCTAAATCATCATACATATAACAATAAAATGGTTGTTTGTCTGTGTTTTTGTGCACGCTAATCTCAGAAACGGCTTAACCGATTTGAATGCGATTTTCACTGAAGTATTGTAGTAAGCTTCCCGTAACATTTATATATAGTATTTGTTTCATTGCATTCGGTTTACAAATGAAACAGTGAAGTTATCTATATGTTAATTAAAGTAAGTTTATGAATGAAAAAGTAAGTTCGGTCGATTTAAATGAAATTTTTTAGAGCCATGATTGGATGTTATTCCGATTACTACGCGTACGAAGTTGTAGGCACAGTTAGTGCGAAATAACATAAAAAAGCTGCATTATCATCGAGTAACATAGGCTACATATATTTTATAAAGTGAGGCGAACGAAGTCGCGTGCAATAGCTAGTAAGAATAATAAGTGACTGAAATTTGGAGGCGCTATTGTACGTAGTTGTGAAAGATAGTTTGCGTGATAAGTCAGGAGCCACTTGATCGTCCGTCTCCTTAAACATTCTTTAATATCCTCGTAGAAGTTGATTATAATGGCGTTCCACAAGTAAAATTTGTAAAATTAAACCATTAAAGTAAAATTCTGAATTTGAATTGTGAATGGTGAATTTTACTTCGTAGCTTCAAGTAACCTTTTAAATTAAACAGTACTGAATTTCAGTTGCATTCTGAGTTAAGTCATATATCAAGTAAACAGCTGTTGATCAAACAGGAAAAATATTTATACCTACTTCAAATAAAACCTTTAGTTTAATTATTGGAAATTAAAATTGTTTTATAAGATTCAGTTTTCTACTATAACATTCTAAATTTATTTCGTTGCTTCTGACACGGTGCGGAAACAAATATTTATTGCAAGACGAAGAAAAAGTGGGTAAGCAGTCAGTACGTACCATAAGCCGGGCCGTATATGAAGGCAATTGAGGCCAACACCAAAATAGACTTTGTTCTTCTGTTATTAGGTCCTTTTTTAAATGCCACTGTTAAGGTATCCCTCACGTGTTTTATGTCAAAAAAGGATTTTAGGAAACCCCACACGCCGGTCGACTCATTCTGTAATTATATCCGGATTAATCAACCTTAACCTCCTCAGAGCGGTTTTTGGTAGAAGATTACGCTTTAGGTGACGGATAGAAGATGTGGGTAAATCTTGACGAATCAACTATGTTAGTTAATTATTACTTAATGATGAATTACAGAGATAAAATTTAATTAAATACGATGAGTAAAAAAAGATTTAAGGTCCATTACATTACAATCCATTTTTATTTTATTTTATTAATAACTATCTGGTGCCCGCGACTTCACCCGCGTTGAAAATTATACACTAAAACCTTCCTCGAGAACCACTATATCCATTGGTGAAAACAGCATGAAAATCGGTGCAGTAGTTTTTGAGTTTATCGCGAACAGACAGACAGACACACGCGGCGGAGGACTGTATATACGAGTATGTAGTGATAGGTTTGCTTTTGGCCAGCGTCTATCCATGCAGGAAGACGAAGACCTTTTTCTTTCAAAAAAAAAAAAAGGAATAAACCTAATACTCGTAGTTATCTTTTAACCCCTAATCGGTCGATACAGAATATTTATAAGAACTTACCTTATTTTTTTCTGGAATAACTCTCTCTGGATCCTTAATGTAGAAAACACCATAAATTATGCTAAACAAATACAAGAGCGCACTTAACGTGAACACACCGTAGTATCCTATTTGGTTTAATAGAATGCCACTCAATGCTGATCCAATTGGTCCACCAGCGGTCAGACAAAGGTTTGCTATTCCCACTCTAAATGTCCTAGACTCTTCGCTGGACACGTCACTTATATAACTAAATGCTCCCATGTAAGTTGTTATCCATCCACCCGTTATAGCTGGAAGGAACGCATCAAAAAATATAGTTATCTGAACAGGCAGTTCGTAGAAGAAGAACGCGTTGAGCATATTACTCAAACAAGTCAAGAAGTCTCCTATTATCGGAAGTATTATACACAACTTTCTCTTTCCAGTTCTGTCACTCCATGCACCGAGGAATAGTATCAAAAAACTTGGTATGGCTGTTAGAATTACATTCTTCCAAACTTCCATTGATGAAATCAGCTCTTGTACCGCCAGTTCCTGCGCCTGATACTTATTCCCTTCTTTGGCAATGAGAGCATCACAGACATGATCACCGTATGCCATATTGACACGACATGCCTTGTCCAGATTGAGATTTTGAGTTGCAAGTCTTGACAAAACGCCGGGGATAACATAGCAGGCTAGAACAGGTTCTAGAGTTATGTTTGCTCGTATATACTGTAGTTTTTCCTTTAAAGTTTTATTTTTAGGTTCCGGTACTTTGCCCTTTAGCGGTTGTTCTTCAGCCATTTTGTGGTCTGAGAAATTACTGAAGTACTACATAAATGCGATGGAAGTTTTTACGATATGAACACCTTATTTACATCAATCAAATATTAGCACAAGTTGCGATCTAATTATGAAATACTATCAGTTTCTCAACGGCAAACATTACAATCGACTTTAGATATATCACATTGTGTTCTTTCAAGTTGTTATGACCTGTATTTGAATTCAGATAAGAATAAATTTTAAATGGAATTGCTAATTTTGATACAACGTTTAAAATGTTGCTTGTTGTCAAATCTACGTGCAAATACAAAGGCTGCATGCGATTATTATTTACTTACACAGTAGTTGGATCATATTGTGTTGTACTTAGAGAGACATAGTTATCATGTTTATAATTCAATTCGTCTGCTATTTTTAACGTTTCATATTATTACATATTATTACATGACTATTGATTAAAAAGATGACTATTGATAATAAATTTGTAACTACAAAAGTTTTGCCTTTTACCTTATACCTACTTATAAAAAATCACAGATCTCTTCGAGAACATATTCGATAACTTTGTTTAACCAATCTCGATAAAACGCAGCAAAAAAATTTTTTCTTGGAAACTAGTATGACTGAAACGAGCACGTGTGTTGTTGTGTTTCGGTGAGTGAGTAAGGTATGCCAGATTCCGTTTCCTTATCCCTTTCTTATCCCCTACCTTTAACCATAGTAAGGTCGTCAGCGCATTTGTGCTGATTGTGTTGTAGGCGAAGGCAGAGGACTGACCTAAACCTAGGTCTGACTACATTAAAATATATTTAATGGAGTTTTTGTGCTGCTACATTTTAAGAAGGGCGATGTCAAGGGGGCACAGCAAGTTACTTTTTAAGTTTAAAGATAACTACTTTAAACTTCACACTGCAAACAAGTGGTTGTCATCAGTCAATGCCCACAATTAGGAATTTTTTGACTCTAGATTGCGTTAAGCTAAATTGGCTTTTCTCATAGAAAACTTCTGTTATTTCAAAGTAGGTGCTATCTGAAGTATCTGAAGTTTGAAAGAAATCTCATGAAAAGTTTACGTCTTATTTACATTTTTAATTCTTATTAATTTTTCATTCAACACTCTCATAAAAATAATGATTGTAGTAATGTACATTAATTTAAAAAAATAAAAAAATAATAATTAGGTACATAATTAAAATAAATTACTTAATAAAATTCTTATACTCAGAATTTGTATAAGATATAATTTTTGTATACTCAGAATACAAAAATTATATCTTATAATATGTAAATAATCAGGATATTAGTCTACTTTTGTACCAGTTAGATCTTCTTCTGAAGAGACTGACACGGTAAAAAATATATAATGGGAGTATATTTTTCCTTATAAACTGAATGAACTCACAAAGGATGTCTTACGGTAATGCGGTTGTGTTCCCAGGGGAACCGTCCCGCTCTGTCCCCGCTACCGAGTCAATGCACTTTTACACTACGATAGGGTGACCATGGTTTTGGATCGAAACTGACATTTTAAGTTCCAGGGTAACTGATTTAACCTTAGAATACTTATAAACTATAGTGTTTGATGAAAAAATCTATAGATTTTTGTAAGATTATAAAAAAGTTTATAAAAAAGTTAATATTATATGAACTATATATAACTATATATGTGTAAAAGTTAATAAAATTATGTTAAAGTTAAGTATATTTATGCTAAGCTGCATCTCGGAGAATCTGCCCGCTCTTGCATGGGTAGTGTTCTGAGCTTTTTAAAAAAAAGCAATACTTGTATAGTCGATTATTAAGTTCATATATTATATGTTCTCCGTTTGTCTTTTTTTTTTAAGAAGAGAAATGATGCAGTCACATTCAATTATATTTTAAAACAGTTTGGTTACTTTTGCCAGAGAAAATCCTATTTTCGTTTAAAAAATAACGTTTCCAGTAATGCTTGTGAAAAATTTCTATAATTAAAATTTTAAAATTCCGAAGTGTTAATATGCCTTTTAAACTGACTACCTTTTCGCCTCGTAAAGAAAATAAATTATTATATTATTTAAATGAAACCGTTATAACTAAATACGTAAACTATTTCTATTCTTCAATAAAAATGTGGCATGTTTTTATTAAACTATAATTACCAATGTATAATAATAATAAAAAAAGTTATTATTCCTGATTTCAGGTGAATCGTGGTTACAGTGTGTTTTGTTGAAAAATGCTGAAAAATTCCCTCCACCCGCAGTTTGCAGTCCCGAGATGGCATTGTTTTTTCTAACACTAATTTACTGCTAACATATTTCTGCTTTAAACGGAACTAGCGGAATTTTGAACTAAACTAGAACATTTAATTTTTTTCTTGAAGCGTCTTAAGTTTAGCTACATTCTGTGAAACTTTCAATCATTTCACTTGTTCAAAGTATCTATTTATGATTTAATTTAATTATATGTGTAAACTTTTCACATGATAGTGTTACTCGATATAATGTATCTAATATATGCAATTATACTGACATGTTTTGTTTATTAAATTCTTTGAAAATAAATTTAAACCCAAACTGTATTCTTTGTTCGCATAGAAAATTAATATATTTACAAAAAAAAGGAACGACCATTTTTTATAAAGTAATATTTATTAGTAATAAAAAAATGCTACAAAAGTATCCAGGTTCATTCAAATTGCTTAATGTAAACGCATTAAGACTGCGTGGTTTTGTCCTCGTGATAAGGTTATGGAGATTATCGCATTTATGATATTACTAGCTGTGCCTGCGACTTCGTACGTGCTGTAGTTCGTTTTATGAAAATCCCACAAGTATCTAGGATAAAAAGTATCCTATATGTTAATCCAGGTAATAAACTATCTGTTTACATCTCATCATTATCAAGTGTCATTAAAACCAAACTCCTCTCGAAAGCCTGTTATAAAATCACAGATTATTTAAATTAAGCGACAATGAAGCCTGGATTTAAGCGATTCGGAGCTCATACTATGTTTAGTATTGTATATATACTTTGATTTTGTTTAAAATTGGGCGTAATTTAATTTTATATAAATTACGCCCAATTTTATTAATAAAAGTTGTAATTTTTAATTTTAAAGATGACAAAAAGAATACTTACTCGTACTATCCAGAGTTTCTTTCGGGGTTTCTTCTCAGGATCGTCATCTTGGCTTTTTTTCCCGAAACCCTGGTAAATTTAAATTTATAATGACGATCGTAAGAGTTTCTTGTAGAAACCTAATTGATAAATAAATATTTTGATTTTTGATTTTGATTTTGTTTGCCAATTTCATCCAAATCAAGTATACAAACTTTCGCATTCATTTAATATTACTAGCTATGCCCGCGACTTTGTGCGTACTATAGTACAAAAGGATAAAAAATATAAAAATACTTATATTTATAAGTAGTGCATTTATTACCAACCTAACAAAAATTTCTATTCTTCTTTTTAACTACACTGGTGTCATCATAGGATAAAAATATTTAATCGTTTTTTCCATATTGAGTAACGAACATCTAAACATATAAACTTTCGCATTTGTAAATATTATTAGGATTGGGATACGTCAATAGATTCAAAGGACAGATAAAAAAAAATCTTATTTACATGCATAACCATATGGGATATCTTATGTGGGAGTTTATTCTGCGAGAATGCCCTTGATGAAATTGTTATTTGGATCAACCCAAAACTAAAATACAATATGAAAATATTGCGAGTAGAACATATTCAGTTTCGGTACAAAAGCAACCTTGAAATAAGGTCCGAGAGTTTGACAACATAGCGTCAAAGTTTCTTCTCACGTTTGATCTTTTGTACAACACAAAAAGTTTCAGTATAAGGTACGAGTAGCAACGAATAAGTGAAAAGCAAGTTTCTTGGCGACAACGTAACATTGAACACTGTGCTTTGGGAGGTACGGTCTCGTTGAAGCCTGTTAGCGAGATATTATCCCGATTTCAGGTTTTATTTTATAACTAGCATGATGCCCACGACTTCGTCCGCGTTGAAAAATGAAAAATGTAACACGTGCGAAAATATATGAGCTATAATCGTGCAGCAATATACATCTTTATTGCTGTGACGACGGTAGTCGCCATATATTTAAAATTTTTAATCGATCCCTTGGGACTCTAACATTTTTCAAGTATTCTATTTTTGTTAATTCAGGTTAAACTATCTGTGTTCTAAATTTCATCCAAATTCGTTTAGCCGTTTTGACATGATTGGAGTAAAATATACAAAGTTTCGCATTTATAATTAGTATTTATAATTAGGATACAGGAAAATACGATTCCTTTACTACATTACTAAATATTAATAATTATTGTTCAAAAATTATGAATCCACAAAAGGAGCAATAATAACGGTGATACTTGCAGAAGTTACTGAGAATGGTGTGGATTTATTTATTAGCGTTGAGGATTCTAGACTATGTCAGTCTAGAATACCTTGTCTAATATTTTCTATAACATATTTTTTCAATGTACCTAACGTTGCGCTAACACTGTGACCGCGCTTTTATACATAACATGCTACTTTGTAGAGTTGAAACACGTTAAAATGTTACAGAGCTCTGGCGTTTGCAAGATATTGAAAATCCATTCAAATTTCCTCGCATGGATTAGCATTTGTGTACTTTCAATGTATTAGTTCATTTATTGGTGTGATGAATGAGATTAAAGTTGATTTCTTGCTAAGGTTATAATCAAAGGGGTTATAATTATTATTCAATTTTGATAATTTTGAATTACACTAATTAATGTCATAGTAAATTACACTAATTAGCATAAGGTAATTGTATGATATCTATTTCAACATGATAAGCCTTGATATACCTATATACAGAAATAGAATTAATACCTGTTATGTTTACATAATATTTTATAATACTAGCTGGTGCCCGCGAGTGCGTCCGCGTTGAAAAAGAAATAATTATATGAGTAATATAATGCCTGAAAACTTTATCGATGTGACGATTTTTTATATTTTTAGACGATCTCTCGGTAACCTAATATTTTTTCAGGATAAAACACAGATAAAACTATCTATGTGCCAAATTTCATCTAAATATGTTCAGTAGTTACAAACATTCTCCATATATCCATCCATCCATCCTCACAAACTCGCATTTATCTCTATATAGTAAGTATATAAAAATTTCGTATCACGTTGTTTGCCCGCGATGAACTCCTAAACTACTGAACCGATTTTGAAAATTCTTTCGCCTATAGAAAGCTATATTATCAGCTAGCAACAGCTAGTAATATTATAAAGATTCGCATATAACATTAACTTGACATACCTAGATGTACAAAGGAATTAATTAAAACATAAGACATCTGGGTAATAGGTTCCCACGGAAAATATTTTACACTTAAATGCTAACTTAGATGTCGCCTTGCATCTGTTTCGAAGAAAGTTTGCTATTAATATACTAGATGGCGTTTTCATTGTATTTTTTAAGTAAAAGTCGTCAGACAGCCCAGTTGATGGTAGGTACAGAAGACCGTCGTGAAATAACAGTATAATATGTGCTGTTGTATTTCGGTGAGTGAATAGGCGACGGTAGCCCATCAAGTGGACCGCCAGTCTGTCCGTCAACTTTACATAAAAAGATATATATCTAAATAAATAAGTAAATATCTTCATATAACCTATAAAAACCTATAAAAAAATGTTGCTTTATAAACACATTATAATCTTTGGGGAACATAGATAAAATAATAAGTAAATATGAAAAAATCTCTCTTAAAAAAATCGTAAAATTATATGCAGATCGACTACTACGTAGACTTGAGTATTATACATGTATTACAGGAAAGCCGTCAAAAGAGAAAAATATACAAACATTTTCGTGTTCGTTCATTTGTTACGTGACTGACGTCACTCAAAGGGGTTTATTACGTTTGACAAGATTCGAATCCACAGGTTCACCTTTGCTTTTACTATGACTGACATTAGCAGATTTAAAAATACTTTCGAACGTAGATGGAAGCAAAAACGAAGATACGGTACGTTTTTACATTACGGTACCGATAAATGAGTTACATAAAACTATATGACTAAATACTTACTGAACACGTTTAATAATAGGAGAGTCGACAAAATATATTCAAAATTTTTCACAAAAATTGTACATATTTTTAATATACATACATACATTTTTGATATATCAGGGGATGCAGGGCAGTGTCTTATGAGCCTTTGAGCTACTGAATGATAGTAATGATAGTGAGTTCATTGGACTCAGTATATAAGTCACTAATCTTTCTTTTGGTTTCCATCTACACTCTCGAAATGTTTCTATGGATAGCTAATAATCAACTTCATACACATTATAGGATTAAAGAATAGGGAAATGATCTCTGCTAACCTTTACCTGCGTAGGAAGCTGATTACGCAGCGGGTCCAGCCATTACAAGTACGCTTAACAAATGGTTACGACAGGTTCTACTAGCGACACGCCCTGGTTTCAATAAAGCCATGCAAGCGGCCAAAAAACTGTGTCTGCAGATTGTGAGATCCAATTACACCTTGAAGACCATAGCCGGGAAGTATGACTGATGCGCTTTCTCATAACGGTAGTAGTTGGTAAGAGGTGATTTAGGTAACCCATGTATACTATGGGTCCATTATTAGTAACTTTTATTTTGTTTATTTAATTTAAGTGGAAAGACTTAGGGCTTCATTCACCATCTCTGAGTAAAGTGTCATGTAGGCTAACCGCCATTTAAAGTCACCGGTCTTCGGGAATAATTATGGAGCTTTGTTTGTACGGTAAAAGGCCCAAACATTTAAAATAAAATAATAAAAAAATTAGCCTATCGAAGGATGCAGTAAACCGAGTGCATAATTTAATAAAACATAAAATTATTTCTAAAAGTAACTAATCAATACTTTACTTGTAGTTGGTGAAAGAGGCTCTAAGTAGTTAACGCACAGCCAAAAGTACTAGGTAAGTCTAGAAAGCTGAAACTTAGAACATAGATTATTTTATAATATAAGCATCCGTTAAGAAAGGCTTTATGAAAACTTCAAGCCAGTGCGAATACTAGCCTAAATATATGAATTAATATATGAATTAAATTGAAAACTTGTGGGCATTCCTATTTTTTAAGTGGCTAGTTTAATGTTAATGAAACTAGTTTAATGAAAACTAAGTAGTTTCAGTCTATTAACCGCTTAACATGTAAATGTTAACAGTATTACCATAGTAATACTGAACATTACGTGAGCACATATTTCCGCTGCGCATTTACACCCCTTTGTGTTGCTGCAATCCCTAAGCGACTTATTATAAGATGACCGTCAGCGTGTCTACTTCTAATATGTGAGAAGGTATGTGAATTATAATTCACCACGGTAATCCGAATATCATAATAAAATAAAATAAAACTAGATAACATATTAAAATTAGCTTTAACCTTAAAATTTAACTCGTAGGTTGAGCTGAATAAGACCAATTGAAATGCTTACGCCAATATAATACAGAACAAATCTCAGAACTATTCTCAGATAGTTATATAAACTGATCCAACAGAAACTACTCTTATTTAGAGTTGTTTATTTAGCGAGTAATTACTCTGTGGACAAGGCAAGACGCTGTCTATGTCTATATCTATGTTTGAAAATATTTATGAAATCAGGTTCAGCATGCAGTCGCATCGCCCAAGTGTTGCTTGCGAAAGGATTCAGCCTCGCAACAACTGTATTGTCAGCCTGTCTGCGGCCCTATCTCTATAAAAAGAAATTTTGAAATATTGTACAAGTAATATGTATTTGGGCATTTATTTAATTTCGTTAAAAGCTGAAAACCTTTGCCCAAACTAGAGAGAATTACCACTAGTTTGAAGAAAATATTTTACCTTTATTGTTATCGGTGTTGTACGTAGGGAATTACGTGAGGTAATTCCGTAGGGGTTGCCCGAAGAGTTGATGTCGTAATGCTTGTAATGCTCTCCCTTTATTTGTAAGCGGTTTGAACGGGACGTCCGTATGTTACAGGCAAAATGTAAATTTCGCCTTTCTCTGTAACGTCGTTTTTTTTTTATTTTATGTAAATGTGGTCAAACAGGCTTGCCTATTGACAAAAGCAACGCCACAGTCCTTAAGTGCACTGCCGACCTTAGTAGCAAAAAGGATTATGCCATACAGTGGATAAATATACTCAAGTGGGATACGTCTCATCTATGGTCAAGTATAGGCGACCTTACCTTACCTCATCTACATATAATTTACCAATAGATTTATAATTTATAGATAAAATCAGTTGATATACAACAAGCTATATTAGATAAACGTTATTTTATTTTCTTTTTTTTAATCAGATATTGATCTTCAATATGATTACAATACACTCTGGGAGTGATTTTCATCATCATCTCAGCCGCAGGACGTCCACTGCTGGACATAGGCCTCCCCCATAACTTTCCAATAGATAATAAAGACGTCTTTATATAAGCATCACTTGATAAGTCTTTCTGTTTTATAAAATTTTAATAGGACTTTCTCATTTACCTGACCAAAAAAATTTAATTTAAATATTATTTACATATATATTTTTCATGACAGCTGATGATTGCGCTTCTGTTAAAATGAAACTCTGAGAGCTTCATTACCTAATTGGTAGTTTTAGTTTTGACAGTAATTTTATTAGTAGTAATTATTGTTTTGACGAATTTTTGACAAAATAGCTTATATTTGACAAAATATTATGTTATATTTTATTTTATTAATTTGACTTTTTTATTTTCTTAAATCATGCTTCTAGTACTTATTATTTGTAATTTATTCTTATAATTAATTGCAAAATTTTATGATTATATATAAAATGAAGTATATTCTTTTAAATATTCGTAATTAAGCTGTAGGTTTCTATAAAATATTAATCTAACGAAACGGGGTAGGTAAAACAAAAACAAACTAATTATTTCTTAGTAATTTATTTAACAGCCTCTTCCAAATTAAATTACAACTCCATTGAGCAAATCAACGAAGGACATGAAACTTTTTCGTATAAAATTTTATTTCGTCCATTAACCAAACATTTTATTCTAAATAGACATTACAAATCATAGTAACGTTACATCCATATAAGAGACAGTTTCTAACAATAATCGTAATAATTCTCATAGATTTCTTACACAAATATTGTCTACTCGTTTAATACATACAATCATTAAGATTATCTCAAGGGCAGGCGATACAAAAGAGAGAAGAGAGAGATATCTTTTTAGCGAACTTAGAATAACAGCATTCCTTAGTACTTTTAGATTGTAAATTTAATGAAACGCAATTGTTAAATTTATAAATAAAATAACATATAATACTCGTATGTTAATGTCATTTTAAAAACTGAGATCAAATTTCTGTTGTTAAAGGCTTGCATTCCTAACCTAATAATATTATACTTGCTTTAGTGCTTGACATTTTTCCAAATAGATTTTGAATCTACAAAGGTTTTCGCACACATAATGACACTCGTTCTTTCTTTTACTTTTATTTTCATTATTCACAAGACGAATTTATAATTAATTTCCAAACTTGCACATGAATTTTATGTACTTATTCGTTTTTTTGATAAATATAAAAAAAAATCTAGTGATTCTCAGCACATCCTGAAAATATCAACTTCCGCGTTTAACTCTCATTGCTCTATGTGCAATGACATCAGAGCTTCAAAATTTTGATATACAATTGCTACTATGACCATCATTTTTGCTATGAAAATTTGATTTAAACTTTTTCTTCTTTCTAGTCCTTTATCTGACACATATTACATATTTTTTATAGAAAGTTTGGCAGGCTTAGAGTACATTTGACACAAAGAGGTTCAAGTGCAGTTATAATCTACTGTCAAATCAAAATATCTTTGATTCGACAGTACATTTATAGGAGTTAAAATAAGAGTTTAAGGTCTCATATACTCCTTATTCTATTTTTCTGAAACACTGTTTTGTTTATTTTATGGTCTATTGAAATAACTGGATAACTTTATAAAAGATAAAGGATAAAGTGTGTCGACCATAACATTAAAAAAAATGCAATTTAAAATTGATTGTATTGCGAATAGAGTGAAACAATAGTTAATCTTGATTATTCATAAATTACTTAGGTATAATTTTATTGGCACCATATGTACACAAGATTTTATTGAAATAACTACAAAGCTTAAAGTAAACTTTTAAACTTCGAAGGTCCTAAAAGATTCAAACTTGATGAGCGGTTATTTTAGACCTATCAGTTTTGATATTAAACACTTTGACACGCTCTGAACGTCTAATGTCAAGTAAGTAGGTACCGTCAAATGGGGTTACTTTGACTTCCAGGGGAACATTGACAGATATTGGGGCTAAATTGACAATGGGTTAGAACAGGTCTGTTGGTGTCTTTATAAGTTACATTGATTGAGCTGTCAAAGAAGGATAATTCGAACTTATGTTCTGTATGCAAATGCGACTATATTTCTATCGGCTTCGCAAGGAATGGATCCAATGTGTCACTTGCAAGAAATGGGTGTGCGGAATCTGTAACAGATCCACAAATCCTGCTTGATCATTGATCAAAAATGATGAATCATGCTTCTTATTTTTGTAGAAAGCTTTCAATGTAAGTTTTAAGCGATTACTTTGACTTGTAGTGCATTTCAATGCTATGTCAATATAGCCCCTCACTCTGGGTAACTTTGGTAACTTTGGGTAAAAAAAAAATATAAAAACATAAAAGAATTCATTTTTTCCCCAAAGGACTAATTGTACTATAGAGATAAAAAAATATCAAATATCGCAGAAACGCGTCGTAGGAACAAAAAAAAACCCCCCTCAAAATCCTGTCAAATTAACTCCGTTTGACGGAACTTAATATATATACTACTTTATGCAATTGTAATAAGGTTACAATTCGAATATATATTTTTTTATATACCTTTTATAATAGTTGAACATGATTGTATTGGGTGCACAGACTTCGTTGAAATTATATATGTTTCACTTTAATATATTAATATGTATATATTTAATATATGTATGTATGTAAAATACAATACATAAATATACGAATTTAATCAGATCTTATTCAAAATAAATGAGATGTTATTTCTTTATTTTTAAGAGAACAAAGAACACCAATTTTATACTATTTTATATTACGAACTCTTCTGAGTATTCTTACCAGAAACATCCAGTGCGTGACTTTATACAGTAGAAATGTCCGTCCTCGATCCTTGTTAAATAATGTTAAGTATTGTAATGCTTCCATGTGTAAAACTTCAAAGATTTTGTATAAGATATTTCACTACATTTATTATAAAAAGTTGTCCACTCTTATACAATCTTTATACTACTCTTATACACTCGTAAATGCCAAAACCATCTTCTGTTTTGTTATCTGTATTCTGTAATTTTATACATAACATGGTTAATCTTTCACATTGAAGATCACTTTCTCTGAAACAGTGTAGTTATGAAAAGCATGGTATCAGTTTATCCGAAATCATGGCAAAAAATGACTTTAATGTAGCTGAAAGCCTTTAAGAATTTACTCCAAATTTATTTGATAAGAAATTGTAATTTAATGATCGTTTGTCTCTTTCATACTCATTATGATTAATAGAAACAAATGATAAGGCAAAGGATACGCCGCCATCACAAGTTAGATTTTATAATAAAAGGTTAGCAAGACTATTTTTGTCAAAAAATAAAAAATAAATTATCTTTCTTACTTCAACCACACAACACATAAAATGGCAATAATGGCGGCGATTTCGAAACTATGCGTCACACCAAATGAAACTGTAATTATAAGCTTGATAAAGAGAATTTTCCATCGCAATTTTATATGGAACGTTGAAACAATAAAATATTAGGTTAGGTATTTTGTTACATCAATTTTATCACATTCTCATAAAAATGGAAAAATCTAACAAAAAAACATGTATTTTTTTCAGATAAAAAACAGATCAACTATAATTTTGTACAGTTTTATAAACCAATAATGAAAATACGGTTTAATTTCTCTACAAACTTTACGTATTTTGGTGCTTTGAAATGTATTTTGGTTTGGTTTTCATATACTTATGAAGTATAGACTTCTTGTCTTTTTATTAGGTCAAGAATATTTTCAGGTATTTTCAATAATATTAATAATTTAATATTGAGAATTACACAAATAGAATTAATGGCTAAAATATCTCGAACCATTATAGTCGTTTGTTTTAAACAAACTATTTTATTTTCAATTTATTTCTAAATAAAGACATATTAGTTTCTACAAAGGGAATTTTACGAAACATAGTATATGTAAATAACTTTTGTATAATAATTTAAAAAAAAGTATCTACAATGATTCTAAATGCAGACTAAGCCAGGCCTTATGGATTATTGTGAATAAAATTATAATAATAAGTCACATGTAAATTTAGGCCGAATTTCCTTTATGCCTTCTTTAATTATAGCGAATGTCAAGCTATTAAAATATTTCAATTTCGAGTATCTTCCCGGCCAACCATTCTAATCGAAATCTTTCTAAATTTTTTATAATTGCCGGTTATTATATTATACATCATGCATTTTAAAATCACCAAAAATAGTAACAAATAATTAGAATATGTATTTAATTTAATTTTGTCCGTTATGGCAACAGTACAGTCTGATAAATATTTCGAAGATTGTCCTCGTCACTAAAAAAAAAATAACTACTTTAAAAACAAATAACTAAGTTTTTGTAATTCAAGAGTGCTCTTTACTCTTGATACTATTTTTTTTACGTTTTCATAGTTTAAGCTGATGAGTGGGTAGTTTTGACACAATTAGCATGCTTGATATAATATGTGACGTCACAAATGATTGTTCTGACAGACACGCACACCAACGTAACGTGTATGTACACAAATGACTACATGCAAGGCTGATAGCACGTTTCATAAAGCGTGATTGTTGATCGCATTTTAAAATAGACATGTTAGGTTATTAGTAAAATAATTATTGAGTGTCAAAACTGTAATGTAGCTTGTCTTGTTAACGCTTATAGCTTTAGCTTTAGCTGTTTGTGAGGAACATAGACAATTTTTAAATTCCCATGTGTATGGTATAGTTACAAAGTTTTATTTTACACTAAATCGGATATTTTCAGTAGGTAATAGTGCTTATAGAAATCTTAACTAATTTTTTTATTTTAACTTGGCTATATTCTCTACTAATCATCTAAAGATCACACATCATTACATGAACATTTATAGATTATTTTACATTTTTTTTTTTAAATTATACATTATTCATTGTTCTCTTATAGTAAAACTATGTACAAATTTGCGAGCCATGGCTGTAAATTTTTCATTTTATATCCTCTATAAATGTTTTTTGTTCATATAATAATTAAATATACTTAATCCAGAAGTCGAGCTCCCAAAAAAATAAAGTTACACGCGTTTGCGACCCATTGGCTAATGCGAGAGACATTAGCCAATAGGGCTTAGCGTGATATTACTCAAATCATTACTTAACCAATGAAGTTTGACCAGTGACCTTCGATTGACCAATGAGCTTCGTTTATTTCGTTCCTTAGGAGTTTGACTCCAGGAATGGAGTTTATATATAGAGAAATAGATTCGTTGCATGTTCGAAATTAAACACCCAATAATTTAATGTCTTCTTTATCTATTCTTTACCTTTAAATGTTAGAGTTAAATAGACAGTTTTCTTATTAACACGTAACGTCACACGTATCTTTTCTTTTCATTCTTTCTATTTTAATTGTAGTATTTTAAAATACAATTAATTTTAAACCATATGTAACTACATTAAATTTTACTTAGATTACAGTATACCGCTTCAGTATACAAAAAAAACGGCTAGCCCATGTCTCGGCTTGCTATATTAGTGTAGTAATAGTTCAACTATTGTTTAAAAAAATCTTATTTACAAAACAACTTCGAAATTCCCAAATGACAGCTCAAGCGCCTCCGGCTAGACATCATCGCAGAATCTGTCTGAAATATTAAAGAAAATAAACATTAATGTTTTTCATTCGACGAAACAAAGAATGGGAGGAAGTAACTTTCTGAAATGATAGACAAATTTCGAAATTTAGAAAATTTTTTAACTGCCATCGCACTGGCTTCAGGCATTGTGCAATACTTTCCTTAGCTTTTTACTGTATCTGAAAACAGAACTTGTTATTTGAATAGCGGACTCTTTTAAAAAACAAATCTGTGTTTTTAAAGTGGAATGTCAGCATCCCATGTGATCCTAAACATGATTTTGTCAATTTTTTTTATTTATTTCACAAAATTTAATTGATTTTACATTGGGAACATATAATATTTAAAATGTAACAATTTTATTTTTTCTATTAATAATTATCATAAAGTAGAGTAACTAGTTCACTGTTTTAGCAAAAATATTGTTAACGTAGTCAAAATGTCAGTTTACTAGTTTAACTTCAAGGAAAAAGTGTCATATAATGTGTAAGTATTATAATCTCTTACAAGTTTAGTAATATATCAAACAACTACCTAATTGAATAATAAGAACGGTGCTAGAGTTGAACCTTGTGGCACTCCTATTCTCATTTTTAGAATTTAGATCATATTTGGTTGCTAACTCTTACATGTAACGAGTACGCTACGCCCCTAACATATAATCGTTATATATTTTCTTATCTACTAATATTATAAGATTTGTATTTTTGTATGTTTGTAATGAATAAAAATTTATTCCATTTTGAAAATTCTCTTACCTATAGAAAGCTACATTATCAGTGAGTAATATAGGCTATATTTTATAAAGTTACGCGGGCGAAGTCGCGTGCAACAGCTAGTAAATCATAAAATAAGTCTTAAAACGCCATCCATTGTCTAGAGTTCCCACGATAGAATCAATTAAAAGTGTTTCATCCTTACATATTATAAAAAAAGTGTTCCGTAGCGTCTGTCTGACTGTTTGCGATAAACTCAAAAACTACTGCACCGATTTTCATGCGGTTTTCACCAATGGATAGAGGGATAATCAGGGAAGGTTTTTACGGAAAAAATGCACCCCGGGCGAAGCTGGGAGCGGGACAGTTATACATATAATATGCAAAACATTTTTCAGTGTATTTTTCGTGAAAAATGATACTGTTTTAACCGGAACTGATTCTAATAAAGTGAATTCATTCAGAATAAATAAACTTGAATTTTTACATTCTATTTGTTTTTAGACTACAAACTGAATTATTTTTGTACCGACACGCATGGTTTGATTTGTTCGTCTATTGTCGAACATACAAAAGCCGTGTCCACGATGCGTAAACTATTAAAGCTAAAAAAAAAAAAAAACTAAAATATCCATTCGTGTGGGAAACATCACTTTATCACGTTGTTATTTATTTGAATGTACGTACAAATTAAAAAAAAAAATACCTCAATACAGTTATCGTCGAACAAACTAAGGTCAGGAGCGTGGACGCTGCGACTGGACCTGTGGACAAAAAGAAAGAAAAATTAAAAATCCATTTATCTTTTATCCTTTTATAAGACTATGTAATTTTTTTTAAGAGAATCCAACATGGAATATCTAAGAAAAATTTCTAATAAAAAACAAAACACCTAAACGCGTTCAAAGATCAGGAAATAGTGTTAAGGAAAACATAGATGAGGTTTCCCTAGAGGTCAGGGCACATGTTGCCAGCCGCGGATCCTTATTTAATAAAGTCTATCAAATGAACAATAGATTTGGGGTTGTAACAAGAAAGATATTAGGGGATCGCCTTCGGCTGCTCGTCCCCGGGTATTGTGTTCCTATATAATATTCAGTTAGTAGTTATATATTCTGATTCTATTTTGAGTTCAGTCCTTTCATAAATCTTTGAATTAGCATTAATTGTCAAGATTGATTTACATTTAGATTTATAAATATTAAAAATTTATTATTTTTATATACATTTATTAAGTACGAACGTACAAGAGCAACATTTTACATCTTTTATTTGAATAGATTTTGGCCTTTTGTCATTTATCTGTGTTAAATGTAGATTCGATGAGCAAAAAATTCGACAAGTACGAGTAAATTTTATGGTGACATTGCACACTGAGTCATAAATTCATAGTCATTAAAGGTCTGAATCACTGAATCTTTTAACACAAATGGTTACTTTCCCTTTTCCCTATTCAGACCCTTCAGCAATTTCAGAACAGACATAGGCTAATTATTCAACGCGGGCGAAGCCGCGGGCACCGTCTATCTAAAAATAAAAAAATAACGCTTGGGAAAATGTAATGTAAGATGTCAATTTATGTCAGGCCTGAAAAATATATTAGCAATAAATGTTGATAATTTTTTTTTAACATTTAGTTATTCTATAAACTCGTAAAAAAATTTTTTATCAGGATAAACACGACTTCAATTTAGTAACAATGTTATAATATGGCATTGTTATAAGGAAAATATCCTTCAATGAGCCGCTCCAACATAAATCATAATATCATACGTTTATGATAAAAGCAAATACGAAGGCATATGCAATAAATAGTGTTTTATCTTATCCGCTAAACAAGCAAAGAGGACAAACAGTCTATCGGGTAGCGGTTACAAGACGTAAACACTTGATGCCCATGTAAAGTGTAAATACAAATATTATTACAAGTAAAAGGTTTTCACTTTTTTTTCGTTTTGTGTTTAGACAACTATGAAATGTCGATATCACGCTCTCCGTTTCATACTCGAGTTAAAATAGAGGGGTGAGAAAATCAGTTTACCGTCAATATGTTTTAAAGAGACATATTGTCTTGAGTACTATATTCTGAGGAGTGGGTTAGGGTGCTTGCTTGCCTTAATTATTAAGTAACTGTTTAGTAATCTTAAGGCCTTAAGGCCGGGAAGCCCGGAGCTTCCCTTGCTCAATTCCCGGCAGGATCAAGTTGATAATTTTTATAACGTGATTTTGTAATGTAAGATAAATGTTTCAAATATTTACTATATTTATATAAACTATTTATATAAATATAGTAAATATTTGTCAAATCAATCAAAACAAATCAAAATATTTATTTATCAATTAGGTTTCTACAAGAAACTCTTACGATCGTCATTACAAGTTTAAATTGACCAGGGTTTAGGAAAAAAAGCCAAGATGACGATCCTGAGAAGAAACCCCGAAAGAAATTCAGGATACTATTGTATTTGTCATCTTTAAAATATCAAATAACAACAATTACACTTAATTAAAAAAAAATAATAATATCAAAGTACGAGTATATATACAATATAATAAACATAGTATGAGCTCCGAATCGCTTAAATCCAGGCTTCATTGTCGCTTAAATAAACAGTGATTTTATAATAGCCTTTCGAGAAGAGTTTGGTTTTAGTTGTACTTTTAAATTTATTTATAGATAAGGCTCTGATAGATAATCATGTGAAACTAAATAAAAATCTTGCTTTGAAAATGTAGATATTTTTATAATTTTTATTTCCACTGAGTGTACATTATGCCGTATAAGCGTATAAGTGATTTGGCTGCGAATAGATCTCTAGGAATAGGTAATGAGAAATATATTATGATATCAGTATATTGGGAAAACATTGTATGTATTTCACTATATTAGCGATCCAATTTTATGTTCGTTCTTATATATTGTAATAACGTAGGTACTTTATTATTTTGTTGACTTTTTGTTGAACAAAAACTTTTGAACAAAAACGTTGACTTTTGGAATAAACAACTGAATCCAAATTAGATATAAGTACTTTATTGTGCTAATACTAACAAATATATTTTTTTATTGTTAATTGTTGCCTTATTCAATTTATATTTTATCAATCCAATTAATTATGTCAATAAAGATTACAAAATAATATTTATTCCAACAAGGTTGTCAGCGCACTTGGAACCCCTATGGCGTTGCTTGTATGTCTGTCTACTAACTTCTTCTTCTTCTTTATATGCCATTATTTTATGCTCTCTTGATTCAGGTAACTTAGCAGTAACTTTCTTTCTAGAGATGTAGCCGAAGAACCATAGATATTATTCGCAATAGCACAACCGGCTAAAGCCTGTCCTAACTTTAAGCTAATCCATCTCCAGTGGTTCAATTTTGTGACGATCCTACATTCTCGGGAACCAGTAAAACAAGAAATGTAAAATTTTCGTTAAATCAAGTGCATCATAATAAATTTATTTCTGCCAAATCAGATAGATTCAGTTTATGCATTAATAGAGGTATATGTGGCACAGCTGTGGGCAATAGTTGGCTCGAATGGCCTATTTGTCTTGACCCGTTGACACAAGGAAACTTAGTAACGGTTATGACTGTCACAGCGTCCATGACAAATCTCCTGGTGGCGGTCAATAGCCGCTGTGGGGCCACTGTCACCTATGGTCTAGCCACGCACATAAATAATACGGGGTAATAACAACTCTGGGCGGCTCAGTGTGCTGCGTGCCTCTGTTATTGCTGCTCATAATATAATGATCAACGGTAAGGTAAGTGTGATTTTATTCAATAATATTTAGGGTTGTCACTTTTCAACACTAAGATACTAACATTATTTTTTAAAATGTTAAGATCATCAGACAGGCTGACGGTCCACTTGATGGTAGGTGGCTACCGTAGCTTATATGCCATAAAATTGAAAGTGTCTTCTGCAGGTGGTAAACTCGTATTGCATTTCTCATGGAATAGATAAATCAAGATCTGTATTTATTTGTTCCGTGG
This sequence comes from Synanthedon myopaeformis, assembly GCA_944738685.1. Lineage (NCBI taxonomy): Eukaryota > Metazoa > Arthropoda > Insecta > Lepidoptera > Sesiidae > Synanthedon > Synanthedon myopaeformis. The sequence goes on from OX122919.1 coordinate 9,869,763, forward strand.
CAGATTTAAAATAAAGTGTACATAAACAATTTTAGCCAATTTGACCTACTGTTTGCGTGATATTATGTTGCGCATCCTCCCCCAACCCGCTCTGCCCGAAATCCTCTCAACGCCCTGCAAGCACCTAATGCGACATTCTTACGTGACAACGATTTATACAGCGTGTATTGTGCTGGCTTAATTTATAGCCCAGCTTAAAACCTGCCGGAGAGAATTACTTTTTCATATTCAAATAAAAATTGTCCCCTTTGAGCGCTTTGTAAATAAGGAAATGAAGTATGTGCAAACAGAAATGATTGCGCAAATAAAGGGAAAATATATTTTTTATGGTATATAAATTATTTATGAAGTCAGTTCTCTATGCTATAGAGAAATAGAATAAATAGAATATTTTTGGTTTTGCAACTCTTGAATGAGTGAAAAGTAGGTATGATTAATTAATTAATTAGTACTCACATTAAAGTTATTATTTTTTAAAGAAGTTAAGTCAAAATTTTATTTATCAAATATAGATAAATAATAATACAAATACATGAATGTGAAAGGGTTCACTACATCATTGTTTCAACATAATATAATTCAATATTATATTTTCTCTCTCCGATTCAATGATTGAATTCAATTAAAATTTTCTTCCGAAATTTAATACAATTTTACTATTATTAAATTTGATTTCGTTCGAAAAATTGTTTTGTAAATAATGATAAATACAGCCAATAAAAAGAATGAAATTTAGAAGGAATAATTCATCTTTGTTACAGAATATTCTCTTCCTGGGGCTACCTTTAATAAAGTCAAACGATTTATCAAAGAAATCTAGTCTCTACTCTTAAAATAGAATAATGGAACTCAGAATAATGTAATTCTTATTTTATTAAATATATTCATTTTAATATATTTAAAACACATCTTGTGAAAGCCGCTTACGATAAAAGAAATGTGCTCTGAGTATGACAATAACATATGGTTAATAAAAGTAGAAAAAATTTAACTATTACAACAATCTATTTTTGTTTCACATCAAAGATTTTTGTAAATAGGATCCCAATGTTTGTGTTTTTTATGTTGGTCTTCTGACTGCATGGTCCCGGGGTTTGACTCAGAGCAATCCTAATATAATTAATGCGAACGTGAGTTTGGTTGTCACCTTTTTCCACGCTTGTTAAGCTTTTACGCCTAAACTACTCAAAGAACTTAACGACTTCAAAGAACATTGAAAAAAAAAAAAAAAATTGAGCTTAGTAACACATTTAGCATATAATCTAATATATAATATTTTTTTAATATTTATATAGATTATACCCATCGTTATACGGAGACTTAGCCATAGATCACGCCTATTAATACGAGCGATGTTGCCAATGTCTGCGCGACGCAGTTCAATGTTATTACAGCGCATACGGAGACACAGACATCATTTGTCAACAATATATTTTTGTGAACAGACGTATAAAAGTGAGCTCGTCTGAATCTGATTCTGACTTGAAATGACGAACTTTTTCTATTACGAACTCCATGTATATAATTTGATAATTGTAATATAATTTGTATAAGTAATTAGGTCAACACGTGTCGACATGAATCTGTGCTGCGAGCACAATGTGTCGCAGGTCGACACAGACACGCACATGCCTGCGCCGCACGACGCACCTGTGTCGTCGTATACGCTCATTACAAAAACCTGTGCTGTGCTGAACTGTGTCGCCTGCGCGATCTGCGTCTCCGTATACGCCTAGCCTTTATAGCGAAATCTATTACTTAACTCCGGCTAAAATAGGAAGCACGAAACATTTTATAATTTTACCTACATTTATCCAATAAGGAAAAGAAATTCCCCAACTGTTGAGGGTACAAGGATAGCTTAATACTATTTCTTTCAGTGCCCCTTAAATATAATTATGTAGGATCCGGTCCTTTATCCCGGATTCGTGCCCTTAGTAGCAGCCCCACCCAACCAGTTCCCGCGCTTTTATCTTACACGGTCTACACGCAATTTTTATGGTAATTACACTTTTATCGTCATCTCTTAATTCAATTTATTCTCCCGAAGGCTATGAAATATGATTTTTGGCCTAAGACCGGGCAAGCCTTGGCAATTTTTGACTAATAATTTCTAAGCGGAAGGGAGGTTTTTATGAAAATAAGTATTATTTCTCTGAAACTTTTTAGGCTCAATAAATTGTATGTATTTTTATTTTGTATCTGAGAAGCCGTATAGAAGTTATAATGTAGAGAATAATGTTCCTTTGGACGAGTGGTTGAAGTGCTTGCCTTGACGCAAGAGACAGACTCATGGGGCCCGAGTTCGATTCCCGACCGGCCAAACTTTGGCAATGAACTTTTCATAGTTGGCTCTGCTATGTCTGGAAAGTAGAACTGGAAACTGGGCCACCACTGTCATGTGTTTCACAGTCATATAATATATAAGCAATAAAGATTGAATAAATGTTTCAAAACCTAAAAAAAATGGCGCAGACGTAGTCACGGGCAGAAGCTATATTGTGCCAGCTATTATATATATTTTGCAAGCTACTGAGTTTTTAACAAGATTTTCATAATCGACCTTAAAAGCTTTCGGAAAATCTTGAAGCGTTGTTCTCGTTTCAACATAAAACTTAATGTTTAATATTAGTACAACTCTTAATCGCGTGTATTTATGAACGCGCGTAACGATAATTACGCAAAATCTCAAGATCCGCCTACCGCCCTCTTAAACCATGATTAACCATCGTTTAACTCCGCACACCCTACACGTGTTCGGAAATCTTAATCCGTGTTAACTACGTCTCTGAATGTTGGGAGGGTTTTATCGCGATCTTGTATGGAGTTGTGACACCGTTCATAAATCACACGAACACTCCAATGAGTTCTTCGCGTTAGGGTGGAATTGGGGACATTTTTAAGTTTACGAATCTGATGGAAAATATTATAATGGAATTAATTTTTTTTTATAATATTTATTTGAATAATTCACCCAATTCATACTTGTTAAAAGTGTAAAATGTAGCAATATAACTTAAAGTAATTGTTCTTATTTTAAGTTAGGCTACCGTCGTCTAATACGCTTAACACTAGCCAACACCATAGCTGATGCGAGTGCGCTGCCTACTTTAGTAGTATGACAAATAAGAAAATAGTTTAAAAGAAGTTAGCGAAGAAACAGACAGTAGTGAACAGAGACTTTATTTTATAATAATATGTAATGAACGTGAAATCATTTCTGAATTAACAACAGATATTAAACATCCTTCAGAGTACAAATTAAGCTAAGCAGTAGTCATGCCAAAACTTGGATACTGAAAAAAACACTTAACGCTCGGGGAGTAAATGAAAAAAAAAAAGTTAGTTAGAAGCAAAGACAAAAAGGAAACAGCAACGCCTAATGGGCCCAAGTTTGGGAAACACTTTGGCTAAACATTCACTAATGGAAATGGAAGGGAGCCAGCAAAACGCTGTAACCACAACAAATACAATTCCAGTAGAAACAAATTTCTCATTTAGGTCTCCTAAACTATGTACAGACACGTGCGGACTTAATCTTGCGTGGTACAATTAAGTCTTCGTTAGAGGATTTAACAGACCGTTATTACGACAACATTTTAAGAAAGGTATTAACTGTATAACATGGCGAGCACTGTGTAAGTTAAAGTACACTTTACAAACAGTAACATGATAACTTAATTTCTTATCGAATGTGTGACCAAAACTATAAGTTTGTTGACAAATGTGGACGTGCTCGTCCGCTATCTATCCCCATGTGTACATTGCCTTATCCCTCTAAGAATTTTCTCAATAGGTCACCGAGTGAGTTACTTTGTCATCAATGCCAATGAAACATTTCATTGGCATTGATCACCGCTTATCATGACAAATCAATAAAACTTAAGTCTTATTGAAATTTCTTTTAAGAAATATATATCACAATTCAAGCTGTGAATATAGCAAATCATTCGTAATAGGAGAAATAGAAGTAAGAGAATTTTCTTAAAAATACGATAAGTGTATTGAAAAATTTCATTTCTCGACAGAGTATCACGGATAGCATGCATTGTAGTAGGTGTTGTATACTCGTATAGTGTTGCTTCACCGGAGCGAGCAATCTCGAGTCAGTGTCCGAGACAAACTTCTATTCCGCTCTGAAATTTCGCAAACGACTGCTCGCGTAAGTCACGTACGAGTATACTCAGAAGCAAAATGTATTTATGTTTCATATATTTATTTGAATTTTTTTTTAGTTTATCTTAAAAATTTAAATAATAATTTAATCTGTGAAAGAAGAAAATTTTATTCGTACGGTTGTGAACACGTATAATAATTAATTTAATTCTGCATTAAAAAAAATGTTTGAAAAAAGAAAAAAAGAAAAAGATAAAAAAAAGATAAAAAAGAAGAAGATAATACACAAATAAAGTAAACTTAAATGATTTGGATCTCCCATCAAAATATTAAAAGTTATTTAGCAATATTATGATTTTTTTTAAATGTAAAAGTCGGCAAACAGTGTGACGGTAAAATTTACGGTGGTCTTAAATAACTTGATGGCTACTGCCGCCAGAAGGCCGTATCAATTTATGACAGTGCCATTAATAAACTTTTTTAAATATATAAATCGATTGTGATGTGGAGTACATTATACTAATAGCTGGAACCTTGAACAGCGGACTAATAATTTAATAGAAAAATAATTAATTAATTTCTTATTATTAATGGAAAAGGATAATTTATTCATGTGTGTTTAAGATGAGGGTAAATGTTAGCATCGAATTGACTTTTTTATTTTATTATTTAAATACCAAAACGTGCGAAAAGACCGCGAATCTAATTAGAATTCTAATTGTTAGAAATTTAATTAGTTTTATGAGTGTAATATCTGTTTTTATCAAGAGTACTGTGTTGAGTCAGATCTTTTTATGTCCAACGTTACTTGCCAAACTGGAAGCAGTATTGTTTTTTAGCTTCTACTTATTGGACACTAATGTATGACAGTGTTCCTGATTTAGCCACGTTTAATGCTTACTAAAAATTGGCAATGCAGACATTACTGAAAATTCAAAGCTGTAATGTTTGTGCAGATTTTTATTCTTAAACAACCCACGAAAGGAAAGATAAGGCGCGCGTTTTTCAAGAGAAAGCTTTCTCAAGACATTTCTTGTTTTTTGTATTTATAATCGACAACAAACACAGACTATTCCATATTTGTGGTTCTGTAAACAATTTCTATTTTTAATTTATTGTAATAACATTTTAAGATGTTGTTTATCTTATTATACTATTAAAGACTTATTGTTTATGTCTGAATAATTCGCTAAATGAAATAAATATACCTGATACCTAGTTTACGAATAAAAAACTTAGACTCTGATAAAGTAATATAAAATTTCATTCATTAGAATCTGTAGTTTATATTTACCTAATTTACGGATTAGATAATAGTAAACATTAAAAAAAGACATTTGTTTTCTGGTCGTTTAAAGCATCACAATGCTCATGAACGAGTTGTTAATGTTAATGAAAGTTGTTAATTAAGCTAAGTTATGAGTCAACTTAATAAAAAATGTATAAAAAATTAAATAAAGATAAAAAGTAATAATAAAAAAAGTAAATATAAGAATAAAAATAATAATTGGCCTTTGTCGAAATTATTTTTTGTGGCAAATATTTTTAAAATTAATAAGGACTTTAATTTTTGCTAACATCCCAAAGTGCTCACGAGCGAAGCCGGGACGCGTTGGTCTCTAGTATAAAAATAAAAACACCAGAAAATTGGAATACCTACAATAATTGTTTCATATGAGGCCTTGACTAAAAGACAAGCTAACATGATTTACGGACGACATTAAAAAAAAAATAAGACCGAAAAAGTTAATACAACTACTGTATCCAATAACAAGTTGCTTGCAAGCTCTATTCTACTGTAACAGCGTCAGAATAAACATTAATCAAGTCCGAGATTATTGCCACTCGGGAAACTTGGACCAAGTTTTAACAGTAAGTGAAAAAAGTGAAAAGTTATAATTCAAGAGGTCGCGGTGGGGTCAGGTGTGTTTAACTGCCTTGCAGATTTACTCGCCAACTTGCTAATGGTCAAATTTGTTTTAACGCTGTACAAATACATAAAGCATCCACTACTTTTAAAATTACTTTGTACTTACGTGAACCAAATAAAAAAAATAGGAAGATACAATTACGTTCTTACGTTGCATAATCGACAAATGATCTAGGTACATACTTTACAGTTCTAATATAGATCATGTGTAAAAATATTGATATATAGACAAACTAGTTGGTGCCCGCGACATTGTCCGCGTTGAAAAATGAGAAAATATATGAGTAGGTATAGGTACCTAATTTAATAAAAAATAATAATAATTTAATAATAATAACCATTTATTTGCTGAATATAGGTTAAAATGGTTTTACAATTGGTAAATCTCGCTACATTCTACCCTTCGAGGGTGTGCAAATATTTAAAGTTATACTACATAAAACAAAGCTAATTAATATTACTAATTATTACAATAAATTATCACACATATATAATCTTTTATACTATAATAACATTTTTCAACGAGTAATTGCTTCATTTTCTTCTTGAATAAAATAATATTGAGTTCTTTAATGGTGTTTTTTATTGTATATAACTGGCGTTTGACAAAAAACACTTTTATGCATCGGAGCTGTTTTTGCTTTTCGAATGCATAATCTGTTAGGATCTCTTTGGGCTCTTTGACTTTTATAAGAGATTCGCTTAAATAGGTTGGGGGTTAACTTTTACAAATACAACAACCTCATATATAAAAAGTGATGGAAGTGTCAGTATATATTTTTTTAAAAGGCCATACAACTTTCTATTAATTTTAATTTAAACATGGCTCTAATACACCTCTTTTGTGCCTTAAAATGCCTGACATTTTTATCGCTGTGACGACAGTGGCGCCGTCATCCGAATATTTTATATTTATAGACGACATTGTTATCTTTTGCACCAATAAATCATGATATTCCAAGCGTACACGTGTATATCCACATATCGAATGCTTCAAATAAAATACTGACAACATAATACCAGACTAATAATAAGTGGACTAATCAGGTTCAATATTATCTATGTGTAAATATGTACATAGTCACTATTAAACATTTATTGGCATTAGGAATCATCTAAAGACGGTAATAAAATGTATAATAATTACCCAACTTTTTTAATTAAAAAAAAAAAAAAAAAAAAAAAAAAAACAAATTTGCCTTCAATGTGTTTGAATTTCTCACGGACAAAATTATTACGGACCTATTCTTTTTAGTTACTAGTTTTTGTGCACGACTTCGTCCGGGTGTCTTTATAAATGATGGTCTATGAATTATTCTGAAATATAAACTAAATTATCAAAAACATCAAAATATGTTTAGTAATTTTTGCGTGAAAGAGTAACAAACATCACACCTCTATACGTCCCTCTCTATACTCACAAAATTTCTTCAATTATTTTTCATAATATGCAATATTAGTCAATCAAAAATCGTATTATTATTTATGAATACAGATTTCGGCATGGTAGTAAAATTTTTCACGTTATTCTCAATAGTGTGCTTGTTGAAAGTTCACAGTGGCTGAAGTGTATTTACCTATTAGAGATAGAATATCCACGGTTTCTAGTTTTATTCAAAGAAGTAATTAGCTGCTGAAAATACATATTTATAATGGAATATTTTAAGTTGCGGAGCTCTCTAACGAAGGTTACATTGATTGTGATTAAACGTGCTATAAAACTGAAGGCATTAAATTGATAAAATTCAAATGCGAGTATCAACAAAAGAGTGTAGGAATGTAACAGAAATATTATCACTGTTAAGTATTTTATTTTGATCTCCTGTAATGAATTATTACTTCATTTATTATGACCGCAAAATTATTATTGTTATTACTTTTATGTGAAGGACGTGAGACAGGCTGACGGTCCACTTGATGTGATTACTGTCGCCAATGCTGTTATAAACAGCACACATGCTGTTAGGGGACAATTACTGCCCCCAGACTGGCTGCCAAAATGACTGCGAAACGCAGTGTGCCAATATTTCCCAGATCCAGACCAGAGGCAACTATGAAAAGTTCATTTCTAATGTTGGCCCTGCTAGAAATTGAATCAGAGGTCCCTTAGACAAAGCATTAAAGCATTATCTTAACCACTTGCCCAAGGGATTAGTAAAAATATCTAAAACTTAAAATGTAGAAGGCAATCGCGGAATAGTCACTATAAAATTAATTATACTAGTAGAAAAGATAACCGAAATATGATATCAAATTAAAATAATTAAATATAATAGGTGCCTACATAAGTTTTTCTATAGAAACACTACGAGTAAGTAATGACACTTTCCAGATATCACTTCTCACAGTCCTGAGGGTCCAAAGTCTTGACCTTTTGTTCCACTTTGTAATCTACTATTTCTGTTGTCTAACAGAAAGAGGCACAAACTCAGCTAAACCTTGGCCATTTCCACTTTTTTAATTTCATTAACAAGTTCCCAACTGGCACAAACAGCTCGAGTTTGTTATGGAACTTGTTTCTTATTTATTTTTTTGTTGAGATTTAATAGATCGCGCCGAGGTATAACTCGATAACCGAACTCTTTGTTTTCAGTTGGACCGTTCATTCTGTAAACGACAGTTTCGAAACGTTTGAAGTTTGTCGAAATGTTTACGAGGAAATTTTTTTATATCGAAATTGTTTGTTATTAACCGCCAAGGTTCGAACGATTTGTTTCATTTTCATATAGTGCTGGCTTTTACACGCGACTTCGTTCGCGTTGAAAATAATTACTCCAAAGTAAATAAATGAACAATAATGCATTCAATATTTATTGCTTTATAGTATACCCAGACGTTGGATTTTTATGTTTATAAAACCGCTGGAACAGTACTTTTTTCTGGATGAAAAAGTTTTCCTTTTTCTGAACCCCAATGGATTTTATCACGGTTTTCACTAATGGAAAGAAGAAAAAACGAGGGAGGTTTGTGTTTAAAATTGCTTAAAAACTATTTGCTACAATAAATTTGCAAAAAAATATATATGTAGGGTAAAATGAATATAACTGGGGAATATTTGCCACGTACGTAAACTTTGTTGAAAAGCTTATGTACGTTTCGTTTGTTTGTTTGTTTTTAACTAAAACTGTGAAACAATCCTCGTACAAGCTATTTCTAGCGTTTGTGAAAATCGTTTAATTATTACATTTGAGAGGATAGTTTTCGATAAAGTTGTTTCAAAAGTTTTAAATATCCGTTCTATATTTTAATCTCTTTGATTAAAATATGTATTAATAAATTAATTTTATATTGGATAAATACGGACATAATAGTATTTTCTGTAGTAGTAGTATTTGTAGTAGTAGTTTTTTATATAAATTATAATCAATGTGAAAGTTTGTATGTTTGAATATTTGAATATATGTTCCTCAAAAACTAAAAAACGGTTAAATGGATTTGGATGAAATATGGCACACATATATATTTTCACAGGTACTATTACTCATAATACTTGTATTTTTTATTATTTCTAGTAGTAATAGATATCACTGAAGTAATCGAGATCAGTGGTACATTTCTCAAAGAAGAATAAAGTAAAACCATTTAAGATCACTAGTGTTATCATATTTTGAAGGTATATGTAAACACACTTTTGAGACCAGTTACCGAATAAACCAGAATATAATTGGTTTACTGGGCTATTGTTTCTGCACTTCGTGACCTGTTTTTGCGGTAGAACTGCTCATCGAGATGCGACAGCTTCCCGAGCGAATGCTGAAGTTATTTTAACCTATCAACACAAAGTTCAGAGGCTATGTGGGCGTGCGTGGCCAGAAATCCGCTCTGCAATCTGCTAACTTTTCATAACAAGCTGCCTAATTAGTGCCAGATTAACTCTCAACTTTGTCCGGAGTTCCGTCGATGTCAACTTACGTTTTACATAAATAATTTATTACGAAACTTGTGGCGGATACTGTTCGTGCGCGGCCATTAATTAGTATTGACATACTCTTCCCTATCTTACGCGCGGACCGATGGAAAACAAGTTAATTAATCTTAAATAATTATAAATTAATCTTAATTAGATTTAGTAGCCTAAATCAGCAATAAATATCACAGAGTAATATTATTTTGGCATTAACTACATCATTATAAAATTTTTCATACACTTTGTCAAGGATACAGAAAAGGACATAGGCTACCTTTCATCCAGAAAAAAGTACTTTTCCATCTTTCCATCAAGGTATCATCTAAAAATAAAAATAAAAATTCAAAGCCTGATAAAAATATATGAGCGATACTTTAATGAACTCACAAATAATATTATTTGCTATGCATTGTTTATTGTCAAGTTAAGATGGTACCTCGTTGTAATGCGGGCTTCTCTTCCCTTCCTCCTCTAAATACTTCATGGCGAAATGACGTTAGCTGCTCCAGGGTCGGGTTAGTTTGACCGAGTAGTAAATTACTTAATAATCATTCTAAACTTAAATAAATGCAGTCTTTGTCGTTTGAGGGAGGATTGTGCGATAGAACTAGATGGCATCTCGAGCAAAGTGATTAAGAGGTACACGCTCCAGCTTACACCCCCTATTACCAAACCGTACCAATATTTCCTCTTCCTAAATGTAATGCGGCAGTCACGAAATGGCTTAAGTGCTTAGATTATGAAGAAACGGAAAAAAATATTCGTTCACTCTTTAATGTCTTTTAGTATTTGATTTTTATTTTTTGTATTTAGTCTTAGTAATTGTATTTATTTATTTATTTTGTTTTTCTTGCTATTTGTGGGTATTATGCTTTGTGCAATCTGCGGAGTGGGACCTGGTGACCTGTAACACAGGTATTTTTCAGTACCCACCACGGGCACCAGGCTCTCATACAGTTACGACCATTGCTTGTGTATGTAACAATTAAGTTAACATTGTCTGTATATGCTGTGGTTTTGTGATTGTGTGGAGTTAATAAATGCATTATTATTATTATTATTATTATTATTTTAATTATATTTTATTAAATTACATGGTCATTAATATATCTGACCTTTATCTCCACGTGACGTCGAGAGGTCCGGTATATTTCATCTATTCAATGTAAATCTGGTAGAGAACAAAAAATTACAAATTCCAAGGGAAACCCTTGAACCGTCTAATTCAAGAGATTCCGATGCAGTGACAAATGTCCTCAGCAGCCCCTAAACTCAGGGTGAGAGGGACGAAAGCCGACCGTGCCTCTGGAAATACGCAATTGAACGATAATGACACAGTACACATGAACGAACAGTAGATAACTTTGACATATTACCTTATTTACATTATATTACCGCATTTCACTCCTAAGAATATACAAAATCAAAATGTAAATTATGCTTTATTTACCTCTAATAATTCAGTTAGCCTAAATGTGTTAATATTATTTATAAAATGTGCTATATTTCTAATTACAATTTGAATTTTAGGCAAACGGATTAAAGTTTTTTTTTTTTATTATTTAGAAGCCACGATATGGAGTTCTTATATTATACTATAAAAGATAAAATATATTCTTAGTAATAGTGGTAATATACTTACTGTATTTTTTGGCTATTAAATTTTTTTGTAACGCCTCTAGTGATTCCAGAGAACTTTGTCTGGACTTTGTCATATTACGGAGAATTAAATAAATATAATCATTTTATGAATTTACATAATGACACGTCATGTTTTTCTTATAATAATTTTATCTTACATATGAAAAATTATCAATTTTAATCAATTAAATTATTGCATTAATAACTCAAGAAAAGAATTCCAATCCTCTTCATTCCATTTTGATTTAATTTAAAAAGGCTTATAGATAGGAACAAAGTTTGTAATGCTTATATATGGATAGGAGCAAAGCGAGACTTCCAAATTGTTTTACAAAACTTGGATAATAGGTCATTAGTATTAGATGAAAAATTTACATTAAGCTGTTAAATGTAGTTATTAATTTATTTACACATATAAGTATATAACACTAATGAATGTAGTTATTCTCCTTAAACGTTACCGTTTAATTTTTACAGTGTTCGTACTGACTTCAGTTTGTATTGTAACAATAAGATTGACGGGACTGAGGCAGATAGCACGTATTTCATTTTGCCTACATTTTACTACGGGCGTAAGTGATGTATTACTCTCGGATAAGTGGGAATTGCTCTATGAAATGAGGACCCTTTTTTGGTGGTAAATGTCTGATATTTGAGTATGTATATTGAGTAATTTTTATCCTGTTCCCGGACCACTCCTTAATTAAATATTTTTTTTGTAAATCCATAATGAACGTCTATATTTTTAGAAATAATTTATTTATTTAATTCACTTTGAATAATGCGATAGTTAGAATAATACTTAGTAAGAAATGTTCCTTTGTTTGAAAATTTAAGTTTCTTTAAATATTAACAACCACGCAGGTTTCTCGGTGGTTTCTATCTCATTAAAATAGCTGGTAGTGTAAAAGTTTTTAAAAAAAAATAAAAAAAAAAAAAAAAATTTAACGATTAACATCGTTAAATTTTTATAATTATTGTATGTTTATAATTATTGTCACATTACATCTTCAAATTAATCACAAAGCTCGTGACATCAAGAGGTTTTATAAAAATAAAAAGACGAATAGGAATAAAAGGAAAGAAGAATAAATAGAAATGTATAAAATAGATACTATGATTATGCTTGGACTTTTCTTACAAAATGAAGGATTCGACATACTGATATAATGATTGGAATTCATTGGAATTCACATCAGGCCAAGACCGAATGTATAAACTGTATTATTGTGTTGTATTGTTGTGTCTTCTGTTGGTGTACCTTAATAAATAAATAAATAAATAAATAAATAATGATAGACCGTTTGCCTGTTGATGACTGTTGAACTGATGCACTTGTCGATGTCCAAGAAAGATCAGCAAGCACACGAGTCGAGTGTGGTGACGTCAATTAAAACAGAAATTCCTTTATTTAACAACGAACACTTGTTATGATGATACTTCAAGAAATATGTATTATAAGACCAGCAGTATAAGACCAGTAGTTCTTTTCAAAATTCGAATGAATAGGCATCTTCTGGGTTGAGAATGAGGTTCGCTCCATCTTAGGCCTCATCCTTGCTACACAGTTGGTTGTTGGTCAAGAGCAAACCCATCTTTTATAAAAAAAAAAGTATTTTGTAACTAATTGGGATGTTATTTACTAGTAATTTTACTAGACGTGTTTACGAGCATTGAAGTGGTCATCGTCGCGAGGCGACGATTGTCAGCACGCCTTTCAAAAGATATACAAGCGCAGATACTATTATCTGTAAACATTGCGGGCGTAATAGCGTCTCTTAGTTGCCAACACAACTTTAAAAGAGCACAAAACCAGCCTTCGCCTCGTGATATGAAACTTTAATTGAATTTATTTGCTGGAACTATGTTTATAGTTTGTTTACTTTACTAATTATCGGAGTTGCGAATGTTCGTGTACTTGTTTTCAATTACGAAATGCGAATTTAAACCAATTAATAACCAATTAACATTGAGTTATACTCGTAGATCGTGGTTGATTTTTTAATTTTTGCGTATGTATGTATTATAATGTGATAGTAATATGTATGTATTATAATGTGATGCTATAAATAATATCACATTATCTATATCTATACTAATATTATAAAGAGAAAAAGATTCGTATTTTTGTTTGTTGAATAAACTCAAATACAACTATATCGATTTTTAAAACTCTTTCACCCATAAAGCTTTATTATCAGCGAGTAACAAGTCGCGTGCAACAGCTAGTTATAAAATAAAGTCGCTGCCGGCTTCTGTCTGATTTTGATAAGATTTCCACTAATTGAAAGAGCGATAATCGAAATAATATTTTAAAATTACAACAATTGACCAAGAGCGGGTTACTAGTAAAATAATACAACAAGAAACATATAGAAAACACATGAATCTTTTATTATCACTGACGGATTATCCGTCAATAATCCAAATTAGAAATTTGTATTACTATTTTTTATTACAAATTTGTATTGAATTTTCTATCTTTGGATACGAATTGAAATAAGAAATTTTATTGACGAATTCAATTTTCACTTCGGCCGCTAAATAATTCACTCTAAGCGCGCGTTTTAGCGGATTACGTAAAAAAATCGCCATCCATTTGTATCCAATTTAAAATCAAATTAGAAGTAAATACACTTTCTATTTTATCCAATCACGTGCGAGGGTGACGCTTAAGTCACCCACAGTACACTAGCAGAATACAAAGTCCTGACCTTAAGGTTCTGCACATTTCATACCGCCTTGAATTAACAGCACATGTGCTGTTGTGTTTCCTTGTATTCTGTTTATCTGTGGTTCGTGCTGTTAGTCTGACTGCCCTATATTAAAAAAAGAAAAAACTATATTCAAGAAAAATGTTAAATGAAATAATATTTGGTAGTAAATGTAAGCAGACAAGCTGATGGTTTACTTGGTGGTAAGTGGTTGCCGTCGTTTATTAGCACAAGCAACACTAATAAGGTATTCCATAAGGGGTCCATTGATTACTGCTGCCAGACGAGCTGCCAGACGAGGTGCCAGACGAGGAACTCAGCAGTGTACTCTACCACTACTTACATTACTTACTCGTATATACTCGTGTGTAATTGAAAAATATATATAATTGAAGATTTTAATGGAAAGATTTCAGCGATAAGGAAGTAAAGATCGAGTTACAATTATTAATTTGAGGTTGCTTAGCTATCTAAGATTGATTACGGCACATTCTCCGCTACCGTTACCAACTTCTCGGGGCGCGGTTAAGGAAAATTCCCCATTTCCCCAGCAGGGTGGGAGATTTACCCCAAATCGAATTTTGTTCCCCATCCGGAATGGGCTTAATTTAACGGACGAATTTGTCTAATTCCAATTTTGATGCTGTGACAAATGTAGTGATTTTTATTCAAGCTTCGTACTCCTAAAACATATAAAAAAAATATCGCGTGAATTTTATCGTTTAAGTTTAAAAAACTTGCCAGAACAAAAGATCAGTTTTCGATTTGATTTAAATGAATACTTTGAAACAGTAACTTCGCGTTTTATTTGGTTGCAGTAATCACCCACTTACAGGTGACCGCCGTGAACTAATAGCATGTGTGCTGTTATATTTCGGTGAGTGAGTAAGGAACGCCAAGGCATATTTCACTTTTTCCTTCCTAATCCGTTATCCTGAATTCTACTGTGTTATAGGCGACTGTAACATTAAATGGACAGTCAGCATGTCTGACTCTTAAAAATTAAGCATGTATAAATGTATGTGAATGTATTATTATTTAATTGGTGATACTATTAAAAAAAAACTTTAATTGATGATCATCATATAGACTGACCTATTTCCTAGATATACGAGTTCATAATGTTCGAAATCAACATTGCACTTTGCCAAATGAAACCGTAATCCGTTTACGGAAAACTTATTTATGATGTTCATGTATGAAAAATTGGCTTATAACTGCAGGATTATTTTTTCTTATTTTGCAGCAACACTTTTTAATGAAACAGTACAGTTAGTAGTAGAGTTAAGAGATATTTGAGGCTCTATGTGAATTATAAAACTTTTCACTTGTAACCATTTAAATTGTAACCATAACGTCTTATCTTCGTTTTTATATACAAAATTAATTTTAAAATGTATTTTTTGAAATATTTCTTGCATATATATATAAAAATTTCGTGTCGCCGATGAACTCCTAAACTACTGAACCGATTTTGATAAAAGTTCGTAACTATGTGTAATTTGGTCCAACTTAAAAGATAGGATAGTTTTTATTTTGAACCTGGGCGAAGCCGGGAGCGTGTAGCTAGTATAATATATTTTTAAGGTAAACCCTATAAAATATTTATGTGAATGTGATCACTTAAATGTTATTTAATAACTATAAAGAATAAAGTAATTTAAGACATTTAACATAACATTTAAAACATATAAAAAGCTAACATTTACATTAAAAACATTTAAAAAGCTAATGTTTTTAAGTACACTAATACAGAAATATATCTTTGTATAATTTGTAATAATTTATAAATAAATAATTTATCCAGCGCATTTAGTTAAAATGAATTAAAAATTATGGGAATGTAGCGAAGCAACGAACTTCAAAAATTCGTTATTGCAAAAAACTTAACATCCTCAGTGTTCGTATTTGATTAGATACATTTTGCACACGGTAAAAGTATAACACAAAGTAACATTAATGTTGTCAACAAAACATTGCGCTCACAAAAGGAAACGCTTTTGTGTATGTGTACGTGACGCGACGCGACGGGCGTCTGTTCCTGTAGAAAAACAATAAAGCCAAATGTTACATTCTCCCGTTATGTCGTGTAATTCAGATCCCCGTAAAGCGTCACGTATTTTAACCACAAATATGTGTACAATGTGCATGACTCTTTAAACGTACAATAACTAGGACTAAGTAGCAAAATCATCACCTCAGGCGTAGGACGTCCATTGAGTAGAGACCTGGAGCTTCTCTTTCTTACGAGGCCCACCGTTAGATACAATGTTTCATCGCCATATTCTAAGTCATTTACTGGCAACACATATCCGTCGGAATGGTTTGTCGAAAAATTCAAGAAGAGTTTTGTAGTTTCGCGAAAGCTGCCAACTCACTTCAATTTACTTTTTTTGTTATTTTTTTTTATTAACATAAGTAACATTTAAAAAAATAGAACTGTAAGACTTTAAGTTTAAACTTATTTAGGTATGCAATATAATTTTAATAAATATTTTTTGTATATTGGAATATATACAAACAGTAATATATTTTATTGGAAAAAATACACATATAAAGAATAACTTGATATTATGTAATAAATTCAAGGGATGAAAATTATGCATAGGATAATCAAGAAAAAGTGATTGTCCAGAGAAACGACAGCTTCAATTCCAATTCTGTATAATGTAGGATAAAAATATGTCCACGTTATTTCAATTATAGTTGTGGATTTAAAACAACGATATATTTCACTATAACAGTGAGAACAGTTGTGAGTTTCCGTTGCAAGAGGATTAGCAATTGTCGTAGACTATCTGAAACTAGTGGGCGTCTACCTATGTCCTACAGTAGTATTTATAATTTAATATAATATACAGGTATACACATAGGATTGAAGTTGTCTGGCAGCTCTCTCTCAATCAATGCCCGAACTTTTTAACCTCTTTTAAAAAGTATAGAAAAATAAAAGACACTTAGGAGCGATTTCATCGAAGTGTCATTTAATAGATGTTTACAGTATGCGAGTGACAGTGCTAAATGACTTAACAGCGATGTTAAATACTAACAGAGTATGGTGAAATCGCGACTTAAACTGTCAATTCGTCACGTCACTACTGTAATGTACATATATTTTTCTTAGCTAAGTAGATTCTGTCCGCAACTTCGTGCGCCCCTTTTGCAAGTGTTTAAACATTTATTCAGTCTTTATTGCTTATATATATGGTACTCTATGTCTATTTCTGTATCCCTGACAACGTGTAAGCAAAATTTCTCGACGAGTAGTTAAGGCGTGAAAGGGTAACAAATAAACTCACTTTCGAATTTACAACCAAACTAGCTGGTGCCCACGACTTCGTCCGTGTTGAAAAATAAAAAAAATATATAAGTCATATAATGCCTGATTTTAGATGATCAAACGGGAAATGTATTTTATTTTTCCCTATGTTCTTTCCTGTATCCTTGAGAACGTGTATGCAAAATTTTATGATGTGAAAAGATAACAGACAGACAGACAGAGTTACATTTATAATATTATTAAGGATAAAGATTATAACGTATCGATATTAGTGTACATAAGATAATATCTGCGTTTCATTTAGAAGTCGTATTCCCTACGAAACAATACTTCGAAGTGTTTTAAAACAATTTATTATAACTAAAGCGTGAAACATAATTACGTGTTAAATTTAAAAGAACAAAAAAATACAAAAAGAACAAAAAAATCGTTGTTAATTATGAACTAACAACGGTTTTCAAATTTAATCTATGTTGCTAAACGAAAATTGCTCCAGTGATTTTATAGCAAATCCATTAAGAAATTGCCACGTTTTTACTTAATTTTTTTCTCAGTCAAAGAGTGTTTGTTCCGAAACAATGTTAATTTATTTTCACCCCGTTCTGATTCAGCGAAAACGATTCACGAATGTTGTTCGCAAAGAAAATACAAAATTACTGGTTTATGTGAATATTTTCATCGAAATCATTGGCTCTGATTGTGCTTACTCTCATTTATTTATATAAACTTTTGATTTTGAAATAATACTAGAAACAATATATCTTCAAATATTGTATCCGTTATTTGATGTAAAATGAGAATTTTTATAGATTAAATTAAACCTCTAAACAATAAGATAAAAATAAAATACTTTCCGATATCTAGTAACCTTATTACTAGTTTTTAAAGGCCACCCGAAGAGATATGAACATTATTCAAAAGATCCTACTTGTGCATGCCTTTTTCAATTTAATTTAAACGGCGGAGAAACCGCAGGACAGTATTATCATATTAAGGACTCGTTAAGAAACTAATTTTGAAAATTGTATGTACAAAATGTACTATTTTTTAGAAAGTAATATGACTGTACAATTTATTAGTAGCGCTGGCTGTCAATGTTGTTACATGTACTGCCAAAGAAACATGATAATCTAATCTCCAAAACCGCTTGACGGGACTTTCAATGTCAGATAGCGTAGAGTAATTTAGACTACTTCTATTTTAGATAAATAAAAATATATATTATTTTATTATTATGCAGTATATATCCGCGCCCGCCTTAAACGGACGCCGCAGCGTAGCGGGTTCATGCGCTAAAACAATTGAGTTTTCAATATATTTTCTTACTAGCTTATTCGAAACGATTCGCACATAGAAAACATTCTAAACATGTACATATATTCACCCGTATTATGGGTACGCGAAAGAGTTTTACTAGGCAATAAAATGACATAAGAATCGTATCCGGGTTTACATCGAGCTATAACCGGTTCAGCGCCCGCCGTCACGAATTATATCGGCATCAGTGGCCATGTCACTATTGTGGGGCGTCGAAATATCGAAGTGTATATTGATGTAACATGCGCATTTACAAAATCTACTCGTAATCTCTTTAAGTCGTCTGCTTGCTTGCGTATGTAATTATTCTTCACATACACATAATTTCTAGTGACTTTTGGCAACTAAATTGATTTCATAAATGCCAATTGCCAATGGTAGTATCAATTACCTAATAATTTAATGTCGCCATTTTGGCGCTGTTCACGTGTCGGGAATTAAATGAACTAAAACAATTTGCAAAATCTGTCCACCATTCCTTCTGCTGCGGACATGACAGGCAGTTATAATAATATGTTTTGAGGTGGAATTTACTTTCTTGTATGTATCAAATAGTGTAAAGATATTTTATTTCTTAAATTTTTAAGTTGTACGTAACTTCAATGTGCTTTTATTATTCTTAATACTATGTATATAAATTAATGTCTTGGATCTTATTTGATAGAAAAAAATAGGATACTCTTACACTATCGTTAGATTAGCCGAATAATAATGAAAAAAATAAATAAAAGTATTTATATAATTAGAATTACTTTTTAACACAGTTAGTGACTATAGAAATTGTAAATACGCAGCCGACCGGTTCATTATCGGCAACATCGGAAATTAATTCTCAACGGAACGCATCGAATGTTAGTTAAACCGCGTTAAACCGTTTTACATACGGTTGCGCGGACCGATGACGTCATAGTCGTCAATTGTCCTTTTCGAATTTACGTTAACGATTGGTCGTTTCGAATTCAATTGTTCTGCATAAACATAATTAAATTTCATTTGATACTGTGTTATTGCGTCCAATTGTAATTTGGAGTGTTGTTGATGATATTGTTATGTAGGATTTCACTGAATTTTTGAATTTAATGAAATTAACCCTGCCTGCTGTGTAAGAGGTCGCGGATTCCAGTTAAAGACAAACAATACACTATGTTCATTTGTCTTGGCCTGGGCGTTTACATTGCATTGAAAAACAACCAGACATGTACTATAGGTATGCACTTTTACTTAGGTACAAATATTTAAATCTTTGCTTAGGTATGCATGTTTAACAGTTGTCCAATACCCAAGTACAATATCTACTTAGTTTCTGTCTACATGACACCGTGTCACATGTCCCTACATATTTTTTATTTATTGTTTTAGACATTGATTACATAGTGCTAAGTTATTCGGTATTCGTCCAATGATCAACGATACTTGGACAAATAAAATAAAAGTAATAAAATGCATGGACAAAATGAGGAAAACATTTAATCTTATAATTACACACAGAACACTTTTCATCCTATGAAGAGGTATCCTATGGTCCTATTATCCTATGGAGTTTTTCACGGTGGTATTCTGTAACGAAGTTGCTACTGCCGCCATACGGGCTGCCCAAATAACTGAGAAACACATAAATGCTTTACTGTTTATGGATTAAACTAAACTAAAAAAATTAGCCTTCAGGAAGTTACAGTCCAAAAATTTTATTCCTTTTTGAAGGAATATTTTCGTTTCGCAGATGGCGGACGAGACATTTTCCAAAAACAATTTCCCGTGTGCAATATTCAACACGATACGATTACGGCCATACAATAGTTATAAGAAATATTCGCATTGTTAACAATACACAGGCATTTCGTGTATTTTTTATTCCCACTGTGTCGGCGGGTGTCGGGCGCGCCGAGACGCAAAAACGGAAGCAATAACCTAACAACCGGGCGTTTATGGTTTATGTTATTTTTTTTTTCAACAGCAATAACGCACGAGTGTTTGCCAGGAATGAAAAAAAAAAAAATTAAAAATATTTATCGTGTGTTAATTTGTTCGTGGACGGAATCGACGGTTCGTTGAGTCACGTTGAGTAGTATGGAAGCAGTTACAGCATTCATGCCTGTTCGTTTCATGACTTAGGAACTGATGTATGAATGTAACTGAGGAATAACAGTATGATGACTTAGCATAATATGTTAATTTTTTAGAAATAATAGAATTTAGAGAAAATAATTCACAGTGGTTTTATACAGAATGTGCTGTTGTGTTTTGTCGAGTGAGTTAAGGGATGACTGAGTCCATTTTCTTCTTATGATTTATGCTCAATTTTATGATAGTGCAGAACTTTTGTTAGACTTTTGTTAGTATCATTTTGTCTATCCACGTAAATCGGTATAACTACGTCATAGTTAGAGAGGCAAGAAAATGTTTGGTATATAGTGTTGACGGAAGTGGGAGACACGATAATAAAATTTAAAATTTATAGATATTCCATAAAGTGTACCCACTTTTATGAATTTGTGTATACACAATGAAACTGAAATTAACGTCTTCCAGCCACTTATAAATGGAGAGTGGACGTGGACGGCGGCTAAAACAAGAAATATCTTTATTAAAAAAGCTTTGTTTTGTAATTAGGGGGTGTTGTGCTCTAGCGAATCATTAGCGTAATAGCATTAATGGGCAAGGGGCTCTAGGCCCGGGAAACGAGTATCGATATATTAAATAAAATAATTTAATCAGTCTAAATTAATCTTTAATCAAAACGCGAAGCTAAACCAAATTTAATTACCAGTTAACAAGTTGGAAAATGTAATTATGAGCCATAAACAGATAGCAGGTGATTTAAAAATTTATATATATTTAGTAAAAAAATAAAGACGAGATAAGTTAGATTATGTTCGTACTAGACCTTTTATTGTTTTATAAGAATAAATCTATCATAACATTAAATATTTCCCTGTCGGTCTCTGTTTGTTACTCCGCTAACTTTTTCTAAACCATCCAACGAATTTTAATACGGTTTACACTGATTTTTACTTCAGTGGCTTGTTTTTAAAAAGGAAATTATTATAATCTAATAAATAGTGAAAACTGTACAATGTATAATTTTTATAGAACATTTCTTATAATTCTTCTTATAATCTAATTTCTTATAATCTAATAAATAGTGAAAACTATACAATGTATAATTTTTATAGTAAACAACAAAATGCGTGGTTAGCTTTTACTTATATTCGTTTAAATCTTAATCTTTTGGAAGAATACAAATTACTTACTTATCTTCTGATTTGTCTGTACCTCTGTACAAATGAACTTATTCACGCAAAAGAACCCTATAGTGATAATGATAAATGAAAATAAAAATTTTCTTAATGAAATTATAAATATCGATATCGACAAACCTACGTCCAAGGGTCATCTCAATTCGCTTAGCGAAAAAAAAAAACTGGTAAAGCCTCCCAAGAATTTTTCTTCGCGAAAGAAAGGAGACGCGATAATTCCTCGTAATGAATATTTAATTATTGTTTTCGTTTTTTTTTGAGACTTTATCATAAATTTACTTAATTAATGCATTGCTTTACACAATTTCTTACTTTGAACTTTTCAGCTTAATTTTTGTTCGCAGCGATGTGTATTTTACTTCGCCTTTTTAAGTAACGACAGTTAACCGTCACCATTTTGATTACGTATAATAATATGTATTTTCAATTTTAAACTCTTTTATTTAGGCTTTTGGAGTCGTCAATGACGTTGTCCGTCTGGGCGGGATATAGCCAGGGTATAGCGCTACATCCGCGCCGCTCATTGGAATTAGTAAGTATATCATGATATTTTGAATGCCTTAGCACTTAGCCTGCCACTAAGCGCCTTAAGAAATTAGCAATAAGATTTCACTTTTACTTATAAGATCTCTAAATCATGCCGTCTGCATGTTTACTTGTATGCTTTACCGATATAGGGCATGTAGGTAGACATGCAGACGGCATGATAAACTTTTTAATAATATAAAACTTATTTTTCAGTTCTCGATGAATATTTTTTCAGCCTTATTATCATAAAAACTGAGCTTGTTTCAACGTATTCTGTTATACAAGGTTCTACAGCTTAAAGGTAGTAATATTAATGTATGTCATGAAAGAGCTTGCACGAATCACCTGATTTTATAAGGAAACATGTCATTTTACAACATTTTCAAAATTTGTCCATTGAATAAGAGTAGACTGAAAATGTGAAAAAGCATAAAAATGTTGGGCTTGCGTCCAACTTACCGCATTAGAATCCTACAAGCAGGATTTAAATTTGCACATAAGTATTGACTTTTTTTAACAGAAGTTATATATTTTCTTAAAATTCGCACATTATATTGTAAATGTCTTGTAAACTTAATGAAGCAATTATAAATACAGATAGCATATTAGTAGGTACTTAATTTTTACAAAAGATCTTTATTCAAGTTCGCCTTAATATGGCTTAATCTTGTATTGGGGCTAATAGCTGTCTTAATACGTAATCCCAATCATCAATTTCTTTCGCTCTATAACACATAAACGATTCGGAATGCTGGCTGTCCCTGTCACATTTGAAATGTTGTCCTGGATCTCACGGCGATCGTCAAGTGCATTAAGAACTTTGCTCCTAAATACAATGTCAAGAACCTTTACCTAGTACTAATAACCTTATCTCACACGCCCAATATTAATAAAATTCTTTTACATTTTAAAAAGAGAATAGCCCATCACGACAGCGAACGACGCACAGCACAGCCCAGATAAACACGACCTTCTTCGGCGTGGAAGAGCCAAAGTATACAAAGCATTATAAGAAGAGTAATACCTACCTAACAAATAAATATAATTATATATTTAGAAGTTCATAGTTAGTATTTAATGTAGTATATATTAGTGGTTTCCTTCCTTCCCGACACATTCTACTATAAACCTTCGACGACCGTTTTTGCCTCCGGTGTTTAGATCCACCGACAGCAGTCTCGTTAAGTTAGATAGTACGCTAGTATATAAGTTATTTCGTAAGCAAACTACACACAGTTCGCTTGGGACACCGAATCAAAAGTATTAGGCTAAGATCCCAAACAAAAACTCTGTGTCCCTAGTCCAAGAGCCCCAGTCACATGCGATTATTTGTATTGTTTTAATAACGTTAAAAATTACTGTACAGATATACTGATACATTCTGTTTTATTGTTTGTTGATAGATATAATTACAAATTGTTGATACAATTTAAAAGACTATGAAGATTCTTTTTGTATTCTTGTATTCTTCCTCATAGAATCAGTATTTCAAATTCGTGGTAATTGTCAATTTCAATATGTTTTATGTGCCAAATTAGTATTATTTTTTTTTCAAATTCAAATACAAATTTAATATTTCAATGGTTATACACAAGTTGTAATTTTTAATAGATTATGTCCACATATTCAAACGACAAGCGGTGTGCAAATTTAAAAAGCAAACAGTAAATATTCAAATATAATTGAATAATAATTGTATTTATTGATAAATAGTGGAGTTTTCTTCATCTTTTAGCAAAATAATTAACATTTAATTGAACTAAATTTTTATATCCTATATAAAATCGCTTGCGAGTTTGAACGCAAGCGAACTAATGCCTTCTGTTGTAAACAATTTAATTAATCTTCTCCATCCACTGTTAGGAAGTTGCTTACATTCGTTGCATTCGGAACAAGTACGTCTAAGTTTCAAGAGAGATTGTTCATCACATGTCTCTGCGTATACCTAAAAGAATGTTACTTAGTTGTGTTTCGGGAATTAAGCAAAATGCGAGTCCAGGTCCACATATTCTCACTTAAGCACATGTATCTCACTCTATTTATAATCCTTTAATTTATTTAGGACATGAAAATAAAGCACAAACCACACTTCTCGCCCAAAAAAATAATAATCAAATATTACAAGTGTTATTTAAAAAAAAATCATAATATTAATATTCTCGGAAATTTGATGCGAATATGAAAAAGATTTTTGAAAAACTACTGTAAGTATCTATCTATCTAATATTTAATATTGTAAATCAGACAAACCGATGTCTCTTTGTATTATTATGGAATCAAAAAAATAATTTCTTTTTACTGTTTTACTGTATGTTTTGTGCATTCTTAAACAAATTCTATCATCCCATAAAAGTGTCTAGCCAGATACAAAACGATTTCAATACTCGAAGGCAAAGTCGATTGCAGTCTAGACATCGGAAAATGTAAAACGAATAAAATGTGTCAACTATGTACAGTTCACAGAAAAAATACCTACATTTATTATAATTCGCTCAAAATAATATAAATCAAATTTATTTATATGGCATATTGAATTTCCTCGCTGATTATAAGCTAATGACACATAATCTCTACTAATGAAAAAAAAAAAAAAAATTAAAGTGTGTTGTAGTAGTTAAAATAACTGCTTTTTAAAAAGATATAACAAAAAAGAATTAAAATTTTTGTTTGTCTGTTCCGGCTAATATTCGAAACGGGTGGACCGATTTTGACGGAACTTTCAGATCCGGTATAGTTGGTTAAAAGTAGATACACAAAAGAATATATTATACTGATAACAAATCACTAATAATCTATGGTTATGTTGTTGCATGATGGCTTACAATAATGGCGTTTACATCTGACAATTATAACAATACTTACTGGTGGCCCCAACTTTTGTCAAACGGCGGAAACTTATTTGTAAACCTAATATTAATTAATAATAGTTCTGCTTTTGTTCTGTTGCTTTCTAAGACAAAACAGGTATTCGTTTCTTTAACGAATTAAATTAAATTAAATTAAATTAAATTAAGGTTAAATTAAGGTTAAATTAGTTTCGATTTTTTCCTGACTGTACATTAACATATATTGCGATTTTTATTCTTCGTCGATAAGGTTTTAGTGTTTCACAAAGCCCTTCTCTTTTTTTAAATGGAAATAAGCTCTGGTAGAGATACAGATCATTTAATGCGGAACGAATGGCGAAAGAGGATCAAGTCCGAAACTCCGAAAGTCTTGGAATTATTGGTATTAAGTTCATGAGACTATAGTGTCAATAGATTCTTTCAGTTCGTTAAGAATACATAAATCTTGTTAATCTTATACATCATTAACACAAAAACGTGTATTGTGTATTTTTATATTTTGTAAAAAGTTATATTTCTTTGGCGTCAATATATGTTTGGCACAACGATGTAAACTTTTGAGTGAGACATAGGTTATAACTTTTTAACGTATTAAAGAGTATGAAATAACGAAGTTTTTAACAAATTTGGAAAACTAAATATCAATATTTTTTTATAAAACTGTAAAAAAAATTTTATAAATTTTTTAAATTTTAACTTTGAAAATTATTTTAGTACAATGAAGAGAAAGTTACGTCGTATTTTTTTTAATTGCTATTCAAATGTCTAGTTATTGTTTATTATTTAAAGTACAAACATTTAAGTCAGAAATAAAGCACGTTTTAGACTGATATTTTAATTAGCAAAAAAGTTATTAATACTTAATAGTAAATTTTTGGGGTAAAATAAAAAATATAGAAAAAATTAAATATTTCAAAAACCGTTAGATTTATGTTTGGACAATTTTGGTCATAATGGTTGCAAATGACCTGAGCTATGACTCACTGAAAAGTTTACATCGTTGTGCCAAACACGTTATAATTGTTTTCTTATTTTTATAAACTTTAAATTAAGATTTT
This sequence comes from Synanthedon myopaeformis, assembly GCA_944738685.1. NCBI lineage: Eukaryota > Metazoa > Arthropoda > Insecta > Lepidoptera > Sesiidae > Synanthedon > Synanthedon myopaeformis. The sequence continues at coordinate 9,896,357 of OX122919.1, forward strand.
ATATAATATAACCTAAAATATTTATAAATACACTATATTAACAATGTACGTACATAACAAACTCTTATTCAAAATTAACTTCATGGTACTCTGAATTTTTTGCGACGCTTTTTGCGTACTCACTGAATTGTGTAGCTTTTTATGTAGAAATAATTTCTATATTGTATTGCTACCTTAAAAGGTGTGTGTTGCGTCGTTTTTCGCTGTGATTTGACCCATACGCGTCAAAAGAAGTTAATTAAAAAATTATAATTTTAATATAATGTCAACATATTATGTTTCGATGTTAAAGCTACTCGTGCATAGAAATGCGGTAACACACATAGGCTACATAACTAGGTAAAATGTCATGTCGTCCTCATCAACGTACATAAGGTACAGTTTATAATAATGTCACCGAATTTGAACTTAACAAGGGCTTATTTAAAAGTCTACAAATTTTCTTAGTTAATTATTTAAATCTTAAATCCTTAACCAGCCAAAGTTCGCCTAAAGTTTTCGTCGGCTGTTAATTTAGAATGACAGTGACATTCACTTTCAAGAATAATGCATTTCAAAAAGGTATTGGATTTTAAGTTAAGTTAAGATCTTTGTCACTTGTTCACTTACGACGAATTTGAAACTAGCGACCAGCTTCGCATGAATTTTTGTAAGAACCTTACTCGGACTTCAAATATTTTTGAAAAATAAATAAATAAATAAATTGCTGAATTACAACACATTTAGCGATTACTTTTTCATTTTTATATATTTAGTAAAAGCAGACCCTTTTAATAAAATTATTAAAAAAAAAAATAGACACTGGAGACTTGTCCGCATTAATATTTTCTTTAACCATTTTTTCTGTTGATATTAAAACAAGAATATGTGATGTGTTGTTTGTAAGAGTTGTCATCTGAAAATACATAATGTAACAACCTTTCACGGTTACATTGTTCTGTTCATCCCTTAAGGGACGTAAGTCACGCGTGCTCTTTGTTTGTACACAGCAATACTACGCAAACACAGTCGGCACAACATGGCCTGCTAAACATTACCTTTGCTTATTCGATCGGAATATTCACACTCTACAAACACGGATGGGAGTTAGGCACAGTAATGTTTAATAGCAGAAGGAAAAGTCTAAGAGATATGATTGAAAATTGAACTATTAATTTTGTTTTCATTAACCGAATATATTTTTTGAAAAAAAAAAAAAAAGTAATTTAATTTTAAGCAAAATTAAAGGTATCAAAAATAACAGATAAATCCCGTGGGTTTATCTGTCAAAAGAAAAATATATAAATTATAAATAAAAAAATGTCTTAGATAAGTAAAAATTGATGAAATATTAGATAGAGATTTGATAAAATATATTCTTTAATAAATACTTATACTATCTTGTACAAAGTTTATTTTATTTTGTTTAGGTTCAATAAAGTACCTTAACATATTACCTAAACAATATTTCTATTTGATTTGCAAGGATTAAAATTGCTATAAGGTAATAGAAGTTAAAATTAATTATTATGGCTATACAGACGTCATTCTAAAGAGTTATTAACTAAATATCATACAGGACGGTATCATACAGGACGGTAGATGGATACTGTCGTACCTTAGTAGGATTATTCATCTAAAATAAAATAAGGGATTAGGGGAGACATAGTGGACTTTGGCATCTATTATTCACCGAAACACGAACACATTATTAATAAATAAATAAGTTAATTGATAATATAACTTTATTGGTAAAAAAAAAAAAAGATTTAAAACGAGTTTTCTTACTATATAATCATTGTGCTGTGTACGTCGCTAGCAGCAAATATTTGAGTGATTCCCTGCATACAGGAGTTCGTAGCTTCGGTATATCGGAGTTTATCCATGATATTGACTAGGGCAATATACCGATGTTTTATCACTAACAAATATTCGAATACCACTTCGAGTGCAGGCAATCTATGTTATTGACTCGCGTAACAGTCGGATTGTGGAGTGATTTGCATTGTGATACAACTTTTTGAGTAGCCAAATGATGCGGTAAATCTATATTGCAATGTTCTGTATTATTTTAAAGCATTCTAAAATCGTATAATACCTCATGTACATATAATATTCTATTGACTTTTGTGATCAGCTGTACAATAAAACTATTTTTTTAGACATTTATCTAATCTTGTTTTGAATGTTAAAATTTTTAAATAATGGAACATATTAAAATAAAGTATTTATTTAAGAAAAAATAGGAATTAATTAGGAATAGAACAAAAAATATTTAAAAAATATTACTACTTATATATTATTATTCGTCGAGGAAAAGCCTTACTTGTAATAAAATTGAATACTATACAATGGGGTTTAACTTGACTACTTAAGCGACAACTATCCGATCCGATTACTTAACAGCTGTCTTAAATTTAGGTACTTGTACACTATTTCATACGGCTTATATATATTTACGAAAGAAATATTCCAATTTCACGTACAAAGTTCTCCGGAGGCAAATTGCGGTGCAAGTCGGTTGCAGCAAATATTTGAATTGTAGAGTGGAATTGGTTTGCTTTATACGTATTCATTCTTTGGAGCTGTTTACAAAGAAAAATGTTGTCGAAAATAAAAACTACCGGATAAAATCAATTTGTATCTGTCTATCGATTTGGGCACTAAGAAATTTCGTGCGATCGTCTCCTTCTGTATAGACTCAAAGGACTTGTTCAATGGATTCTCTTGTTCTTTTTGTTGTAGAAATTTGTAATTCTAGTCTCAGTGTGATTACGTATTTGGAGACAGCCACCGCTATTCTGGGCTGATGATGATGAAAATCTCGCCACATTACTTTTAACCCATGTGGACATTTTTACAAAAAATATTTAATGTCTCGTTTACGATTTTATGACATTTATGTATTTATTATGATAGATGCCTCAGTTTCAGAATTTCAGAAAATGTAATCTATTCATATAATAATTTCATAATACATTTGCGCACAGACGTAATAAATAAGAGTATTTATTACGTCTATTATTAAAATATTAGCTTCGATTAATATTGGTTCCTTTTTAAATATCGTTACAATATAACGAAGATTAATTTCATGTTAAAACTGTTTGCAGGTGTTCAATAAATTAAGGGCTTCGTTTATTATTTTCATGCTTTCTCCGATAATTTTGTATTACTCTGATTTATTGTAAAGTTTGAGGCATCACACTGATTACTGTTTGTGTAATAGTAGGATAATAGTTTAATAAATGTGTTATTTGAATGGGTAATGGGAAACATTAATCTGCCTATGCATATGAGGCTGATTTATATTCTGGTCGATCTTCTATACCATTGAGTGTTTATGATCATTTGACGAGCTCTGTCTCAGGGGTCCCGGATTTGATCCCCGCGGCAAAGTCAAATTAGAAAATGAACTTTGAAAAGTCTACTTTGAACTTTGGCAAGTACTTAGTGCCCTTCGTAGTCACTTGGGCAGCCCGTCTGTCGGCAGTAACCACTCCCTTACAGAAAACCACCGTGAAATAGCGACACGTGTGCTGTTGTGTTTACACACAACACATCTAAAGATCGACACACAATTTATTGTGACTAAATTTCAACACTGTCCTAGGCAGTTAAGGTGATTTGTTTCAGTCGAGGAACACAGAGACTCCTTACAAGAGAGATTCTAATTAGCAATCTATTGTACGGATCAATCTATTGACAGCCTATTACATATTGCATTAATTAACAGTGCTTTCTTTGTCTCCATATAACAATTAAATACGTCAAACAATTATTATTATCTGCACGCAACTACACTGCACATAGGATAAAGAATCATTTTAAAAAAAAAAATCACTTAAATTCAAGCGTAAAGATTACTTACCACCAGCTCTATCTCTAGTGCCGAGGACAGACGCGATCTGCGGTCGTTCCTCGTTTATTACTAGTTCAGCTCTCTCACTGTACACTGAGTGGACAGAGGATATGCAGGTCAGCCGTAACTGGCCACGCTCGAAGCTGTCTGGCCTCACCATAAATGATAGCGCGCTTATTGACGCCACCTGCAAACATGAAAACTTTATTTAATTTTTGATTTTTGATTTTTGACTTGATTTATTTATCTTTTTTAAATTTGACATATATATATTTTTTTCTTTTTAACATTTGACATAGTTTTAAAATTTTTTGTTTGTATTAATTGTAATTTATTTTGTTTAGATTCTATTTTCTTTTTATTTTATTGTTTCTAATTTAAATTATTTTGTTGGAGCTTATGTACCAATTCAGCTCTAATTGGTTTGTACACTGGACCTAGATTTTGAGCGGTAGGGTTAGAATGATGAGTGTGCTAAGCTGTTGCTGTTCTGAATAAATAAATAAATAAATAAATAAAACAAATCATCTAATTAAATTAATTATTTTTCCATTGTTGAGTTGCTTCTCTCTATTATTGATTGCTATTTTTGTTTTATTGACTTGATTGATTTTATGTTACTAATTAATTATAATAATATGTAAGTTGATTTAGGTATTTGTATTTTTGATCTCCGACATTTGTTAATTCATTTATAATTTAATAAATCAAAATTAATGTTGTGCTTTCCTATAATTTAAATGCATACTTGTGATGTTTCTCTCTGTGAGTGTTGTATACTGTGTTTAAGTATGTCTTTAGTTGGTAAGCCTTTTTTAAATAAATAAATAAATAAATAAATAAATAAATAAATAAATAAATAAATAAATAAACACCAATATGAATTAGACTGGTCGAGAGGTTACAGTAATTATAATTATAACACTTCTCTGACACCAAAAATATGTATTATATGTGTAACAATCATGACTTGTGTTTGTTTATAACACTTTCACGCCTTAGCTACACAATTAATTGTCATGAAATTTGTATACGCGTTGTCAGTGGTACAGAGAAGGACATGGTGTACTTTTCATGGCATTTACAAAGTAACGCGCAAAAGCTAGTATAAGATAAATAATAAATGTGTTTGGTTTACTTTATTAAGTCCTATGTTACCTATATGAATGTTACAATTTTTACACTCGTAGAACAAAATTTAAAGTTTTATCGATAGTTAAGTTGGCGTTCATTGAAGCGGATATCACTGGCTGGCCCACAATGACTTGATTGGTCGTCGAAAAGTTAAAAGTAGTACGAAACAAATTTCGAAACAAACTTTGGGTACACATTCGCGTAAAAAGGACCCGCATGTTGGTATCAATCCAAGCCAACTGTGTCTGGTAAATTCGTTCCAGTAAAAATGTAATTAACCCCAAAGGGAGTTGTGAAGTATTTTAAGGAGAGATTGCAAATAACTGATGCCAAAACAAATTTATATTATTATATTTTAATTATTGAAAAAATCCTACTAATTTTATAAATGCGAAAATGTTTGTTACTATTTTATATAAAAAGCTACTAAATTAATTTTGATTAAACTTTACTGTTATGTTTATATTCACAGTTACTAATATGTAGGTTATAATTGTCATGTCTATGTAGCAGGGTAAAGCTAGTATTATAAATTATAGTATTGAAAAATTTGTAAGGGTACAGATAAATTCTAACATAAAAAAAAATTTAGGATCTCCATAATTGACTATTAACAAATGCTATTAGCATTATTTCTTATTCATTCTATTTAAAAATGGAATAATGAACATGAGAAAGTACGCATGAGGATGCCATGATCATCCAGGGTGTTCAAAACCTCATTAAAAAATAGGAAAAAACAAATATCAAAAATATAACACTTAAAAAACTTTATGACATTTCGACTAATTAGTGAACACTTGATAATTTTCTGGTAATCCTCAGAAAGACCAGTAGCTCTAATTTTATGGTATAGATAGAGTACTATTAACCTTATAATCTAGTTTAGCAACAATTATTACAACTAGAAAACAATTATAAAACCCTAAGTCACCTTATTTGAGGTTTCAGTAGTTGGCAGAGGATCTGTAACGTCCTCATCCGTGTACGAGTCATGATGTCTCGGTGTCGGCAAAACTACTGTGTCTTGACTTGGAAGTATTTCACTATCCTGTAACAGTAAAAATATTTATTTGTTATTGAATTACATATTTAACAGATTTTTTTTGTGTTATATTGCATTCCAAAAGAAATAATTCAAGCTTTTTAAATCCAAGACAGGACACACTTCGTTTTATAGGTCATACTTTAGGAAGCCTGTCTTGCGACAGGAAACACTCCTTTTCAAAAAACAATAGTGTAATTACAATATGTGTACTATTGTGCCTATATATATATATACTAGAGACATTTCACTATTCTTATTTTCTTATATTCCTCCATTATACTTGCGCAGAAATCCTATACATATCAAAATTTCGCAGCATTGCTTGATATAAACTCAATTCTCAAAACATAACCTGTAACATACCGGCTTATCACCCACTTAATATTCAATACATACGCAACCTTGTTACAATGTTATTACGCGTGCAAATAATGAATATTTCCAAGACATGGAAATTATTGGGGAGGCAAACATCGCGTAAGCATGACACCATCCATCAACGTCGGGAACCAATTAGGAAGAAATCTTGATTCGTAAGGAAACTCGCGGAATTGGAACGGGAGATACGTTGATTCCGCTGTTTGTGGCGTATTGTTTTGTGTACAACAACGGTTGGATAATTTGAAAATTTCTTTGCGGTTTTTCTTTTATAAAGCGAAGTTAAAGAGAGGCAGAGTTTTAGAATGTTGTTGCCAATCGAGAGAGAAATGGATAAAGTAGGATTTTAAACTTCATTTGGTAAAATTTTTTTCGTGTTCTTATCTTTAATGTAATTTATTTTTCAAGATGATGTAATAATATTTAAAGATGTTCAAGATGTATAGTAGTAGCAGATGGTACATTGCATTTCGCACCCATTTGGGTAGCCCATCTGGCATTGTCCATCACCTTACAGAAGACCATCTTGAAATAAGAGCATTGTGCTATTGTGTTTCGGTGGGTGAGTACTCCCTTACTCAGTCCATTTTCTTTACCCTTACTTTAATCCTACTAAGGTCGGCAGCGCACATGCAGCAACTGCGAAGTTGCTTGTGTTAATAGGTGACGGCTGCCACCTACCATTTTAATGGACCGTTAGCCTGTCTGACGACTTTTACATGAAAAAAGTTATTATTCTGACGTCTCCGACTAAAATTCCATTAAGAATAAAGCAAGAATAATGTACCTAAGGCCTGGTTAATAGAATTTGCGACTAAAAGTATACACATAAAACATTTATTTATTGTTTTAAAGACAATTTTAGAATAAATTATAAGTATATTAAGATGTTTTTCTACTTATATATTACTTAACAGAAGCGATGGCCTTAAGCCTTGAAAGTCTTAATAAAACAGTTTCGAATAACTTTAAAGAAGAGAAGAGTTTTGAAGTAACTATGCTGCAAGGTTGACTAAGCAGACATGCTTTAACTTTATGACAGGACTTACGGAAGTTCTTGCTGTTTACATCCTATTAAGATATTAAGGGGAAGTTATTAAAATTAATGCCATAAAGATATTAAAGGGATGTACCTGTATCGTATCCACGAAAGGTCCAAATGCTTTCCACGGGCTAAATATGATGTTGTTATTTTCATCACCGGGAGCCGATGTACTTTTACTTGGCACGTCGATTGAAACAGCAGGGCTTGGAAGTATCCTCTGTTGAATTATGGGCTTGCCTTGGATCTGCAATAAGATAATGTGCTATAGAGTTCTTGCAACACACATTTAGCTATTCATTTTTATTTAATACATAGATATAATAAAATATTTAACTTGTGTCACATATAATTGTAGTATTTGTAGTGGCAGTTCCTTAGTAATAACTTAGTTATAAGACAAAATATTGAACATATTTTAAATAAATAAATTAATTTCAGTAAAATTAAATACAATATTAAACGCATATGTTTATATAGTCCAGCAGGCTACTTGCAGTTATTTAGTGTTATGTATGAACATTGCTAGCAACATTGCAGCTGTCCTGCTCACTTCAATATATCTGTCTCTCTCGCTCCCGGCCCTGGTATAGTATAACGTGTTGATTGTATAGCGTGCTCCTCGATTAAAATAAAGTGTTAATTAATCACGGCTATTTTATTCAAGACACAACAATTAAAAGTTAAAATTTGGATCACTAACTGAAAAAATGGAATCTTTAAGATCAATACACGTAAATAAAATCCAAACAATCGAATAGAAAATCAAATAGTTGAGTAAACTTAAAATTTAGTCAAAAAGAGCAAATTTAAACTAAATTGGAACGCTGAATTGTTTTTTTTTTTTCATATTTTAAATTAAATAATTCATTGAAATTCATTGAATTTTTTTTAAACTTACATTAGGTACTTTTATATTTTTTTTTATTATTATTTTGGTTTCAACCATGTACTACAGCTCTGATTTCAGGCAGCGTGATTTGTTAACAAATTGTGTAAAATCATCAGAAAATACTATAGGGCTACGGTTAACAACAAGCGGACCGCGAAAGGTCGAACCTCAGCCGCGTATAAATTAATACATAAATAAAGTATACTATACCTTTATTAATTGAAATATTTTTAAGCCACATAGAATTTGCTGTTCTTCTCGAGAATCAAACTATAAAAAACTGGCTCAAGACTGTCGGTGCAGTTTCTCACATTTATTTTATGTCTTGTGTTTTATAATTCAGAATTTTATTTAAAACCATACAATAAATAGGTATCACTTAATTATTATCAGTTGTTATTTTCTGGACCTCGTTAAAATATTCTCACAGTAATCGGACCCCACCTAAAACTACTTGCTGACCCCTGCTATGGGGCGATATTAGCGCTCTCAAGTATAATCATTAAATTAAATCAAAACCTACAGTTATTAAAGTGATAATAAAGTGTGAAAAAGACGATATGACAAAATGATAAACAGAGTTATCGTTCGATTCCTTGGTTAGAATTAGTCTGCGATGGAGACGTGCAAGATGATTGAGTGTTCTCATCACTCACAACACAAGTGAGCGGTCCGGTGGGATTTAGTGATGTGTATAAAGAAATATCGATAATTTTGTAAATCACATCCACATTTATTAAGATATTACCGATTTGCTTCCGGCTTCGCACTGATTAAATTTTTCATTCCTCGTTTATTGCTGTTTCCTTTAGTGAAAACCGAATCAAAATCTGTCGCGTGATTTAGAAATGCAGACAGTGACTATATTTTTTGATTGATGTGTTTAATGTCAATATTTGATTAAAATGTTTGAATTGTCAGCTAGGAACTTTGGTTGAGAAAAAGAAAAATGGGGGTTTTACATTATCCGGGTATTTTTTTGTCACCCTAAAAACCACCCTCGAAAATTAAAAAAAAAAAAAAAAAAAAAAAAAACTAGCTTTTTTACTATACAGAAAATATTTATTTTAAACATCTGATTTCTCCTTTCCATTCAGTTACTTGCGAATATCGATAAATTTTGCTTACCTGACACCCCACCACTACTCATGAAACGAATGGGCTACAGCGCCGGGTTTATTATGATCTGAACTGTCATTGGTTGCCTATTATATGCCATTGGCTCGTAATTTATCGATATTGAATGTTTTGTTTTATGGCATAATGTTTTTAATATCATTTTATTTCGTTTTATTTGAGGTACAAAATAAGCATATTCAAATAATTGGTTATCGTTTGTCTGGTTTAGTACTATTATGACATAATCATATACGCAGAGACACACTGCTGCGTGTGCTCACTGTCTTTTAGAGTCTTCAAACGTTAAAGGTTGTATAATTGCCGTAAACAATTTAGTAAGAGGGTCAGTTAATATTATTCGTCATAATCACGCGCGCGGTGCGTCTAACCGAAATTCGCTCGAGTTTTGTTAAGCCTCCAATGTTGACAGTCGCGTTGACAACCGTGCACTTGACACGTCACGTTGTCGCGATGTCATTGTCACTCGAGTGACACTCCTACAGATATCAAAAATAAATTTAACGCGTCACAATAAAATACCAAAAGTTATATGATTGTCACGTTTTTATTCGATGAACGTACAAAATTTTCTTCTGTGTCGTTCTCTAGAGTTGACAAGAATCGAAATATATTTTTTGTATATTTCATGATGCAGATTGCAGTCGTACATAGGATACATATAGGCATTGAGTAGTATCCCCTATTGCAGTCGATTACAGAGGATAACCATAAATTGACAACGCCTGTGCCGCAATATTTCGTTGCCGAACCGAAGAATGCCATAGCCCATTATCCTATCTTCGTCTTGTCCTTTTAACCTATCAACCTACGAGTATCTTTTTAACCTATCAAGTTTGCCATATCACTCATTTCACCCTTTAGGTAGTTTGTGTTAATAGGCGACGATAGCTACTTGCTACAAAGTGAATCGTCGTTAAGGTTCAAAGGAGTTTACGCTGTTTAGTAGAGCATTTGAGTTTCTGTAAGTTCTCATGATTGAGGTTCTAACCCGTAAATTGATTTAAAATTAAGCACAAAAACATTATTTTCATGTTTCTTATTTTCTTTTAAGACTCAATATATTTTTATTTACCAAACATCACTCTTTCATTTTCACAATTTTTATGTAAAGGTCAGCAGGCAAATTGACGGTCCAATTAACGGTAGTAGGTGGTTACCGTCACACATTAATCCTTTATCAAATGATGACATTAGATAATGGATAAGAGATAATGGGCTCTTTTTAAATTTTTACATCAGTCAATATAAAAAAACAGCTTACAGGCTGTCATTTCACTGAAACTATGTTCACTACTAAAATTTGTTGTTATCTAATTATTAATTAAACAATTTGTACTTATTATAATACGCCACCTTTAAATTATACTTCAACAGAACAGAACAAATCTTCAGGTTCAGAAAACACAGCTTATATTGTGCAAACGTAAATTGCATTGAAAGTAACAATTTTTAATATGAACAAGTCCCGCCAACAAACCTTTACTTAAGTTGAACATCCTTTGTCCTCATTCTTATTCTCGCAACGCACTTTTATTTCTTGCATTATTCCCCCGTCTGGGTTTTGCGGCTTTGACACAGGTATTTTTATACCAGTAGAACAACTTTTTTACACAATGAAATATAATTTTTTTTACTAAGGGAACCGTCCTAATTTTTTAACGTTGGGAAATCCTCTTGGATACCCGGGTTGGACCCGGCAGTGTCCCCTACACTACCGGGTTATACCGGATTCCTAACCGGCTAAAACCCAACGACTTTCTTGCGCGGCCGTTGATGGGCGGGGCTGCGGGGACGTTATGACACGACTTCGGTGCCACGTCACGGCAATGGAACCGTCCTGCAGTTACTTAAAGATTTAAATCTTTGCAGTTACTAGTGAAAGCGTAGTAAAAAGAGGTTGGACGTTGGACGTAGTGTGCATGCCTCAAATATAATTATAATCCTTTACGATGGCTTTTGGCTTTTACTTTGACGTGGAAGTATGTTGGTTAGGATAACTTTTTTTACCTTCTTACATTGTTTTAATTATCTTTTTTTTTTTCATTAAAATTTTTAATGTTATACTGCGTATTCCTCATTAGAGTTTTTACCCTCTGGGGTATCTGGGGCACTAAAGAGGCAGTCGTTGTGTAGTTAAACCCACAGCCACAACTTCTAAGTCCAGAAAGCTGAAATTTGCATCATATGTTTATTTTATAACTAAGCATCAGCTAAGATAATAATTTTGAAAATTTCAACTCCGTGTTAAGCCGGGGTTTTATTACCCCGGGGATCTATATAGTTTTTAAAATAAAAATAAAATTGTAGAAATTAATTGTAAGTACCTACTTTATTAGTCTAAAATCTTTTAAATGCTGATGAAAAGCCTTTTGACAGCTTTTACTAGTTAATTTTATTAACATTAAAAATTATAAAGAAAGCAGATTAGTACTTTGAGCTTTGGTATTGTTGTATTGTGTTAGGATTGGGACTTGCGGATTGATACTTCCTAATATATCCTAATTCCTAATCCTAATTATCATTAGAAAAGGACATAGGAAACCTTTCATCCAGAAAAATAAAAACTGTTTCGGAAGAATCATTAAAAAAATAAAATAAAAATTCAACACCTGACAAAAATATATGGGCAATAAAGACTGAACAAAATGATTTAACACCTAAGAAAAGAAAAAAACAAGCGCAAAAGAAAGTCGTGAACAAAAGCTAATCATTAATATTTTTTGATTATAATGTGAGAAGATTCAATACTGGTTGGAACTTTGTGAGTTTTTAAAATTACCTATTCTAACTGTGTCACGGGAATACATACATTATTATGTTATTTACAACTACCGTCAATACGGATGTGTGGATGGGTATGAAGGGAATTGATTAAACATGCATTATGAATACCAAGTAATATCATCATTTTATGTTACGATCAACGTGTAGGTGGGTAGGTACAAAATATATATGTAATTATACATTTAAATGGCCTTTTATTCACATTAAATCGTTGCAATAAAACCTTAAAGCCAGAGCCAATATATTCAGTCTGGGATTTTTTAAAAATTATTTTTATATTATGCAAATTAATGTACAAACCTTCCTCGTTTATCGCTCTTTCATTTAGTGAAAACCTTATCAAAATCCAATGGTTGGATTAAAAGGAGTAGAAGGACAGCGACTTTATTTTATCCATATAACAATATAAATAGATTACTAAATCATCAGAAATTTGGATATTCACAATACAATAAACAGCACTCATTCGTTCATGAGTTGAATATTAAAATATCGTGTAAAATTTTAGGTATTGTCCGAAAGATATATTCTCAGAAGAGAAAAAAAAAAATGAGACGCGCGAGCACGCGAGCGACATGTCGTGTATGTGAAATTTATTCCAGCCACGTCCGCCCCCGTTCTTTTGTGTTGCTAATTTCATTCTATTCTCTCCTATTCCTTTCTCATTGACCTTACGGAACGTTATTATATTCAGTGCCAATGTCGTAAAACTCGACGGCACACCAAAATGGAGAATCTTCGCTTTTACGACACCTGCGACAGTCATATACGAGCTCTTCATACAAAAATATTATGCGTTCTTGTTCTTTTTTATAACGGTGCCTTGATTTGTTTATTAAACATGGTTTTCGTATCACCTGAGGTTTTTTTTTTTTTCATTGTATATAATGCCAACTAACATCACATAGGTAAGTATATGATTAACACAATGTAGATTTCAAGTAATTTGATTGAAGGCTTTTTGAACAGCCATTACACAAAATTTTATTATTAAAATTTTAAATTTTAATTATTATATTATTAAATAAACATTTAATCAGAGTATATATTAATTACTAAATTTAGTTGTATTTTATATATATAAGTAGAATATAGTAGGTAGGTACATAATTCGTATTAAATACGTCGATACAAGATATTAGGTAAATATTGATAATAAAGTTTGTCTTAAAACTAAAGCAAAACACAACAATAATTAAAATTTATCAGAGGCAAAACCAAGGTGCAGCTATTTGGTCATAAATATTGTTTGGAAAATAATTCTATGAAATGGCTATAAGGGCTGAGTTATTAGATATTAAGTTGTACTCAATTTATTTAAAGATTAATTAATTAATAAAAAAAAACCTTTCTAGTCTTCTTTATAATGATTTCATTATCTTAAAACTTTGTGATGTTTAAGTGTCTTGCCTCAGACAACACAATTTGAGTAGATTGTGGTCAGATTGATCGATGAAGTGACCCATATCCATCATTCTGAACAGTGAAACTTAAGCAAATTTGAAAACATATTTGTTTTTATAGAATGTAATAAAATTGATGAATTGGTTGTGATGGCTAATTGTGCGTAAGATATGCTTAATAGTAATTTATTACAATATCTGGGATTTTCTTTTGTGGTCGTCAGACAAGCTGACAGTCCACAATATAATAGTAGGCGGTTATTAACAAAAGGAACGTCACAGGTGCTGCAAGTGCGCTGTCGACCTTAGAAGGAATAAGGATAAGGCATTTTAAAAATATAGAAAATTGTCTCTGGCGTCAATTACTTTATCATTATCATTACTTACCAAAAACAACAGCATATGCTGTTATTTCACGCTGGGTTCCTGAAAGGTGGTGGTTACTGCCGCCAGACGGGCTGCCCAAATAATGAGTGCGAAAAATTTGAATCAAAACGATAAAATTCTATTGTGACAAATTCGAATAAATGCGAAGAAATATTTGTTGAAAGTTTTTGTGATACTCAAATAGAGTGATAAAAGGAACAGAATCGCTTTGATGCCATTACACGAAGTATAGAGCCAAATTCAATTTTCAAATCTTTTCATCCGCTTGGTATTTTGAATATTTGTATACCGGACTTTTAATAGACAAATGCAAGCTCTGTTTGTGACTGAAAAAGATGAGAACGTCCAAAAATTCTCTATACTAAAATGAATAAAGAATAATGGTGTTTAACAGCAAAATAATTTATCAGAACAATTCAGAATCATTTAAAATGATGATTCAATATACATGCTCGAGACTCATATTTCATTAACCAACAATTTAAAAATTAATATCCATATACAGTCAAAACAACTTCTTAGGCGATACGCAAAGGAAGATCACAAGAAAAAATCATTTGCTAACGAGTAAATTTCTAATTACTATCGAGAAAAGTTTTAATAACCATATGAGCTTTAACTCTAGGTGAGCTTCTTAATTAATTGATACCTAAAACGTAGGCTACAGTAATGATTTTATAGGTTTTTTTAGGAATAAGATTGAAAGGTTTTTTTGTGAGAAAAGGTGTACCAAGTTAGGATTCTTTATGAAGGTGTTCTTTTAACAAGAATGAGAACCGTATTTTTACATCAGACTGGTACTCGTAGTTTTAGAATTGTAATAAGTATTACTTATTCACCAAATGTCATTAAAAGACTTGATGTGCAGCTCAAGTCAATTATTCGATCCTACGTCATCCGTTTTAACAGCAGCGTATTTGTTCTACTGCGATCTCAATGTATTTTATTACGTTAATGCAAATTAAGTATTCTAATCACACTGAAATTATTGCTGTATGTTTTCTGGTAAATGCGTTTTACCTCAGGGACTCGTAATGTTGCGTTCTATTTTATCAAAAACAAAATCACTGGATCATTATCTTTGTCCGCTTAATTATTCCGATCTCCGGAGGATTTCATGAAGATTTTTTCGAGTTTACAGTTCTGTAAATCACTCTCGTGGGCTCGATGTAACTTTTGAATTACTTTTGTGAAATTTCTCGAAGTTGAAAACGAGATAATCCAATGATCTCAGGTTAATGCGCTAAGTGACCCGAAATGTTTTAAATAGAATATTGTTTTACTTAAAGGTGGTATATTTTATATAATAATAATACTGCTTACACTATACTTACATTATACTTTTGCAAATCAGTACGACGGTGTATGTTTGATTCATTTTATAACTGAAACATCCCACTTTAGCGCAAAAGAGAGTGACATCTAAAAGTATCAGAAAAAGTAAGTTTAATCCATTTTATTGAAAAGAAAAGTAATGATGAACGCGTTTAACTTAACCCAAAGACTTTTCCTTGAAACTGTGCGACGAATAGTAAGAGCGCAGAGGAATCGTTCTTAATCTCCAAGCGTTAAGCAATGATCCTACTTGGCTGACTTTAAATAATTCGCGGCGAGTTCACTAAATAATGAGCGCTCCACTGTAATACTTGGTATACCGTAGTAGGGTGCGATGTCTTTGCCAGCGGGTTTAGCCTAGTTGAGCTTACTGAATATTTGGCTAATTAAACTTATGGTAAACGAAAAAGAAAGGAATTCTCAACGCCCCTCCACTCACGCCATCTATTGATGAATTTCACAGTTAAATTGCAAAAATATTTGTTTTCACAGCAAATAATGGTAGGGGAGTCCACGATGCTAAATGTGGAGTCACTCGAGCGTCGTGGGGACCTATTGGATTTTAAAGATTAGATGGTAGGAAGAAAAAAAGGTTAAATGATGTTTTCCTTTTTAAGAGTGGGGTGAGCGTCTACAGGCGTTCAAAAGTTTGTAGACGCTGTATTAAGAAAAATCCTTCAAATAATCGCCAAAAATCTTTTTTGCATTTTCAAAAAGCTGCCACGAGCTTGCGTTACATCCCAATCGTCTGTATTTTAAATGGGAGCTTAGTTTGGGTTCACTTTTAACATCCCCTCTGAAAATCTGACGCGCTCGAGTAGTATTTAAATTTTTACCCCAATCCCCACCAACCCCTCTATCAAAACCGGCAGATTAACACATATCCGTTATCAGAGACACGTGAGACAGTGACAATATCTGAAGCGCTCGCAGTAAATCCCAAAATCCCCTTTTGGGCTCCCCTACTATAACTGCTGTCTCTTCTTGAACGTACTTGTAAGCTAATAAATGTAATTTATAAAAAAATATGTAAACTATTTAGTTTTACGAATAAAGACCTATAAGATATATTAATAACAGAATAGATATGGTAGGTCAACATGCTAACATTTCTAGAAAATAAGTACATAATGATAGAAGGTACTAGCATTATTAGGTAGTACATTTTGCAACTGATGGGTAACTATGTTCTTTGCCCAGTATTTTAAGAAAAGCGAATATTTCTTTGGTTTTCATTCCAAAAAATATAAAATCTTTTGGAACCTATACATCTAAAGGCAAACCTACTTTCAATTTTTTTTTTTAATTAATAAAGTGTGACATCTTGTGACAGGGCACACTGTGTTTCGTAGTCATAACTGGGAAACATTGTTTAGCGGTAGTATCCAGTTTGATTTTTGTTTACAAAATAAACTTATGGAGATTCTTTTATTTTATATTCTAGATTTCAGCATTGATTTGCTCTTAAAAAGATGGTTTTCACATTAATTTCTCTTAGTTTTCGGGTTCATAGAATAGGTGTTAATAATTGTAATAGAATTTTCCATAAAAAAGTTGTAATAACCCACGAGGACACAAATCAATTAAAGAATAAAATAAAGTAAAAAAATGTCAAACTTTGCGTCGGTCGCAACAACATGTTAAAGCTTCGATAAATTAATTTTACGACTTTCTGACGTAAAAATACAAAATTGTTTGTATAATTATACTTTACGTTAGAGTTCGGAATAGATTTATACGACCTTTTCTGACTGAAAATACGAGATAAAATTTCAGAGAACGATGTTGTTGAAATGAGTTTGCTAGTAGATAAATTGATATATTTTATAACGATTCACAATAATTGCTTTCTTCAGCTGTCCACATAACTAATATAAAAAGTAAAAAAATAGGTTCATTTAAATTATTTATTATTACATTTCCGTGTTTATTTGTTACTCATAAGTATTGAAAAGACTTACATACACATTTAGAGTTATTACATTATATTAATAATTACTAGCGAGCCGCCCACGGCTTTCCACGGATTTTTTTCTGTAAATCTTTATAGGCGATGTGTGTATGTATAGGTAGTATGTATGTTCACTATGGACTCCGAAACTGCTGAACCGATTTTGATGAAATTTTCAGACAACCTTCAGATTAGTCCAGCGGGTAATCCTGTGAAGTTTGGTAGTGATCAGACGCGACGAAGTCGCGGGCACCTACTAGTTATATATAAAAACTTTTTTCCTTTAAAATCCGTTGCGTACTTTAAAACATCTAAGCGTACAGAGGGACAGATGGCGACTTTGTTTTATACTATGTATAGACGTAAAGATAAAGATGCTATCCACTTATTATTTTATATGAAATTTTATCCGGCACATTCATCCGCGTAAAAATTAAAAGTTACCTATAGGGTCTTCTTGGAAGAAACAAACAGACAGACAAAAATTTAAAAACTGTTTTTTTTTTTTTTTTGCTGTAAGTACCGTATTTTACTTGTTATACATGAAGTAAAAAGCAGTTATTTTGACATTGCAAACAGACACTTAAATTATATTTATTAGTATAGTTTGAACTATGAAGGACTTACATCACGCCCATTGAGTAGCCAGGTGAGGTTTGCAGGAGGGTCTGCTGGTGGGGACGTACAATGTGCTCTCAAAGAATCGCCGGACGCGTACCAACCCTTTTCAGCTTTTATCGAAGGCTTTTCTGGAGGCAATTCTGTAACAAGCCAGTTATATCCTATTACTAATACGGAAAGGTATATTACTATATGCATAATACAAACATTTGTTTACATATATATAAGTAAAAGAAGTATTTCGTTTTAAAAATCTCTTATCATTTTAAATAATGTTGGTACACTTTTCTTAAGAATCAACTTTTCGAGGAAATTGAAATTAACAATCATGTCTTCTGTTTCAGCCAATATACATATAGAAAGAAATAAATAAATTTAAAATTTTTACAATTTGCTTTACTTTTACAATAAAGGATGTAAATGATTCCAACATATTCAAGACAAATATAAAAACTTCAAATTATAACGATTCTCTAAGACAATTTTTTAAAAAATAATTTGATATTAAAGGTGGCTTTCATTAGAATTATCTAATAGAATTAGAAGACGTAGGACGGGACGCCATGCGCCAAGGTTGACCGACGAGCTGAAAGGCATAGCAGGAAGCGGCTGAATGCGAAAGTACCGTTTGGGGTAGCGAGTTTTGGGAGAGCCTTATACCCAACAGTGGAGAAATGCAGGCTTATGATGATGATAGCAGTCTGACCGGTTTCATTTATGTTAGGTTGAATAGAATAGAATAGAAAACATTAATTTGCATACACATGACACACACAAATACATCTAAAGATAACAAAAGAAATAAAATACATAATTTTTTTTCTCATTTGAGTGAGAATACATACTTAAATAAAATCCCATTGAGTGTGCGTCATGGCAGCAAAAAGGTATCTGGCTCAGCATAAGCAGCGCTGATTTTACTCCAGTCCTACTTGATAGTTTCACGCCGGCGGAATACGCGGCGTTATGGCAGTATTGTTATCTTATAGGAATTTACTACATTTTAAAAATATCATATCCCAGCTTATGACTCCAAAATGCTACGCCATTGCTAAATTAATATTAAAACAATAGAAATAAATAATTTCTTTTTCCGTTAGCAAACTGAAACTACAGAGTAACAACAGGTAAAATACAATTTATTCGTTTCGCTTTTGTTTTTGATATACGCAAAGGTTGTTTTTTTTTGTGCTCCCTCCTGAGAGTTAGTCGGCTCGTTACGGGCTATACGCAATCATTGAGGAAAGAGGGACGTACGTGACGCAAACATAGAAGGTTATTGCGACGCCTACCTTTTGTAAATATTGCCCTTTTGATGTAAAATAGAAATTCATTTTTATAGTAAACGTTTTTATTGGCTTAGGTGGGTTTGATCGTAGCGGTGCTACGATTGTAGATGGTTTAGAGAATCGTAGCAATGACGTAGACTCGATCAACGAACGTAGCTAGGACCTCGTAGCAGCCTCATAGCAACAACGTATTTTTATGTGAAGACATGCTGACGATTCACTTGATGGTAGATGGCTACCGTTCGCCTGTAAAAAGAAGCATAGGTGCTGCTAAGTGCGTCACCAATTTTAATAGAACACAGGATAATAGACAAAAAGATACAGGAATGGGCTTTTTAATCTCTTACTCAATGATCGAAGTAAATATGCTGTTAATTCTATAATGTTAGTCTATAATTGTTAAAACCTTATAGGTTCTATGAGGGGATGTCACCGTTGTCAGACGAGTTGTCTAATTTATGCCAAGCTCTGCTACTACTCAGTACTAATAAGCTACTATTATTAATCAAATTTACGATTGGAAAAATATTCAAATGTCTTGTTGTGTTTAAGGTTTATTGGAAGAATGTTCTAACAGATTATGCAATATACCTATTATATATATTAAGATATTACAGTACATTATTATTAAAAGCACTCGTCTTTGAATAGTACACTCAAAGCTCCCAAGAGTAGAGCTGCGTCGACTGTCAATGAAATGTATTGAAGTGGATTTAGAAAACGTTTTCATTTTAAATTTTTCTTTTAATTTTAGTGTCGTTACAAGTAAGTCTACTATTTCTATTAAAACTATTCAAAAGTCTTAAAAGAAAATCAAGTTCCAAATCTACTGGACCTCATTTGAAGACTCGCATATATTTGCAGTATCGTATAGGTTGCAGACAAAATTACATTCCCGAAGACTTCTGAAAATTGAACGAAGACATTTCAAGTCTGGAAACTCTCGGTAAAACATGAAAGGAATTTGCGTCGTGATGAATTTCGTTTTCGTTTCCACACTTCATTTGACAGAGAGGTTTAAATAAATTAGATAGTTTAGATTAAATTAGATAGATGGTAGATAGTTAGTTACACGTAACCACGTTATTTAGTTTGGTCCATTTATTTTTCAAGTTTTATTTTTATTCTTATCTATACTAATATTAATGCTCTGAATTGAAAAATTCTTTCACTGTTGAGAAGCTATATTATCAGCGAGTAACATAAGCTATATTTTATAAAGTTACGCGAACGAAGTCGCGTGCAACAGTTAGTGAGTAATATAACGCTAGATATCATTATCGCTGCGAAGTCCTTTGGGAACGTGTACAAAGTCATCATATATGTTAATTTGTCTGCCAAATTTCATCCAAATTCATTCGGCCGTTTTTGCGTTAATAACCCGCCACGTTTGTCTATCTGTATGTATGTTCACGACACAATAAGTAAGGATGGACATTAGCTCAGCTTAACTTTACCTTGTGATACAAAACACAATAATTGCTACAAATCATGCGCAGTTCCACAAATCCTATCGCGAGGGAATCGTATAAAAAAGAAATTCAATTTCAGTTCAATTATAGGGTTGTAAAGAAACATTACCGGTGTATTTGTCTTGCGTTCCATTCAATAGATCGAATCCTCTGGGAGTGTGGCGCTTGATTGAATTGAAATGTGTATTACGTATTACAACTGTATTTGTGTTATAGGGTATATTGATACTAAATAACATCGGGCATAGAGGTTAAGTTAGTAAGTCATTTTATATCAAAGACAAATATACAAGTTATTAGAATCAATTATTATTGGAAGCTTTACCAATCACTCTTTCAAGTATATAAATAAAAAGTAAATAAAGAAGATGAAATTGTCATATTAATTTGAATTCAAGTATGCTTGCTAAACTATGACAAACTTGAACAAACACGTGGTAACGTCAAGCCGCCTTTCTGCCGAGGATTTTCCATTTACCTTTGACTTGAGTCGAAATAATATTTACCATGAGTTCCCGGCGCGTGATTGGCTCGTTAGTGTTGCTTTGCAGTTGCCAAGTGTATTGACATTGCCAGTTCGTTGAAGCTAGAAGGCGTTTTTTTTAAGCTAACGACCAGTGAAAATCCGTTTTATCTTTAGTTTCATAGTTTGCTGTTCGAGATTGAGTTCAGCCTTACTTTGAATAAATCAAATTTCTTTTCATGTGCAAATTCTAAGACTACATTTTCATCTTAAAATGTGTAAATAGACTTAAATTTCTACTGCATTGCTAGTTTTGAATTAAGAATATGATCTTAAAAGCAATTTAATTTTCTACAAATTACATATATCATATATACAAAAACCTTCTAGACCTAAAGTGGACAAGTTCTATATCTAGGTGTATATACCATCGAAATAATTTATCTGCAATTATTATATAAGACCTAAATTACCTAATATAATTTTTGTGCCTCTACAAAGAATGCTTCTATAATTGAGTATTGATCTTAATTTCTTCAAATGAGACCCGATTCAATATTTCTTACTCAAACTAAGTATAAGTATAAATTTGTAGTCAACATTATTGGGAAACCTTTTAATGAAAATAAAGTCGTAGTCTAGACAGTAGGTTTTAATAAAAAACTCTTTTACCAATAACAATACTAATTTACGATAAAACCATTTAATAATAATCTCGTATTACTCCTATATTTGGCTTTATATGTACTTATGTACAAATAAAATTGCGTTCGAGTAAAATTTGATGGAAGTTTAAATGGTTTAAATGTTATTTAATAGAATATATTCTGTTCAAGCTTGCGATTGTAATTAAATGAAATGTTAAACGAAATATAATGTTATCGTAATATCCCAAGCCTAATCCTAATAATATTATAAATGCGAAAGTTCGTATGTTTGTGTGTTTGGATGTTTGTTACACAATCACGCAAAAACGGATGAACGGATTTGAATTAAATTTATTGAAAAACATTTTAAAAATTTATTTAATTAATTAATTTATTATTTAAAGAATGTCAGACAGGATTACGATCCATTTGAAAGTAGGTGGCTACCGTAGCCTATTAACACAAGCGACGCACACAAGTGCACTGTGTCCTTATTAGGATTAAGGGCAAGTCATTAGAAAGACTATGTCATATCGAATGGTCGTAAGAATATAGTGAAGCTCATTTGACAATGACCTTTATGTCCATCCCTGGACCCTTGTTGACTATGCAAAACTATGCAAAAAAAAAAGATTTTTCATGAAACTATTGCAAAATTTAAATGTACATTCATTCATTTCGCTCAATTGAATGAAAAGTTCATAGCTAATCGATTAAATCGAATTGACTCTTTGTTATGTGTTCGCTATCGTATTGGTATTGAAATGACAGTATCAATACTCAATGTATTTCCGAAATTTAACATTACACCCGAGTTAATAATATTGGTCTTAATTTTATTATCTATCATATTATTTAATTGATCGCAGTTATTGTGTGCAAATCTGTTCAATAGTGATTTTCTCTAATGTTTAACGTACACCTTAATTTATTATTGTTGTTGATTTATTTATATATTTTAATATTATAAAGATATACAGTTTGTATGTTTGTTTGTATGTAGAAGGTATATAAGCGACATAAAAAAGTGTACAATGCGTTCCATAGTGATAGAAGGCTTGCTACTATGATTAAAAAAGCTTGCTTTTTGTTTTAGTGCGTGAGAAATGGATGGATGAACTCAAAATTTTTGATCTCAAAATCTCAGATTTTGAGTTCTATGAATATATAGGGAAAAAAAAATCTGCTCTTTCTTGTATAAAAATTATAAAACGTTTAATCAAAATCATTGAACGAATAGCTTCAATGAAAATTGCCTTCGTGGAAAAGTTAAGTGCAAACACTGATTTCCACTTCATACGATGGCACGAAATATCCGATCGCGTAATAATTTGAATTTTGAACATTTCAAACGCGAAATGAACTGCTTCAGTTATAGATGATAAATGTATTTGATTAAAGTTTCTATGAATTTAAATCATGTCATTATTATCGCGTATGGAAATTAAATGAAAATTTATCTTGTATAGTAAATGAAATAAAAAGATTCCATTCAAATTAGATTCGTGACGGAGCAAACTGCATTCAGCATTTCTTTATTTAAAATGAATAATAATACATTTTCGTTGGAGTCTATTTATTTGTTTTCTATTAATACGACCTTTCTATTTGCCTGTGACATTGTATTTTTTTCTGAATGAAATTGACACTATATCCTCAAGAATCTGACTTACTCCACCGAAACACCTTTTCTATATCCCTTACAAGTGTACGTGATACTCTGTTAAGTAGTTAAGGTGTGACAGGGTAACAAACAAACAAACTCATTTCGCATTTATAATATTATGTAAGTTATACATTGACGAAGTATAGGTACATATGGCCAGTTGATGATGATAGTAATAAAAAATTGTTAGAAATGTTTAATAACGTGATATATTTGATAGTTCGGTTGGACGGTGAACGCAACATAGTGTTGGCGTGAGGCCAAATGTTTAGAATCGTCTTTACGAGTAGATGGCCACTTCAAGATGTGGCTCAAGATTTAAGTGTTCATTTCGTATTAATATTGATTTTTCAACATTTTAAAGTATTGATTAATGTTTGTAGTATATAGTGGCTTTCTAAGACAATTACAAAATTCACATTCTCGACTTAGAGGTTAATAATTTTTATGCAAAAAGTCTGCAGACAGGTTGACATTATGTTTGATAGTAGGTTTTTTTGGCAAAAAAAGCCATAGGAATAGAAAATGCGCTACAAACCGGGATGAGAAGAGAATAGGAAAATGAGCTCTGATATTCCTTACAGACTAACCGAAACGCAACAGCACATGTGCTTCTTTTGCTTTCAGATGGGCCTAACAGTTTGTGACTGTAGTATACAGTACGCTGTACACTAGTTACAATTACAGTTAGAAACACTGTTTATTTTATTAAAAAAATAACTTTTTAAATAAATTTAAATTTAATCAATGTTTCAAAAGACTTCCCTTATCGGCATTTAAAGAACATTTTAGTGGATTTAATTAATTATTTAATTTAAGTAATAATTATTCTTTTAGATCACATTAATTGTTAGTATATGACTCAATTCGATAATATATTATATTTAATTGAATGTAATAAATAAATGCAACAATTTAATTTTCTACAAAATGAGAAATAAAATTTTATCATAAACTAACAAGGCGTGTTCACTTTTTAAATGCATAAGTTTAAGTTTTTTAAATTGTAAATCTCCTTACTTTATATTTTCTTAGAACAAATTTTCTATCTCACAGATTCAGGCTTCTCATCTTGATAAATTCGCTTCTGTCAATTGCACTATTAATATCGTTCAACATATCAAAAGAGTTTGCATAATGAGCATAAGAGCATAAGCTGATGGTTTCCGTTATCTATGAGCATAAGAGATGCATTAGAGTTAGATGTTACACCCTTTAAGTTTCTTATCTTTACAAATATCTACTTCAAAACTTTTAAAGAAAGTAGAACGGAACAAACGTGTTATTCTGATTCGGTTTTATTTGAATTGTAAACAAACTGAACTCAAACGTAAAGTTGTGGAATATGTACCGTACATATGCTTGTATCTCTTCATTTTAATAAGAAAACACAGACACGTTCAAGTTTTCCTGGCATGGATACGACAAACGGATTCGTGTGGAGAAACAAAGGAAAACAATTCAAAATAAAACGGGTATTACCGGCAAAGACGTAAAAACCCCTAAAGGTCTCCCCTACAAGAGTCTTTCGAAACAAATTCAGGCGGATAAGGGGACTTACGATGAATATATGTAGGAGATCTGTAACCGGTTAGCCGTTGCCGGAATAGGGAGAGGCTGAATTGGGGCTTGGCCCAAGTTACAGGACACCAGCTATAATAAAAAACTTGGTGCATTTAATAACTACTTATAAAAAAGTTTTATAAAATACATATTAAAACACATTTTTGTATAAAGTGTGTTTCAACCATTTTAAAGAGAATAAGTAATAAAAAGTTTTATTTTAAAATCTAACTATCTATTGAAACATAAATTAATTTTTAGATATGAAGAAAATATAAGTAAATAATTGACTGGCTGGAAATAAAACAAAAACAATAATATAAATTAGGAGGACAACAATTTCAGTCAAATTCTAACCTCTCAAAAATTAACTTAAGTAATAATTACATAAAATATGCAATAATTTATAATAAAATTGCACAGAGTAATAACTCTGTACATAAAACTATAGAATTGCTTGAATATCAATATTTTTTTATTGATGATTATTGATTTTTATTGACTGATTTTAATATAGTAAAATGTAATTAATATTTTTTTTATAAATTATAAATAGGAAATATTTTTTAGCAACATAATATTTATTTTATTAAACTATTTTTCAATATTATTATAGATATGATATAATTAACAGACTCTGTTGCACATATAAATGAAAACGCCTAGCACTTATATATTAGACCAAAGGCATTAGCCCGAAATTCAAATATCGCGGTGGCCGAGCGGCCGCGCACATTTTAGGCTTTCTATTTACTTTGATATGCACGCCGGGTACGTTTTAAGTGGTTCTGTTGTAGCCGCCATTACCAGTTCCTGTTCCTTTTGTCGTGCCCCCCTTTAATATTCATGATCACGACATATAACCACTAAAATCGTACCACAAAACTGCGTTAAAGGTAATGTTTATGACACCACTAAGCTACCAAAATCACCTATTCAATGCGATACAAAGTTGAACATCTTACATAAATGGTAATTGAAAGGCTAAAGTATCTTTGGTGCTTAGAACGAAAAAAAAAAATATAGCAATTTAGGCTAACTTAGAAAGTTTATGTGAATAAGTGGCTTTTGGGTTTGTGAAGTTGGTACAATTTTTCTTTATAATTCTTTGTATTGTATTTTATTATTGCATTTGTAATTATAAAATTATGGTATAAATAGGGGCAGAACATACCTAGTCCACGTTAAAATAAATACAATGTTTCAAAATGGCGAAATTAGTTTGATTTGTATGTAATTTTTGAAAATAACAAAACAAATTTTTAATATGAAGCAAGACTAAATGCGGTTAGTTTTAACAAACAGATTTTTTTTATGTTAAAATTGACTTTGTTTTTAAGTTTTGTGGTCTTTTTTTGTTTACAAAGTGTTTAGATTAATATTTAAATTACTTTGTTATATTTTTGGTTCCAAATAATCTTATTGTAAGAAATGTTGAGCGAGATAAAAATCAAGGTAAATTAGGATAAAAAAAAACGAATCAAACATTTGATTATATTAATATCGTTTATACTATATCTTGGATTATATAAATGCTATATTTGCGGTGGAATTTGCCATAAATTTTACTCTACTTTAAGCCTCGTCGTAAATTAATAATTAAATAAATCACTCTATTAGGTGAATGATAATAATCATACTAAACATTTTATCATAAAATGAAAGTAGGTACTGTTCGTATTCATAGTAAATCGTGTACATAATCTAGAGATATTAATTAAAATCCTACAGGAGTTTAAGCTGGGAGAGGGACACCAAACATTAAATCTACAGACCATTTCCAAATATTCCTGGAAATTTGTGATCAATCAATTCGGTCACAAACTCAATTCCCGGCTCAGGTACCTACTGTAGTGAAATCATGGATGCAGTTGCAAAGGACAAGTTAAACATTTGATATAACAATCTCAGTTTAACATTAATCTATAGACTTCGATATATCTATTAAAGCAATTATAATTTCATAATCGAAATGGCAACAAGCTGTCTTTGTGTAAAATCTATATTGGCAACTATCTGTGCCTTAAACTTCTTGTTTTACTATTGTTAACAAACTAGCAACTTATTTATGAAATAAAATGTATCTTTTTTGAAAATATAATCTATCAGTGATAACAAAACAGAAAAAAAAAACAGACAATAAATCTTTACATATTATAAAACAAAGTATTCCGCCGAGTCTGTCTGTCTGTCTGTTCGCAATAAACTCAAAAACTACTGCACGGATTTTCATGCTGTTTTCACCAATGGATAGAGTAGTTTTCGAGGAAGGTTTTAGTATATAATTTTCACGTGGGCGAAGTCGCGGGCACCAGCTAGTAATAAATAAACAAAGAGTCTTATAGACAAAAAAAAATTGTTATTTGATATTTGTTAACCAGTAAAACATACATATTAAGAAAAAAAATCGTGATTTATCTTCATAAATTTTAATTACTTTTTTTTATGTAAATGACCCTCAATATAATATTAATTTAAGTTTCTTAAGGAAAAAATATATTTACCAATATAAAATCTGTACAAAAACTGACTACGATTACTTAGGTGTGGCAAATATTAGTTAAATCTTCCAATAAGGCATTACATAATCCAGTTTTTGTTAATTGCATAACAAAAACTTAACAAAATTGACTAAAAATGTGATAAATAATATTGATTTATCACATTTTTAGTCAATTTCAAAGGTAGGTCTCGTTTTGGCTATCAAAAAATGTCCAAATAAAAAATCCGGGCCTTGCCTAAAATTGCATAAGCATAAATTATTTTACTAGAGCTACATTTTGAAGTAACGAACTGTGAGTGCACTTAATTTTTCATAGCTAGATTAATCCATCTAAAAACTCTTCAGTTAGTTCCCCGACCCACTAACGAACGAGTTAATATTACTTGATTTGAAAATTAGTAAAAACTCTGTGACATAACACATCACTTTTGATCCCAAAATACTGATTGGGTCTTCTTTGACTTTGATAAATATTTTTAAAATTTTGATCAACATATTATTTTGATCAACATTTTTATTTTTAATCTATTCAATTACGCTATGTTTAAAATTAAGTATAGTTAAAAAAAAAAACATTTATTATACTAATTGGTTGTTAATTAAGAAAAATACCTACGATTAATTTTATTAAAAACAAAATAAAGCATTATCAATATTTTGTCACTTTTTCGTTGAGAATTTATATATTTACGTACAAAAAGTAGTAAAGATAAGTATGGAAATTACAATTTATTATAGAGAAAACTATTTTCACAAATACTCTTTAGACAAGTACTTTTCGTTGTACTCGTAAGGAACACTCTAGACAGAAATCGTAAGATAAAATAAAACACCTTATTTTCACTGAGACGAGCGCTTTGATACTTCATTCAAAAGAATATTTATTATTATTCAAACAATGATATATACCCAAGTGAAAGCAGATAAGCCATTAACTCACGCATTTTGAAGACTTAAAATACTCCCAATTGGAATATTATCTCTATTAACAAGGCGCAGCGGCATTTGTGATGGGTAATTGCTTGACAGGAATTTTCTTAACTTTTACTTATCATTTAAGTGTATTAGTGTATTTAAGTGTATTGTTTTATTTTATTATATTTTATTCTTGTTATTTAGATATAGTTATAACAGTTTATTTGCCTTTGATTTTGATCTTTGTTTGCTCTCAGTTATTTATTGTTTAGTTTAGTTGCCATGCGTGTGTTATCGATCGTCTCAATTTCTAGTTTGTAGTTTATTTGTGTACGCATTAAAATTTGCCTTATGTTACCTATATCTATTGTAAGTTTTTTGTTTGTGCTGTTGGTGTACCTTTTGGAAAATAAATAAATAAATAATTAGTGTTACTTATGTTATGTTTACTATGTTACTATATACACGGTGTTCTGTACTATAACACATATGCTGCTTTGTTTCGGTGCGACAATAAAGGTCAACAAGTCTCCTTCTCCTGTCCTCTGTTTTCCAGTAACCTTACTTGGCGTTGCTTTTGTTAAACTATCTTGTGAAATATCAGCCTATTTGTTACATGCTTTCATAAAAAAATTACGATTGTGTAACTAAACCTTGGCTAAAACGAAAGGTTTGAAAAAAAGTCTGAAAACATAACCATATGCCACTACTATGAAGATAATATATCCTTTGTTGATTGTTGTCATAGAATATATCACTGTACTCAACTATTAGAATATCAACGGAGGAAAAGTTTATTGAATTTTTCCGTGTCTTACAAATGGCTAGAGCGTGAGAAACTGTGTGTGAAATCATAAATTATTCTATCCCATTCTACTTTTATTCGTCAATGTCGTGGAGTAGTTACTTATGTAAGAAAGAGTAATATATTTTAATAATAACTCTTCATAGCGATCTCGCAATATTTCAAAGCATAAATAAAACATATTACATAATTTAGTTCCCAGTTTAAATCTCATATTTTGAAGTCACATAATTAAATCCAGGGCCGTACTCAAACGCGGTAGGCGGCAAGCACTTTGGCGCACCAACCTCATATTTCGCATATTCCGCGGTAGCGATAGATGTGGGGTAGCGGTAGTGTCGTTACAGGTGGCGAGGCGAAAAGGCGCGGGTTGATTTTGTAATTCAAATCCGGCTCAGGCGTGGAGTCCATTTCGAATACTGCGTACGAAATTCGAAATCGAATTTACCTTACACCGCCATCTGTGAGAAACTTATGGAACTCACAGATAATATTTAAAATAAGTATTAAACCAACTGTCAGTTCCATAAAATTCTCACAGATGGCGGTGTAAGGTAATTTATCTCTTTCTCATATAATAAACATATAATTTTTAATAAAAAATACTATACATTTAGATAAAAACTATCTATCTTTTAAGTTGGACACATAGTTACGAAGTTTTATCAAAATCGGTTCAGTATTTTAGGAGTTCATCTAGGATACACAACGTGACACGTAATTTTTATATATTATAAATATTTTAAAAAATTGGTTCACAATATAGAAATATTGAAACTAATATTCTTACTTAACTACAAGCTAAAGTACTGTTTTTTTTTTTTTTTTTTTTATATATTTCTTTATTATTTTGTGTATTTTATTTTACTAACTTTAATTTAGCTAAAATAAGTGAGAACTAAAATGAAAGAACGTTCTTAATTTTCGCCTCGCAAATCGCATTTTTTTGTATACCACGTTAAACCCCGACTCCCAGGTACCGTGTTAAGGCGATGCTGATATTTAAATGCGGAATATTAGATTGGAGAAAATATAGCTCCCTAATAAAACGGGAAAGGAAAAATGTACGGAACACTGTTTATGTATTCGTTGACGCGAATACATTCAAACACTGGATTATGAACATGTTTATGAAGAATTTTCTTGCGTACGAGGGTATCTGATTAAAATGTTTTATTTGAATGGTAAGTATGGGGAAAAAAAGCTTTTATATTGTACTAGATTGTGCCCGCGACTTCTTCCCTATCGAGCCCGGGACAGAGCGCTAAGGCAAGCACCCTAACCACTCCAAATCCAATAGGCTCGTCACATACGTCTGGTCCTAATATAATAATTATTATACTAGGGGTGTTCAATAAAAAGTGGGAATGACAGACGCAGTTATCTTGTAATACAACTTATTTTATTTTTCAACATAGTCACATTTTAAGTTAATACACTTGATATATAATAATTTACACAAACTTTTCTCGTTTATCGATGGTTCCACTCAATGAATTTTATGTGAAAAACCACATAAAATCCATTGAGGGGTTAAGAAGAAGTTTGCGGCGAAACAGACGGAGGCGGACGCCAACTTTATATAACACTTAACTAGCTGATGCTCGCGACTTAGTTCGCTTGGACTTCATCTCAACATACATTTTGGATGTTAAGTCTTTAAATTTGCTTTCATAGTGAGAGGAAATTCAGAAAACTATCATCTACAATCAAAATTTAATTACACCACTCGATAATGAGAACTGGTTTACATTGACCCATGTCCTTCCGGCCGCCATCACAACTGAATTCCGTAACCAGGAGCGATAGAAGAATTACCTTTCTTTATCCGCAACTGGTTGCGATAGAAGAACTTTGTTTCTTTGTCCGCAATTAGACGTCATGGTAATAAAGTTTCACAACCAGTTCATGCAATTGATGAAAGTAAAAATTGTATAACGCCATTAATTTCCGCTTTGATGTGTATGTGTAGCTATAAGATTTTATTAATTTAATTAAGACAACCATTCCTTCTTGGTCACCTATTAAAATAGCATTAGACTTCTAACTCGCTGCAATTAAGAAATAATATTTAGAGGATGCTACTTGTATATGCTACTTGTAAATAAATGATTTAAATTTGAATTTAAGGGATCAAATATTTTTTTTTGGTATATATGGTATATTCGAATTCGTTGGATATATACATATAAAACGCTCAGAGAAAATATAACTTCGTAACGTACATGTACGAGTTCACCTAAAATAACAAGGTCGTGTCCACGACACAGCCACAACCCCTTTTTTAATTAATATTAAATTTGTATACCCGTGTTATATATAACAGTTATCAACCAGATACTTTTTATTTCATCGGTCATAAATAAATTTTTATTTTTTTATGATATAAAATACGAAATCCATTTAAGTAGGTACTCAAATGTACTTTAGGGGCAGGAATCAGATGAATGTAATCGTTCCGAGTGGCCAATCGCATTAGCCGGCGGCATAGGAAATTTTATATGTGGTCCGCGTGAAATTCAAATAATGTGGCCTTAACACCACCGACGTTTTACAACGTACCGCGATAGAATGTAAAATAGGTGAAATATCAAAGTTGGGTGGTATAACAAGAAAAACACATTTGTGGGTAGAAACTTTTGCATTTGGAAGTGAAGGTTGAATAGGCCGGCCGTGCTATGTCGAACACTTTATGCCCCAGTTTGATGACTCGATTTCGCAACGTTATTGAATCCAACCCTGGATTAATTGAATTTGCAAGTTAGCTACAATGAGAGACCGACAGAAGGGTCTGTCCGAGTATGAATGGACCCAAAAATGTATTCTACCAAAATTTGACCATTGAAATAGATAAATGTTTTTTGATTGAATCAAATATATATTGGCATTGAATCCTACTAACAAAATTTGTGAGGATGTATAATTGTTTGTTATATACTATTTCATGCAAAAACGGCTCAACGGATTTGGATGGAATTTAGTACACATATAGTTTACTACCTAGATTAACATTATAACCTGGAAAATTTTTAGGTTTCTATGGTATTTTAAAAAACAAACTACAGCGCAAACGGAGTTGAACGTTGCTTCTGCTTTATTCTGAGCTTTGAATACAAAAAAAATTAACTCCTTTCGAATAAAATCTGATATCCATACAACGGAAAGTTGCAAGTGCTGCAATCGTCACGGATCGCCAGAGAAGCCGTAATAAAAGTGAACGGAATATCGATTATCGCGATCGTTCAGGCGGTACGGTAGTTGCAATCGCATCGATAAATCACTCCGAGTCGGGGAGACTCGAATAAGGTCGTGGAGAACGAATGAGTGCATTGTCGCGTGCATTCGCAGCTTCAGTTGCGAAAGATGCAATGCTTACTAGGGTACTGATAAAATCTATTACCAACATTACATAGAATGCTTTACAGGGATCGTCGATAGATAGTCTATAGAGTATCCATTCATGGTTATAACTAAGTCAGATTCTTTCTAGATAAAAGAAGTTTGACAAAATATATTTCTACTATTCTATACTTATAAAATTGTGTGTCCTGATTGACTATTAATAGCCAAAACTACTGAGTCTACCAAGCTGAAATTTGTAACGTAGGTATAATTTACTTAAAGCGTTAAAATGTAATGCAGAAAATTTCAACTCCGTGCGAAGCCGGGAGCGGGGTAAACACCTTAGGTATTCAACTTACTAATCCGCCTGCTTATATAGGTAACTTTCGTTCGTCTACGGATCTCCTCGTCCCTGATTCGATCTCGCAGTATAACCCCGAGCTAAATACTATTAATAATATTGAATAACTATTACTAATTTTAGAATTAACTTAATGTGTTCTCATGACTACTTCCAACACTTTTCTGTTCCTCATATTTTGTTGGACACTAAAAATTCCGGCGTAGAGAAAACTTTCTTCCTTGACAATAATTACAAAGACAGAGTTGAAAAAAAAAAAAACACAAAAAGTACAAAGAAAAGAACAAAACAGTATTTAATAGAATTTTAACATTCGTGTGTGACATTCGGGACAAAAACGAAGCCCAACATAAAATGCCACAACATTTTACCCGCATCTAACAGAAAAGAAAACAACCCGTAACTAACTCAATGCGGGGCAATTCACTTAATCCGTGCACTATCTCAGTATAACTAATGGCAGTATGTGCACCTACTTTAAAGATTAATCCGACAGGGTTAGAACACTATCGATAGAGACACATTATCTTTTAAAATATAATATATTAATTAATCTCGATAAAATTTAGTTAACACTTATTTTTAGTGCGACATATTAAGTTCTTTTTCTTCATGGTGACTCGCCATAAATTGCACAGCTTTTTGAAATATTCTTAGCTATATAATATCGTTACTGCAGTCACCCAATTATCTTTGCGAGTACCATTGGTCTATTTGTCAAGCCTGTTCGGGATTCATATTATGTGTAATGAGACATACATAGATACTATTCTCCATCAACAATTCGCGATATCTCAAAAACTACTGAACGGATTTTCAGGTTTCACTAATGGATAGAGTTGAACTAGGAAGTCCCGGCCACCCGTGCAAAGCCGGAAGCGGGTCACTAGTGTGATATAAATTAATCTTATTATAAATTCGTTACTGTAATGATGCGTTTAACTTATATTTTCAGAAACGTTTGAGTTTGCAGAAATGTAAATTAATACCTACCCTACCTATGCATTGTTAGGAATATCTGAAGTTTCTCTACCGTATGTCGTGACCGTGATATCCACGATATATTCCGTGCTCCTGGTGAAATGGAGCGTGCGATCAGTACCTTTACCATGAGTTTACAATGACTGCAATCGCTAGCGAAAGCGTAAAAACAGTTGACAGTTTTTCATATAAATGTTTTACCCTCTCGCTAGCGAGTGCGGTGATTGTAAACTCATCGTAAAGGTACAGTTTACCATGAGTTATAATGACCGTAATCGCTAGCGAGAGCGTAAAATATTTATATGGAATATTGTCAATTTGACATTGACAGTTGACAGTTTTTCATATAAATGTTTTACGCTCTCGCTAGCGAGTGTGGTCATTGTAAACTCATGGTAAAGGTACTGAACACGGAAACGGTTCGGGCAGTTGTCGTGCGGTGTCCAAACTCGCGATAACTCTCCCAACAACAAGTCGGATGTTATTTCTACTGTCGTCTACGTCCAACGTCTACGCGTGGACCATTTAAATACCAGAATGCAAATGAGGTTAGCAACATTTCGAAAATCCGTACAGAATTAAATTTATGCAATTACTGGCTAATGCCTGTGACTCCGTCCGCGTTGAAAAATGAAAAACATTGGTCTAGACAAAAAAAAAGAAAGCAGGCGATGAGCCTGCTTGCGCGTATAGCATATTTTACTATCCGGAATATTAAAATGATATGGGTGAGGGCCACTGTCTAAACGTCTTCTTGCAAGAACAAATAGTCCATTCTATTCTGAATACTAAGCGATCAAAATACGTTTACGTTATCGCACACCCGTATCAACACTTAATTTTTTCCATCTTCCTAAAAACATCAATCACTCCATTCTCCTCCTTAAGCCTTAGGAATCAACGACGGTATTCGCTTATCAGTCGTCAATCAAGCGCCGACTTCACGACGGATGTGTTGACAGACTGACAGACAAAAGGATTACCTTCCGACAAATGTACGTACCCGAATGGAGGCATGCAGAAAACGTTTTTAGAATTAATAAAAAATTGCTTCGCGCGAAGATTTAGTGCTGCTTTTATTGTAGATTCCATCGAAACTTGAATAAAAATATATTTATTTCTTACTAGCTGTTGCACGCGACTTCAACAGCGTAGCTTTATAAAATATAGTCTATGTTACTCGCTGGTAATGTAGCTTTCCATAGGTGAAAGAATTTTTAAAATCGGTTCAGTAGTTTTTGAGTTTATTCATTACAAACATACAAATTTTCTCTTTTTATAATATTAGTATAGATTTGTGCATTATCTGTTGCCTACTGCTCCGCTCGTACCAACTATTAAAGTATTAAGTAACATTGTTTCTTAAAGTATAAATCAAGACATCTTTAATAGCCTTTTTATAAATCAAAATAATTTATACCTACTTAACTAGTGACCCGCCCCCGGTTATACAAGTTGCAATTTTACCTCCAAATCATATAAAGGAACGTCCTTCGTTTATCTCTCTTACCTTTAGTGAAAACTGTATCAAAATCCGTTGGATGGCTTAGTAGAAGAAACAGACAGAAGCGGACAGCGACCTTATTTTATAATAATTATTTATATTTATATATATGTAGATATATATATTATAAAGATATGAATTTCATTTGTTTATTTATTTACTGATATTTAGATGTCCCTAAAACAACAGAAATAGCTTTTAAAAACTTTACTAGCAGATATATAAAAAACTCAATAAAGGAGAACAAAAAAAAACTCTTTTTTGTTTTATCAGCTTGTTATTAAATTCAAGTGCAAAGTGTAGTTTTCATATATGAAGCAATATATCGTGTTTTTCAAAATAAATAATTGTTAATTAACACAGCCAGCTAGAGCTATATTCGCTTTCATCATCAGCATGGATTTACATGAAGAAATTATATTTACGTAAATTAGGTACAATTAGTATGCACACAACATCGTGGCGTCACATGTTGCTTAGCTGTTCTTCATAAGAATATATTAAAAGAGAACTTAAAAAGTTTCACAGAATAATTTTTATAAGTAATTATACTTCAATTTACATTGAAATTTTCATACTTCATAAACGATTAATAGTAATTAATTCATGATAAGGAAACTAGCTATACCCGCAATTTCGTACGCTCTATTTTGTTGAAAATCCCTCAAAAACCTAACATTTTTCCGGGATAAAAAGTACCCTATATGTTAATCCAAGTAATAAACTATCTGTGCACCAATTTTCATCCAAATCCGTTAAGCTGTTTCTGAGATTAGCGTGCACAAAAGCACATTTAAACAGTCAAAAAAAAAATTCAAAACTAAACTTACTATTCGGATTAAATATTGTTTCATCATCATCATTATGTTTTACGGAACGCTAGCTATAAGGATATTGGGAAAGACTACTATCCTGCTCAGTAGACTAGACTAGACAATAAAAAGGGACTTTACTTTTTAAATTTAAATAAGAAGTAATGAAAATATTAAAAAAAAAAAACACAAAATATAAATAAGAGCGAGGATAATAATAATAATATAAATAAGTGTGCAGAAGTTGGTGATTTCGTGAATATATTTTACATAGAAAGGGGAGAAAAATCATTTCGTATTCGTTAAAATATAAATATTGCCCACGCATTAGCCGAAAAAAATTGTAGGATCCACAAAAAGCTTGTACGGTATGAGGGGAGAAGCTATTATAAATCTTCATAATATTGCCATAGGAGCGAGTTTTGGAACTTTTCTGTTCCGAATACGCTCCGTAAGTGGGCTGTAAGTCATCGGTGCTTGTACAGGGGTTGTAACAACGCCACTATATGTTCTCGAATTCAATTTTTTTTTTGTTATAATAAGTTTCTGGCAAGCTATTGGTCTTCTTACTAATAGACGGATATAGAAATATAAGATGTTGTTTGAGAATAGGCTAAAGATTCCTCGAGGGGTATATAAATTCTCTGACAATTGACGATTCTGATAGAAACTAAGGTTTTTGGGTGACAAAAAAAAAGGAAAGATAATAAAGCGACTAAGATATTGCAAAAGTTCAATTGGTAGTTCAATAAGTCTC
The DNA here is from genome assembly GCA_944738685.1 of Synanthedon myopaeformis. Taxonomy (NCBI): domain Eukaryota; kingdom Metazoa; phylum Arthropoda; class Insecta; order Lepidoptera; family Sesiidae; genus Synanthedon; species Synanthedon myopaeformis. The sequence continues at coordinate 9,933,393 of OX122919.1, forward strand.
TAATGCCAGTAGTGGCACGGCTTACTGCGGCTTAAATTAGGAAGCACATTTGACGGCAGTACAGCATGTGTTCTGTTATGTTTGAGTGAGTAGATACTATCAGCGTTGGTCTGAAATACGGCTGCGTTGGCAGGAGGAGAAGGAAGAGCCTCGGAGGCCGGATGAAGTCGCTTGGATGTTGGCGAAGACTGATAACTGGACTTCAATGGCGGGGTTTGTGAGGGAGATGTAGCTGCGGACAGCAGCTAGGAGGGCCTCGTACCGCGAAGTAATGTTAATGCGGTCCCGTGGTACTAGGTACTAGAGAGGGGAGGTTTTTAGTGAGTAGGGGAAGTTTTATAGGGACCTCATTTACTGACAAACGACATTTAAGGTCGATGTAAAACTTTAGAAATTATGTTTGTTATTTTTACAAAAATAATTTAAGTAAAAAGTTAATATTTAAGTAAAAACTTTTTGGCTAAATGTGAGTCCAGTGAGAATAACGACTGGTTTCTGACATAACGTTTGGATGTAAAAGCAATACAAACATTTAGTTTTAAGAAAATTACTAAGACTGTTCGAATTTTCTTAGTAGGGTCCATGATAGATGCGTGTCGCCAACTATTTCAGTTGGGGGTTGCTTGAAATATAACACCAATGAGTAACTCGAAAAGGTAACGACAAGGTGAAAGGGTAGTTTGTTTGGAAATAAGAAATCTGTGTCATAAAGCAACTATAGCAATGATGACATTCAATTGGACATAAATTATTATTATGTGGTGATAATAATTTATGTCCAATCTTTTGTACTTGTAATAATAATTGTACCAATATGCGCCTTATTGATTGATTAAGATTGAAGGTATGTCAAGAAGACGTATGCAAAGGAACCGAAAAACTAGCAAAGAAAATATCTAAATGTATGTACCTGTTATCTAAATGTTTCCTACTGAAAATATTATATAAAAATTTATATAAAAAATATTTAGATTAGTGTTAAATCGACAGTTCACCTAATAATATGCTAGCGACAAAATCTGTTAATATAATTTTATAAAAATAAGTATTCGCCCAAAGATCAAAATCTCCACTTATCAAATGGTCGAAATTGTGAGGAAGAAAACTGTCGATAGCTATGAATGAAAAAACCTTCTATGAAAAATTTCAAACACCAAAATGGAAATTCTTTTTTTAAAATACAAATATAAACTACAGCCTGCGCTACAGTCTTTACAGTTGCAGTTCCTGAAATAACTAGTGAATTTGATTGGCTTACTCAAAAAATGATTTTAAAACCACAATTTCTCTGCGTTTTAAAACCCCAATATGCAATAGGATTTAAAATTACAAAATCAGTGAAAACATAGACCTAAATAACCTCAATAGTTTTCAGTCAAATAAAAACAAATCAAAGGATCTCGTTGTGAGCAGATATTGGATTTGCAAAAGATTTTTATATACATATAAATGTTTTTTATAAATTACATTTTTACTTGAACGATTGGAAATCATGATCAGGTTATATTCCTTATATATATCCAGGTTATATACAATCATTCAGGTTATATTCCTTTGAGTCAGCCTAGATTCTAGATCAATGGCTAGGTAAACAAAACTAGTGTCATTTACCCCACACTTCGGTCTAGGTATACTCACATAAGTGTAAAGTGGACATTTATCGCCGCCACCACTAATGGAGCGAAACTATCGGCGGCAGTAAATTTCACTTTGCGGTATACACTTTAAACAGTAATGTAGACATTGCACCATGCTTAGGTAATTTTCTGTAACAACGCCCGGATAAATGGGGTGTACTGTGTACCTAATATGTTTTACAACAAAGGCCAATTCTGTGTAAACATAAAGTTCATTTGATCATAATATCGCCAAACTACGAATAACAATACGAGCACTACTCTAGGATTAATCAAACACACATAAAAGGGTTTAAAAAGCCATTGTAATATCAACCGACTATACTGCCATCAGTCAACTTAGGATTCTAAAGCTGAGTATTAATTCAAATTGTTATTAATTATTGCTTTGCCTATTTTCGAATCCACAAAGACTACTAAGGAATAAAACTTTATTTTAAAAGCAGTACATTGTTTCAGAAAAACATAAAATTATCAGAGGGCTGAAGCGAGTAAAGGCTAAGCAAATTTCGCATTGAAAGTAAAATTTTAAAAACTTTACCTTCGACATTGAATAGGGCCTCTTTCACCATGTGTCAAGTAGGCTATCAGCCATTTAAAGTCACCGGTAACCAGGAATGATGGAGATGATATACCTTTGTTTGTACGGTAAAAGTCCCAAACATTAAAAAGAAAATAATAAAAAAAAATCGCCTATCAAAGGATCCAGTAAACCGAGTGCATAATTTAATAAAACATAAAATTATTTCTAAAGGTAACTAATCAACTCTTTACTTGTAGTTAGCCCTTATTCTAATTAAGCCTCCAAGTACGAGTAGAACCAAGAAAATATAATATATCTTTATTGTATCTTGGAGGTTTGATTGATTGCTGTCGAATAGCATTAGTTATTTTTCGTTTAATTATTGCTTCAATAATATTTATTGCAAGTTCAGAGCTTACTTTACCCAGGTATATTCCTTTTATTAATGCATCTTTGGTTAAATTGGTTGAAGCGGTTTGTTGTTTATATTTTTGGCAGCGATTTTTAGTATTTATTGACGTTGTTGAAATGTAATTTTTTTAAAACTATATCTATTCAGTTTCAAAGGTTTAGAAATTCTAACGTATCGTTGCGGCGATAGCTATTAGAAAATATAGAAAGCGCTCAAAAACTCCCAACTTTAGATGGAAAACCGCAAAAAATCTTGCTAAATTAAATTCGGCAGGCGCGAATACGAAGGGATGTTCTGTTCCTATAATTTTCCAAAAAAATCTCCCCATCATACGACTTTTTGTCAGTACCAGTCATTACTTTGATCGTCAAATATCTGTGGGAAGTTAAGTCATTATCCACAATTGGATTGCTAGAATTAAGATCTTGTGAAATTTTCACGGTGTAAGCTTAAAACAGTGAGGAATGTGCAAATTTACAAATGTACATATTTTGTTTCAGACGAAATGTGGATTCCACAAGTCTAATAAAAAAAAAATAAGAATAATAATTTATACAACATTTACGAGCAATTGTTTAACTGAAAAAAATATTATTTAAGGTGAGGACTTTGCAGAAATGTATTATTTTTTGTCGCCTAGTTTTATTTCTTATGAGTAAAACTATAAGTTAGATAAAGATACAGTGCTCAACAGAGTATATTTTTAAAAAAAAGTTTGAGACTTAAGTTAAGTTAAGTTAAAAGAAATATACTTAAGTAGCGGATTAAAACTTTAGCACAGGTACTCCGCTTTAATCGGCTAGTTTTTTCTTTTTTTTTTTTAATTTTATTTTATTAATTATTTTAATAAATAAACATAATTAATAGAACTTGACAACTGTTTTCAATTTACTGTGATACTATCCGCCGTGAGCTGAGGTCGGCGATTTCAGATTAATGGTGATACGCGAGCATCCGTAAAAGACGCAAATTAATGGAGTCTACGAAATGAAGTTAGGCACGGATCAAAGCCTAGAAAATCAACTCGGTCGGATGGAAGTTACAAATTGTGTTATCATTCGAATAGATGTTGAAATATTTCTTGTGGACAGCGTTACTTTAGTAGTCAAGCATTAATTAAAGCGACACTTAAATCCATATTGATATATTGTATTTGTAAGATAAGTCTAAAAATTACTAACTTAGGTATTTTTGTTTGTCTGGACTTATTTTAAGAAAAACTTATGAATTAATTTTAACGGAACATTCATCGCTACTTAGAATAACAAAAGAAAGTATCCCGTATACATTTAAGGCTTCAGAATATAAATTTAGCAAAATAGAATATAAGTAGCAAAATAAGTAATAAATACATTGTTATACAGTTACAATAACACAATTAATTTGTGAAATTTACAGTTTGAAAATATTTTTGATTTTATTACTTTTTATGTTGTGTAAATTTATATTTGATAAAACATAATGCATATTAATGGTATTTAAGAACTAATCTGAAATATCTGTTTTAACTTTGTTTATAATTATTGTTATATTATTGCAGCTTCAGACGAATGCGTAACATTTAGGCAATGTATATTTTATGTATAATATCGACAGGAAATATGTTTTTTTAACATTACGGAAAACCTAAAATAAGAACTGTCCAATTGAAATTAAATTATTGTATTAAGTATATAAATACAAATTTCAAGTGAGAAATCCCGAAATAGAATTCAATACTTCAACATGAATATTTTATACTTAATATTAACTCACATCGAATTCTATTGTAGTTGGTCGAATTCTATTCAATATCCATTCCTTTTAAAAATATTTTTATACTAGCTGGAGCTCGCGACTTCGTCCGCGTTAAAAAACAAAAAAATGTATCACTTGAGAAAATGTATGAGTAAATATGACATCTTTATGCTATGACGACAGTGGTGCCACCAATTTTTTATATTTTTAAATGGGAACAGTACCTACAATTTTTTTCAAAGAACGGTACTCTGTGTCCTTTCCTGTATCCCTGACGTGTATGCAAAAAATTATGATGGTCGGATAAATAGTGAAGGCGACAGAAAGATAGACAGATATACTTTCACACTTATAATATTATAAGTATGGATGCTCAGACGGAATACTCAACAGTGTTACATTATATACACGATATATATTAGATAACAGGCTCGCTGCGAACCATCGTAATTTATAACTGTACCATATTGACGAGTAATCTGGGTTCGACCTTTTCACAAAGTTCAAAAGTACCCCAGACCCATAACTTTGTTATCTGTTGAAGCAAACACAATGGATATCTTGCTTATAAATATATTAACAACCACTATCAACTAATAATGTTTTGAGTGCTTTCTTTATATAAAAGGTTTGAAGGATAATGTTGCATTCCCACAGCTTATACCACAGATAGGAATACAATCTTACAAAATAGCTAAAAATGATAGTATTTAACTTAATTTGTATTATTATTAATATCTAAACAAAAACTAAGCTGATTGTTGGCAAATCTATGAAACAATAATTAAAACATATTGTTAAGTTGCGTATACACTATAGGACTAAATCGAGTATGTAAAGACGCTGACAAAATGTACTTACTTATATGAAACAGAGTTGACTTAGTGTCTGTTTATGACTGCACATGAATGTAAATGAATGCAAATTAAAGAATAGGAAATAACCAACTGTTTATTTTTAATACGGTGACAGGTTTAAAAGGACGAAAGGTTAGAATACAAAAGGAAAATCTACTTTCAGAGGCGATTTCTCCTAAATTAAATCTCCGGTTTGTTCCATTGCATTGCATTCTATTTTTTTAATTAGAAGATATAATGCTTTTTTAATTGTCCAATAGCAGAGTTTGATCTTAAATGTTTATGATTTGTGGTTGGATGATTTAATAAATGCCTACTGTAAAACTATTGTTTTTTAATCCTACCTCCAAACTTGTAGTAAAAAGTAAATAAGACTCATCTGTGCAGAAGCATAGATGAGTCCTATTGGTCTATACAGTCTACACGTATAGTCTGTATAGAAGGTCTGGCAATATTATTATCACATATACTTACACCTGTTAAGTGAATATGGTGCTATATGTTCGTGTGTAAACAGTAATATAAAAACCTATGTTATTACAATTACAACATAAAAGAACAATGCAAATTGTGCTGTGTCACGGAACCCATCAAAACGTAAACCTTAAACATATTTGCATAGTAATTCATACTTATTAGGGTTCAGCAGAGCCGTCGTAAAAACTTGCTACACGTCCGTTCGCCGAAAGGTTACGTAAATTTTGTATTTTATTTCTGATTTCAGGGGATACATAAGAGAAAATGTGATGTCAGAGGGATTGTAAATCGGATTGTTATTTTATTTCTATTCTATAATAAGATTTTACTGCGACATCTTTGTCTAAAAGGCTAATGATATGTTTGTACGATTTACAACATTTATCAAGAATCTGTTCCCATTCTCGATTACATGTTATTTTTGGCAATAATATATATTAATTTTGATCTGTATCGTTTTTAATTGTCATTTTACTGTAGTTTTTTTTTAATTATTAATTGATACCAAATGATTTATGGTAGGAAGTGACTTTTAAATATTTTTGCCAATTCAGGCTAATTTTGAGAAGAATTGCATGCAATTGCATATCAACTTTTTTGAAATTTTCACAATTTTTAATATTTAGTTAAATAATTTGATAATAGACGGGCTTGTATAAAGTGAGTGTTAAGAGCTTCATTGTTTTACAATACTCGTAATATAGCTCTGGTTTCTTATTTCTTTTCATACTATTTATTGCTTCTATTTAGCGATCTTATTCGCTCAGATTAGATGGTAACACTTAATGTTACCATGTGAAAAAAAATATTATGGATATATTATACAAAATATATTACGGCTATAAAAAGGTAGGAATGTTGTCCATAAATCACAGCCGAAAGTCACGGACTATTTACGAAGAAATAAACAGTTTAATGTTGCATATATTTCTCATTGTTGCCGTAAGTTTCGGCGAAATTCGTCATAAAAAGACACTATCTCGTTTGGCGATTTCAGAGTAATAAATAAGCCAGTGGCGCACATATTTCTTGGTGGCGATCTGCACTGTATAAGAGAATACAGTATGTCATCACAGTGGTATTAGAGAAACACTAAATCTTAAATGTTCTAAATAAAAAAACAGGTTTTCTTTAGTGAAATAACATATTTTAATTAAGAAAAAGTAATACAGAAACATGGTAGTTTTATAGTCATTTATATGACATTTACTTAGATAAGAGTTAATCATTCCCAAGAAATGGAATCAATAGAGTATATTGATCAAGCAATAAAGTACATTGAAGAATCGTTTTCCATACCAACTAGGCAGTGAAAATGGGAATTTGTCTCAGTGCGTTAGCAGTTTCATTGCCAATTTTTTGGCTTGTGAGTTTGTGAGTTTTTTAGGTTACTGTTGGTCTGCCTTATGAATCAGAGTTTTAAAATTCAAATAAAGACACCCTAATGGCGCCTGCGCACGCGGCCAAGCGCTTTGTATGAATGCAAGTGAAACCTGTCTAAATTAATTAGTTAAAAAGAAATTAAGGCCTAGTGTGTACCTACACTTCGGCACAAAAAGTCGGCAACAAAATAGGCTTAGTCTATAACATGACGCACCATAAAATTTTACCATAAATAGCGAAGCTAATGCAATATGAAAAAAAAAATCTCAAGATTTGATTAGGTTTAATAAATAAAATATAGTCTCAAATTAAGTTATATTATTTTTTCCCGTTGATAGCCAGGGAATTCATAACACAAATAAATATATAACAGTATTAGATAATTTTTATAATACTTGGCATGTATTTTTAAAGATTTTGCCAAGCTTCTCCGCTGTTATTGTTATACTGTGTCCACATATTTCTTGGTCTCGACCTGCGACTGAACGAGGGAATGGCGATGATTTATTCGCACGCGAATGCCTCTATTTTACAATCTTTTTGTCCTTTCCCGGCGACACTTGTTTGAAAAATGGACTCAGAAATATTTGTTTATATTTGAAATGAAATCTGTTTCAATCAAAATATGAAACCCAAGCCTTTAAATAGGTTAGGCTTATCGTAACTAATTCTTCTGATTAGTTATAACATGGTTTGTAATAGAAACGAAGTACACTCTGTTAGGGTCATACAAAATAAAAAATAAAATAATAATGGACATAAGAATTTTTATTAATAACGAACATTGTAAACTATTGATGGAAGTGTCAAATGGTAGAAGTGTTAGCAAACAACATAAGATAAACGAATAAGTAAATGTACTAAACTTAAAGCCTTGATATAAAATTTTATGTTCAAATGGAAATTTTAAACATTTTAATTAACAATTATAATATAAAGGCATTATATTTTTGCTAATTTGTTTTAATTAACTAACACAAAATTTTGAAACTTTTCTTTATCCTCTAAAGATTAAAAAATAAATTAACTATAAACGTCAGTCGCGGTTGTAATTACATTGGTTCCAATAAAGCAGTTATAAAATTTTCTTTTTTTTTTTTAAGTGGACAGTTATTTTGTCGGTGGAGATTTAAAGCAAGTGAACTGAATTTTGAAAATAGAAAGTGCCAGCAACCGTGTGCGAGTAAAAGCAAAATAACCGACGGTCAAATTTCACGCTGCATGGAAAAACTATTTTATGGCTTCTATTTTTTTGCACATTGTTCTGAGTTACGTTCAAAGGGTATTGAATTATTTCTAGAAAATACGAGGTCGTATTTTGCCTGAAATTAACGGGCGGCGAGCGTTATTTTCCTCTTAAAAATATTATAGGATTGAAATTTAATAGCAGCTGCCGGATAAATGGCAATTCGCTTTTGTTTAATTATTTTCCTTAATGATATTGGAACTGAAGAAACAGGGGACTGTTTTTGACCAAGTTTCAAGTTAGGCCTATAAATTTATTTATATCTTAGACAGTGTATTAAATTAAAACTATTTGACTACAACGAGATAATTGTGTTAATGTATAATATGATTATTTTTTTTCTTGTTAAAATTAGCGTGTATACCTACTTTGATATAATATACTTAGTAAAAAGTAGTTATTTTGACATTATAACTAGACAGTTCATATTTATTTATTAGTGTAGATATGTATATATTGTAATAAAATTAAAATAAGATGATAATTGGATACAATTGTTAAAAAAGATCAATACATATTTAATTTGAACCGCGTCCCAAGGCGGCTTTCCGGTAGATTAACTTCTGATTGGACACATCATGCTCGCTTATTTGCAATAACTTGAAGACGCCCCTTAAAAAGTAAGTTAGGGGCGCAAAGGGCGCTAGTGTCGTGATCAGAAGATTAGTTCTTCAAGACTTGAATGAATTTTCTAGAAGGGACTTTTAGCTGCTAATTTAAAAAGGTGCCAATATTAAAAAAAAAAACTTTTTTTATCATCCCATTACACTTTGATTAAGCATCAACTTATCATTGTTAAATTAAACTATTGAATTAAGTTCTTCATAAATAAAGTGTAAAGTTGTTTTATTGGATAAAGTTTTTTTATCCTTGTATTTTATTAGGCAGATTTAATATTTTAATGAAAATATTGGATATTACTCTCTATGAAATGCTTCCTGTAAGTACAAGGAATAATTAATCTATTTTTATACGAACTTCGTAAATGAGACTGGCAGGTTTTCTTACAAAAGTTCGGCCTGACACCTACACGAATACTTACTTAAAATCCGTTGCGTAGCTTAAAAAAACTAAGCGTACAGAGGGGGCAGTCGGCGGGAAGAAACCTTATTTTATACTATGTAAAAATTATGTTAATAATATTATGTGATATTACTTGCTTTTTGTTTCTATAATTTACAAGCAAAATTCAATTGTTGTCTATACTAAACTATTTCCAAATCAATTCCAAACCAAGGATTTTTCAAAATGTTAACTGCGATAATTCATTGAAAAACATTGTAAAGTGTCAGTAGCTTTGGATTAAAATTATTTCTTCCTTTACTTTAAATTCAAAATGTATAAATCATGTCACGTTCAGACATCATTGTTCATTGTAGACAGCCAGTTTAAGCCCATCATGTATTGAGTTTTATTGAAATTTCTTACATCGTCGCCTTGTAATGGGCAATCTCGCTCGGAGGAACGCAGAAACGCACGCGAGGGAGTTAAATTGTGCGTTTAAGGGATTCAGCGACGATTTGGTGAAATTTCTCCGAGATTGTGCGTTCCTATATTTAAATGTGTTGCAAGGTCTCATTACATATTCAACTCTTTATTAGATTCTATTTCATGTGATACCTATTCAACCCTTTAACCGCTTAGTTTTGTAGGAGTTGTCGCTTGACTAGTATTTTTTTTTAAGAGAAAACAAGGCACGAAAATAATTGTCGGATAAATCCGGCTCTGGCGGTTAAAGGATATTTTTATTATTTTTACTGTTCATTTGATGGATTTTAGCTATTGTCTCCTATTACAAGCAATGCCATAGGAGTTGCTTGTATGCTGCTAACTTTGCTAGTAGGATTATGGAAGTATAGGCGAAATGGCTACGTCATTTACTAACTCACCGAAACACTGAAATCTAAGTGCACTTAAATATTTTCTTATTTTTCTAAGGACTTAGGTACCTATATGATTGAATGTAATGAATAGATGAATTAATATGTTTTATTATAATTTTTTAAAGTCATAATATCAACAGTTCGATAAACCTATCAATAACTACATGCAAATGTAGTTATGATAAAATTTGCAAAAGTGTATAGGTTCGTAGATCAAATGGAAATTTAGAAGTGTTTTGTTTTCTTGCTGTTAAACAAATGAAAACATTATGCAAACATTTCTGTGGACATTCCTATTTGAGAATATAAATCGCTTAACCTAAACGTTTGTCGTTTGTTTCGGGTTGCGTACGGCGACATTTCTACGGACGGAGTAGGCGGCGTGTGGTCAGCGTATTTAGGTAGGTAAACCTGCCATGCTTAACTGGATCAGCGTTGCAATGAACGTATGCGGACGAACGATATAAAGCAAACAATAAATGCATTGATTTTTCGTCTCAAAAATACATATAAATTCTCCATAAGTAATAAATTAAAAAAGTTATATAAAAAATATTTAAGCGATGTCTAATTGAAAATAATTGTTCTCTTATAAAAATGAATAATTTTACTTTCTGTGCGGAACTATGCAATGAATAACTCATGACGTAAACTCCAAATATATGATGTGCGTTGTATTTAGGTAATTTTAAACAATGTAATCCCAATTAATATTAGGATTCGAGAAAAAGCTAGTTTTTGTGTTATAAGCCTTGCAAATTGCTTATTTTGGTGACGTAATCTCATGTTGACATGTTCAGTATCGTTAGCAACAACGGCCAGCGTGTTTTTAGTTGCAAATGTCGTCAAATTAATGTCAATGTGACAAGGTTTCTGAGCATTAGCAATTTGTGGAAATTATAACTCGTATTTGAAGTATAAAAATTTGAATTTTAATCTTCTTGAAATATCGTTTCAAAATCGTAATTCGAAATAGACACGATCTGTGAACGAGTTTTGTCCGCGTATTTCGACAAACCCAAGCTCACCAACCTGGGATTATTCGGTCAATTTGATACGCAAATTCAGATCAACACTACTACCTCCTGAAAAGCTTTTATGCCGAATTGGCCTTCACTATCCTTGCAAATGGATTTACTTTATACCAACCCAGTAAACCCATCACGCAAAGCTTTTCACTGGCCATTATATTTTTCCATATTTTTAAAAACTTGGATATTTTTAACTTTGATATTTAGAACCTGAGGTAACAAAATATGTACATTTTTGAAATATGAAAAGAATATTCAATTACTTATAATCTCTTTTATTTTCAATAACACAACCAAAAATATGTTTACCTTATTTGAAATTAGGCTTCAAAGTATTCTTAAGTTAAGAAATTTATAGCTAATTTGGAGACTCGTATATTGGCTCGATAACCTAGCCTCATCGGGCTTGTTTTTGATAAAGTCATTGTTGTATTCTTTGTATTTTAGATCTTAACCAAATCATACTTGTATGTGCTAAACAACCGTATGTTATAGTAGTTTATAGTAATAACTTGGTTAATTTACTTAAACCTACCTATGTAACAACTGTTACGTAATATAAAAGTCAATTGGTGTCACGAGAAAAGACTTTGCAGCTTTCAAGGAACCAAAATTAAACAGTAGAACTACATTTCGTCAAACCTTTGAGAAACGATCTTGCTTTAGTCAAATGCATTTTGTGAAGACGGTAAATCCAAGCTTCCTTAGCTTGGGAATGTAGAGGCAAATTGTTAAGATACCTGTCTCACGGGTGCTTAACTGCGTCCATAACTAACATATGTCATGTTTCATACATAAACACGAGCAGTATAGCATCTTTATTTGAATCTTTATCAGTAGAATTTGGAAATCTGACATTTGACAATATTTTAAACAAATTTAAAGTAGATCATTTAAAATGGAAATTTTTTGTACGTTTGTACTCTTAATATACATAATTAAAATATCTCTTAGTATATGTATATCTGATCTTAGTCCTCGATAATAAAAAGAAAATTTAAAACAAACAAAGCGAAATAAATTCGTATTTCTTATCATATAAGTATATGAACTCTATATAAATATATTGATATTTTTGTTTATGCAATTTGTGCAGATAATTTTTTTTGATGAAATAACATAAAATAAGGAAGGTCTAAATATCATTACAATCGACTATCTTTTGCATGCGACTTTATACGCGTCCCTAGGAAACGGTACACAGTGTCCTTTTCTATACCCTTCACAACTTGTATGCTAAATTTCGAGATTATCGTGTCCTTTTCTCTTATGCAAATTTTCATGAAAAACGCTTAAGACGCTTAACAAACAAAACAATTTACTTTCGCAATTTAAATATTATTCAGGACTAAGTTAGAATCAATAAATAATATATATTAGATCTAGGTGACTAGGTATGTTTCAATGGATTCGATACCAGGAGAAGTCTATTATCGAAATGAACTTGGCATTGGTCTTAAAAGTTTCCATATTTTATATTTTTTAATGGACTGTTTCGTCTTAATGTGAGTACTGCACACAAAACGTAAAAATATTGAGGTGGTCACCTGCAATTTCTCCCTTAGCACGAAAGTTTATAGAAGTTTATGTTCGCACTTATCGAGTTAACGTACTGTTTGATGGCCATTGCTCGCGTATTATGCAGAAAACATGCATGAATAGTATTTGTGTACACGTCTCGTGCCAAGATGATGCCGAAATTGTTGCTGCATAAGACGGGTTTTGTTACATTGTTTCTGACACACATCTAGTTTGGAGCTGGATTCTGGGACATCGTCGCGGAGTTCCTTTACAGTGCACTTCAACGCTCCTTTGTTACAGAATTGGGGTACAATCCCTGTTGTATTTTATAATTGTCAAACAAACTATGTTTCAAAATTAAACGTATGCTAGACTAGAGATACGTTTCTATTCTGTTGAAATTTTGGTGAAAATTAATTGTTTTATCTGAAACATTTACTGTAGCGATATATTACGCATTCTTAGGAGACTATAACTTAGGTCGAGCTGGTGAAAGTTTTTTAAATAATTATAATAATAATGTTACTTTCTAGAACATTTACTTTTAAATAATTTGTGATATTAATATCTTATATTTATTCTGAATTCCATTACTTTATGCAACCCCTGACTTGCTATAACATGCACTAGTACGAGATAGCTTCAAGTATATAGAAACTTGGCGAAACTACTTGGAGCTCGCGGCAGACGTACACAAACTTTTCCTATGAAAAGTTTTAAGGTTGTTCCACAAGGAAGGTTGTTCTAGCTGCAAAGTGATTTTTCACTATTTCTCAACACTCTATCTTTCAGATGTTTTTTGATAAATTCACTACGTTTTAAACTTTAATATAAATATTCATTCAATAAATTTTTATAGTGTCATTACGTACGACACTGAGAAGCAATTGCTACTTGCGGATAGAATGTATTTCTTAAAAATATGTTAAATATACTAACTTAAGCAAGTAAGAAGTTACTTTTTTTTTCAAATGAACTAAATTTTGCTTCTAAATAAATTCTCATTTACCAATTGAAATATTTTCCTTAAGAAATTTTTCGCAATTACTACGCAGTACTTGATAGGTAAAAAATGAATTATTGAAATTGCTTTTCCGTGAACATTATTTCCGATGAACAAATGACGCTTTACCTCAAGAAGAAATTGTTACTAAGAATTTCTTATACCATTCTTATTCACCAAGTTCAAAACTGATTATACGAGCCTAGCGGTATATACCTACCTGTATTGGTAATCTATGTTTATAAGCAGTGGAAGCTCTGCATGAATATAAGCCTTTTAACTTAGCAGCCACTTATACGAACCCTGGTTAAGCCTGGGTTACTTCGATTATATTATTTCCAATACTCTGAGGTTGGACGGTTCTCGTAACTGCGACGTCCACCTACAAGATGGACATACGACTAATATGACTAATAAAATATGGGCACATGTCCAGTAGTGGTCGTCCACCGACTTAATTAATGAAAAATAACGATAACGAAATGCTCTAAACCTAAATACAAATAGACAAGGAAACATGTTGCCCATTTGTAACCTTGTCATAGTAATTTTAAGACATATGTGATTCTTTCTATTTGCTCCGACTTGACGAATATTATGTTGCATTTAAAGAAAGTTCAGAACTACACTAAACACAAAGAAACTTTAACAAAGGTCACGCCTGAGGTAATTGTGCTACATGTTTAGCCTCTTAAAATAGCACAGACAAAGTATACTGAATTATTTTTGAGATGAAACGTACTTGAAGAACAGTGTCATCTTTGTATAAAAACAAACTTGGTTTACAAGGTTTTGTTGACATTTCAGACAATTATAAATGTTAGTACATATATTTAATATTCTAATATTACTGCACCAGGTAATTTTATCTCAACCTCATTATCCTATAATACATTGCCAGATCAGATTGGACGATAAATGTGAAATTGTAATATATTTGAAAGGTTTAGATTGTTGTTTGTTTGACTAATTTAGGTCCGGGGCAACCTATCAAATGAAATTAAAAGCAAATTCTCGAGTCTCGAAAGCGACTTAACTTCGAATTTTATTTCGACTTCGAAGGCGCTAATGGCGTCCGCACGAACAAAAACTCACTTGATTAAAATCGTTTGTCGTAATAAAAGGAGCACTAAAAAGTTACAACCGTACGAAACGAGAGACCGGTAGGCCCGTAAAATCGATCACTCCGATACCGATCACGGGAAGGACAAAAATTTATCGACGAAACTCGAGATTACTGAGCTGGTTTAATTTAAAACCCGGTGTTAAAGGAAAAATATTAAATTGCCGCCCGGCCAGCGCGGCCGTCTAATGCCAAATGAGCCGTGCACGCTGCCGCGTATATTTTATTAGGTCTCCCCACTCCTTCCCCCACTACTCGCGTTAGATACTCGCGTCCGTTGCGCCTACCCTATTTACATTCACGAGTGAACCAACGGCGTGTGAAATTTTATTTCTTCGACAATCTGAGATGAGATTAGCTGTAAATTGAGTTTATGACGGAATCAAACATGCATGTCCGCCGCTCACTTCCTCACACCGCACCCCTGAGACGCGTCGCGACTACGGTACGCCTCATCGCACACATATTTTAGTATTCCCTTTATTCTCGGCTCCGGTGTCATGGAAATGTACTGATCGGAGTACAAAAGACATTATTGTCTACATATAAATCGTCTTACCTCTTAATTTATAAATATTGTAGACTAGCTTTCGTCAGCGACTTAGTCCGCGCCTCTTTTTCTTATATGTTAAAATGTTTATACAATCTTTATTTCTTACTAGCGACCTGCTCCCTGCTTGGCCTGGAGTGAAATTTTTATATATAACAATCTTTCCCGTTTACTTCTTTCTATTTGTGAAAACCAAATTAAAATCGGTCTACCCATTCTCGGGTTTTTGAAGCGTACACAAACTAACTTAACATTTTTATATATAATAGACCAGCAACTCATTCCTTGCTTCGCTCAGGAAAAAACTTAATTAGATTTTATTATGTTGATACAAAAATTCCGAAAAATTATCTAACTAGTAGTGAAAGCGGCATCAAAATCCGTTATGTGGTTTAGGAGGAGTTAGCGGCCATACAGAGAGATGCGGAAAGCAATTTTAAATTATATAATTCAAATAAATAAATTAAATTATTTTAGCCAGGCGTTACATTTTTTATAGTTATTTTAAACGATCTCTCTGGAACAGTACTTTTTTCTGACAATCAAAATTTCATGATAATCGGCCTATGTTAAGGAGTGAAAGCGTAACAAACAAACAAAACAAACTCACTTTCTCATTTATATTATTAGTTAGGATAAAAGAAATTAATTTACAAAGTACAAATAAGACGAAGTCTTGTTGTTTTCATTAATGTCGGTGAACTCTTATTTCTCATAGAAAACATCAGTTTTCTCGCTTGAACGTTTTCAATTTTCTCCAGCTATTCAATTAATGTTTGACTGAAAAACAATTTCGAATTTCAAAAGAGCATCAATACAATTTGTTTAGAACGAACAAAATTGTTTTTAAAAATATCGCTGTTTCAGATATAATAATATACTGAATTGTTACGTTACCAATTTGCCTCGTTCCACCAATCTCTGTTGAATATTTACCTACCCTGTTTTACATTCTCTTTATTTGTTATATTTCTATTATACGCGCATTTAGATTTTCCTTTTCCCTTGAGAAAATATTGTACGTTTCCTTATAAAACATTTGAATTGCACACATTAACATCAAACATGTATGTACTTATGATAAAATATGATATATCTTAAGTATATTATTTATGGGTTACGAGTATTCGGCTAAGAAATCCGGAAATGGAGTATTATATAGATACTTACCTGAGGGGAACATTATAAGGTTACAATAATTACGTTTATTTTTAAATTTAGATTATTTTTTATTATTAATAATAATCGGTTTGTTCTTGGCCAGCAAAGACGCGGCCGACAATAAATAAATTAACAAGAATATCATTGAAAAGACTTAAACTTGTAAATACAGTAATTTAATTATTATTGCTTTTGTTTTGTGTTCGCATAAAATTCAAATTTGAACGAATTTTGAATATACACAATCAAAATTTTTGAGATATTTTGTACATACTGTTGTTTTGTAGTGACCAGAACCATTCTAAAGTAAGGCACTAGGCATTCACTAAAGATAAACTTTGACAAAACAGCACATTAGCTGTTCTGTTTCGGTACGAGAGGATCTCTTTCCTCTATCAACGCCTTATTACTACACTAACAAAAATTTATAATAATATTATAAAATAAAAGTTTGGAAGTACTACAGGACTACTCAGCCGATTTAATGAATTCTTTAAGCCATTTCGAAAATAGAATTTCGAGATCCACAACGACATCAAATTTATTGCGTTTAAGTGAAATGAGTGTAGGTTATTAAAATGGTCAAGCGTCTGAGTTTCTTGCGAACTTTATAACCCTACTTAAGTACATAAAGTTGCAAAGCCCAATAATAGAAAGCGCTTTCCAGCCAATCGCTCGTAGAGAACCAATCGTCGTATTACCAAATCATATTAAATCCTTCTTCCTCTGATTCCTGAATTAAAATAACATTATTTATTTTAAATTAACTGAATCAACAGACGTCGTTCTGTCAATAGCTTCCGAACTGTGGCAATTATTCTCATTATAAAAACATCATAAGAATATTCATCGGACTCAAAGAATATTGATAGAATAAATAAATAATATTCAAATGGTCTCGAGTTATGCGCTTAGAAAATCTTTTTAAGACAATTTCCAGTTGCCATATAATAGAACGCTGCCTCTAGAACATTAAGATATACTTATAAATACTTCGTACAGAAAAATTTTAGAGCCGTCATAGCTTGAACTCTTCATTGGTTTGCTGTCGCAAATTCATTTAAAAGAAATAAAAGAATTTTCTTGATTCGTAAGGAAGTCATTAATACCATTAACAGCCGGTTAAGTTTTACTATAAAAACCGCAACATTCGTTGTAACACATAAACTATAACAGCAGCAATAAAACAGTTGAGAAAGCAATAACAGTTAACCAAGCGCCAACTCGGGTGTGTCCGGATATAGCCGGATATGTGCGGATATAGCAGGTGATTATTGTGGCCAATTAACGGCTCCAACTTTATTGCGTATCGGACGATGTGTTTTTGTTCACTATTAGTTTATACGATACGGCTTAGTTCATTAAATTAAATAGTAGAACGTGACAGAAGTGAGCCATTAACGCCACAAGCTGTATACAGTGATAGGTATACTTAAAGTAACAGACTTAGGGCCTCTTTCACCATCTCTGAGTAAAGTGTCAAGTAGGTTAACGACTATTTAAAGTCACCGGTCACCGGGAATGATGGAGTTGATATACCTTTGTTTGTACGGTAAAAGTACCAAACATCAAAAAGAAAATAATAAAAAAATTCGCCTATCGAAAGATGTAGTAAACCGAGTGCATAATTTAATAAAACATAAATTTATTTCTAAAAGTTACTAATCACCACTTTACTTGTAGTTGGTGAAAGAGGCTCTTTGGTGAGCAGAGGCAATTGGGCTGTTATTCGGCTGTTTCTATTCTAACTGTTCCTATTTTGAATAATTTTTTGATGTGTAACATCTTACCGCTCGGTTTCTTGAGAGTAAAATCGTGCGTATACAACGGAAACGTGTTACATGAAGCCGGAATTTATAGAGCGCGCGCGCTATTTGATTTGATCAATGAGCGCGCGCAGACGTCACTGCACGAGATTTTTATTCGAAATAAAACAAGATTTTCTGAAGAAGAAGAAGATTGAACAGCAATAATGGCCTCCAGAATTTGAAATCACATTTGTCAATATTTGTAAAATCGTAATTCACATTATACACATTATTTTATGCCGGTTCCATTTGAATTAAAAACGAGCGTATAGGGTAAAAATATATTATTACTAGCTTTCGCGCGCAACTTCGCCCGCGTAACTTTATAAAATATAGCCTGTGCCTCGTTGATAATGTAGCTTTCTATAGGTGAAAGAATTTTCAAAATCGGTCCAGTACTTTTTGGTTTATTCATTATTAATATACAAATCTTCTCTATAATATTTGTATAGATTATGTTAAAACACATTGTACTACGATGAATATTTTTCTAGCCCTAAATAATTCATGAACGAATTTCACGAAACTTGCATCAGAGTCAGCTAACAATATTAGTTGTCTAGTAACAAAATAAACGGATCGAGTTTACACTGTTAGATGAGTGTTATTCCCAGATCGGTGATTTACGATCTTGTTTACTGGACCAACGAAATAGTGCATCGATTTTCGTTATTATACCGAGCCACTTTAAATTTAGTCAGGTTGAGGTGGGTAATACTTAGGGAGACTGATATACGATGCCTTAGTTGACTTACTGGACTTCTTGCTTTTGGAATTTTTATGCATTTAGAAATTTCAAGCGATTTAGGGTTGATTACTTAGCCTAGTTAAGCCCTATTGATTTATGTAAACAAAGACCAAAAACAATCTTCAGTTATGTGTGATTAAATTATAAAGTTATATAATATAAGAATAAAAAGAATAAATAAATAAGTATCTTCACACATTCCACATAGCTCCATCTAGTGCCACAGTAAGCAACTAATGCTTGTATTATGGATACAAGCAAAAAATATATTGGTTGTTTATAATTTATGGATTAATTTCCTATTATAGGGATACCATATTTCTTTTTTTTTTTTTTTGAGGTTTATAATTCCCTTAAAGAACAATTTTCAAAATACATTTTTGACTTTATTAGTAGGGTAACAGTGTAAGCTTATAAAATACAAAATATCCCTAGTGCGTACTCAAATTAATAGTATAAAACAACATAGGGAAATATCTACTAAAGTACAAATGAAATAACTGTATTTAAGTACAAGTTCACTATTAAATTCCACAGAGAAGTATGCAGACACATCGCAACTAAAGTAAGTTTGAATGTAAATTACAATTTAGATCATTTAGAGCTAATTATCCACCGCAAAGGGAATTATGCATTCGGCCGCAAGTCAAGTGCAAGCCCCGTTCCGTTATTAATGTCCTCTGGGGGCTCGATAACATTGTCTGTCCAGTGGCCAACGTGGTTACTTGTCACCCTATATTATAATATATATAAGTAACTTTGATAATTGTCTTATTATGACCAGATTATATCTACACTTGCATTAAAATTGTTTCTGACATAAAGTCATTTGCTAAAATTAATCATATTAATTATTTTATACTCGTATGATGTTTGTACATAACATCTGTTCAGATATTCTTCTTAATTTAAACTTCATCTTAAACAAAGACGAAGTGGCCCAAATATTTTTGTACTTTAAAATAAATAAATGTACCTACTTCTAGCAATGACAGCATGTATATTGTACGTATTTAGCAGGAGGTTTAGTTCTAGACTAGACTATCTAGATTTTTATTAGTTTTTATTTATTTAAATCAACAAAAAATACCCATACTATAAATAAAATATATATACAATAAAATATATATCTAATTATTTTATAATATAGCATGTTGTGATAACGTGACAAATTTTGATATTTTTCTATTTCCTAAGGTATCGTTTAGGTATAATCATGAAAATGAAAGGACGACGTTAATTGAAATAAATTGAATAATTAATTACTAAAAGAAGATAAAATATTTACAATATTTAATTATCCTTTCCTAATCCCGCTGCAGCGAATTTTCAGCTCCTGGGGCGTCGAGTTAAATAGACCCTATTTCACTCAATATAGGTACCCTAATATTATTGAGTACTGTAATAGTTATAACTAAACAAGGCTCTCCGATATCACCTATTAAATTATTAAAAAGTGTACTCTAAAAAAAATGCAATCTAAAATTGCAGAAACACTAAATATCTTAAAATGCTCTCATACATTGTACAAATGACTCGACAACAAATAAAAGTTGGCACTTGCTAAGATCTCATTTTCATTCATGGCGTAATAATTTTAAACAACGCGCCCGAAAACTTGACCTGTTTTCTTTGCCTATAACGAGTCATGGAGAAAATACAGACGCATAGTGACCAATTTATCAACGACATCAAAACCCTTAACATAATAATGGGATATTATATTAAAGGTTTTAAGATTATGTTAAGATTAATATGATAATAATGGGAACACATATTTTTAATGACTTATTTATATCGCTTTTTTCGGTTATCCGATTTTTTGTAATCCCGATTAAAACCGCGTGACTATTAACTTACATCAGTGTGTATTCCTGATTAGATAATAAGTGTTTAATTTGAATTTTGGTAAAAAAATTGTAGAATAAAAGTTAGACTAAAATGATGATTTAAAATGACGAATGACGAACATTCGTCAACGACGAACGAACAACGAACAGGGCACTGGGTTTTCTCACAAATGGCTGTCAAGAGAACTCTTAAAATTGGACAAATTCCAACTACACTTTGCATGCACTTTAAAACTCCTGACTTCCACTGGTTTACTTAAAACATTACCCACTCTTACAGTTTTCCATGAATTTTATCAGTTTGTATTTGAATATTTTAAATAAAATTTATTTAACTTTTTCTCTTATGAAGAGAAAAAGCGATATTTTATCATTCCAATGAAAAGAATGCTTTGAACATTTAAATTCATACGTTGTAAATGCGGAATCAATTCAACTGTCTATTTGTATTTTGAGTTGAACCAGTTTGAAGCCTCAGTCAGAAATTGAATTTAATATTCAGATAAAAGTTACGTTATATTTAAAAATATGTCTTTTTTGATCTTTTTGACATGGCTGATCACTATTAAAAGTGATTTTCAAAGGGGATAATGGGAAGCATCTGAAATTAATTTCGGAGCTTAATATGTAGCGAATAGAATAAACTGCTTTTTTTAACTTATGAAGATATAAAGTTATTTATAAAATATAGCTGTTACTCGCTGAGCTAAGCTAGGTTACAATTCAAGATTAAACATTACAATTACTTGTACATAAATCCATTCAGAAGAAATTCTATTACCTGAAAATCGCTTTCCTTTGTATTGTTTAATGGTTTGTTTCGACATAACCAAATGGAACAAGCGTTGTAGGAAACTCTACATAATTCATTTAAAAGCAACTTAACCCAACTTCGCAAATGGATAATCTAAGTAAATCTACAAAGTACAACATTAAATAGATCTTAGAAACGGGTCAACTCCCGTCCGTAACCCCACTAAAACTGAATGGGCAGGTTAAATGTCATTGTGGCATGATGCCAACTAACCCGATCTTTGGCCAGTCGAGACTTGCCAATTGTGAACGCGACATCGGAAAGAAATAGTCAATTTTGTGGTAATTTAAACATGTTTTTGTTTTACAGACATTGTAATCGAGTCTATACACAGTTTGAGAAAATAACTAAGTAAATCATTTTATGATTTTTACAAGTTACCGAATACATTATGGCAATTTATCGGGACTTTAAGAAAACATATAAAATGACAGAAATATTTTTCTTTGCAAATATTTCGTATAGAAGCGAGTTGGATTATATTTTATATACTTTTATATATTCAAATTTACGTGAATATTTCGTTAAAAAAATTATTCATATTATTTGGTTTAGGTTTGAATTTTTCGCGAGCTCTTAACTGTACGGTATTTTTAAAGAATATTTCTAAAGAGGAATTTTATTTTGAACTACAATTATACACATAGGGATTTATTCTCAAATGATAGGAAGAATTAATTTGAACGGATGAAGTGAAAAATTGCCAGTCTATGTGTCTTTTATAAGATGTACTTCGGAGCGTGTGCTCAGGAGCTGCATGAACTCATACCTCCTTCCCCTTTCTTCCATCGGACATACAGACGTACAAATGGTCACCATCCTCATCTTGTCGATATCCTTCTATTTCGGACCAAGCGTTTTAAAACATCTTTTATAATGCGCACTGCCAAGGTTTGGAACTTCCTGCCGGCGTCTGTATTTCCGATCTCATATAACCCAAATCTTTTCAAAGTTCGAGTGAATAGGCATCTACTGGATGAGCTCGCTCCATCTTAGGCCTCATCCTTGCTACACAGTTGGTTATTGGTCAAGAGCAAACCCATCTTTTATAAAAAAAAAGAAGTATGATAATTTCTAAAACATTTGAAAGCAATTTTATTTAGTGTAAATTTAAATGCGGCGCGATCTCAAATGTAGGTTACTAATTTGCATTTAGCAAATTTCACACATTTTATAAGCTATAATTTGCTCGTTCAATTTCACTAGTCACATTGTTGGTGCAAATTGAATTGCGTCGACATAATCACCCGAATGTGGATACCATTGAGGGGGTGGAAACGTAAATGTGTAGCCAACATTTTCGTTACGAGAAAATATGTTTAGAATTTTAACCTTTAAATAAACAAAATACATTCGTACTTATATAATTGTTTGTCCTGACTATCAACACAGCTAAAACTACTAATTCTAGAAAGCTGAAGTTTGGAATATAGGTTTTTTTATAACGCAAGCTTCAGTTAAGAAAGGATTTTTGAAATTTCAACTCTGTGTCATACCGGGGTGGATCACTAGTGTATTGTAGTTTTCGTTGTTGTAGTTCTTAGTTACAAATGGCTATAGTTATAGATGGCAAGAAAATATATGGCTACAAAACGTAGGCTCGATATATCATATCATATTGATGTCCTATACATAAAGAACTCATTTAAAAAGGAACGCACGATGGTTTATTGAAGTGAACATTTTTATTTAACATTCTATGGCAGTACTTAATGCTGACATAAAAGCAAAATTGCAAAAAAGACTTAAGTACTTTCATAGCAACGGCAGTCGACGAGTGATGGTAGAACATAATATTTTAGTATCACTTGGAATCGTAGATGGTTATGGACATCATAAAGTGGCTGAACATTTACCCTGCATCACCTTTATTTATAAAAAAGAAACCGGTGATATTTTGTCGAGTAGTTGCGTTTATTTAAACAGATAAACAGTTATAATATTTATCGAAATCTATATATATATATTTATACTATATAAGCCGCCGCGCATCATGCTCTACGTATTTAATTAATTTGCTTGTTTGGCGCCGACTCAAAATTACTTAGGTATACTTACATTAGTTTAAAAACTTAGTTTTCGGCGGCTTAATTTTTTCGTTATAATATTTTATTTTATAATTTTTCGTGGCTATAATCTACTAATTACTACATGCTTAATTTTTTATTATTTTTTTGTAAAGTGTAATACACAACTCAGTATTAAAATCTGAGGTTGGAATTTTTTTTCCAAAATTTATATGAGACCACCACGGGGTATACCCTTTCCAATAAAAAAAGAATTATCAAAATCGGACTACTCTGTTATGCGTGATCATATATATATATATATATATACGCGTCGTATTGAGAACCTCCTCCATTATTTTTTTTTCGTTTTTGTCGGTTGAAAAAAATCGGAGCCACTGTTGTCCACAATGGCGGCGCCACCGTCGTCACAGTGATAAAGATGTCAGGCGTTATTCAGGCTTTATAATTATTTTTCAACACGAACAAATTCGTAAAGAGACGAAATAATAAAAACACCTAATCAACATCACAATCAATTGAAGAAACGAGCAGACGCGAATATTGCCTTTTTACGTATATTATTTTGTCATATTTTCTTTACTTAATGTATACTAATTTTCATAAATATGAAATGATTTAACGATTGATGTTCGTTACAAGACCTTCCTAAAGAGATAACAGCCAGTACCACTTTAGTGACTACAAATATCTCAATTAGTAAAGGTATAGATATAAATCAAATAAAATCTCGCACAGAAATATATAGAATTTACTCCAAATTCAGTAAGTTTGAACAGTCGCTTCCGCTACTCTATCACTATCAACGTACCTTATCAGAACTCGAGCGCGACATTACAAAATGAAATTTTAAGGCAGAGCCAAACTTAAATTGCGGACAATCAAGTCGCAGAGCAGAATCCCATTTCGTAGAGCCAGGTGCTCGTAGCGAGCTACGCCGTTTGTCTTGTCTAGGTTAGTGCTACGCCGTAGCAGTCTACGACGATACATTAATTGGGCCATTTACTTCGGTAATACAAGTCGCCAATTTAATTTGTGTCGCGTTTCGAACGAACCAGTTTCCTGGGCTGTTTTGGTAACATGTAAGCGGAAACCGGTCTAAACCTGTTCTAACTAGAACAGTTGTGGGAAAATTAGATCATTGCGGATATGTTACTATTTTGTTAAATTCGCTAGTACAAATACTTAGTCTTTGTTTTAACTTTAAACAACAAAGATATTGTTTAATTTTTATTGTTGAAAAGAAAGAAAATACATATTTCTTTAATGGTTTTTCTTTATTAGACACTAATTAAACCTTCCAAATGTTACTCCAAGTGGGCTCGCGTTTAACCACATTACTATTTATATAGCTACTGGGTGCAAAGGACAGAGAACTGTATGTGGTGGCGAGTCTTGAGAAGAACGTATTTTTTTTGTACTTCTCAATGTTTCTTTAACTTCTATGCAGAATTTCTATTTTAAGCTACAAAATTTACTATGTGAATTCTGGACATTAATTAAGTCTTTGTAGGATTGGTAATTCGAATATATATTATATTCCTTATATGCAGCTTGATATTGATTAAAAGTTTTAAAACAAAAACATGTAATAAGTCCCCTTTAATAATGGATCCTCGAAGTTTTTACCAAAATCTCGTTTAATCCCCTCCCTCCTAATGTTAACTCTCTCTTGCTCTAAGCAATGTTTTCTTGCCTGCGTGCGAGAGAGACAAAAACCTGTGTGGTATTTAGGTTAATATCCTCCACAGAGAATGTATCGTCTAATTACTGAATGCGAACGGCTTTTTGCTGACTTTCACTTGCCCGAGATGGTATTTTGTTTGCCACAAATGTAAACGTGATGTGTGTGCAAAAGTCGGTTAATGTCATTGGTGGTAGCACCTTTTTTTTAAAAGAACATTTGTCAAATGCTTACTAAGGCTGTATGTACTCATTACTGTGTCAGGATTGGCAATTAGAGGAGAAATATTCCCATGAACGTAACACATGAAGTGTACTATATACAAAGCTTGTTGAATAAAAAAATAATTGGAATAATCATATGTTCCATTACTAGAATCCATTCCTTCTTACAAAGTACAAAAATCTCCATAACAAATCTGGAAAATCCATAAAATCCATAAAATCCATAACAATTTTTTTAACAAATGTTATTAAACATGTTAAAAATTACCTCATACTAACTTGTAAAGATATGAAAATAAATATTATTATTTTAATACTAAGTAATCTCTTTAATTTGTAATTAATTATATTAGCAATTGTCGGAATAAACTTTTTGCGTGATTAAGAAGTCTTAGAAATGTGTTTTCATTTTTTATTTTGTTATAACATCGTAAATAAAATAAAATAAAATTTAATTAAATTTAATACAATCATGATTACATTTTTTTGTAAGTTTTGTAACTTTTAAAGTTGATTTCGTTCTAAACGTATAAGGATAGCAAGATTTTGATCCCAGGCCATTATCATGGGATATAGCCTTAATTTAACTATTCATTCATTCTCTGACAGGCACATATAGACCACTTTGATTATAAGATTTGAAATTAAAATTTTTACATTTTTTATTCATTCCCATATAATCTTGATTCAATTGGTTTATAAGGTAACTTTTGGTGTTGTACCTATTTAATTATTATTATTATATAACTACTTTTCATATAATATAAACTTCTTACCACTATTCAATGTTATTTCAATACAATATTAAAACTGTAATACAAATGTAACAAGTGAATATGTCGTCGACAATATACACTATAAAAAAATGGTTATTGGTCGCCGTCGCCGTAGAGGCTACGTTTGTAGGCGCAAGGCGTCGACATACCGGAAACAAGCCGTTATACCACTTCCGGCGGAAGCGCCGCGGGCAGCACCTGTCCGGAACTTGTAGGAGTTAATGTGCCAGTTTGTTGCTGTACGTGGAAAAATCACACTTTTGTAGGAAAATATTGTTGAGCAGGCATAATTTCTTAAAGAACCGCTTTATAAAAATTTCGTTTAAATACCTATACTTGTTAATTCTTTTTTTTTTTCAGTTATAATATGATTAATATTGTCATTACTTCAACTCTTATCACTTTAATGTTTACGCCAAACCTTTAGGCCTTCTTCAATATCACTAGTTACTAGACATATGCGTTATGCCCATATAACGACAAAGTGAATCTTATGAAAATATGGTATTAACTACTGATTATGGCATTTTTAAGAATGTATTTAGACTTAATTTGGTACAAAAATAGATTATAATCCAGATTAGATAAAATGGTGATACATTCTCGTAAATGGCTTTATAGGTAAAACTAAAAAAAACCTCTTAGATTTCGCGTGCTAAACCACGGACAACAGTTAGTACCTAATTCTATTTTATCTCTTAGTGCGGGTTGGTTGTATGAAACAAATTCGCATCTGTTCGCTTTGCGTGACCCATTGAATACAAACTAACATAACGTCCCAATTTCTCAATCTGTCAGCAAATCTATTGGTCTTTCAAATGGGTCAATCGAATCGGTCACTCAATTAAATCGATAGAGAACGTTTTCACTAGTTTATTCGGTTAACCAAAATCATTTTTGTTAATATAATGTATAAATTTAGACAAATCTTATTAACTTTTTAATTGGATGAATACGTTCTTAATATTAATATTTTAAGTTAAAAATGATTAAAATCTTTCTTAATTAACATACATAACATTAAAACATTAACATAATTTTCCCAAATTTTTATATACAGTTATAAAACAGATGCATATATATAATGAAAAACTAAAAAGTAATTTATATTTGAAAAGAAATAAAGGATTTTCGGTTCACACAAACGACGTCGATTTAAAACCGTAAATTCGTCACATAAACACACAGTTCACGTTACGTGAACGAATTTTATACATCATTCATTTTCTATAGCGCTCCAACGACTGAACTCCCTCGGGCATCGATAATTTGACATCGAATGATCATTCGATTATTGTTCTCTCTCGATTATAGCTCGTTTCACGCTGTGTATTGGAGCGTTTTATTTAAAAACATTCCCGTTTAATGTTTATAAAGAAATCAAGTTTCCGTGTTGATATAAAAGGCAATCGTTGTTGATATTATTGAAAAGTTAGTAGAGGATTATAGATTATGTTAATTTTTTGTATGAAAAATAAATAGTGCTAGAATGAATATAATATAGAAATAATATAGACTACTAGAGTCCACGCCCGACTTCGATGATGATTCAAGATGCATTTTTTTTTTAAATTATATATATACAATCCTGTCTAGTTTATCAGTTTATCTCTCTTTCCATTAGTTAAAATCGTATCTAAATCCGTTGGTTTAGAATAAGTTAGCGTAGAAAAGACGGAAAGAGAGTTTATTTTATAATAATATAGAGACAGACACATGCTCATACACACATCAAGACATATTTTTTTAGAAAGTAACGATTTGTACACTTTGCCATACATAGAATTGTGTGTTGGGATATCGTCATGTTATATTAGAAGCTCACAATGAAAAGCTTATCAATCCATATATTTTTTCCCTCCTTGCTTCGTTATCATTACAGCTCTTCTTAAAGACCTTTTTAGAAATAAAACCTCTTACTGTAATACTAATTGTACATTTCAAAATCGACCTTATCCTGTACCTAATAGGATTTTAAATTCCTTATTTTTAAAATGACTTAAGACGATTTAATATTCGGAGTTCATACTGAGAGGACCCCGAGGCTTTCTTTTTATTAAATTTCCGTTTTACCTTTAAAGTCCTGGACATAAAGGGGCTTACGGTAACAATCTCGCAATGCTTTGAGTTATAGGACAATGAAAAGTTAAGCAACATCATCTAGCTCATTGTAAATTATAGTTTATTACTTTAACCTAATCTTATATCTAATAAATCAAATAGAATCCATTTATTGTGGATATTTAATAAATCTAATAAAATAAGTTTTTATATATGTATTTTAAGGTGTAACTTATCATTGCTCTTATATAAATTTCATTTATGGCATGCTATAAAACTATTTTTCTTTAAAAATTTCAAGGACAAAGACTTTTCTTTAACTATTTTGCTAACATGTGTGAGTTATTAAACACTAATGAAAAAACTTTACGATAATTGTGTGTGTTTTAAAAAGTAACAGACGTAAATAAATTCAAATCCGTGACTGATTGTTATCGCATTTATTATCGATAATTAGAAGGCAGTA
The DNA here is from genome assembly GCA_944738685.1 of Synanthedon myopaeformis. Taxonomy (NCBI): domain Eukaryota; kingdom Metazoa; phylum Arthropoda; class Insecta; order Lepidoptera; family Sesiidae; genus Synanthedon; species Synanthedon myopaeformis. The sequence continues at coordinate 9,962,395 of OX122919.1, forward strand.
CACAAATGTATTGTCAAAACAGAAAATAAAATCATGGAACCCGAAATTTTTCTAAATCAATACCAAAATAAGTGTTTTTAGCATTTAGTGAGTGTAAAAATGCGAAGTTGCGAACGCTGTAATAAAGAATACAAGTCGAATTCCGTTCGAATGATTTAGTGCCACTATTGTTCACAGAAACAGTATTTAAAATAAGTAAGGGAACTATGTTATTTATATTACTAAAGTTTAGTCACAAACTGAGCCACCTCTTTTTTTGGCAGTAACCACACTATGGCAGAAAACCACGAAGAAAAAAGGAATCTTCCTGGTTTTGCTGTGCTTTAGGCGACATATATATACATATTAAGCTAATATTGACCTTAATTTTTTTTTTTAAAAAAAGATATATTATTTGAAACCAACACTAGGTGCACACTAAATATTTTTCCACAAAACTACTCTCTATTACAAATACAAATATTTCTCACTTTATGGTACGTGCATTTGCTGGGTATGCTATTAAGCCACAAAATGATTTAAATCATTGAAACCCAGTTTTATAAATTTTCCCGATACTTGTCATACTTGCTGTTTGACGAGACAGAATTGCGGTGATAGTCTCACTGTGACACCAAGTTCGACACAAACTCTATGGACTCCGGCCCAACGAGAGACACAAACTACTCGCAGCGTTCTCTACACGAGACATAACCTACTCCATAATAAATAATAAACATATTAATTAATCTCTTTTCCACAAAACAATTGTGCAACGAGTTGTTACGGACACGCGGAGTTTTATCGAGAGTCTCGACTATACGCAGGCAGAAGAATAATCGTCTCGTAGAGATTTCCCAACGATATCAGGATAAACTCACTCGGCCTAAAACATTTAGCACACTTTTACTGGCGTATTTTCGTTGAGTCGATGTTTTGAGTCACACTGCAGTCAAACATTTAACCAGTTTGACTGCACCCCATTACAGAAGACCAGCGGTAATAACAGAATGTCTGATGTGTTACGGTAAGTGCGTAAGGGATCCCAGAGCTTTTTAATGGATTTTTATTTACAAGTAAAATGGGTCAATGTAAACCAATTCTCATTAGTTCGAATATGCTACCTCATGCATCGTAATTTACATATCCTACCTATTTAAATAAGAATTATATAAAACGAAAATAATAATAATAATAATAATTAAAAAATAGATCTGAGTCAATTGTAAAAATTAATTAAACGTCAAAATATTCCCTAATATTATAAAAACATTGGTCTAATGTCTGCATTAGACCATTAAAGAGTTTATCTACTGTATACAAAAACTGTGTGTAAAGAGATCGATCTCGCGAACACTACGTAACATAAATCACTAAGGAATAAAATAAATCTTTGGGAAAGTGGATTCCTCAATAGATACGCGATGACAGACAAGGCGTTGAGAATACTTTTATATTGTTAGAAATTGTTTGGATTACTTTTCTGTTTTTACTTGTACATTTTATTTGTGTGAACTGACCGTTTGGTAGTAAATAAAAGTAGATTATCTTACTGAATATTTTAATATATACTATGGCGGGGAGGCTGATTGTCCGTTTTGATGATGAGTAGACTATAAACACAAGCAATACATTTTTAGAATAACATTTAGAATAAAATAACCTCTAAAACAACATAGAATTATGAAACAAAATGATCCAGATAAGGGAAGCCGGATTCTGTAACAACGTCGTCGCTTTAATACCTTCTGCCAATTCTCGTGAAACTTAAAGAACCCTTTACTAAAGGAGCGCTGTACTCTAGAAGCTATTCGAACGAAGCCTTCTCAACGAACGCAAATCGGATTGCAGACCGCTTCTAAGGAAGAATGCAAAATAAAATAAACCAGCAAAAGAATGGAAAGATGGCCGACAAACACCGGTAGTGTTAGGGTAAGTATATGCTATTATTTTTCTTAAACATCAATCTTAATAATATAAACAGTGAATGCTAACGCAAGTAAAACGTATTTACCTTTAAAATTCACAGATAATATTGTGTATGCATAAATGCTTGGTAAATCTTATCGCAATAAAAAGTAGGTAAGTTATTTATTTAAGTTAAAATTATAATTCAGGAGTATAAGTCACGTAATTTCAATGTAACAATAAAATAAATTACAATAACCACAATTTAACCCTGGAAATAATAGGTATAATGCAAACATTTCAAGTTCAAGTACCAATATTTAAGTTTAAATATTTAAAAAAAAAATGTAATTTATGAAGGTGATTTCGTTTTCAACATATCAAAAGATTTCTTCTCTTCGCTTTCTTTCAGGAGAGCGCTCTATAAGCTCGACTCCGTGAATAAGGTTTACTTTATTTATATTTATTTAATTTTTATTTATTGTGTCTGCTACGTCAAACACATAAAAATTATAATTTATTACATATATGCACAAGTGACCAAGCACATATTTGGAACATAACATAGGAATAGGTTCCTATGTATAGACCACAATATTTTGTGACTGTGTTTATTCAATACTAGCTGTTGCACGCGACTTCGCCCGCGTAACTTTAAAAAATATAGCCTATGTTACTAGCTGATAATGTAGTATTCTATAGATGAAAGAATTTTCAAAATCGGTCAAGTAGTTTTTGAGTTTATTCATTACAAACATACAAATTTTCTCTCCTTATAATATTAGTAGGTATTATAAAGAGAGAACTAACTTACAATTACAATTGCAACGCATAAATTTGTGCTTGTAATATGATATTCATGTAATTTTAGATTAATAAATCATTTTAAAATCTATATAAATTTTAGGAGTTAAAATTCTCATATCATTTAGATTCTTAGTAAACCCTTAAATTGATTTTAATACACACTGTTAGCTACCTCAGCGCGTCATCTCAGGGCGACTAGCACAAGCAAACAACGTTGTCTCAATCGTGAACAGCTCGCGATTGTGAACAATTCAGGGTATAAGTTGTTTGCTTTTTAGGTTATTTTCTCTACGCTTGACGTTCATTTCATGTTTAACTTGAACAATAAGAATTGAATGGTCGATTTAGAGCTTAATCCGACCATAAGTAATGCAAATCGACTTTACAAATCGGCTTGTTGGAAAATCAAAAGTTCAGTTTGATAGAACATAATGGAAATGGAATGAAATGTAAGCACGTCTCTCTATTGGATCTAGGAGAAAAAATTTTCTGCCTAATAATTTGTACAGTTTATTTTAATCATTATGATTCATGACACTTATTAAATTTTCTCTGAAAATTACAAATTTATATGAAAATAATGTTTATAGATATCTATATCTACTTCTATAGGTATATTACATATCATAAAATAAATTCTCTGTCGGCTTCTGTTTTTTTTCTAAACCACCCAACGGATTTTGGTACAGTTTTCACTAATCAAAAGATCTATGAACGTGGATGGTTTGTGTATATTATCATTTTGACAAAAAAAAAATACGTTCGTGTGAAGCCACTAGTAGGTTTATAAATTAAATATGCTTCAACGACTAATAATTCATTATTTCATGACAATTTTTTATCTATTAGATAACTTTCATATTCATGAAATTGTAAATTTAATAGTTTCTAAAAATATTACATATTACATTCCTTTATGAAAAATTTCAGGATTAATAAAATTTTATATAAATTCAAAAAAATATCAATAAAATCACAGTATTCCTGTCTACACAAAAAATAATAATAATAAAGAATATATTCGCACTCAATCAATTAACAAAACACAACAGAAATTATTTTTTTATTGCAAAAAATAATAATTACTTCCATTTCCGTCGTCTTTTATTTTTCTAATCATATTTTGAATATATTGTAAGAATATATAAACAATAATAGACATTATGACAACAAGCATACTTCGTTATTATTATTTCCCTACTGCATATAACAGAACGTACAATAACCTAAGTAAGAGATCAAGCTACCGCGACTCTTTGTTCAAAGGCAAAGTGCTGGAAACTGAAATCCGTTCAAAGCTTTCCAGTGCACTGTCCAGTGCAGAAACAAAGGTTATATTTAACGAAAGTATAATCCCGGGGATCTTTATTTCTAATTCTATGATAATATTCGGTCACGTTTTAATAAAATGCCAACCATTGTTAAACTAACCAAACGCGGGATACTTAATTTGAGGTCTTCCTAATGGAGTAGTCAAGGTGTCAAATTATAAAATGATCATCTGCTCTTAGTTTAAAGAATTGACTAACCGTCTGTTGATAGAAATCAATGAAAAAGTGGATCATCGACCTTGAAACCCTTCCAATTCCAACATATCTTTGGTGGAACCTATACCTACATATTCTTACTCATATTATTTAGCTAAACCAATCACAGATACGATCCGCTTCAATATAAGAGAGAGTTGTAAAGAAAAGCCTATCCTAGTTCTTTCATATATATTAATGCTTTAATAGTGGCAGGGCACACTGCATTTTACAGTAATTTAGGCAGCCGGTGGCGGCAGTAACCACCCCCTTACAGAAGATCACCATAAAATAAATGCATGTCTGCTGTTGTGTGTCGCTCTAAGGTTAAGTTCACATGACCACGCGGAACCTAATCCTTATCCTAATCCTACTATGGAGTGTGTTATAGGCGACGGAAGCCACCTACCATTAAGTGGACGGTCAACCTGTCTGTCGATCTTAATATAAAAAAAATGTTTATATTAAACTATTTTTAATAAATACATTATTTATTTACAAAGTAAAAATAGCATTTCTTTGCGGCTTAAATTCCACTACTGTCGTATAGGATTCAATTCTACATACGAGTGTGTTCTAATACTCAGTAGAAGGAGCCTAAGGCTATCTGATTTACTAAAGCAAAGGCAAACGTTGACCTTATTGGTTCTTGGAAAGGATAAATAACTAAAATTGATTTCGTTCCGTCCACCCCACATTACTTTCGCATCGCTCGAAACGACTTACTCTTTACTTAGGTATAAAATATTAAGGACTTTTCTCCTAATACATTTTCTGATACTATAAAATTTATGTAACCGTTACTTAGAGGAGTACTAATAAAGTAAATTTTATGTTGCTTTTGAAAGAGTACTTGCTATTGATTACGTCATTTACTTGAAATATTTGTATTCGTTTTAAAGTTTGTTTTAGTTTAAATAAATCGAAAACATATTTTGAAATACATATTTTTTAAATCGTATTTATATGTCGCTATGACAAATAAATTATAATATAAAAATCATAAAATGATCATACATTATAAAACATGACAAATAAGTAAAAATAATGTCAGTTTTTTATAGCCTCACTTTTATAGTATTAGCAAAACAATATATTTGTGAATTTTTTATGTCTAAAACAGGCTGTGTCTTTTGTTCTCAAAATAAGCTGATTATGACAATCGAGTGATGAATGTAAATAGAATTTACAACAGCATGTCACGTTTACTTTCTTAATTAATGTGCTTATTAAATAAAAATAATATAAAATATAAACTTTACCTACTCACCAGTTTAGTGTATACACAATCAATAGTGGAATTAAGTGAGTTAATTCGATAAAGTTATTTCTTTATGACAACAGCAAATAGAACTACCAAATCCTTATATAACTTTTACGCATGAAAGTTGGTGAAAATAAAAAATACACCGCTTCCGACTATGGGAAGCCACTAAATTAGCTATATTCAAAGGAATGGGATGTTTCAATTCGCGATCCGCAATAAGTTCGGCTATAAAAAATTCCGGCATACGAAAGGCTGACCGAAAAATGCCCGACTGACGGGAAGATATAAATTTGTGCTCATTACATCACAACCTGACTCAATACGTAAATTGTTGTGCTGGAAAAATTTCAATAATTCATATTGCATATTCCAAATTACAGATTCCCAGAAACAGCATTAATTAGTTCTTGTTAAAGTGTCTTGTTTCAATATATATTCGTAACATTTATATCGTAACAATTTTTATGAACGTAGAAACGTAGAACGTGAATAAAAATATTTTTATGAAAAACAGTATTCGTGAATAATTTTTTTTTTTAAATTCTTTTACGAAAAATATTTTCACTGTGTGGATATATTAATAATGGACGGCAATAGGATCGTTTTCTATTTCACATTAAGTTCGTCAGACAAACTGACGGTCCACTTGATGGTAGGTGGCTACCGTCGCCTATATACAAACAAGCCTCTATATGTGTTGCAAGTGTGCTTCCATAAGGTATAGGGTAATGGGTTTTGGCACACCTAAATCACTCAACCAACTAAACGTTTGATAATGAATGTTCAAAACATATAACAACAAATTTATTATTATTATTTAGTCATTTAGTCTTAATTAATTATTTGTTCTTAATTACATTAATTAATATACACAGGCGATAAAGGGTCGGATATAATTTATTTTAAATCTAAAACGTAACAGTTTCGGTTCTATAGTTTCAGTGGACTTTAGTTTAGTGATGAGGCAGCGGGATATCCCGATCGATGGACCTCCATTCTGCCATGCAAATCGCTTTCCACATGTAGCTTACCAACTTTGTGTATATTGATGATATTATAGTTTATATACGTATACGTACACTGATCGGGTTTTGCTCAAAGTGAACCGAGTTTGTTGTTTTATGTTAAACCTCACTACATTTTGGTTTTATAATAATATCTTTGGTGATATTTATTTACTTCTGTCTAACTATGTATAACTATGCATTAGAGTTAAAACATGTTCCTACTTACGTTCTGTAAACTATTATACATAGCATACTATATGTGCTCCCTCTCTTTTCTCTAATTTTGCTCAGTTCTTAAGAGTCATAGCAAAATTTTAAATAGACAATAAACTTCCTCAAGAATTGTGCTATCAAATGCAAGAAAAATTTCGGATTTCAGAGATAATTTGAATAAAAAAAACTGTTTTTCTTAATTTTAGTACCTGTTGAAGGCACAAAGTCAATATTTACATTTTCAATTATATTAATATTTTCCTCGAGCAGTTATATAAACTATATGTTCTTTGAATCAATCACGGCATGACATAACGCACAGGCGGTTAGGTCGCAACAAAAATTAATTCCGCCGAAGCGATATAACAATTAGGTTATAAAGAAAACCAAAAGATAGTTCCCATTTTCTTCAAATTACTTAACTTAAAATTAGTTATAATATGCACTTACCAACAACGTGTATGTAAGCGGAACGAACTTGCGTGTGAAATGAGGGCGCATCGGCGGAAACTTCGCAACGATATCTTCCAGCCAGGGCTCGAGTAGCGTCCCGGAGTACGACTTGCTGAGACGTCGACCGAGAAACCTGGAACAAACGCGAAGTTGCAACGGTGACACACTGATTAAACACTAAGTTCGAATTAATGGTTTCCAAGTTTCACTTCCCTCACATTTTGTGTTTGCTATTTTAATTTGATTGAATTGGATATTGTAAAGAGTATTAAGGGAACAGGTTTTGAACAATTACAAGTTACTAGCGATCCGCTCCCAGCTTCGCCCGGGATGCAATTTTTATATATAATTGTATGTCGCGGCCATATATCATAGAATTGATCACTTCATGATGTGGCTATATTTCATGTCACTGGCCAGTGGCCATATTTTCACTTAATTTATGCTTTTTCTATACTAATATTAAAAAGAGGAAAGATTTGTTTGTTTGTTTGTTTGTTTGTTTGTTTGTTTGCATCGAATAGGCTCCGAAACTACTAGACCGATTTGAAAAATTCTCTCACTGTTGGGAAGCTATATTATCAGCGAGTAACATAGGCTATATTATATTTTCAAAAAAATTAGGGATCCTTACTAAAAATCCAATAATGTAACCCATGGTGTAAAAAAAATGACCTAAAATATTCCTTACATCGCGTGCGCTGCGAAAACTATTGATGATAGAACAAAGTAATGTATTACGACTTTACAGACCACATTATTATTTTCAGAGAGTGTCCCGCCAGCATATGTCTAAGGGCCTCTTTCATCATCTCTGAGTAAAGTGTCAAGTAGGCTAACCGCCATTTAAAGTCACCGGTCACCGGGAATGATATAGCTGATATACCTTTGTTTGTACGGTAAAAGTCCCAAATGGTATGAATGTTTGTAACTCTTTCACGCAAAAACTACTGAACCGATCACCATGAAATTTAGCATTTCTGGGACACCAGAAAGGACATAGGGTACCGTTCATCGTTCAACGCAGACGAAGTCGCTGGCACCAGCTAGTTTTATATATTTCTGATCGTGACATCATAAAATTTCAGCTTCCTAGACTTAGTTTTGGCTGTGCATTGGTAGTCAGTCAGGATAAACGATTTTATAATACTTAAGTAGTCTTATTATATTTTTATATATGAATATTATTAAAAAAATGTAAAATTTTTATTAGACATACAATTATTTGTATTATTTTTAATATAAAATATGGTATGCTCTTAATAACTTTAGCGTAGATACTCTTACAAACAGAGATAAGAAGCCTGTAAAAACAGACACCTCTTTTCTTAAGATTAAAAGCGTTCTACCTCTATTTGTAGTAAAGTTATAAACTTTTCTTACACGAAGTATTTCATTATAATTAGACAAAATATACTAAAACAACCTAATATTTAATAAAAGAATAACGTAATTTACATTGTATTAGTAAAGTTTAATTTAATGCCACTTTCTAGAACGCTTTTGGTAATTATTTTGAAGACTCCTTCTCCTTGGATGGTACTTCAGTCGTGAGGATCACGATTACGTCAGAGGGCGTCCGCCATTTTTCTCAACCAAGAGGTTCGCATAATAGAAAATCGCTTCTCTATACTACATTGTATTCCGCCTTTACTACATTGGACTACAATTTTGTAACACACTTCCTGCTCTAACCTTATTTTAGATATTTTCTAAAACTATGGATAAACTTACTTTCGAACTAAACATTGGTAGCTTCAAAAAATAGTTTTAGTTTTTAAAAAATATAAATCAATGTATGCCATGTCTTATCTGGTAATCTAAATATGGACATGGACTCACGCTTTTTACACAGGCAGCATTTGGTCATATAATATCAGCGGTTTCGCCTGCTTGAGAAGAATTAAAAAGTAATCTGAGTCTTCTAGTGGGATATAAATTTATAATTTGTGAAATATTAAACCTTTATCGTATCTTTTAATCTCATGTTTAATTATAAAAGATTATCATCTTGATTCAAACCGACAAAATTTTCCTACATTATCCTGCATCAAAATAGTTTTTATTTTCATAGATGTATTTAATAGACAATAACATTATAAGTTTGTATTTAGTTCTATAGGAGCGCTTTTCAAGAATTATACATGAAGATTTTCTGTAAAAATATTAAAAAAAGAAATAGATTCAAAACGTTGATTTTATTTAAAAATATTATAATATATTTAATTAACCTAGTTGTCGAAGACAGTCAAAAAGAAATCACTTAAAAGAGCCGAAATTTTTGGAGGATTCTCAATCAATTGTATTCAATAAGTCACCGAGGACTTAAAAACCCTTATTGAAATTCGAAGCCGAAAATAAAGAGGGTTGAAAAAGCGGAGTCAGACGAACGAAGATTATTCGATACAATAGAAAATTCTCCACCGACATAAATTTTCATCGGACAGGACTTATAAAAATGAGCTGCCTCACAAAAAAGAGGCAATAAAGGAGCGTTCAACTCTTTTTGTCATTGATGATAAAGATGGGGAAAATATAAAGGAAATTAAAATGAGACTAGAGCTTGGTCAGTGTAAACAAGTCGAAGGAGACGAGGCGGCGGTGGTCGGTCAATTTTATTTTCCAATGTCGGATCAATAAGAAGAAATGGGACACGGGATATTGCTGCTAGTCGGAAAAAAGTGTTTTAATTACGCTCCGACGCTTTCAAAGAGCAGCGAAGTGTTAAAACTTGTGTTGCTTGCGTCCATTCAACCGTTTATGGAACACTTGAAGATAACAAACGCTGTTTTCTTTTGAATGAAAGAGACTGAGCATTTGAATGTTTCTGCACTTTGCATTTGACAACACTGAAACGTAGTTCTTGCATTTCTTGAATAATGCGTTATCCTTTGAGGTTTTATATACTAACGTAACCACTAGAGAAGCTATCCTTAGTACAAGTTTTGATCCATTTTGATAAAAGTTATAAATAAATACGCTGCTGCGCTAAAAAAAAAACGTTGGGGAGTAACATAAAAATATTCTTTGTGCATCACAGATGCTGTTATTCCCGTATTATCGCCATTGTATGCAATATTTCATTTAAAAGTATATTTTCCAATATATTCGAACGTGGTACGCAAATATATAAGAAAATAGAGATAAGTCTATAAATCTGTCCTTTGTGTATACACTTTATGGAAATAAAAAACGAAATAAAACGCAACCGTCGCCATTAAAATATATTTTTAAGATTTCACAGTAAAAAACGTATATAGCGTACTCATGGTAGGTGATTTGGCAAGCGCGAGAACTCATCATGAGTTCAGCGCTCATTATAACTATCAACTGTGTACTCCTTTACAAGTTACGATATTATTCGCAGGAAAAACTTCCTCCGTTCGTTAGCTCTTTTATAAATGGTGTCAGTTTTGAATTTATTACATTGTGGTCTGTGAGAGAAATTGTGAAATGTAGACTTAGAAAATACGTAAATAATGTCTGCTAGTGGGACCCAGCAGTAGGACGATAAGCTTTAGTCGAGTGGTTGAGGTGATTGCTTTTGCAGTTTAATTCAGGGGTCCCGGGTTTGATTCCCGTACTTTGGAAATTAACTTTTCCAAATTGACTGTAGTCCTGATGTGTAGGATTTCGCTCCACGTCTGTTCCAAGTGTTATGTTGTGTTAAATCACAAGAATATATTACTTTGGAGGCCATACAATTGGTGAGTTTTGTCGTTTTGGTAATTTGTAAGTATATAAATTATTCTCTGTCACAAGATTAGCCAGCTACATTGGTTAGCAGATCACTTGCTCAAGCAAGTGCAATGCTGACCTTAATAAGATAAAAGATAATGATTTAGGATTAAATATATATAGGGAAATGGGCTCTGGCATCCCTTGCCGAAACACAACAATAACAATTACTGAAATATAGTGTATCATGTTTCGACGGTCTGTTATAGTGATTATTTGGAATGATAGTGATAACTAACTCTTCTTTATCATGGACTCATTCATAACTCAAGTCATCAAAATTAGAACACACACTACACAAAACTCAAAAGTTTTACTAGCACTACGTGATAGCTTGAATCTCACTAAATCATGATAAAAGTCGGATAATGCTTAAGTTGCATGCTACTGTCTAATATAGAAACGTGTCTAGAGTCTTAAGCGTAAACTCTGTCATTATGCTTATTAAAAAGTTACTCCATAGCAGAAAATTTCTCGTGAGCAGCAGAAATTCCTTCAAATATTCATTTTGTATACCTACTCGCCTAAAAAGATTTTTTCATTTTATTAATAATCGGTTAAGTAAAGTACACTAAGTGGCCAAAGTGTTATAGCAACACGAGGTCAAGCGTAATATTGCTTCTTTTTTTTTTTTTAATTTTCAACACGGACGAATCCGCGAGCACCAGCTAGTAGTTGTACATATTTTATGAAAAGTCCGATACACAAACATTCACTGGGGTTTTAAAATTTTAATTTGACTTCAAACTGTCTGTGTTTTTTTTTTTCTTCAATGGTCGGAAGATATGTTGACAGTATATTTGATGTTAGATGGCTACCGTTACCTTTCCAAAGGTGCTGCAATTTTGCTGCTGACTGTAGTAGGACACGAAGGAATTATGAGGGAATAGGAAAAGGATAGGCAGGTGGTTATATTGCCGCCAGACCTGCTGTTCAAATTATGGCTTCGAAAGGCCTTTGCCACTATTGATTACACTGGTTTTATAATGCATAAGGCTCGCTACATTCTTCCCCTTAAGGTGTGCAAAATGAAAATCATTTTAATAATAGCACATTTATTTTAATTTTTATAGTAGTGGTGGATTTCCCAATGTTAAAAAAAAGGGCACACTGCGTTTTGCAGTTCTTTCTTTGGGTAGCCCGTCTGGCAACAGTAACCATACCCTTACGGAAGACCACCGTGAAATAACAGCATGTGTGTTGTTGTGGGTTTCCATTTCCCTAACCCTTTCCAATCCCTTATACATAATCTTAGTGTAGTCGGCAGCACCCTTGGTGTTGTTTGTATTATAGGCGATGGTAGCCACCTCCCATCAAGTGGACGTCAGCCTGTATAAGGACCTTAACATATGCGCAAGTACTTAAATAAATATTACTTAGTTAAAAATAATAAACGTATGCGCAATATCCTACTTATATTAGTTTATTATAACTTCAGCCGCTTTTTTCTTTCCTTTAACGTCGACGGGTAAGTAGCAAGATTGTAGTAAATTAATTTTTACTAGCTCGGAGGGAGATGCCCGTACTATCCCCAGTTAATCTAGCTTTAGATTGCCAGTCAGGTGAAGTGAGCCGCCGTGAGCCAATTACGGGGTTCACAATAGCATCATTTCGTCCACATGAAACATGAAGGGACTAGCTTTATGTATATACATAGGTATAGATAGATTGTCTCGATTACTTCAAGCAGAATTTAATGCACGATTTGAGCCAGTGTTTACATTAATAGTGACTTGCTATCAGTACACCTAAACACTAATCATACTGCCCTAAGAATTCTTTTATTCTTTTTTTAATAAGTGTATTGGACAGAAAGACCCACCCACCTATTTAGTAACTAACTCACATATTAAAAAATGAAGGCAAAAATATCATATTTAAAACATATCAAAATTAAAATAATTCTTAACTAGTAAATGAACACTAATGAATGTATTATTGCATAATATATAGGTTATACGAAATGATGATTTATTAAATTCAATTAAAAAAATAAAATTACTTTTTTATAGATCCTATCTCATAGCCCCCAAATTGCGTGCCTGACAGGGTCCATTATCCTGTATTACTGGTCCTTTTTTATTTTTGTAACATCCAACTATACATTATGATTTTGCAATAATAATAATTGAATTGAATTGAATTATTATACGCGTTTATTAATTTTGAACATACTTAATATCTATTGACTAAAATATAATACGACATTACATCGGCCTGTTTACTGAGTAAGCTATTCTAAATTAAACCGAATTAATGGTTCTACTTGCTCCACTAACAGATTAACATATTGTCCTTGTAATGAAAACGTAACAAACCAACATCACCGTAAGCAACCAAAACTAGTCGGGAACGAATTACCTACATCCATGTCTGCTTGGAATTGTTTCTAAATTAAATGTGATCTTAAGTTTACAACGACTCTTGAGATCTTTATGGTCAACAACAAATTTTTGGTTTTTGTTATTGTTTGTAACAATAATAAGAAAATATTTTAGGTTAATTCTCAATAGCTATAAACTACAGGTTATTAAAAATTAGCGAAATAAATTAAAGAAAATGAATATTCTAAAGATTTATTGATCGCTAAAAACCCTAAAGAACTAAGTAATTGTAAGTAATCGTTGATTCCATTCTGTTTATAACGTTCAGTGGCGTTACATACAAACTAAATACCGTTAATTGGTTTCCATTAGGACGTATTTACTGCAATAATATATTGATTAGCTCAGTAAATGCTAACAACCAGGCCATAATGAAAGGATCAGTTATGTATTAATATGAAAAAATATGTTTAAATTAATGTACTTTATGTTTAATACTTAATGGGTAGCCACCTATCGTCCAGAAACCGTTAACCAGCCTGTCTTTCTTTATATAAAAAAGACATCACGAATATTCCGCATAACAAACACATAAATTTGATAAAATTCGTTATGTATTCAAAAAAGTTTAATCTACAATTGAAGTATAAAATATGAAGATCTTTAAATAACAAAGACAACATAATAATTATGTGGTTTATGTACAGATAAATCGACAAGGGGACAAGTCCCCTGTCGACGGAATTTACCTACATAAATCTTTTTAGTCTTTCATCTATTAATATGAGTACACTCACACTACGATTACTCTAAAAGGTTCAACGAATTTTGTGAAAGCCAGGAAGTGAGTCCCAATGATTACTATCCATCAAATGAAGGTCTGTGGTCACTCTTTACCTGAAACTAAATGAACTCAAGAGTATAAATCTCCAGGTATAAGTAAATATTCAACCATCAACTTGATTGGCCATATGAATTCAATATGCCGTCAATTTAGCTAACCGCTTAGTTGTCAGAAGACATTACCCATTGCGTTTACGAGGTTCGTTATGGTTTGATTTGATTTACTCAATCACTTTACTAGATGGTATGCTATTATTATTTATTGTCTTCAATCGCGTCTCCATGATGCCGTAAATTTAGCGTCGGAATAATTTTATTATTCCGATTAGAAATATCGAGTTACGAGAAACTAAATATTAATTTGATATTTTATATCAGCAAATTACTACTAGACTTAGAGATTGGGATTTATATTATAACGCCTGGAATAGTGGTCTGTGTATTAATACTTGGCCCATGTGACAGTGCATTGACAGCTGTGACAGCAAGTCAATGCCAAATTCACGTCAACGCACCTCTCACCTGTCTAAAAGTGGGAGGCGTGAATGGGAGTACCGAGGTTATAAAAAGGGGTGCGTTCGCTCGCGCGACACGCTCCAGACACCCGGACGCCCATACGCTTTCGGGAAAAAAATTACTACTTTGACATCAAGCCTGGCGGCTTATTTAAGTTTGGGAACGAAGTACCCACCATCACCAAAATATTTTAATGTCACGTAATATACCGTGACTGCTCCGCCACGATACCTTAAGTCGCAGGTCCGAGGAAGGGAGTCGCCGAGGTCTTATTTAAATTTGGGAACGAAGTACCCACTATCACCAAAATATTTTAATGTCACGTAATATACCGTGATTGCTCCGCCACGATACCTTAAGTCGCAGGTCCGAGGAAGGGAGTCGCCGAGGTCTTTGCCTACTCTGCACGTACTGTCATCGGTTTCCGATATTCACTCCACACCGACGCTCGTCTACACGCTCTACGCGTATCTCAAGGTCTACGCCACGTCTCCACGAGCTGCTGCTGCTGAGGACCCCCTCTCAACTGGTCCCGTGGAACGCGTGGAGGTTAAAACAACGAAAATGTTTAGGAGTTTTATTCAAAGTTAAATTATGAATTTCAGTTACAAAGGTTGACTGTATATTGACATTTAACTGTATACCGTATGTGTTAAAAGTATAGGTACTTTTTAACGTATTAAACAGCTGAGTAGTTCTATTTTACATTTATTACTAGCCACCCTCGGGGCACTCTCAACGTCCATGTCTGAACCATCATCACTCACGTCTTCTGCGTGTGATTTACATACTAAAATAGCACAAGTGCTTACTGTTGTTTTGTATAATTTTTCTTAACTTATCTACATATTCTACGGTGGGAAACCCTGTGTCTCTTACCCACCTAATAAATGGTGTATAAAGTAGTTTAGCACCACTGCTTATTCTAATGTGTTTTATTGTAATAAACCTGTGTTGTGGTAAGCCTTGTGTTTGACTTGTTAGGCTAACCTCCTTTATTCTCTCTAGCAAAGGCGCCCTAGTCTCGTGCTTCTTTCTACTGAACCCTAGTCGGTGGTAAACGACCTGGGGCTGCGAAGCGATAAACAAGCCAAGCACACCAGAGCGGTTACAATATTTGTTTTAACGTTTAATGGACTATTTATTGACAATTGTTGAGAATTTTGTTTACAAATTAAAATTACAATGAACATTCGTTCTCTCATCTCAAAACACGACTTAAGGCTATTGCAAAAGTTGAAAATTATTCCAAATTTAAAATTTTCCTTTGTGTAAAGGTACTTAAACTAGAAATAAATTAGATATTAATGCTTTTTTTATAATTCTCTAATGGTTTGATTTTTTTGTAATTATACGAGAGAAGTCATTAAAATGCCTTCAAGTCAACTCACTTAACAAGAAAGATTACCTTGTAAAAATGAAAGTCAATAGCAACCGAATCGACTAAATTATTTTTATTTATGTAAATATTTATTACAATAGAAACCTAACATTTAATATTATAAAATGTATAGTGATAAAAGAAAATTGAAGTAGGTTTGATGTTTTTAAATCTTCATCCCAAGCGGATATATTAGAGAAGCAGGGAGATGGCCGCTTATCGGCTCCAAATCTAACAAAGGAATCCCATTAAAACGTCCCTATAACAAGTTACAACCTTTTTGGTACCCAAAACGGGCGAAAATCTAATAAACAGGCAATAACGTTCAGCAGCAATGAAGGTGTAGCTGTAATCGTTTCAATCCAATTGGAATCGATTCGGAATCCGAAAGGTACCAACCCACAATCAGTGTTATTGTTATAATGCATTTTGATGTTTAATGGCCGGACGGATTGAATATATTTTTTAATTAAAATATTCACATGTATTTTCATTATTATTATGTATTTTCATTTTCATTATTCATTATTATTATATATATATATACAATAATGTATAATATATGGTACATTATGATGAGTTGGAGCCGGTTTGTGGCCGGGGACGTTGTCTATTCTATTCTATTTTATTCTATTAAAAAATTGGAAAATCTGTGATCACAGTAGCCAAAAATGTTGTCCAGGGTAACAACGACTTTTCCGATTTTCAAATAAATTCCCATTTAACTTTATATTTATAATTTTTTTTACACACACAAAACATTGTTTTTAATATATAAAAAACAAACTAATAATAGGTTGAGATAAATTTATGTGAATTTATTTTTAATGAGAGTAAAATATTCTGAAATAAAATAAATGGAATGGAATGAATTTATACTTGAAATCCATTTAGAGTTTTATTATAGTGTACGAGTATCTAAAAAAACAAATACATTTTAAACAATACAAAGGGCCCACCGTTTCGAAGCAGATTCCAGTTAATGCCCAAAGGCGTTAGGTAATCCTGAAGTGTTTGGGACTGAGCAAATATTTGTCTTTCAAAGTAACCCTTTAGTGCTTCTTCCCTTACTACACTCCGACGTAATCTCTCTTATGTTTTGTATATATTGAGAAATTGATTGTTTGGTATCATGCATAATATAATATCTACTATTATGCTTCTACAAATAAATTGTTACAAATACAAATTATTACATTGAATATGTCATTACTATTTATTATTCCTCTTCTTTTTAAAACGCCTCTCCGTTACTGGAGATAGCCGTTAGCTCTGACATGTGCTTATCTTAGGGTTCCGCATCGAAGATCACTGTTGAAGCAACTTACTTACAAGATTACTTGAAGCAAGACCAAGATTTTAATTGATTAAAAAACTTTATGAAAATAATTTTTCGTATATATTTTCAAACATCAACTTGAATTGGCTCGCTAACCTCAACAGCAGCGACCACAGCGCATACTGAAGCACCTTTGTGCAGGGTCAGTTTACCGAAAATGCATTGCTCGGATCCGAGGCAACCCGAGGCAACCCGAGGCAACCTGAGGCACTAGAAAATAATATTTTTTCTGTTCTTGTGTTTGTGTTTGATATGATATGGTGGTGATATTTGTCCGTAACAGTGACGTCACTAGTTATGTGCATTTGCGCAACTGAATGCAAGTAGCATTAACGAACATATGAAATAGCCAATATAGCGAAGTTATTGCCTGCAATATGACATCATCGACATTTGTTTTTTTTTATCTTATTTAAAATCTTGTAAATATAAATCAATATCGTGTAAACGATATTAAAACAACACGCTTTCTCGGAATTAAAAAAATATTATTCGGTTTTTGTCCGACATTTAGTTTGTACGTTCTTTCGCTAAAATAACAAAAAAGTTGGTGAATAGGAGAGCAAAATTCTAATTTATAGATAAGTTTGTAATGGCAAGAAAGTTTCTAAACTTAATAGAGAAAATTGTTGAGCCGAAAAATAGCCCGCGGCTTTTATGAGATTAGTTTAGCCAATTGCAAAATGTTTTGTTATTATTAATTGGTTGAAAATCTATATACATATAACTAGCTACACGCTAATCGGTTCAGTAGTTTAGGAGTTTATCGGCGACCAACAACGTGACACGAATTTTTTATATATATAGCTGTTGCTGTGTACTTCGTTCGCGTAACTTTATAAAATATATCCTATCTCTTAAGTAGGATCAAACTGCACACAGTGTGGAAGTTTTATTAAAATCGGTTCAGTATTTTAGAAGTTCATCTGCGAGAAACAATGAGACATGAATTTTGTATGTATATATTTAATTAATAAAATAAAAATAAAAATAATAAATAAAAAAGGCTTTTATTTCTTGAAAGTTAAAACATGTAAAGCTTAAAGTTGAATGGAACTGTTTAAATATTAAATTTAAACTTTAACTTCTGCAAGAACAGCGGCAGTTGAAGGCCTCCTCCAAAGAAAACCAGTTGTCTTTATCTTGGGCTGCTTGCATCCAGTATGGGCCAGCCGTCTCGACTATATCGTCTTCCCACCTCTTGTACGGTCTTCCTCTGTAGCGTTATATATATATATGAATTTTAAATAATTTGGAGGAACAAAATTTTCAAATGCAATAGTTTTTATCTCAATTATTGACCTCAATTTGTTTTTTAGTTTAACTAGGTTCTGAGTTTTTCGAAATATAAAATTATCAAGTTTTACAAAATTAGATACGGATAAGGAAATAAGTCTAAAGTTCCTACATAGTTATAGCACTGAAAGTCCCGATCACGACTGGATCAACAATGCCCCTTAGAAATGTAGCTGGGTAAATTGCATTGAAACTCAGAGCTAATGTAACTCAGTAACATTGCTAATTGGAAAGTTCGATGTGTGCTTGAATAATTTACTTTGTGAATTTCTATAACTAGTCATTTTATATATAGGTAACACCAATGCTGAAGGATTTTATACAAAATTAAAAAAGTGTATTTTATTCAATTTATAGTATAATTTTTTATATATGTGTGCTAATTAGGGGGATAATAAAAATAAGTGGGATAATTAAACTAGGTATATTTAAAAATTAATTCAAACGTTAATTGGCAGGAATTTGTTTAATGTGTAAAGGTCGTCAGACAGGCTGACGGTCAACTTGATGGTAGGTGGCTACCGTCGCGTGTAACACAAGCAATGTTACTTATGTTGCAAGTACGCTGCTGACCACAGTAGGTAGGATTACCTAAAGATCAGGGTATTAGGAAGTGATCTACCCAATAAGAAGTAACATAATATTCATTAACTTAATCCTAAAGCTTTGATGCACTTAATAGAAATTATCGTAACTGAAAATGTAGAAACTCTATCCGCAAATGACGAAGCCTTATTTTTTGTCTACGGTGACTTTGTCCAAATCAACTTTTTCTTTGAGATATATTTCTTAATTTGCTTCTTTTGATACGCGGCTAAAGAGTTTATTTATAAGAGTTTTGCCATGAATGTTTATGAAAAGAAATTTAAGGAGTAACGAGAGAATTTTTAAACCAAAACATTTTTAAAAGCCTTTCACCAACTATGTAATTAAGGAACTAAAAACAAAACCATCCCATTAAGAGGGCTGACCCTGTTTCCCGGCTCCCTCGAACCATAATAACATCATCATAACACCCGATCTTATCCGAAGATTACCGGAGACTGCCGAAGCTGTTGGGAAACTAATTCTCACGTTCCAGCCGAAAAATATCTCGAGGAAATAATGTCATAAAATATAATGAGCTATTCTTATAACCGCTTAGATTGTAAATTCCAGACCCGAAAGTAATACAAATAATTATATATCGTAATCCGTTTGTCCTTTTGATAACATAGTGAAAATTTTTATTTTTTTTTCCCAATTTGTTAAAATCTGCATATGAAATTGAATGTTTATGAAAACGCTTCAACAGCTTCATTTTTTATTGCACAAACAAGTTTTTTATATTTTTAAATTTCATAGCGAGCGAAGTCGCTGGACAAAGCTAGTGATAATATAAATGCAAAATAATCACAAGTTCTCGAAAATTAAAAATTCTGGAATAATTAAATTTGAGAAATTGAGGAAATATTAGAATTGGAATAGTTAAAGATAAGAAAAAGTTTTTTGGAAAATTAATATTTTAAGAACCATATAGGTAAGGTTTATCTTTGTGTGAAATACTTTTATGAAACGTATATACGGCTGGGAAAATGATCGGAGCGAGCTTTACAAGTAACGGAAATTCAAATTTAAGTCTAGCGAAGCTGTAGAGAACTGCTATTACATAAATTTATTTTTAAACTCAATATAGCTAAATTCGTTTTGTGTCATTATTAACAAATTGCAATGTCCCTTTTATTATGATATAAGTGAGCAATATAAGCCTGTCCGACGATCTTTATATAAAAAATAGATGGAATCCGTTTAGTGGGTCAACCTTCATTCAGGAATATATCCATTCACTGATCCTTTGGAGGATTATACCCCATCGACACGTTTTGAAAATATCTTTAGAGGTAAATCATTACACAACTCCCGAGGGTTGAGATATACTTATGTGTCTATTTTTGGCAAAATATTTTGCCAAATACAAATCAATTTTAAACCTCAGTATATTGATAATGTCAATAATAAAATACCTCGTATTGTTAATATTTATATTAACATTAACATTGTTGACATGTAGTTTTTTAGTATTAGACTAACAAATTACAGCTGTACAAAACTTTTAGTGTAGACAATTTTAGTCAGACTAAATTCAAATGTACCTTAAATGCATATCACCTCTAGAATTGTTAATAATTTGGCATATATCTGCGTTGTTGCTGGAGTAACATATAAAATTTAAGTATACCCTTCAACGATAAATATTATTTTTTATGTATTTTATTTGTTTCTAAACAAAAATTAAATCTTAAACGGTTTGACTTCAGTTAACTGAGTGAATGTGTTACACGATTGTGTAATCTCGCTGCTACCTATTTACATGAAACGCTTTACTGTTGCTCGTAAACGTATTCATAGTCGGACGGCACACAATAAAGCATGAAAAGTGCGTTAACGACTAATAAATCCGTGTTTACTGATCGTTAAACGGAATCGGACTGCGGCCCTGAGACAGGTTGTTACAACCATGTTAACAAATAGAATATTTTCACTATAAAATAAAAGTTGTAGTTGAATGGTTAGCCTGCTTGCCTTGACGCTCTATCCCAGAGCATTGAGTCAAAATTATTTAGTTATACTTCTTATGTTAAAATAAGTTGATATTTATGAAAAAAATCTTATTTTTCACTACATTTGATAGGATATCGTTAGAAACTGTCTTATCTAATGTTTGTTTCCTTTATTATTAAATAAATAAGCTTTTAGCTCAGTAAATATTTATATTAATGTAAAATATTGTTCTATTTTGACTTGCACCTAATTATAAATAGTATTTTTTTTCGTTTTAAATTTTCAAACGAAATATAAACTTACTTAGATACATTAGATTAGATGGATCCTAAATTATGCAATCTCAACTCGTATAATCATTTTTCAAATTGCTTTATTTCGCTGAGCATACACTTTCAAACTCGTTTTAAAAATTGCTTTGAACAATCTTTTAATAAAGTCGTAATGCATTTTTCTCTATATGAGTTATCATAAAATTGTTATGTTGCTAAGGATTGGGTTCAATATCAAATTGCGACCAGCCCCTGGCTTTGCACGGATGTATTATTTCCCTGAAGGTTATACATACTCCTATTGCTCTTTCCATTAGTGAAAACCATATCAAAATCCGTTGGATGATTTAGAAGTTAGCGGAGAAACAGGGAGAAGAAGTTTATTTTATAACAGATACTCGTATTGATTTATATTGATTTATATTCATTATTTCTGGGTAAAGTTAGAATTTGCCCATACTTAATCTAATTCTAATTAATAATTAGAATTTATAATAATAATTTCTGGGTAAAGGTTGCGAAATTATTATTAATAATTATAATATTTTATATAAATATGTGACGCACAAGTAGGCCACCTATAAATGGGATGTCTCCAATGACAAACCCAGGAAGCTGGAGTAACACAATCAATATTGAAAGTCTAGAAACAGGATGATGAATAGGCAACTTCAAACACTTGTCTTATGCTCAAAACTCAAACTCAAACACATCTGGGGGTCAAACTAAATGCTTTAAGATGACTGTAAACTTACCTTAGTTTGTTACATTTATATATTACTAGCTGTGGCACGCTATATATTATAGCTTTTATAGGTAAAAGAATTTTTAAAATTGGCCCAGTAGTTTTTGAGTTTATTCATTACAAACATACAATTCTTCTCTCTTTATAATATTAGTATAGATTATAAGTATTTTGCTCAAAAACATTTCAATAATATACAATATTTTGTGTATGAAACATAAATTCAGTACGACAATACGAAATTTAACTGAATAGAAATAAAGTCCAGGAAGAGAAATACATCCCAACAAAGAGGAATTTAAACTAAATACTTTGCGCTGAACTTTGACAGTTTACAAAGTTTAAAAGTTAATGAAGTTAATGAAATAATTGCAGGTGAAATTCTTAAGCTTAAGCATTGAACTTAATAATTTATTATTATCCCCCATGGATCAACTTCGTCTGAGTTCTTTGCGGACTGATGAATATAAAAGACACATGCGGTTATTTCACGGTTGTCTTCTGAAGTGGTGGTTACTGCCGCCAGACGGCCAAATAACTACGAAACGCAGAGTGCCCTATTATTACTTATCAGACGAGAGCCAACTATGAAAAATTTATCTCCGAATTTGGCCTGATGGGAAACGATCCTGGGTCTCCTCAGACAGATCGTTAAAGCATGCATCTTAACCGTTCGACCTATTGTCAAATTAATATCAAAGTTTAGTTTAATTAACAAATTTTTTTAAATTGTTGCTAAATAAAAAATCCATTTCATCAAATTGAAAGTAGGTAAAAACTTGAATAAATAATAAGTTTGTGATAAAAATTACTTACATCAACATCGATGCCCGGTTGTGCGAAAATCCTTGTAAAAGGATATTCCTTGGGTAAATAACTGAAGAACTCCTGTCTTCCTCTGTACCATTTTACACTATACAATGTCTCATTTCCTTCTAGCATCCATTTACAGCCAAGTAACACTGTATCTCCAAGTCTCACTGCTGATGGTGCGATTAATTGCACTTCTCTGAGTGCTACAGTATCTGTAACAATATATTTATTGATTTTAGCAAAGGTGTGAAGCGAATTTCGCAGAAGAATGAAAAAAAAAAGTAAGAAAAGTAAGTAAAAGAAGTAAAAATCAAGATATATTTTTTCTAGATAATGCTAGATATTTTTTTTAGATAATTTTTTTATTGACATTATCTAGAATGAAAAAAAATAACCGAAAAGTTACAATTGTTTCAACGGGAGTTAATTTAATGATTACAGATTTTTTAGTAGTTGCAAGGGATTATTTTTTATCCATCAGAAATCATTCTTTTCAACTAAACCATCATCTTTATAATAAGCTGGATATTATGACGAGAAATAAAATCAGTTTTTAGCCATTTAAAAAGTAAATATTTAATTTTATAGAAGTTTTAAATCGCTTTGGGATATCAGGACGCAAAACTTTGTCACTACCAAAGCTACTATATATATAATTATTGGAGTTTATAGAAACTGGAGTTCCGAGTTGTTAACTAGTTAGCGCATGCAACAAATTTTCCAAAACCTAGCCATATCAGATAATCCCGTGGAAGTTTTGTAATGTGGAAACTGAAGTAAGTAATTTATATTTTAATTAAGGACAGTTTAGTTCTAGTTTATATGATTAGAAAGTGATTTAGTGATATTTCACTATTTTTTATTAAAGATGAAGTATTTTTTCAAGTGAAAAAATAAAAATTAAAAAATCTTCACGCTTCTTCACTAACTATGAAATTTCAAAAACGAAGTTTAGATGTAATATACAATTGTTGAAGTTTAGTTTTGATGTGAACATCGCTTTTAACTGTTATTAGTAGTAAGTATGAAATTGACAAATAATTCTACTTGTAATGAAGCTATTTATTCTAAAGTAGGCATTTATTCTAAAGCATCGTACGAGGCTTGATAACGAGTTGACGCCACTATATCAAAATTATTTTAATTTCTGTATTATTATTATTTTAATTTTTGTATTATTTATTGCATTTGTATCTCTTTTTGTTATTAATTCTTTTCATGGATAAATCCAGAGCACATATTGGGTTTTGAGTAATGTCAAGAAGGTCAACAAGTTTTGATTAAATCCAGAGGTTTACTATTAACTATAACGGAACGAAACACAACCCACTTAGCAAATCACTCAACTCTAATTTAGGAAAACATTCGCTAAATTGCCACATATTTTCTTTGTTCCAGGGGGACTTTTGTGGCAACAACGTACCAAGTGTAAGCGGGATGAATGAAAGGGATAAATACCTCTGTATATTTAGCTTTATTAAATTACTTAAAATTATAAGCCCTTTAAGAGACAGTTCAAGTTTTACACTCAAGAGGCGAGGCTTACACTTCACATGGCGAGGTTAACTATAGCATTTTTTTTTAATTTGGTCATGTTTTGAGTTTAACCTGTTCAGATTTAGTTCGTTCTATGATCTTCATACCATTAACGAAATATAGTTAATTAATAATTTAGGGCCACTAAAATGCTAAGATTTCCTGAAATTATTAAAATTTGTAATATACTCTAGCAATATGTAAATATTGCTATAGTTACAAATCATGTATATATACATTAGTATAACGTATCTTTTCTCCTTGTTCTTACTAAGTAATAGGTTAAATGGAATAGAAAATATATAAATAGATTAGAAGAATTAATCAAATTAATTAGAAGAATTAATTAACACCACAGAATATCAACACCAACTAATCCTTTCACTTCGACTTTTTGGACCAAAATTACTTATTAAGATTGAAAACAAAAGTCATAGATTTCACGCTTATGCTGTACTATCTCAAGATTAAAATATGATTTAAAAATATATTTTTTTAAATCGTACTAATGTATAAATTTATATAATGTATACAGTCTTTATATAACTTTATTATATACTGTATTCATACGCCCGTGCTTAAAAGCCGCTACCAATTGCGCGTACATTTCGAAGCAATGAGGGCTGTGGCCACGAAACAATTACATTACTCTAGAGACGCCGCCTTAACGCAATTATAAGAGCAAGCCCGATTACCGTTATGTTATTATACGTTCACAGAAATAACAATTTAGAAAGTAATTGATAGAATTACATCCTGAATGCGAAATCCTTAGATGAATGAGTATTTTTTAAAAATCTTATCCAGATAGGTATATGTACATATTACATTTACATATAATATATTTTATGACGAATTATAGCGTTGATGTTATGGTTTTTTCATAGTTAGCTCTTACCTGGATCTGGCAAGTAGTGGCAGGGAAAACTGCGTTTCGCAGTCATTTAGGCAGTCAGTAATCTTCCCGTACAGAAGAACACAGTGAAATAGCAGCATGTGTGCTTTTGTGTTTCAGTGAGTGATTAAGGGATGTCAGAGCCTCCCTATCCCTTACTGAACCCTTATTCTTAATATTAATATAGTCGACAGCGCACTTCCAGCACCTGTGGCGTTGCTTGTGTTATTGGCGACGGTAGCCACATACATTCAAATGTCAGGTTTAGCAGCTCTACTTAGTTTAGTAGCCAAGGTGACATTCCTGTTTTATTGAAAATACGAATTACCGATGGTCAAGTTGCACCAGGAACTTTTTACGATAAATTCTGTGGTACAAAACCTTCGAGGTACTATGTAAAAATTACAGCCTCTTTTTGAATTGACAAACTAAAGGGTGCTTTTAAATTAGATGCTTGAAGAAGCGCTATTGTGGCGCCACTGAGGCGCGACTACGTATTTTCATACAATTTCTAGAAGTGTTGTCGGAGCGCCACTGTTGTGCCGCGCGCGACTATGCCTGTCTGAACTAGTGAAGTTGTTTACATAGAACAATACTGAAGCAAGTGTATCACGCCACAGTGGCACCACTATAGCGCTTCTTCAAGCGTCTAATTTGTAGGCAACCAAAATTCCATTACACAAGTGAAAGTACGTCGCAATTTCCACGTGATAATATTTTGTTAGAAAAAGGGGTAAAACAGAGAGACAATTTTTCCCTAATTCAATCACACGCGGACATACGAGGAGATTTATAGGGTACATAATTGGTTTCGTATCGGTCCCGTCCTATTTCGGTATAATGGACGCGGGACTTGATCTCGACATTATTACGTTCGGCTTTCCCGCAATTTGTCCGGAGTAAAAACACTTGGCGCAAATGTTTCCCCTTTTTACAACATTTCCAAGTCATAAAAGGGAACGCGAGAAATTTCTACGGCGCAAAAATATGTGACCAAGAAATATAATGCTCGTGTATTCTAGACAGTATTAAGGTGCATTTACATTAGCACAATACTGTTCTGGGAACGTGACACGTTTCATCCCCAAATCGGACATTTTTATAGAATTTTCTGGAGATCGTAGAGAATTGCCATCTAATATTTCAAAATAAAATCTATATTTCAAAATTGAAGAGTTGCAACCTCTTGCTATTGCTAGAGATTGTCAGCGACATTAGGATTACAGGATGTGGACTGTAGCTGTTTTTCATAAAGGTGTGAACGGGTAAAGTATTACTATGTAAGGTATTAGTATGTAAGGTAGCACTCGATGGTAACAAGTGGTGCTTTTTAAAAATACCCAGGTATTCGTTAATATCGTTTCAACATATCACGTTTGCTCATTATTTTTTTCCATCTGAAAATTCCTTTATGTGCCTACCTAAGTACAGGTAAATATCACTAATATCGTTATGGAAACATGCCCAAACTATTTCGATATTATTTGCGGAGGTCGAAAAATTTCGGCAACAAATTCACGGCACATGAGCAACGATAATAATTTCGGGGGTTTTCAACGGTCGACGAATAAAATATTTTGTAATAACTTAGCCCGCATCATGTGTGTATTTTGATAGCAAATGTTTGTTGTATATAAAAGCTTACAATTTAGTGTATTAAATACTGAATGAATATTCATATTTAAAATGAACAACTGTAATTATTGAAATTTCCACACAGCTTTGTTTTAGCTCAGTTTTTTTAGGTTATAAAATGGATTAAATAAATAGTTAAATATTAACTATTTTCTTAGTTTAATGAGTTTTTTTTAAGACGTGTAAATAGACATAGAACTAGGATCTTGAGACAAGAATGATGTGAAAAGCGAGAAGAAAGAGGAGAATTTGCGGTAATTTGTTGTTGACTTTATGAAGTAAAAATAAAAAATACATAAATAAATCTCCAAAACGAAATACTCTAAATATACTAAAATAACGATAGGTACAACAGACAAGGGGCAAAACCTCTGCACACTAGACCAGTCAACTTTAAAAAGTTCATTTCCAAAGTTGGCCCTGCCGGGAATCTACCCCGAGGCCAGATGTACCTCAATCACTTGACCAAGGGCTTATCTAACTAATAATAACAAATTAACTTGTTAAAACTTTTTATAAATATAAAACTAGCCTACCGAGATATGAGCAAAAATCAGTATCTAATTTTTGTAATGTTTTTTAAACCTCTATATAGAGCATTCAAAACCGAGAACAGTTGTAAATTTCGTATATAATAATGTCAAAAATTTAGTACTCTAAAATAAAGTAACTATATTATTAGAATTAATTTTAGAAAATAAATAAACATGTTTATGGTTTAAAATATTTTTTAGCTAAATAACTGCATTAATAATATTATAAATAAATAAAATAAATATAAATAAAACAAAATAAATCTTTATATATATATATTAGGGTGTCCCAAAAAAATAAAAGTATTTTTTTTCCAACGCATACCCTCTTATTTTGTTTCAATGATGTCAAAGCTATTATAAATAAAGTTTCACGTATTTAGAACCACGGCAACCCGTGCCGACTTGCATCGAAACATGTCGGTACTTGTTTACTAAGGCCCGCGGAAGCCAACGTATTGATGTGCTTGTTGTTGCTTGTTTGTTTGATTAGTAAACGCATTGTTTTCATTCAGTCAACATGTCAATGGAGTTACGCAGTTTTAAAAAGGGGATATTTTTAATAGGGGACGTAAAACATCAAATTGCCGGTTCAAAACTTCCCTCTAATGGACAGGTACTGGCAGTTCTGTTCTATAATATTCGAGAAGTTAATTTAAGTGTCAATGAAAGCGCCAATCTTACTATTCGTGAGTGCATTATTTACTGGGAAAAGGCACGTATACCAACTAAATCTTTACCAAACTGTGTTAAAAAACTAGTTAACTTGTACCATGTTTGGAGAGATTTGCAAAAAAATGCAAATAAAACTCAAGGCGTGTTTGTGCAGCGTCGGCGAGAATTTATTTCAAACTTAAATGATTTGTTTGATCTCGCACACGCCGATGCCCTTAAATTAATGAGGATTAATGAAGATAAGATCTTCCTGCAGCGCCAGAGGGAGCCAGGTCGGCCTGGTCACTTAGCTGGAGTGGATAAAAAACTGGCTGAAAAGGAGGAAAAGGCCTACATTAGAAACATTGACGAGCAAAAGCGACGTGATAAATATCTGTCATCCTTAACTCCTTCATCACCTCCTTATGAACCACTACAAGAAAATTCGTCTTTTGAATCTGAAATAATGGATTTGCAAGAAAACTTGCCCACCTTTACCGAGAGCACACAGTCTAACACTTCTATGAGGAAAAATTTCATAACTTCGAAATTAGTGGCAGCTTTAGATAGGTGTCAGTTAAGTATGCGAAATTCTGTATTTATTATTGAAGCAACTATTGAAGCGCTTGGACATAACACTGACGAATATCCTATAAGTAAGTCCTCAATTCAAAGAATTCGTACAGAAAAGCGAAAAGAGCGCGCAGAAGCTATAAAAGTTGATTTTCAAAACGAGGTACCGGATACTGTAACTGTCCACTGGGATGGCAAACTCTTACCAGCTTTAGATGCACGAAAATCTAAAGAAGAACGTTTACCGATAGTTATTTCGTACGATCATAAAGAACAACTCATCGCTGTGCCAAAATTAGAGAACTCTTCAGGAAGCGAACAGGCACAGGCAGTTTGGAACGCTATGATTGATTGGAATCTTGAAGATAAAGTGCAGATTCTCTGTTGTGATACTACTGCTTCCAATACAGGTCGTATTAATGGTGCCTGTGTGCTTCTCGAACAGAAAATGAATAGAGAAATGCTCGTTTTTGCTTGCCGTCATCACGTCTACGAGTTGGTATTAAAAGGCGTGTTTGAAGCCAAAATTAGCCAAGTCACTACGAGCCCTGACATTCCACTGTTTAAAAAGTTCCGAGAAAACTGGAAAAATGTTGATCCCGAAAGGATACAGAGTTATTCAGAAAAGCTAGCATGCCTAAAAGTTTCAGAAATTAACGAACTGCTAGACTTTTACCAATCTGAATTAACTAAAAAAATTGCTAGAGATGACTATCGTGAATTAATAGAGCTTTCAATAATATTTCTCGGCGGAGATAGAGAGAAGAAATTTAAGATTCGGCCTCCAGGTGCCATCCACCAAGCTCGATGGATGGCGAGAGCGATTTATTCACTAAAAATAACTTTACTTAGCTCTCAATTTAAAATTTCGAACAAGGACAAGGTAGCTCTATTAGACGTGTGCCTGTTCATCGTGACATCCTACGTGAAGCCTTGGCTGGAATGCACTTTAGCGGTACAGGCACCATACCAGGATTTATGCTTTTTGAAGACCATGAAGGCTTACGAAAGAATCGACAAAAGCATCTCAAAAGCAGCTTTACAGAAGTTCTGCCAGCATTTATGGTATTTAGTAGATGAAGTATCTGTCTTGTCAATATTTGATGATAATGTAGACCAGGAAACAAAAGTAAAAATGGTTGCTAACTTAGTCAAAGAAAACTCATCAGCCTACGGTAAACGCTACATTCCATCGAAGGAAGAACTATGTGGCCCACTTTTCGGTTAGTAGAACTAGTAAAAATATTTGTTTTCTTTTATCACTTTGCTTAGATAACTTATTTCTATCTTTTTCAATTTCAGAGAAAAGCATTGATGATTTTGTGTCAATCAAAAGTAAGGCTGTATTCAATCGACTCAAAATTGATGACAGTTTCCTCAACGAGTGTCCTGCTTCATGGTCGAATAATACCTCGTTTCAACTTGCTAAGAAAAAGGTGCTGGCACTGAGGGCAGTTAACGATACGGCTGAAAGAGCGGTTAAGTTAATGCAAGACTTCCATGGCTTAATTACTGTGGAAGAGGAACAAAAGCAATTTTTATTACGTTGCGTACAAGAACACAGACAGGTATATCCGGATTGCAAAAAGCAAACCTTAAGAAGAAAATTTAGTAAATAATGTTCTTTTAACGATAAATACTTAATAAATATTATATACGGGTAAAACAGTGTTTCATTTACTGAAATACTTCTTAAGTTCTACAACCTCTCTATGGCTTCCATACTAACTTTTCATTCAAAGTTTGACATCAAGTCGGCACGGGTTATCATTATCCGATCGCCGTAATATTTATTATTTAAGTCATTAGGGTCAAATGGAAAAAAAATAAGGGGTATGCGTAACTCCATTCGCAAAAAAAAAATTTGCCCTTATAGCCTGGGACACACTAATATATATATATATATATATATATATATATATATATATATATAAATTACTTGTCACGTTGTGTGTCCTCGATGAACTCCTAAAATACTGAACCGATTTTGATAAATCTTTGCAACTTTGTGTAATTTGGTCCAACTAGTTTTTATCATAGTAATTTTTATTGCAAATTATTTGTTTATTACATGAGAAAAAGTTATAAATTACCTTACACCGCTATCTGTGAGAATTTTATGGAACTCACAGTTGTTTTAAAACTTATTTTAAAAGTTATCTGTGAGTTCTCACGGATGGCGGTGTAAGGTAATTTATCGGCTGGATTAAGTAAAATATATTTATTATAAAAATTGCACCCCGGTCGAAGCCTGGAGCGGGACAGCTAGTAATATTATAAATTACGGTTATTACAAGACCTAACAAACTTTTTGATAAAGTTTTTGTGGCTAAAGCGAAAATCTTGCGATACCTTAATTGAAAACCACAAGATATCGGGTTACAGATAGCGGTCACAGAGCTTAATGGAATTGTGGTGGCTTGTTCCTGTTCCCGACATAGATCTCGATTAAAATTTAACACAGTTTATAACCGAGACAACATCGACACATTTCACTTAAGATCTGTAAACAGATGTTTTATTAATTATTTAGAACTAGCTGTGCCCGCGATTTCGTATGCGATGTAGTCTTTTTCTTGAAAATTCCATAGGAACCTAACATTTTTCCAGGATAAAAAGTATCCTATGTGTTATTCCAGGTATTAAACTATCTGTATGCTAAATTTCATCCAAATCCGTTCAGTCGTTTTTACGTGATTGAGTAACAAACATCCAAATTGACAAACTTTTGCATTTATAATATTATTATAGGATTACGATTATAAAATTCCATAAAAGAAGACACTCTATGTCATATAAATAACCAAATTTAAATTTAAAAAAGAAAATTAAGATGAAAATACGAACTTGTGGGGTACAGAGACATAAAAACCACAATTAAACTACTTTTATTAACATTGATATGTATATATACTAATATAAATATATTTTTTGTACGTATATAAAAACACACATTCGCCTATAATAAATACCGACATAATCTTAAAAAAAAAAAAAATCTTTTCTCAGTTCCAATAAGATGAGTACACAATCAACCTTCATACATGGCTGTAATAAAACAGCCATAGAGAAGACACGAGCAAGTAATTACACGCAAAATCTTTGTTCTTATCAAGTTGCTTGCTTCAAGAGTAATGAAATCTGTGAACAATGAAGCTACGTTTGAAGCCGCAATTATAACCTTAACAATAAAAGTGTACATCACGCCTCCAGTTACAATTTGTACGAGCTATAAACCGGACCAATTTCGGTGTTCTGCGGTGTTACCCCGAACATTCACTATATTGTTCATGCGAGCGTGATGATGGAAATTTGCATCACAAAAATTAAAGTACCATTCACGGTGCATGCTCCAATACGTTTTTATAAAACGCCATCCGATCGTTGAACATTTTTTGCATTTTTTGAATTTTTTTTTATAATATAAACTGGGAATAAAATCGCGAATTAGGCACTTCGGACTTTACAAAATTGGCTTATTTTGTAAGTATATTTTATACTAGTACAATTTTCCTAAGAATAAAAGTTACAGTACTAAAGGATACAGATAGCCACCCTCTGTGATACAAGGATACAGATTATAAAGAAAATTATGGACAAAAATCTGTATTTTGCCCATTTTTCTTTACATTGTTGGTTACGCTCACTCTAATTTCGTAGACTGATAGAACTCGTCATACTTACTTGATTTAGCCACATAGTTCGTTCTATTATAGCTTTTCTTTATTTGTGACAGTCATGGCGTTTTATCAAAGAAATTTTAAAAAAATGAAAAGGCATAAATAACAATACCATACATATATACTAGCTGGTACCTGCGAGTTCATTCGATCCGCGAATAAAAAATTAATTAATTTATTTATTTATTTAAAAAGGCTTACCAACTAAAGACATACTTAATCACAGTATACATCACTCACAGAGAGGAACATCATATGTATGAATTTAAATTATAGGAAAGCACAACATTAATTTTGATTAATTAAATTATAAATGAATTAACAAATGTCAGAGATCAAAAATAAAATTACCTAAATCAACTTACATATTATTATAATTAATTAGTAACATAAAATCAATCAAGTCAATAAAACAAAATTAGCAATCAATAATAGAGTGTAAAAACCCTCTTATTTTGTCGATAAAGTTAAAGTTAAAATTAAAATTTCAATTAATTATTATTACTTACTTCCGATATCCTTTAACAGTGTTATAGGATTCAAATTTCGATAAAGTGTAACTTTATTTACATTAAATTATAATTGCAATCAATTTATTGTTTGGTGTTGTTACTCACTTCCGGTATCCCTTCACAGTGTTGGGGGAGCCAAATAATTTATTGCTAACGTAACTTACTGGCATTCCAATCCAATCCAACAAAGTGAGTTACAAGTGAGTTTCGTAACATTAGTGCCACAATTTATAGTAGAAATGAGGGCCGCTTTTAATTACACTTTCATTGCGTTTCTCCTGTCTTAAGTTTATTTGTTACGCGTTGAATTTCGCATTTTCCGTGTTTTAATTGTTACTTTATTATAGACACATAAATTATATGATAAAATTTGCAAAATGTTTCATTCGCAAAACTGAGGTTGAACCACTCACATTAAGAATATCGCTTTATTAACAACACATGTGCTGGATTTCGATGCATAATATGCCAGAACTTTTCTCCAAATTGGTACTTGGTACATACTATCAATGGATAATCGACCTTGGCTAGTACTCTGACGTTATTTATTTTTATCCACCTACTGTTGATGTACAGTCAACCTGTCTGCTTATATTTATCATATGAAATTATCAAACAGTGCAAATACGAAGTAAATAGTTTTCATATTGTTCATAAAGATCTAATTCTAGAGCTTCGCTTCTACAAGGTCGAGGTCACAGTAAAATTAAATACAGTGTCACAGTCCCATCCCGTTACCATATTGTATAATATTAACTGTATTTGAGGAGGGCTAACAGGGGTTTACGCACGATGTTCGCCTCATATTTTCTTTGGTTAATCCATATTTATTTCGGTGACCCTCCAACCGGCTGCTTCGGCCCGATAAGGCTTACCACGGCTTTTTTCATAGTAAAACTTGTTAATATATTTGCGAAAACATTGCTCTCAGATGCGGTAAGGAGGCTGCTTTATGAGTTTAC
The DNA here is from genome assembly GCA_944738685.1 of Synanthedon myopaeformis. NCBI lineage: Eukaryota > Metazoa > Arthropoda > Insecta > Lepidoptera > Sesiidae > Synanthedon > Synanthedon myopaeformis. The sequence goes on from OX122919.1 coordinate 9,996,343, forward strand.
TTTCTCTTTTCAGTTGCACTAAAACTTGCTTAATAGAAAAAATATAATAAAATAATATATGTTCTATAAGACATAGCAATAAAACTCAAGTAAATTTTTGGGGAAAAATTATTTAAATTTACTTCATAGTTCATAAATTATTGAGACAATTAGTCGATCGATTATTTACTTTTTATTGAGGTCTGCTACTAAGGCCACTAAGGTACTAATTAATTGCCTACTAAGTTCCACTGTAGTGTTAAAAATTATCTTGATGACAATTTCTGACCTAATGGTTTCTGGTGGCTCTGGCTATATTTATTCATGCATCGAAACACAACAGCACATTTTCTGTTATTTCATACTAACCTTTTGTAATTGCGTAAAACAGTGTGCCCTGCCACTATTAGAAAACCCAACTTAGCAAACTTATTTCCAAAGTTGTCTTGGCGGGAATTGAACCCTGGATTCCTGAGTCAGAGCGCCGAGGAAAGCTATTTTAACCACGCAACCAACGGTTAACTGTACCTACTATACACATGATAAAATATGTTTTTTTTATTATTTGATATCTTTTAAACTTATTTTAAACCATCCAATAGATTTTGGTATTGTTTTCACTAATAGAAAGAGAAATATATCTACTAGGAAAAATTTTTGCAGAACAAAATGCATCCGTGCGAAGCCGGGCGCGGGTCGCAAGTCGATTATAAAATAAAGTCACCTATTTTAAATTTGTACTGTAGAAGCAATTTAAAATTGCGTTTCATGTAATTTCGAACAATTTAGTTTGTACAGGTATTTCGGTCCGCAGTTACAGGATAATTTATCAGCAACTGTTTCATGATTGCGAACGTCCATCCGCAACGTATGATAGAGTCATAATGTTCCATCTCGCACCAATTTACATCAATTTACGGCTAAATGGACATTTGCCGGGAACTAGGTGTTTCTGTGTTGAATAATTTCAAATGTACAATAATTTCAAAATTAATATTCAATTTAAACAAATCGAATGAATAATTTTATTAATATAATTCAAAGCAAATGGTCCGCATGAAAAGCTATTGGATTTAATATATACAGTATTTATACAGTCTATCTAAACAATAAAGAGAAATAATCGTCATAAAATAATAACGTCTGATTTAATCAAAATTATTTAATAATAATATCTATAGTGTAACTAGCTGTGGCATGCGACTTTGTCCGCGTAACTTTATAAAATATAGCCTATATTGCTAGCTGATCATATAGCTTTCTATAGGTGAATATATTTCAATATATTATTACTTACTTTAATAAAATAAGGCAGATTAATATATTTAAAACCAAGAGACCTATAAATAAAATGAACTACGAGTAAAAAAAAATATTACATTTATATTTTAATTCGCGACTTTTTTTGAAATTTTATTTCTCAAATTTTAATAAAAAATTTAAAGACAAAATTAAATAAATTTAATAAATAAATAATAATTTAATAATAAAAAAATTAAAAAATTAAAGAAAGTCTTTTCAATTTGGATTTTCACGATAATAATACCATTTAATATTGCTGTGATATTTATATTCACTTGTATATTCGTGTGTGAGAAATAAATAAATAACATAAAAAGAAATTACCATAATTCCCATTGAAAAATGTATCTAGTTAAAAATTTAGTTTTGTTTAAAATTTCTCTAGCTTAATACATATAAAAAAAACACTTTCTAGTCTCGAAGACAAAGGCCAATCCAAATTGATATGCCGGGAACAAACGTCCGGCGATTGAATAGAAAAGATTTAAAAAAAGGTTCCTTCGAGTCCAAACGAATCCAATACTAATAAATTCTACGCGTTTTATCCTATCTACTGCAAAATATAGAATTTCAATTATAACATACACTTCTCGGGCTTTATATTAATTACTATCAGTGTTGCAACTACATCCATTTCTTGACATTATTTGAATTTTTCTCCTACTTATCTAAACGGGCTATTTTTTTAAACCCTTTATTTAAAATTTTACCATGAAAAAGAATTCTTAATTTTAACTTGAAATAAATAAAATATAATAATTATACTACAGTAAATATATGCTCTGGCATCTCTCACTAAAGCAGCGAAGCAAAACAGCTAAGTAAGTGCTGTTATTTCACGCTGGTCTTATCTAATGATGTAGTTACTGCCTAGTTATAAATGCAAAAAGCTGTAAGTAAGTACTCAGCAACTACTAGTTATAATACAAAGTATTGCAAGTTTTAAATATGACAGGCACACAGCATTCTGCTGTTATAAAGTACATCATAAATGGTGACGCAACCTCTTCCAGGAGACCTTGATATAAAAGCTATTGTGCCGTTGTGTTTTGGTAAGAGAGTAAGAGATAACAGAACCCATTCTCCTATTGCCTCCTTATATCTTATCCTATCCTATCAACGAAGTAGCCATAGTAGCCACCTACCATCAAGTGGTCAGTCAGCCGGCCTTTCGATATTTACATTCGATTTTCGAAAATCCTATGTTATAAAATTGGAAAATTGGAAAATTATGGAGGCGGCCTGTGTGCAGCAGTGGACATTCTGCAGATGCTAATGATGATGATGATGAGATGCTAATGATGTTATAACATTAATTATAATAAAATCGTCTGTAATTACATTAAATATTTTTATAATTTTTTTTCTGTCCGTTTGTGCGAGCTCATTTCATAAACAGCTTAACAGTTTATGCGGTTTTGCTGATGTAATGGTGATTATCTGGATTAACATATATCCTTTTATCCTGGAAATATGTTAGATACTTGTGGGTTTTCAAAAAAAAAAAAAAAAACGAATACGAAGTCGCTGACACAAATAGTGTTGAATAATTATTTTAAATTATATAAGTACATAAGGTAGCTACATTAATACAAATTATAGATTCAGTTCGAAGCTTCGAATAACATTAGTTACCGCAATATTGTGCAAATTGACTTAAACGTATTACAAACAGAGCTTTGTGTAATAGTTATTGTTATACGTATATTCGACTTGCCTCAAGTTAATCTCGTACGGAGCTTGAGCCTCTCGTTCAAACACAGGCGAAGTGTTTGTGTCTTCTATCGGTCACTGCGCTCAGTAAATCTTGTGTGGAGTACACACAGACTATACAAATGTGCAAGGTTCTGTTGAATAATCGCAATATCTACATTCATTTACCATCCATTCATTCAACATCCATTTACCACGGATGTGTTCTGCTAATATCTGACCTAGTCTTGAATGGCTGTTTTAAGCTATTACTTATTGATAAGACTTGACGGGCTAATGGTCGAGTGAAAATTCTTAGTGGTCTAAATCAAGGGTCCTTCTCAATTCTTTAAATTTTAATAAGAGAAAGTAATTACACTTTTTCAGCTCCATTCGCGTTTTGCTGGACGATTTTGATTACACTTAGGTATACAATTCCGCTTCTATCAGTCGCTTATTTTATTATAATATAAATATAATAAGACACGTAAGTGAATAACTAACTAAATTTATTAAGCTTTTGTCTATAGAAAACAGCCATGGAGATGCGTATGCGTCAGTTCAGATTCAATGCGCGTGCGCATCTCCATACAAAATTGCTGTTTTCTATGGACAAAAACAATACATTTTTAAGTATGGGATTGAAAAATTTAAGTGCTGTTAAATAAAGTCAAAGCATCGTTACAACCAAGATAATATACATCTCCGTATGTTAATCGCTATAGATAAAGGTAGGATTTACCGATCTTAACAAAATAAGGTCTTTGCTCACTAACCGAAATACGGTCAGTGAGTGAGTGAGTGACCGAAAGCGCTATTTGTAACTTGGCACATAGATAGAACAACTCTAGATCATAACTATAGATCATAAATAAATAAATAAATAAATAAATAAATAAATAAATAAATAAATAAATAATGGGTCTGCTTTTATCCTGATAAAATGTATATTTTTTCTCATTGGATAAAATCTGTTAAAATGATAAAAAATTTCAAAACGATAAAATTTGTTAGCAAAATCAAGAAACGTTAAATGTGTTAGAAAAATTTGAGAACTTATATCCCGTCAATTAGAAAATTTACCAAAAACTTAACTGTGTTGTATACAATTTATAGATAATTATGATATCATTAATGAATTAGCAGTATTCAAAGATATTAATAGATCTTTTCTAAAACAGTTGTCTATTCGGGCCAGACGTGTGTAACAAAATTAGGCCCTTGAGTACCTTCGATGGTTTGATTGCACGCTCGTCCTAGCACCAGCACCTTTATTATTCGATTTGTATCAAAGCTAGAAGCAGCTGAGGATGAGATGTGTGTTAACAAGAACACTTCAATCAAGACGTTCGGTCCATCGATCCATATAACGCAGTTAATCGACATTCAATATAAGTACGATATTAATAATTTCATTAATTACTAGCTGGTGACCGCGACATCGTCCGCTTTGCTACAAGTAAATGAAAAATATAACACTATATAATGCCTGACATCTTTATCGCTGTGATAACGGTAGCAACACCACTGCGCATTTTTTTTTGCGCAATATTTCCTATGTCTTATTAAGAAAATGTTATTCTAGGTTTTAAAATGAAGTATGTGATACAAGTTATGCGAAAAGGGTAAAGATTTCATATGATATGATTTTGGGAACATTCTCCTTTTTGCAACTATTTTGCGGTTAAATTTTGTATGTATTTCTACAGAATGTCTTATTTCTATATTAAGTTCGACAGACAGCCTGACGGTCCACTTGATGATAGGTGGCCGCCATCACCTATAATACAAGCAACGCCACATGCTGCAAGTGCACTGCCAACTATAGAAGGATTAGGAAGAAATAGGGAAATGAGCTCTAGCATGCCTTACTCACTTACAGAAACACAACAGCACACAAGCTGTTATTTCATCTTGGTCTTCCGTAAGAGGATGGTTACTTCCGCCACATGTGTTGCTTATATGCGAAGCGCAGCCACTACTTTCCACATCTATACCAAAGCCTACCTTCAACCCATCAAACCCAGGACCCCTGAAACAGAGTTTTAAGGCACTCTAACCACTAATCCAATGGGGTCGTTAACTATTAAAAAATTTGTATGTATATAGTCGTTTCTTAGACTGATTTAAAACAACAAATTTGCAAATATGTACCTTTTTACAAATACCATCTAACACTTAATTTATTAACAGCAGAAATGTACCAAATTGTTTGAGTATGAACAAAGTAATATAATTTAGATTTTTTTTTTATTTATTTATTTCAGCCATAAATTAAAATATATATATATATATATATTATAGATTATATACAAATAGGCCTAAGAATGTAATATAAGTAAATAAATGTTGAATACTCAAGTGTTATTAAACTAAAATAGCCTTCTAAAGCTTCGTGGAACAAACATGAATTTGTTTATTCATTGTTTTTTGAGAGCAAAAATCAACAATGAGTTGTTTGTTTACTGCGCTTTACGTGAAAACTTTTTCAAATGTTTTCAAAACTGCCTTTGTTTTGTACCCTTGTTATTTTAAATTTGCCAATAACGTAAATACTTATTAGGGATATTATTTATAAAAGAGAATTCCACTACTCACCTACTGTCTGATACAGCATCTGATTAATCAATTTATCGCAAAAAAAGAAAACAAAATTAAAATGTTTGACCAACATTTTTATTAGGAGAATTTAATCATACATTTACTTAGAAAATCCTAAACTTTTTTTTAAATATAAACCTCAAATACTGAGAGACTGACTACTCCTATAGTCTGTACACAATACCCTAATGTTGGTTACCCTTAATGTTAATCAATAAATAGAAAAATGGTGGCGAGACACACTTAGGGGGTGGCCACCACCTTTTAAGACTTACAGAAGACGAAAGGCCATTCCTCTATCCCTCCTGAATTCTTTATCCTAGAAAGGTTAGCAGCGTAGTTACTTTCCCTTTTTGTGTTGCGAATGAAGCCTACCTGCCGGATACCTAGATACAAAAACTGGTATATCTGGTATATCTATCACATTTTTAAAAGTAAATAAATATTTAAAATTCAAAGAAGACATCTAGTAGTATGTGAATTTTACTTTTAAACAATATACAGATTTTGGGTTCACGTACACTGCGATATATTCTAATATACTTTCAGAAAAGGTTCGAATTAATTGCTGAATTTTACTTCTAATGGGTTGTGATTATCTCAACAATGAGTTGAATTATATCCAATTAAACATAAGACCTTCTTGTTGATTTAAAATATATTTTTCTCTATGGACATCACAAATATGTACCTATTCCTATGACAGTCGGCTGTACAATGGTGAGTGGTTCGATAAGTATCCATCCAGCTACAATTTGGACTTTTTCATGCGAGCAGTAAGCAAATTTCTGCAGGGTCGGCAGAGCAGTCTCCCTAAAAACCACCACTCGGGTCCCCGTCGTAAAGACCTCCAAGATGGCCGGCGTACCTCCACTTTTGGGTACGCCGAGGTTCTGATAGGGAGCGTAGCTCTGCCCGCGCAGGAAAGCCGTAGCGGAGCACCGAAGTCGTGTCATAACGTCCCCGCGACCCCGCCCATTAACGGTCGCGCTATAAAGTCATTGGGTTTTAACCGGTACGAATCCGGCATAACCCCACAGTGTCCTACACTGCCAGGTATCCAAGAGGATTTCCTAACGTTAAAAAAAGATTTGGCAGCGAACTTGTATGTTAAATTAAATAGGCATTAATTAAAATAAAAAAATATAATATCTATTACTGTGTTCTATTCATTATAGGGAGATGCACGTTTCGAGTAAATAGAGAGATACAATTTTGATGGTACCGAGGATAATCCGGCTTTAATACCCCAAAAACAGGTTTTTTGTTCAAAATCTGCGAACCACAAGTGGGAAGACCCTTAGCATATTTCAATGGTACACGTTGAAATAACGAGTGTGCGCTTAAAAGGGTGTGGGTAGTAAACAGTTTCAAATGACAGTGCCCATTACTTGGGTGACATACGGACTTTATGTTCAACAAGGTTTTTTTTCCTCTGAGGGCTTTCAATATTTTATTTTATTTTTATTTTTGATCGTACAATATCTCGTTACACATTGTAGAGATCAGCAGAAATCATTAAACAGAAATCAGCAAATTTCTATTTAATGTTTAATTTCTGTCAAACATATTATTAAGTAGGATAAAAAAGATAGAAAAAGATAAGAAACAAATATAAAAAAGGAAAAAAAAAAAAAAGTTAATTATATTTATTAATACAACTTATCCTATCCGAATACCTTATCCTCAATCCACACTATGGTCGGCAGTGCATTTGCGATTGTGGCGTTGCTTATATTACAGGCGACGGTAGCCACCTACCATCAGGAGGACCGTTAGATTAAACAAAACTTCCAAGTTACTACATTTTTATGTAAATCTATTCCCAAAGGGCTCTCTCAATCAAAGTCCTCTGAAGACATAATACGCGTATAGCAAACCGCATAACACACACAAAGTGTTTCGCGAACCAACATTTACATACAAAGAGTGATTTCATAAACCGCCCTGCCACTTGTGTTGTCTGTACAAACAGGGGCGGTAAGTACACTCGTCGACAAAAACATCGCGTAACAAAAAAATATATAATAGCACACCCGAAAAACATGTGAAATAACAAAGCAATATGTGAGATCGCTACTCGCATGTTATTTTTAACTCAATAATATTTTAATTCTGAAATGTTTACCTAGCAATAAAATCAAGATTACTGCGAAACTCTCGCAAACACCTATTTCAGTCTTGTATAAAGGTTAAGATAGTATTGAAAGACCGATCAAGACTAAAGGGCATGACTAAAGTAACTGAGCCAAAGACTTCGTATAATGATGTCACCAAGATAACGCAATCAGTTGTAAAGAAGATGGGATGTATAATATACTTTTTTTTTCTTTCGTTATTCATAATAATACTTGATGAAATTTTCAGACATAAAGATTGTCTGAAAATTTCATCAAAATCGTTTTAAGCGGTTTTTTGAGTCCAAAGATATAAATAGTAGCTCCTACTCCTCTTCCTTCTAATATAATATAAATGTTTAAGAAAGGGATCCCAAAGGATCAGTAAGAAAAAAGAAAATAAATAAGCAACTACTTAGAAAAATAAATAAACAATAAAATCATTAAATAAATGTTTATTGCGAATCTATACATGACGACGAAGTTGCGCGCACCAGCTATAGATAAGGCCCCATAAGGAGAAGTGGCTCTTTCCTATGGGCTGGCACATAAAAATACCAATTCAAACCTTTCGCATTGTCGAACTATTTGAATTGTCTAAGGCTCATTGCTGACACAATAGTTAAGATAAGAAGTATAAGAGGATTTTACTTGATAGGTTACATTTTACAACAAAACAATAAGGATAAAGTGAGTGACGTAAAAACCGCCAAGTGAGAGCGCGTGTGAGGCAACTCAACAAAAAGTTGATATTTGGTGACAACAGCCAACACCGGCGGTCCGTGTCCCGCGGGAACGCCCTTTATTGTCCAATGCTAAAGCCGCATACAAAGCAGATAGCGAACACGGATCTACTAATTGTAACCTACTAGAAATGACATGAAAAAAATAATAGAATTAATTAAAAATAATATGTCAGTGTTTACCTAACATAGAAACTTGATGTTATAACTGCATTGACAATAGTTCATTTGTTCAAATAACAACATAATATTGCAGTGTGTGAGTAAGAGGTGCTATGCCTTTAATGCTATTTCCATTCTATTCCACTATAATTTATAGTCAATCAGGGCCCCTAATTCTTATCGCAAGGGGACATTGCGGGGTTATGTCGGATTCGTACCGGCTAAAACCCAACGACTTTCTAACGCGGCCGTTGATGGGCGGGGTCGTGGGGAAGTTATGACACGACTTCGGTGCCCCGCCACGGCTCTAGCGCAGGGAGGGTTACACTACATGTCAGAACCTCGGCGTACCCGAAAGTGGAGGTACGCCGGCCGCCCTAGCTTCACACGGAGTTGAAATTTTTCAACTCATACTTTCATACTTAGCGGATTTTTACGTTATAGAATTAACCTACGTTCCACAGTTTTACTCGTAGCTTAGTTAGTCAACATGTACTAATTCATAAGTATAGACTAGCAACCCGCCCCGGATTCGAACGGATGCAATTTTTTGCTGTTAATTATGGATTAACTCGTAGTTCATAATAATAATAATCTTTTCACCAAAGATAACATGTTAGTTCGACTATGATTCTAAACATTTTTATATCGTTGTTCGCAACCGCAGTCAGACTTCACAGATGTTGAACACAGGAGGGTATAAGAAAGTTTTTCATGAAGTTACAAAGTAATGGTGTTATACAGAAAACACTAGTTATAAAAATAGCCAATAGTAAAAAACCTTATTATAATTATGTACTTAAATCGGCTCATCTTGGGTTGCTTCGCTTTTAAAACGAATCTATTTATCTACCTACCTATAATTTGTGATTAATTCATTTGTTGATATGTTGTAACAAAGTAAAAAAAAAAAATGATTAAGAGACTTCAGCAATATCATGCAATGAACTTTACATTCGTGCGAAGCTATTTCGCTAATTTGTCTACAAACGCCTAGTTTGATTATGAGAAGAAGGAAAAATTACTGGATATATACTTAGGGATTACTTAGGGATTCACATTCATTCGACTAACGAAGTGAAGGGAATGAAGTGTTCAGTGTATGTGTGTAGGTACGCTTCATTCCACATTATTAACACATACACACTTTCCAACGCGAATGTACATCTAATCATCATATATATACATATAAACCATACTCGCTATCGTACTTATATAATACCAACGCATTTTTTATGTTGAGATCGACAAACGGGCTGACGGTCAACCGTCACGTCAACCGTCGTCTATAACAGAAGCAACGCCACAGGAACTGCGCTGTCGACCGCAGTAGGATTGAGATAAGGGATTGGAAAGAGATAGGGAAAATGGGCTCTGGCATATGCTGTTATTTCACGATGGTCTACTGTAAGGAGTGGTTACTGCCGGTCTTCTGTACGGGATGCCTAATTGACTACGCAACTACCACAATATAATACAAAAAGACAAAACGCACAAGACGTGTCTACCGTCGCCTATTCGCTGGGTGCGAAGTACTAGGTGGGGGTAATATAATCGATCGCAGCGCTCATAGTGGCCAAAAGTAAAAATAAAGTTGGAGCTATCATCTGTCATATCTCAAAGTAATCTGTTTAGACTTGGTTACCTAATTTTAATAATCGCAATCACATTTCACACTTGTGATTACTCGTGCTGCATTCACCAGCAATCAAATGAATATATAAATATTACGTCTATTAAAACTCAATCAAACTGATTCTAACTTCAAACGGAGATTAATTGTTTTGTAAGGTGTAAAAACGTTTTGTAAGGTGTCAAAGTATGTTTGTCTTATGATGCGAGTTGAATTATTGAACTCTGTCCTTGTTTTGTTCTTAATTCCTCTACATCACGGACATGTCCAGCAGAAACTAACAATTTTCCTTTAAAGACGGTTTGTGGTTGAAATTTTATATTGTGAGTGATACTCACAAAGCCGGTCCTTAAAATAATTGTCATTTCGATCTGAAAACGATATTTAATTTATCACTAGCGATACAGGAACGATTATATATGTTTATTATTATTGAATGAAACCATTAAAGTAACTTTATCTTCTTGTTTTACAGTAAAACTACAACTAAAAATGAAGTAAACAAATTCTGACATATTCAAAATAAAACACACTTTTTGAATAAATTTTACTTACCTCATTTGATTTGAATGACCAAAAATGATTTCACAACCCTTTCCTCCACCCAAATCAAGGTATAAATTATATAATAATAATATTTTGGAAATAAATTCATAGATAATTTTGGATTATAATAATATTTTGTCACAATGTCGCGATTAAATTTCAAAACGTGAGAACCAACAAAGTTGCGGACGCTAGGTGGCGCTAAAGTCGTGCACAGAGCCAATAACACAGGTATAGCTCGTGTTCACGTTGACCGCCAGGCGTTTGCGCGAGTGTGACGTGTTGTCAGAGGTTGAAAAGATGGACGACGATCTTTTATTTTAATGATTCACTGATAAAATCCTCTGTATTGAACAACATAATGAAAATGTGCCATCATTTCTAGCGACAAGTTCAAACTGGTTGAACTTACCTGACGTCGCGAGTGGATCGCGCGCTCCGCCGCTACTTTCGCCGCACCTGCGTTGTGAACGTTTGATATTTTGTGACCGCGCTCGCCACCGCGCCCGCGAGTCAACTTGAATGAACACTTAAGGTGCTGCAAGTGCGCTGCCGATCATAATAGGATTTAGGATAAGGGATAGGGAAATGCGCTCTCAATAAAACTCGCCAAATTATTCTTCATATCACTCACTAATAGCATAACGACAGTTGGTTGTAGGGGTCAAAAATATTGAAATAAGTAACCTTGTAATTATAATATAGATACAAAGCGGTATCAACATTAAAAATGTTTTTTTATTAAAACATATGAAACTTAATAACCGTTAGACTTTATTCTGTTGATTTTAATAATCCCTCTGTGATAATGAGAACTTCTCAAGATTAGTAAAATTATTTTAACGAATAAAATACACGCTAATGAGCACGTCAATTAATTCACCTTTAGAAATATTTTCGCGTATAGCTCACATAATTATTTAATGGTTGTTAAATGTTCTATGTACAACCCATAGAACAAGCGGGATTTAGGAAAAGCTTTTCGACAATCGACCATATTCATACCCTGGAGTTGCTGATTGAAAAATATCAAGAAAGGCGAAGAGCTCTATACATAGCATACATAGACTACAAAAAAGCCTTCGATACAGTATCACATTCAAGTATATGGAAGACACTAAAAGATCAAGGGGTGGAAAATGAGTACATACAGGTAATCAAAAATATCTACAGTAATAACACAGGCAGAGTCAAATTGGAAAAAGTAGGCCAAAGTTTCCCCATTCAAAGGGGTGTAAGACAAGGTGATCCTATTTCCCCTAAAATATTCATTGCTATACTGGAGTCGATAATGAGAAAGTTGGATTGGAAGGACATAGGTCTCAACATCGATGGAAAATACCTGAGCCATCTCCGTTTTGCAGATGACTTGGTGCTCCTATCGGAATCGAGCAAGCAACTACAAACCATGATCCAATCACTGAATGTGGCTAGCAAGGAAGTAGGTCTAGAGATGAACCTCACGAAAACTATGACAATGACTAACAGCACAGAAAATACAATATCGGTCGACAAGGAACTACTGAATTACACAGAAAAATACGTATACTTAGGCAAACAAATCAGCTTCGACAGAAAAAATAATGAATCTGAAATAGAACGAAGAATACAACACACGTGGAATAAGTACTGGAGCTTAAAGGAGATTTTTAAAAGCAACATGCCAGTTAAAATTAAAACTAGAGTGATGAACACATGTCTCTTGCCGTGCCTGACATATGCGTGCCAAACTTGGAATTATACCACAAAAATAAAGAAAAAAATTATAACATGCCAACGGGGACTAGAACGCAGTATGCTAAAAATAAAGAAAATCCAAAAAATAAGACACACCAAAATAAGAAACATGTCAAAAGCCACTGACGCTCTTAACTATGCCCAGAAACTAAAATGGAAATGGGCGGGACATGTAGCACGATTGCCAGACGAGCGATGGACCATAAGAGTGACATCGTGGAAAGGCCCAAAAGGGAAACGCTACAGAGGAAGACCGTACAAGAGGTGGGAAGACGATATAGTCGAGACGGCTGGCCCATACTGGATGAGGGCAGCCCAAGATAAAGACAACTGGTTTTCTTTGGAGGAGGCCTTCACCTGCGGAGGGGTTCTTGCAGAAGTTAAAGTCTAAATTTAATATTTTAACTAAAACTATAAGCTTCAACTATAACTATAAGTTTAAATTTAATATTTTAACTAAAACTATAACCATTAACTATAAGCTTTACATGTATTAATTAACTTGCAAGAAATAAAAGGCTTTTTTATTTTTATTTTTTATTTTTATTTTTTTATTTATTTATAATTGTTAACCTCTAAAAATGTGAACTAAAACACATATTGTATTCCAGATAATAAAATTTTTGAAAACCAAAAATGAAAATTGTTTCCAGAGCTTTTCAAAGATAAAGATAATTATGTTTGCTTAGCTTTAATGCGTCACTATTTACATAGCTGAACATTTATATTTATCTAATCTGGTTGCAGCGAGAAAATAATAAAATTTATAATATATATTTTTTTGTTCTAAAGAAACAATCAGACTGACAGTCTCCTTGACAGTAAGTGGCTACCATAACATGAATATGTATATATCTGTGATAAAAAGCTGCTAATCTTTTTAAGATTTACAAATATTTATAGTTTGTATGTAAATGTATAAATTTCTTATCACGTTGTTTGTCCGCGATGAACTCCTAAACTACTGAACCGATTTTAATAAAATTTTGCACACTGTGTGCAGTTTGATTGAACTTAAGAGATAGGATATATTTTATAAAGTTACGCAGACGAAGTCGCGTGCAACAGCTAGTAATATAATATGTATTTCATTAGTTATTATTTCCGAATTTAATCTAATTTTATGTGTTGTGTATTGCGTATATATTTGTGTAAAGCTGGTGATAGTGCTATGCGACTGACCGGTCCGGTTGGCTGTATCTATGACAATGTATGATTATTAAAATGCCTATTCCTTCTTACAGTTTCTAAATTAAATTATATTCGCTTTTTCTAACTCTAACTCACACTCAGCCAATTAAAATTATTTAAAAAAAAAATAAACATAACATTACCAAAAATTATGAAAAAGTATAACTTTCAGTCATATCAGTGATTATATCAAATATCCAATTAGTGTGTTAAGTTGATAATAATATCAAATGAACCACGTCACGTACATAAACGTAAAAAGGGAATCAAAAGAGAAATTGGAGACAGAAGTCGGTGCCTCATAACTTGCAGAGTTGAAGACGACGCGTGACTGAAATAAACGAATGTTCCGCAGTTCAACTAATAACTGACTTTCAGACATCTTTTCGGTTCATTCAACTTTGTATTTTATTATTTTGTTTTACAGTCGGCCGGCAAGTTTACAGTCAAACTATATTAGATAAACAATATTCAAAAGCTTGTAGACACTAGTAAATGTGAAACGGGAAACCATTCTGATAAAACCACAAATCAAACCAACCAACCTTATTTTCAAATGTATTGAATATTTGTGTACTTGAGCATAAATATTATTAAAGTTATAGTATTTTTATAAGTAAAACCATTCATTCAATGTCTGAATAAAAGAACTTGGTATAAAAAATTATACCAACACCTCTGAACTTTGGTATAAAAATTATATGAACTCTGGCATTAAAGGTTCGTACTAAATACGTTTGAGGCTTACATTATACTCGTATCTATATATAAATATTATAAAATTAAAACGCTGTCTGCTTATGTCTATTTTTCCGCTAACCGTTGAGTACCTATAAAGTAGGTACTCAACGGATTTTGATAAGATTTATCTCTAATGGAAAAAGGGATAAACGAGAAAGGTTCGTTTATTTTATTTTTTTTCTTAAATAATAACATAAAAATGGTGTCCGCGACTTCGTCTGCGTTGAAAATTAAAAAATGTAACGCAAAGTGGGTTTTACAATTTTACCCCAGCTCTTCTGTGTCGTGTCGTCATCAACTTATCTTTTGGCAATAACACAAAGCCCTGTTATAACGAAATGAGGAAACTTCGGTATTAATCACATTATACACCGTTGTCATAGATCGATGGGTTCCCCTATATCTAAAATTGAACCTAAGTGTAGGTATGCCCACAGGATTGTTCGGGTTATAACCTCAGGTCGGACGTAAAGGCAAAAGCAATCTCGTGGTGTTTACCATGACAATAGCTCTCTCTGAGCAGAGTGTACCGTCACCGACAAAAGATATTGTCCACTGTCCAGCGCCATTTTACAATATTCCCCAAAATACATTTTGTTTTCAATGACGTAAATTGATATTAATGACTTGTGCAGTAAATTTTAATTTTGCTTGTCGTTAACGTGTAATTTATTGCTATATTTATCATGGCTTCGTAATTAATAATCCTGCGGATACTTACCGTTACCTACCTTTTTAATAATTATATCTGGTGTTGTCTTTTATTTTGTATATCGCGGTAAAAAAATCATTTCTAAAACAACTTTTGTCACACTGGATTTAAATCTGGAACAATAAACTAAACTAAATATAATAATTAATTATTTTTAGTTTAATTAGCGATTCTAGAGCTGACTATTACCTCGACCAACAGATTATCATTGCCATACAACAAGGTAATGCATCCAACATGCTTGGGACCCTGACTAGGGGACCGAAGCTTTATATTATATAATGTGAAAATATTATATATTATATAACTTAGAATTAAATGAAAAATAAAATGTAAATATAGTAATATTTTTATGCGAACAAATTATCAATCATTTATAAAGTTATTAGAATGAAGTTAAAAGTTATTATAGCTGAAGACCGAAGCCCGTGCAGAACGTCGCCACGTGTTTGAAGTAGCGTTTCGCTCGGTCTCGCTCGCGTTTATATGGCGACGATACGACGAATTTACTCGTAGGTAGATGTTAATGTGAGGATAGGAAAAACTACCTCCGGATAAAAAAAACCCTTGACGGAAAAACTCTTGGCGGGATAAAAAAAAACTCCTGAAAAGGACACATTTACACACGCCTTAGAATATTGTACGGCGGCAATTCTTCTAAGCGATTCTAGCAAAATGGGTTCTATTCAGGTTAAATTTTAGAAAGTATGGATATTTTTAGCAAAACAACAGGATATTCTACACGAGGTTAAATATAGATCACTCAAAGAATCGGTATAAAAATAAGAAAACTACACGGACTATCCGTTAAAAAAATTAATAGATTGCTATCGGCATAAATAGTAATATTTAAGAAGGGATATACGAACGAAGCCATCGTAAAATATATACGAATAGTATACCAACTCGTTTGCATAAAAAGAAAAGAAAAAAGGTGAGCCTAAAAAATGGTAAACAGCCTATGTGACTAAGTATTCCTCGACGTTCTCTCTAGGAGGACTCGTGGCGGAAAATGGACGATTTTCCGTCGTTGAAGAACTCAGTTAATGCGTTCGTGTGAATCCCGTAGTGAACAACCAATCGCGGCGCCTCACGGCTAACACTTTTACTTTCCTTAGGGTTGCCCATCCTTGAAAGTAAACCCTAAGCCAAGCGAATAGAGTGCTATTTTGCATACCGATAGCAAGTGTGTACCAACACTGAAATTAGAACGACTTGCTAGCCAGTGTGCTAGTGTATTTCGAATAATATGAGAGGGCAGACCACAATTTTATTAATTTCAACATCAGCGATTCGCCCAGCACAAATGAATAGACCGAAATTTTTATGTAACAATCTTTCATTTATTAGATCTGAACAAGAGTAAAATATTTTTGAACTATTGAACTTCGGACTATGACGTTGAATTGAATTAATATATTATGAAATTTTAACACGTTGACCAATATTTCCTGATGTAAAGTGCTTAAATATATTAATTTACATTTTTAATTTCCAAGGTGACCTCACTAGCAACGGAAAAGCCTCTAACAAAACACGCCGTGCCACGGCGACGAATTCAGTGAAGTTTCCATACCTGAAATGACCTTATCGCCATTGCAATAGAGTCTAAAATTCAATGGGATTATAGTCTAAAGTTTTACCGACTGTACTTATTAAGAAAGGAACATAACATTGTGTGGAACGAAGCCCCGCGACGGAAACAATTTCCACTCTCATTTATCAAGCCGCCCGAGTCTCAACAGCGATAAATACCACACTTGAGACGCTAACATTATTCAACGATTGTTGTTCAAATAACTTTGCATTAAAGTTCCAACAATATTGGCGTACAAGTATTGCGTTTTTAAGGTGACTTTGTTACTTTTCACAGTGGATTTAGAAGGAGGATCGGTAATTTAATTTGGATTCTTATTTCTGTAATAATAAAGTCATTAATAATATTTTTGTAATGTTATTTTTTATATATATATATGCATATAAGCGTCGCCAGGTACGCTTGATGGTAATTGGATACTGTCGCCTATTTCAAGCAACACAATCTTATGTGCTGCAAGTGCGCTGCCAACATCAGGAAAATAAAGAGAAGGGTTTCGTAAGGGTTAAGAAAATTTCCCTTACTCATTCACTGAATTACAAACACAGAGATGCTGTTACATAATGGTGGTCTTTTTTAAGGAGGTGGTTACGCTAATCTATGGTGTAACGATGCATACATGACACTCTTAAAGTCTATTAGTACTATTAGTCGAAGCTTATTGTCAAATTTTCAAGGAGTTTTTACGTATTTTTATCTTTTTTACACATGAAATATCGTCTATTTATCCATAAGAAAGTCAAATTTTTTGACAAAATTTGACCGTTTACATTTTCTAAAAATGTAAACATTTTCTAAAATTGGTGACAAACACCAATTTCAATATTTTTGTATAATCTTCTTGTTAAAGCCTTTTTATACTGAGTTTTACAAGACAAAAAAAAAATAAGGTTCTTATCCAAAAGGTAATTGTTTAAATAGTGATTACATATTTATCCTGTAGGTAAACTTATAGCTTACATTATTATTATACATTTATCTTATCTCGCCCTTCGGCGTAACGTTGAAGATTTATCGATTCATGAATAATTTGAAAATTACGAGCGCTGCTTTTATTAGCCCTGTTTCAATTGTATTAATATTAAATTAATTTAATTTGTTATCCTTACATATTATAAAACAAAGTCCTCCGCCACGTCTGTCTGTCTGTCTATCTGTTTGTTTGCGATAAACTCAAAAACTACTACACCGATTTTCATGCGGTTTTCACCATTGGATAGAAGGATAATCAAGGACGGTTTTTATGGAAAAAAATGCACCCCGGGCGAAGCCGGAAGCGGGACAGCTAGTATTATATAAATTAAGGACACAATAAAAATATGTGAACTTATATAAGTGAGCGCAAAGAAAAGTAAAGTAAATAAAATTTCCCTATCCCATCCCAATCCCTTATCCTTAATCCTACTATAGTCGGCAGCGTACTTGCAGCACGGCGACGGTAGCCACCTACCATCAAGTGGATCAGCCTGTCTGCCGATCTTAACATAAAAAAAAAACCAGTATTCCTAAATGGCTACCGTCGCGTTGACCTAAAGTTGAGGTGCAAATGCACCCACTATTTAAGACAAGGTGAGGACAGAGTATCAGTCTCTGGCATCCCTTATTCAACCATAGAAACGCAACAGCATACTTTCTGATATCTCAGAGTGTATGTAGTTCCCCCTCCCCTAGGTTTTAGGGGCCCGTGGGGATTGTCGGTGGGATGCCATGGAGATGAGATGAGATGAGCGTGTTTCCGGCACGTCTCTTCACGGCGCGCCTAATCGAGGTGGAGCCCGCAAGTTTGCGGGCCTCGTCTGGCGGGGAGAGAAGGTAGCGTGCCTTAACGTCCTCTAACCCCCGCCCATAGACGGCGATAAGAAACACCGTAGGGTTTTAGTAGGTAGAAGTCCCACATAGGTTTTAGTAGGTAGACCATGGGGAGATCGGTGGGGATCTGGTTCGCAGATTTTCCCACGTAAAAAAAAGAGTGGATGTAGTTACGACTGTCAGTCAGATTTAGGTACCTACTACCCAGTTAATATCTGCGAAAGAGATGTCGTCTTTTGATTAGAGAAAAATTACAATGCTGAGATATTATGATTCAGAATATAAAAATAATATTAAGAACCCCCTTTTAAGATTGATTCATGCGATCAGAATAATGATGGTCGGATTACTTACTTACTCAAAATGCGGCAATCAATCCTCGGTAGACATCGCGTGTAAAAATTGTCTGCGCAAAGTCGGGAGCAAAATGAGATTTAATAATAATGGTACGAGTAGATACTATAAAATTATAATTTTTAGTGGTTTTTTTTTTTTGGTATAATATTCATATTGTAAAAAATTTAAAACTAATTTAGAAAAACTAAACGGAACTAAGCAGAAACGGAAAGAAAAAGCGGATATTATAGCCAGAACTATTTAGAATGCAACGATTTGCAGGTCAAGCCGTCAATTTTTCTTACTTATAATTTGACATGACATTCAGTGTTCTAACGATATCACTGGATTCAAAGCCCACCAATAGGCAAGAAATTCTTTTGTTCTGCAAAGAGGCTTTGATCCATATTGCATTTGTTGCCGTGGAAATGTTCCCAATTCGTGTTTGCCGATATTGTTCTACAATTTAGGATACTAGTAGCAGTTCCTTTACCTCCATTATAGGAATAATGAAATCGGTATAAGGAGTTTTATATATGTTAAAAAAAATTATGTTTTTTATGCGTTTGTGACGACGAAAAAGTATTTAGTTGCTTTCAAATGTTACAAACTACTATACCTAGTACATGTTCGATTTTGCTTCATTAAAGTGATACTGTTAACTAAGCGTATGAAATGAGAAAATCACCTTCGTAATTTATGTCCAAATCAGTATTACGTCCCAGTAATCAGGTACATACCATCTAAATCCTTTATTATTTCCATGGTTTATATAATGCTACCCCAAAACATCTCAATCTCCCATCCATCATGATCCACATCTCTTTTACCGCAAACGAGTTAATCCTTATTATTATTAAACTACCCTCAGAAGGAGCTTAGTATGAAAAATAAACCAATAAACGGAACAGTAAATAAGTCTAGGGGGCTATTCCCATATATTATTCTGAGGTTATTCGACCTACGACCTCGCATTCTCTCAACTTTGTTTATTTCCTCTAGTTATACGTTTTCCTTTTAACGAACTCGGTGCAGCACTGTGTCGCTTTAATCGCAAATAATGTTATATCAACATGACTATAATTATCATTTTTTTTTTTAATATTGAGGCATTGTTTAATTGGTGAAAAAATTTAATTTTTAGTTATTATTTAGTATATACAAGAAACTTTGTAACGAACAGGTAAGCATTTAGTGAATAAGCTTTCTTAAACTGCTATAGGTGATTTTTACTTTAAAAGAATCTTCACATATTTACACGTAGTCTCTAGAGAAAATCTAGCAGTATAAAGCGTCCACGAGACATTCAAAAGTTTGAAAATCTCTGGAATAAAATTACGTTAAGAACTTGTGTGTTGCAAAGAAAATATACTCGTATCTTTTATTTGAAAACTGTTTTTGAAGTAACACTCTTAAATGTTATCGAGTTAATTGAATGTTCCGATTAGCTACTAACATTAAATTATTGCTTTTAAAACTCGTACCAAAGTTTTTTTTAACAGATTCAATATTCTAATAGTATTTAGGCCTAAAGTTTAAGTCTATTTGTTTATTATACATGTAAATTAGACATGATAATATATATAATAGCTGTATTAAACCTAATTAAATAAATAAAAAATAATTTTAAACAAAAATCAATTTTAAAAAATGACGGTTTTACTATTATATATGATATAAATTATTTAATAATAATATATCAATAGAGACGTGTGATAGTTTTCAAGTATATTCTCTAAAGTAATCATATCAAAAGCACAGAACGATCTCTCTAGCAGGTTTGTCACGCGAATGCTCTAGGCGACACGTATCCTAGCCACATCGTCTGTGAAAATACAACCGTATGTGCCACGTGCGGTGATAGCTAACTATTAATAAGAAAACCCTCATGCAGTTATCCGTTTAATTTGTGCTAATATTTACTTTTAATCTTTGAAGAATCAACTAGTTCTACCACTGTGTGCACATTGAGAAACTAACCTCTAGCTAAACTCTGCTTAGCTACTTGTTGTACTGTATATATATTTCTTATACTAGTTATTATTACAATATTAATATGACATTCACTGAACTGAAATTTAATTAGCTTATGTTGCAAATTATAGTAATAATTTGCAACATAAGCAGCAATAGAAGCAGTCGGAATACAGTCATAATGATAAATAGTAGGTAATGGACAATAGCAGCCATGACTGTTGTTATTATGTGTTTAGATAATCAATTTCCTGTTTTGTTTTAATTGTTACTATTATTATTAATATATATGACTGACATAGTAGTAATAGTTTTTATTAATGATGAACCTAGTCAAATATTTTTGATTGTGGAACTAAATTTGTACAATAATAATATACAATATTGGTGCAACACACTACTGGATGATGTCATAAATAAATATAGACCTAATATATAGTTCTAAAACTAATTAGTTACTATATATATTAAATCAGTATCCTTATTTTCTAATTAGATCTCTGTCAAACCATTGAAATCAACTATTAAACTTCACGTCATGTCAGCATTGTTGATCGGCTCAGTGGAACACACAGCTTCACACACGACCGACGTATTGACACTGTAATCTGGAGAGATTTGAAAGGGGAAGCCCTTACAGCTTTTCCGAAGCCAGGCAAATCCTAACGCATGACTCTAAATGAGCACTGAGTTTGATAACCAAAATTGTGTTGTCGGTATACATACATGTGTCAATATATTTCTTTATTTTTTAGTTTGCACATCCACACACTGACATGGGTGAAATAGTTAAATAACTATAAAAAAATAATCTTCGCGATGTTTGGGCCTATCTAGATCACAAAGGCAGTAAGTTGAACAGTAAAAAGTGATAGTAAAAACTTATCAAAAGTTTTAATACAAGATACTAAATACAAGTTCATGTTTTCAAGGATAATTACTTTAAAAAAAGTATATATTATATTATAGATTATTTAAAGAGTATATTTTTAAGGTAAGGAGTATAATTTTAATTACTCAGTGAGACCAAAGAATCAGAAAAAAAAATATCAAAATTATTTTGCATTCTATAAACAGCTTTATGCATATATAAAAACTAACCTCCGACTATCTATTGAGCCTAAACACTCTATATCTGCTATAAGTTGCTGAGGAGTTGGGTGTACTGCAAACAAATTGATGCTGCAACATCAGATCAAGGTTACCATGTCATTAAAATACCACTGAAGTAACTGGAGTAACAGTATACAAAATTTCAGATCAATCGAACCTGTGGAAGATATAGAAATCCCTTCGTTAACTATGAAAAGGGCTGACGTTTTCAAAAGAACAGATCTTCATAATTATATTCATAACTAAGAACCTCTCAATCACGTCAGCTTTCAAACAAAAAAATCGGATCAAATTCGTTCCATCCGATTAGGAGTTCCATAGACAGAAATATAGATACAAACGTCAAACTTACAACACCCCGTTTTTGCGTAGGCTGTCGGGGGTTTAAAATAAATAAAATAATGTGATAACTGTTCGTATTTTAGCCACGTTCTTTGAAAATAACAAATTCCTATGTATGTTGAGCATGCAAGTCTTTTATAATGTAGCAAGTTTTAATTGAATAAACAAATTAGATGCACTTTACACAGCTCAACATTTGTTGTTAACTATACTGTGGCAACACTTCACTTGTTGTTCCGTATTCCAATATAGAAGCGATAGTTAGCTAAACAATTTGCAACTTGTGCTGCCGATCAAGTTTACGGTACGAAAATTACTTTATACTTAGAGATTGTAGCTAATTAAGGCGCTTATAATTTGAAATTTTTGCTCTTAACTAAACTGTATAATTCTATAGAATTATTCGGATGAGAGAAGTTTGATTTTAAACATATCTCAATTTTGTTAGGTATCTATTACAAATATTATTATTACAAATAGAAAATAATAATACATACATATTATAAAGAGAAAATATTTGTATGTCAGTTGGTAACTAGCAGGTGCCAGCGACTTCGTCCGCGTTGATAAATAAAATATATATATATAAGCAATATAACGCTTGACCTGTTGTTGCCAAAACTTATTTATTAATTTGTACTCCGTAAAAACAATCTTCCAAACCGGTGGTAGATTATTTTCTTACTCGTATTTTTATAATATTTTTAAGATGCCTGTAAAGTTTATATCGATTAATAAATAAACAAATTAACAAGACTTATCTACGTCTATTTTATTTATTTTATTTTATTGGCAAACTTAAGCACTGTAACACGTATTTATAAATAACTATACAAAGATTTATTGATCAAAAGCTTTCCAAAAATAGAATTTCTCCATCAGATAGATCCAACAGAACACTTCAACATTATGGATTAAGGTGTTCTTGTTGTTTAAGAATGTAAGAAGTGTCTTTTAAAATCTTATTAACAACTTATTAAAGGTAATAATAGAGCAAGAGGAAAATTACAAGTAACTAAGTTTTCTTTGTGATTGCAAACAAAAGTAGTTCGTTTGAAACTTTCCACTTTATGTTTATCCCTTTTGTTTTCATTTAACTCCGTCTAATCATTACCGCAACAAAAATCAATAAGAACACCCTTTTGCTACCATAAATTATTGTACAGCAGTCGTGTATGAAGTATACTATTATTACGTAGACCCAGTTCACTTCATATAAGCTCGGAGCCCATGATACAGCAATTGTCATGCATCATATCTTCGGTGGAAACACGTCAACAGGATAATAAGCACGCATGGGGACATGCATGGACATAAGAGTAATTTTTACTGGATATGACAATTTTAAATTTGTACTAAAACTTTATAATTAAAATACATTTAGGAGTATATGTTTTACAATTGGAAAAATCTTAATCTATTTAAAATGTTTTACAACTAGGACCGGTATGTTCTCGAATGTTTTCGCCACGGACCGGTAAGTGCAGCGTAGGACATCTACCTACAATGTGGACAGACGATTTAATTAGGACCGATCCAAATAATTTATTAAAAACTTCCCTCATTTATTATTTAAATATCCTTTATTTCGCCACATACATTTTCAGCTTTCAAATCTAAGTGCGCTCTTGCCTCATCCAGTGAAACTATATCTGTGCTTGGGCAGTGAGCGGAAACAATGGGTAGGCTATTTGACGACAGAACATGAAAATACATACATAATATATTTGGCCACGGAATCGCAAATACATCACAGAATAACTGTTTTCATATATGTATACATATTAATTGTTTGGAATTCTCTTTTTTCTGTTCCTTTGTGTATAAAAATATACTTGTAAAAATATAAGAAATGAATAAGTCATGATAATTTAGTTATGTTTAACGCAAGTTTAACGTAATGAAAAGTCTGACCGCTGTGGCATTCGATCGTCACAAAAATGGCAATTTTGTATGGAAAGGGGTAAAGGTGAGGAAATCCCCACTATTGAGGTGATCCTGTAGAAGCATCCTTGAGAGAAATAAAAAGTCACCCTGGAGAACGCGTATGTAGCTTTCATCGTTTTAGAGCTATGGCTATTTAATATTAAAAAATAATACTTGGAGTTTATAAAAAAATGTATGGAAATTTAAAATGTTATTGCACTTTTGGTAACTTGGTTGTTTCTTGTTTTATCAGACTAATACTTGATAAATATATATGTTCAATGTAAACATAGTAAGTAAATGATTTTAAAATATTAATGACTTTTTTTAAATCAAAATATCAATGAATCACCTGGGAAATCCTTAAATATATTTTGAATCACTAATACTTAACAATTAATTAATAATTGGTAATCGTACATAGTGTTAGGAGACAAACAAAAAAATGTAATATTTTTTCTAATCATAAAAAAAAAAGAAAATTCATACACGCCTACAAAATATCTCACTAAGAATAATGCATACATTTTAACAATATAGCCCCGCTATGCATTCAATGGTGACACAATGGACCCACTATAGGAAACAATTGCCCAAGTTATTTATAGCTCTACAAATGATCAGTACATGAAGTAACGAGTGAAACAACTGTATTGAAAAATTATTTTTCAACATCATAGGATAATTTTTCATTTATTACACCATGGTAAATCAAAATGACTATACAAAAGAACATACACTTCAACGATAAAATGGCTGAGATAAAATAAGCAAGCTTAAGCAATGTTTAAAAAATTCAAGGAATGAGAAAAAGGTACATACTTAGTTAAAAACGTTATTTATACCGAATTAGCTTTTGGTCGCAAGTTCTTCCCCATTATGTTCTTCCCCTATGTATTTATAATGCCCCGCCTCGCACCGATATAATTTCTTTCTGCAAATTATATACACAAACCTTCCTTATTTGCAGCTTTTTCGTTAGTGAAAACCGTATCAAAAACCGTTGGGTGGTTTTAAGAACTTTTCTTATGTTATTTTATTACAAATTCAATACTATTTATTATTTATACTGTGACCGAACAGTAAACGGGTCATAGGCTACGGCCATTTGCATGTATCATTTTATGGCTTAGTCAGCTCTTATAGAGTAGGTTTGGGGAATTATGGGCCTTACAATGATTGATTCTTCTATTTGTTTCAAAAAATAATTGAATCAAGCCAAAAATCAATAATTTTGTGATTTATATACAAACAACTCAATTATTATAGTAGAAGCTCTATGTCATCGATAAACACAGTAACGTCATAATATATTAGTTTAAGTACCAGAATAACTTGAAGTTTATGCTTGAACAGCATGCTTTTAAGTAGCTGCTTAGGAAATTAACAAACCTGACTATCATTAAAACGAAAATGAACTGTATGTCTAAGTAACCGTTTTTTGTGTTTGATAAGCGACACAGCCTATTAAAATAATAAGAAGAAGCCATTATATCATAAAGAAGAGAAGCCTGCAAACTCGTAGCTCACTTATTTTGGGTTCGACACATCCACCCTATTTAAACATCCTTAGTATAAAGAGGATTTCAAGGAATTCCTTAGATATTCAAAGGCATTATAATTAAAGTCATGCAATTTCTTAATGAATAAATAATAATTTGGAAATTGTATCTCGAATCCCGTTAGGAAATGTTTGTGATTAAGGAATAATTTTAATAGTAATATTCTATTCCCGTTTGTACATTATGTAATGTATAGAACCGTGTCAGTGTGTGTATA
This sequence comes from Synanthedon myopaeformis, assembly GCA_944738685.1. NCBI lineage: Eukaryota > Metazoa > Arthropoda > Insecta > Lepidoptera > Sesiidae > Synanthedon > Synanthedon myopaeformis. Next base: position 10,022,375 of record OX122919.1, read on the forward strand.
CATACGTCTGGCAGTATTTCAACAAGGAACGCTGGATTCGGAAGCAATCGCCGCAGATTTATTACATCTGCGCCGTTAGATCGACATGTTTGCTATCTACCGTCGATCCGTTAGATAGACGGTTTGTTTTGTTGACAATCAACTGGTAATGGATGAGAAAAGTGCACGAATTTCAAAACACTTTTTAATAAATAGAGTTTAAAATCATTTTATACTCGCAAAGAATTATAGAACTTACAAAAAAAAATGTATATTTAAATTTAGGTAAATACCAAATCAATCATTCATGATGGTACTGATATCAGTCATTTCATCATCTACGAGTTGAACAGCTAAAATCCTGGATGCCACAAAGCGTTAGAGGACTGCATGGGTTCACGCTGTTGGTGATTAAAATTCTCTCAGTGAGTATATTACTCAGGGGTCAGTGATTTTTAGTAGTCCACCAAAAAAACGCCACGGGAGAGCCGAAACTTCAATAGTATTAGTTTATATTTTTAATGTTATATTCGTTAGTATTTTTTTATATAAGAGCTTAAACAGAGGTTAAACATTAACTATTTATTTTTAAACATTAGGCCATTTTTGATCCTTCTCCATTCTCCCATGCGCAGATGCAATAAGACGCCTCAACCACTAATCATAATAACAATATATATATATACCAAAAACTATCAGCAATAAAGATTGACCAAATGTTTTAACAGATAAAGGTACGTGGACAAAGTCACGGATAAAATTTAGTTTATAGATAAAGCTGAAATCGAACACGTTTTTTGTTTGACCTACTGAATACGAGTATATACTTAAAAAACAATTTATTGCTGACAGCTAATTAGACGTAAGTACATTTGGAAATTCAACTAGTACTTGATGGATATTTTCAAATCGATGTAAGAGCAGTGACGATGGAAATGACAGCTAGCGATCGAACGATAGATACAACAATGTTTGCGAAATTAAATTTTGCATAGACTGCTCGAAACGGTTCGTTTAATTAACACAAAAATGTTCGAATACGGCATTGGAATTTGCAATATAAAATTTATCAATTTACTGTTTTTCTTTTATTTATTTAAGTATTAGAAATTCTTATTTTCTTAATATCGTGGCGTTAAAAACTGAACATGTTTTTTTTTTTTAATGAAGCGATAAAATATTTATAACAAAATAAAATATTTTGAGTTTATTCATTGCAAACAAAAATATAAATATATTCTCTATATAATATTACATATTATAGATAGATAATTCACCACATCATATAATATAACCTCTTGTTTTTTATACACATTTATTTTTAGAAATAATGAATAAAAAATCTGCACACAGATTGCAATAAGTTAATGAATGTTTCATTAAATGTAAATGTTCTTATAGATCTTAAGTATGCATAACTGAAGAATATTATGTCGATATTTCCATGACCATTTAGATAACAAACTCGAAAGTAGATAAAAAAGAACATCCTAACACACATCTACATAACAAAACCTTGTGTTATCACTAACCTTTTATTGCAGAGAACCTTTGAAGTAGAAATTTATACGAGGGAAACTCAAAGGAACAGTGCACTGTATTGAATAAAATATATATTATATGAGACCACGCTTCCTAACTATGTTAACATTGTTTTCGACTACTTTTATCTTCATGTACTGTTATTTTAAATAATAATATGTCATTAAGACATATTAACTAATAATTCATATACTTACGAGGAAACTTTGACAAAGATTACGAAGCCATTAAATTTTTTTATGTACTTATTATATAAGTATTAATTTAATATGCTATGGTCCAAGTGTTGATTGGACATTATATAATATAATGGACTATAGAATATAGGAGAGCAATAATTGTTGAAATAATTAAATTTCCCAGACATTATTTATAATATTTATACCTGTTGTGCATAATAAATAGTAATAAAAAGACATAATTTTATATTATTTTTGCTACTTTTTTTTAGTTGTAAAATATCTATCTATAATTATCTACCTGTTAAAGTCCCGCCAAAATCGATCCAATGGTTTCGGAGATTAGCCGGAGCTAACAGACAGATAAAAAAAAAACAATTATATTTAAATTAAAAAAAAAGTTTTTTTTTTTTTTATTATATGTATCTTATATATTATACATTTAATAAAAGGCATTTATTTAGACATTACAGACACTTCAATTTAAATAATTACTTAGTATAGATATGTAAGTTTTGCACCGCACAAATACCGTGTTACTATTTGAGAAATAATGTTGATTAATTACATAAATAAGAAGATTTCCGCCTGTTTCGTCCCATTGTTTTATTGTGGGTCGTGAAGAGATGTCGCCCTATATATTTCCCACTTGCTAACTTAGCAGAATATCGTAAATCAATCAGGGGGAAACAAAAGGGAAAAGGAAAGCTCTTAACTCTTCAAAAACAATAAAACTATAAATAAAAAGCAAACTAATAAGAAAGGAAATAGGGAGGGACGTTTTAGACAGGGTACAAATCTTGGGTCGGAATATTGGCAGGGCGAATAATACTAATAATGGCCAAAGCGGGGTCAAAGAAAATCATTCCGAACCGGCAACTTTGTAAGAAACAAAGTTTCTTCAATATAACGAATTATTGGATCTGCAGACGCCGCGCAAGAATAATCTTATCGGATATTCAAGAAATGATATCTTTTTTTTTTTTTTTTGGAGAAACTTGCTCAAACTCGTGTCTGCTTCGCGTAATTTGATTTTTGCAGCGGAATTTGCGTTTGCTTAATTTGTCGTCACGTTTTTAGTAAATTAAAGAACCATAAATAATGTACAGGAAAAGTATTATACAACTCTGGGAGAGAGTCGCGATGTCAACACTTTTTCATTTATAAACTTTGTTTTTTTTTTTTTTTTTTTCAATTCTTTTCATGATCCTTTTTTCATTTTCACTCAATTTTATAATGACAGATAATTTACAACAAAAATTGTTGTTTAAATGCATTCCAATCAATCTAAACCATGCACCACGTAAAAAAAGAGTTAATAACTGATGTTATTTTTCATTTTAGGATAGGCATGATAATAGCCAACCTACGGTAGGAGATGGCACCAAGAGAAGAAGACAAAACATTGTAGATTAGGGTAATTTATAAACCAGAATTAAAAAAAAATCTTAAGGCTTAAATGGACTATAATTCGAAATGAAAAATAAAAACGAAAAACATTTAAATCCCAATGCGAAAGTCAAAGCTAATAAAGGTTATTCTTGCTGCAATAATTTTATCTGCACTAAGCCTTTGTATTTGCAGTTAAAAAGAGGGACAGACACTGTAATTATGGTTGAAATGAACCTGGAAAATTATTCTCTTTGTTATCTAAAAGCGAAATAGTGTAAGCGTTTTTTTATTTTATCTCAATACAACTATGTCTAGTGGGTTAATTACTTGTTAAACTTTTTGTAAGCTGAACATTCATACATATTAATTTTGTTTATAACCTTTAACTTCAAGAAAAAGTAAAAAACTGTCATTGTGTGTCACGTCAGAAGTGAAAACTTCTTAGCTTCATAAACAATATGTATATATATAATTATAAAAGTTACGTGTCACGTTGTTTGATGCCAATGAACTCCTAAACCACTGAACCGATTTTGATAAAACTTCGTAACTATGTGTAATTTGGTCCAACTTAAAAGATAGGATAGTTTTTATTTTGAACCCGGGTGAAGCCGGGAACATGTAGCTTGTAGAACATATAAATATCTGAGCTGGACAGTCACATGAATTCATGTTTTTTTTTTTTTTCATCCCAAAAGTGGCCAACGTGCACATTTTCACTTGAATTACAATAAAATTTATCATTGTCTACAAGTGTCAAAAAAGTTATATAATATAACCGCATATTACTGTAGACTCTATATTATCTTATCAATCAAACAATCAATTAAGTAATCGCTTTAAATGTCGAGTTTTATCTCAGATACAATTCCCTCTCAAGTTTATGAGTTGTGAGAATTGTGAGTCGATGGATTGTACTGAAATACACTACAGCCGGGCGTTTGCACTTCAGCAACACTATCTTGTTATTGTTATTTTACTTGAGTCACATAAAATCAATACAATAATAATCTCTCCATTTTCTAATTGGATCTGCACTAAAAATAACTATAGAATTAAATCTTTTTTAAATATTGTTCCTGCTCAGTGGCGGAATTCAAAATCAAACTTGTTAGCTGTTAGCTGGTCCTGGTTAGCTGAGCTCTCTTACGACTCCACCGAAAAACTGCTAACCAACAAACACTAAAATACATTCTTCCACGCACGCACACTGGCACAAGGGACATAAAAGACATAAAGGACACGATCAAGACACTGTTGCTTAGTAGTTCATTGGCTCAAATTTTATTTTATAGTACGGGACCCCACGATACAGGCTTGCCTAGTGTCCATGGGAACCGGGGTTTTGCTCTTGAAATTGTAAAGCTTATGAAAAATAATAAATTATTTGAATTATTTTGAATTTGATTTAAGCAAACTACAATGGACCGCAAAGAAAAAGGGTCGTTTAGAAAATCTTCAATATCTTCAAAAGTACATGACCTAACTTTATGAAATAAACTAAATTAAATAAATTATATTTTTATTTAAGCACATTAAAATATTCTTTAATTTAGTCTTTATTTCGTTTACAGCTAGGTCAGCTACTTTTGAAATTATTAAAGATTTTCTAACCGACCCTTTTTCTTTGTTGGATCACAAAAGAAAAAGGGTCGGTTAGAATATATTGAATTATATATTTAATTAGTAAAAAGCAAACTATTCCTCATAACATTACATAAACATAAATTCCACCGATGCAGTGCTTGGAGAAGTCGCTAATTAACTCCAAAAGACATATGCGTAAATAATTGTAAATGTTAATTAGTGTAGTTAAATATAGAACTTATATCTCTATGATATAAGTGCAAGTTATAATGCCACCTGCATAGACTGCACATAAACTTGAAACGGCATCCAATATACTAGTGGATTCACATCACGGATTCGCGCGCTATTTCTCGAACACCTCTCGGGAAATACTATCTTTTAGCAGAGTAGACTTTAAATTATTTACTTAATTCGTATTTGTCTTAAAAAATATTTATCCAATTATACATTTATATTATTTATTATGTTTAATTCTAAGTATACATTTAAATTTAAATTTAAATTATCAAAGTAATCTGTCTGATATGTTATATGTATATCTTATTATGTTTCATAATATGTTATTCTATATTATGAAAGGTTCTGCCCTTTTCCTTATTTCTTCTTGTAGCATCTGAGGTGTCGCTTGTGTTAATCGGTGGACCGTCAGCCTGTCTGACGACGTTTATTTATAAAATGGGTAGCGTTAAACAAACTGTGAAAACGAAATGTTAATGTTAATGTTTAATGTTGCTTTCATTAGCAAGTTTATGTATGTATCGCATATCGCATATCGCATTAAGCATATTCGTATATTTCTTTAGATACCTATATAGATCATGTATCCAGGTTTAGATATATATATATATATATATATATATATATATATATCTAAAGATATCTACATATATCTAAAGACATACATCTTCAGATATTATGTAAGTGAAACGAAAGTTGGTGCTCATTACAGAAATCTTGAAAAAAATTATTTGATGCATAATAATATTTTCTGCACAATTAATATTTTCATGCTTTTTTTCTACAAAATTTTTGTAATAATGAAAAATGTCGAATCGATTGACATGACACTTCAATTCGGTTAGATCAGAGTTTCTGTTTTTTCTGGTCTTTAATGCAAGAAGAAAACAATTTTTAATTCCATTGTGTTATATTTATTGATATTTATCATTTATTTGACACTTTTCTATGATATATCACAAAATTCTTACATATTCGCGAAGATCTCAAAAACTATTAAATGGATTTTCATGTGTTTTTCACTCATGGAAAGAGAGATCAAAGTGTAAGGTTTTTGTATATAATTTGCAGAAAAAGATTGCATCTGTGAGAAGCCGGGGTCACTTTACATACACAACACATACACTATGTTTTTCCCCTTTAGGATTACAGATAGTGATCTAATCCAGATTTTAAATCGAAAATACCCAGATCCAAAGCGGGATTCGAACTTGCGTTTACCTAATTGGCAAACGAACGTTTCACCGCCTCTTTTAATTCCCTCTAATTGCTTTAAATTTCACAAATGTCACAAACTGAATGTTGGCTGTCACAAGTAAAGGTTGGCGTGTAATAATGTTCCGAAGGAAATGCTACGTCACGTAGCCAATATTGGAGTGAGATTTTCTGAAGGAAATCTTAAAATAGAACATTTACAACTCTTGCCGTATTACGGCATGGCAACACCTGACGGCATACATTTCTATTAATCTATTAGCATAATGTTATATTGTAAATATTATTATTCAGCACGCACGCGAATCTGTAGCCTTAATGCACAGTACATTACGTAAACAGTTCATATTGACATCTGCAAACAACGTTCAAATTTTGTGAAGATGGCCTCGATACCTGAAACGCTGAAAAAAACTCTTTTGAACTTCAGTTTAATGTATCTAAGCCATCTAATGTATTAATACAAAAAATAATATGTTAAAAAATATTGAATAAACATCAACAAAAAGCACAAAAGCGGACTTATATTAAGCATGAATTTCTTCGAGTCAACCTTTGAGGAACTGAGATAATATGTTATAGGCACCGGAAATAAACACAAAATATTTGTTATTATTAGAATTCTTCGTATAGTATTTCACAGAATGATGAATATAGTAGTGGATAACGAGTCTGGCGGCAGTAACCGACCCATCACACATAGCCAGTGAGGGTTGCCAGATCCCATTTCCCTACTCGTTCCTAATCACTTATCCTTAAGAACCCCTTTCCAACTCGAGCAAATTACCAATTTCATACTACACCTGCCGACCTTTACATTAAAAAAAATGTGTTTTTTTCTATATGTTTAGGTCGTCAGACAGGCTGACTGTTCGTCAGATTAAAGATAAGGGATCAAGAAGACGCAGACTTCCGTCCGCATAGGAAAATTGTCTCTGTATATGCTGTTATTTCACTGTGGTTTTCTGTGATTACTGCCGCCAAATGCCACATGGTTGAACAAATGACTGCGTAATGTAGTACGCCCAGTCACTACTTGCCAGATACAGACCAAAGCAAACAATGAAAAGTTCATTTCCAAAGTTCAGTATGCCGGGAATCGAACCCGTGCCTCTGAGACAGAGCGTTAATGCAAGAACTACTCGACTAAGGACTTTTCAAATCATTTCAAAGTTCGAGTGAATAAGCATCTTCTGGGCGAGCTCGCTCCATCATAGACCTCTTTGCTACACTGCTGGTTGTTGGCCTAGAATAGAGCAAACCCTATTCTAATAAATTTAAAAAAAAAAATTTAATGACCACCTCTATATTTAAGATAAATCTTGTCATATTTAATAAAAAACAGATATAATGACGTGATTTATAAAATATTCACTGTCACTTCCAGATACTGTGTTTATAAACAGCGTTATCTGTATGCTGGGCGTATGACAGCTCGTTAGCAAAATAGGTCGCGCTGGGTATCGCGTGTTGCAGAAACCCTACACTCTTCCTAGATCAATATCACTTTATATTTAGCTCGATGTGTTTATAAAAAAAAATCTGTTAAATTTTAGAATCTGTCAGGCCTTGATGGAGCCCAGATCAAATTGTCGGATTCCGCAGACGGAAGTCTGCGTCCATTTTAAATTTAAAAGTTCCATACCCATTTTAAAGATTAAAATCTGACGAGTTATAAATTTGTATACTTTTTAAATTAGACATCATGGCTAATGTAAAATGCTTATTCTATTAAAAAATGCAATGCTCATATTAATATAATATTATTATTATAAACAATAAAATAAATAAACGTCGAGGCTTTTTAAAATTTAATTTAAAATTTAAAATTATTACATTTTTATATAATACTAACTGTTGCACGCGACTTCGCCCGCGTAACTTTATAAAATATAGTCTATGTTACTCGCTGATAATGTAGCTTTTAGGTGAAAGAATTTTCAAAATCGGTTTTCAAAATTTTCATGAGAAGCTCATGACATCTTTATCGCTGTGACGGCAGTGACTCCGAATTTTTTATAAATATAATTTTTTTAGACGATCTCTCGAGAAAATTTTTTTCAGGACAAAAAGTGTCCTATATGTTAATACAGATAATAAACTATCTGTGTTCCAAATTTCACCCAAAATCCTAACATACAAACTTTCGCATTTAAGTATAATATTATTAGGATTAGGATTTTTGTAGTGACAGTAAAAGTGACAGGTATGTTTAATATAATATACAATATAATTTACCATGTAAAGAAGTGTATATTTAAAAAAAAAATTGAGTAGTTCATGCCATAAGGACGTATATAAAAATACTTTTCAAACGTGAAGATGATTATGATGATATATAAGTTTGTATATAATATATTTTAAACTAGTGACCCGCTACCGGGTTCGCCCGGGGTGCAATTTATATATCCTATCTTTTAAGTTGGACCGAATTAAACATAATCACGAAATTTTATCAAAATCGGTTCAGTAGTTTAGGAGTTCATCGCGCACAAACACGTGACGTGAAATTTTTATATATGTATATAGATTTGTGTACTGCATTAAAATCGTTTTATATGTGAATTTATTATAATTATAATAAACGCTTGCGATAATCTTCCATAAGATGTCTACCGCTTGAGTGATATATAACACCACATTCTAAATTGAAATCGTTCGTCTTTACTGGTGTGCTGGTGGAAATTACAGCACTTACTAGATTGGTATTATTAATTCGCGTCTGTAAATTTCTGAAACAATTTGAGATGACACTAAGCGAGCTACTGAATCAAAGATTAACTCTAATTGTGTTAGCAATGATTTATGAGTAGTGCCTTCCAGAAGATAGCACGGCGCCGGTTGCGAAATTAATCAGTTAAAAGCCTTTTTACTTACTAGATTAAGAAACGAGTTAATTTATGGGGAATTAAAGATTTTTTTTGTTTCTTCAATTCCGCTGTCAGACCCGGGAGGAAGGTTTAATTTCGGTTCGCTAACGAACGGAGAGATTGTATTTTTTTAATAAAAATTCCTGAATATTAAATAAAGCGGATTCCGGTGGAAAACTGTGTTTCTTTCTTTCCTTATCCTTCGCTTTTGTTCTAACATTGAGTTAAGATTTATTATTATTTCATTGTTATAATTAAATTAAATAGTGATTCATTTATTTATTGAGCAGAGTATACTTACACTGGTCAGGTTGAATGGCAGAAGTACACATCTTACAGAATGATCTTCTGTAAGGTGTTGGTTAGGTTAAGTTTGGTTGCTGAATTTTTCCGAAATTTCAACTTTTTCAACTGTTGATAACTTTGGTTCTATTTGGAGTTTCTCGGTGTGGCGTACGTTGTTGGAAGCCTTTTTCAAGGCTCCTCCAAACTACTCATACCACCTGTTGTTATTTTGTTGTTATCTTGTTGTTATTGTTGTTTTCGTTGTTTTCTGTTAGAAGATTTTCAGACAAAAGCCGCGATAGGTCCCGGTTCCCGTAGCCGGATCTTGTCGCGGTCTTCGGCTGGAAGTTGCCTCCCTGTGAGCGCTTTCGGCCGGTCTGGGAATCTTCTTAAGATTCGTTGTTGTTACGTTTTTATTGTTGTTTTTTGTTATTAATTTTTTAAGAAAAGTTGTTGTTTTTCCCGATAACTTTGCTGCTAGCAGCCGGTTCGAGTCGCGGGTTTGGGTCGAAAGTAGCCTCTTCGGAAGCACTTTCACCCAGTCCAAACCGGTTGCTGGTAGCACTTGTTGGTCAGGAGTTATCGTTGATTCTGTTGATTAATTTTAGGAAAAATTGTTATTGTTACATTGTTTGTTGACGTATTGGTTTTGTTGCTTCGTTGATTTTGTTTTGTTGACAGCTGTATTGTTTTGTCCCCCCTCTTGCAGGGGTGGACTCTCACACAACGCCAGTGGTCGACAGGTCGGACGCCATGGAGGCCAATCGGCCTTCGGGTAATACCCGATCACAGGCGCGAAAACGGTGTGCCAAGGGGGAGGAGAGCACCCTAGGGTCCTCTCGTCCCTCATCTGCTTCAGACCGGAGTAGACCCAGCAAATTCTTCACTGGGTCAACTGAGGAACAATCAGGATCGGAGGCGTCCGGGTACCAAGAGGAACCCGCGGTCCCTCCCAAGTTCCTGAAAGGGAATAAAGGCCGAGGCAAGCCCCACGCGCATGACACCGGAGTGTCGCAGGCGCGTCGCGAGCTACGGGATATCGGAACGGACTCTGAGACTGAACTCAACTTCTCCGAAGTTGAGTTCCACTCAACGAAATCCGCATCTCCCTCTGGATCGATTGAGGGACTCACCAGAAGGGCGGAAGCGAGTGCCTCGGTGATATTCGACGTAGTCCGCAAGGCCGGAAACTTAAAGGGAACATGTCAGAGGGACATCAAAAACGCGACGAACTCCCTCGTCGAGATTGTTAAGGCGGTGGCGGAGCGCAAAGCCTCCAAGGAGGTTCGCCGCCTCAAGGCCGACAATAAACGCCTTCGCGGGCAATTGGAGGCCCTCCACTCGGAGGTGGCGGCGATCAGACGGGCCTTCTCCGAAAGGCCCCGCCTAGAGACCCCGGCCGGCTCGGAACGTCAGGCAGAAGCCCCCAAGACAGTGGCTGACTCACAGTCACTGTCTAGGGCGGAGTTTTTTGAAGCCTTCGGTTCGCTCCAGGCGGAGCTCATGAACCACGTGGGCAATATGGTGAGCGCCCGCCTGGACGGCCTGGAAGTGGACGGAAGGCTCCTCCCGGCACGACAGATCCGGCCACCTCTTATGGCAGACCGTAGAGCAAAGGCCCGCGCTGCGGCCGCCCAAACAGACGCGGTGACTACACTCACCCCCCCGGCAAATCTGCCTAAAAAGGTGAGGTCCGTCAGGGTGGCTAAACCCCCTGCCAAGGCCCCTGAGCCGGAGGCTGGGCCCTCGATGGAAACGGGTGAAACCGCCGTAAGCTGGACCGAGGTAGTCCGGCGCAAAAAGCGCGCTCCCGTCGTTCCAGCTCCGACAGCAGCGAAAGCGAGCGCCCCCAAGCTCCCCAAGGAGCCAAGGAAGCTGGCAGTGGTAGTGGCCCTCAAACCCGAGGCAATCGAGAAGGGGGCCACGTACAAGAAGGCCTTGGATAAGACCAAGGCCTCAGTATCACTAGACGCCCTCGGGATTGGTCCGGCCCAATTCCGTACGGGCGTCACGGGAGCTCGGATCCTTGAGCTCCCAAAGGGGACCACGCCCGCACAGGCGGATCAACTGGCGGCAAAAATTGGGGAAACTTTGGGTGACGAGGCGAAGGTCACGCGCCCAATCAAGTCAGTCGACATCCGGGTGAACGGTCTTGACGACTCGGTGTCGGCTGAAGAGCTGAGGGAGGCTCTATCCTTGAGTACGGGTTGTCCCCCTGAGCATATCAGGGTGGGCAAGGTGCACCCAGGGATCAGGGGAGTGGGCTCGGCCTTCGCCTCTTGTCCAGTTGAAGCCGCCAGGAAACTGGCGATCGGTGGCCGCCTGACGGTTGGCTGGAGCGCCGCCTCCGTCCAGCTCCTGGAACAGCGTCCCATGCGCTGTTTCAGGTGCATGGGGCTCGGCCATCCGGTCGTCAGGTGCCCATCCAAAAAGGACCGCAGCGGCCTTTGCTACCGCTGCGGACTGGATGGGCACTCCGCCAATGAGTGCGAGGCGGCGTTTAGGTGCGCCGTCTGCACGGACGCCGGCCTCCCGGCCAACCACCGAATGGGGGGGATGAATTGTTCCCCCCCTGCCGTCAGGGGCCGCCTCAGTGCGGCTAAGCCAGCGGCCACGGGCGTACCAAGGGAGGAGCGCATGGACACAACCAATGCCCAATAAGTCTCCCACAAGGATCCTCCAGGCGAACATCAACCACTCCGCCGGGGCACAGGACTTGCTGTGTCAGTCCATGGCGGAGTGGGAGATTAGCCTGGCGGTGGTGGCGGAGCCGTATTACGTTCCCCAGAACCCCCACTGGTTGGGGGACCTGGACGACTCCGCTGCCGTTGTGGTGAGACCGGGGGGATGCGCTCCTCCCATCTCCCTAAGGGAAAGAGGTTCCGGGTTCGTGGCAGCGAACTATGGGAGAATGGTGGTCGTGTCGACCTACTTCTCCCCGAACCGCAGTCGGGCGGACTTCGAGTCCTTCCTGGCTGCGGTGGAGGGAGTGGTGAGGCGCGCGGCCCCACTCCCAGTTCTGGTGGCGGGGGACCTCAACGCCAAATCCTCGGCGTGGGGGTCCCCCAGTACGGACGTGAGGGGGGGTATACTGGAGTCCTGGGCGTTGGGCCTGGGGCTCCAGGTGCTCAACCGAGGCACCACCCCCACGTGCGTACGGTGGCAGGGTACGTCCATCGTGGACGTGTCCTTTGCCACCGCCGCCCTCGCTGCCCGAATCCGGGACTGGAACGTAGTGGAAGACGTGGAGACCCTATCGGACCACCTCTATGTCCGATACGAGGTCTCCACGCAGGCCGCTAGGGCCCCACAGCGTCGGGACCCCACGGCGGGTGTCGCCTTTCCTAGGTGGGCACTCGCCAAGCTCCGCCCGGACGTGGCGGAGGAGGCCGCGATGGTGAGGGAATGGTCGTCGCTCCCCCCTCACCTCGCTGGGGATCCCGACGGCATGGCCGACCACTTTGCAGACGACCTTCGGGAAGTCTGCAATGCCGCCATGCCGCTGTGGCGCCCTCCTCCTCGATGGAGGAGGGTGTATTGGTGGGCGCAGGAGATCGCCTCCCTGCGCTCATCATGCCTAGCGGCCAGGAGAGCTCTCCTCCGTTGCCGGAGACGACGCTCCAGGAGGACGCCTGACGAAGAGGTCCACCTTCGTCAGGCGTACAGGAACGCTCACAACGCCCTGCAGGAAGGCATCTGCAGGGCCAAAGAGGAGGCCCACGAGCGTTTCCTGGCCCTCCTGGACGCTGACCCTTGGGGCCGTCCGTACAGGACCGTGAGGGGGAAGTTCGCGTCGAGCTCCCCCTCCACGGCCCTCTTCGACCCGACGCTGCTCGACAAGGTCGTGGGGTCACTGTTCCCGACCCCAGGCCCGTTCGAGTCCCCGCCCATGGAGCCTCCGGAACCTCTGCCGGAGGCCGAATTGGAGGGCCCTCCCGTCTCCGACGTCGAGTTCGAGACGGTGAGGGAGCGTATCGGGAGGAAGAAGACGGCCCCGGGTCCAGATGGAGTCCCGGCCAAGGCCCTGGCGATAGCGCTGGGGCCTTTGGAGGAGAGGTTCCGGGCGGTGCTGAACGCATGCATCGCCCGGGGCAAATTCCCGAGGAGGTGGAAGGCGGGGCGACTCGTCCTTCTTCGTAAGGAAGGCCGCCCCGCCGACTCGCCGTCCGGGTACCGACCGGTGGTTTTGCTCGACGACTCCGGCAAGGCCATGGAGAGGATCATGGCCCGTCGGATCGTCGAGCATTTGGAGACTGAGGGGCCGAACTTGGAGGAGCGCCAGTTCGGCTTCCGCACCGGTCGGTCCACGATGGACGCGGTGGGCCTCCTCAAAAGGTGGACTGAGGAGGCCACCGGCAGGGGGGAGGCTGTTGTTGCGGTGTCGCTCGACATTCGCAACGCATTCAACAGCCTCCCCCACGAATGTATTAGGGCGGCACTCCGTTTCCACCGGGTGCCGTCCTATCTCTGCGCCCTCGTCGATGACTACCTCGCCGAGCGAGTTGTCCTCTACGAGGGCGCAGACGGGAGAGTCATACGCCGGCCAGTGACAGCCGGCGTACCGCAGGGGGCCGTCCTTGGCCCCCTTTTGTGGAATTTGGGGTTTAATTGGGTCCTGCGAGGCAATCTCCTACCCAAAATGGAGATTGCCTGCTTTGCCGACGACACTCTGGTCGCGGCAAGAGCAAAGACGTGGGAAAAGGCAGAACGGCTTGCGTCGGTCGGCACCTCGTTGGTCGTCCGGCGCATCCGTCTGCTCGGATTGGAGGTGGCCCTAGACAAAACTAGGGCCATGGGCTTCCATCCCCCACGCCGCAGGATCCCGCCGGGGCTCCGAGTCCGAGTGGAGGGGGTCCGGATTCCGGTCGAGATGCATCTCAAGTATCTCGGCCTAACTCTGGACCCCCGCTGGAACTTTGAGGAGCATTTTAAGCTCCTCGTTCCACGGCTTATCAAGACCGCAGCCGCACTCGGACGGCTCCTCCCTAACCAGGGAGGACCCAACTCAGCGTGCCGTCGACTCTACCACGGGGTGGTAAGGTCGATGGCACTCTACGGAGCCCCGGTCTGGGCGGAGTGCCTCACTCCCCGCACCCGGGCCCTCTTACGGAGGCCACAAAGGGTCATGGCGACCCGGGCCGTGCGGGCCTATCGCACGGTCAGCCACGGGGCTGCCTGCGTGCTAGCGGGCATGCTTCCGTGGGATGTCGATGCCCTGGTTCTGTCCCAGGTGCATCGGCATCGGGTCGCCGCTAGGGCCCTTGGAGAAAGACCCGTTGCCGAGGACGTGCAACGGGTCCGTGCAGAGGCCCATGAGAGGGCCATTGACGATTGGAGTGAGGCACTACTCAACCCCACCGCCGGTCACCGGACGATCCTCGCGGTTCGTCCGGTGTTGGAGGATTGGGTGAGGCGCCGTAAAGGCAGCCTCACCTTCCATATGGTGCAGATAATGACCGGACACGGGTGCTTCGGTCATTATCTGCACCGTATAAAAAGGGAGGAGTCGCCGCGGTGCCACCACTGCGGCGACCCCGACGATACGGCCGAGCACACGCTCCAGGTGTGCTCGGCCTGGAGTCCCCAGCGCCATGAATTGGTAGTGGCGTTGGGAGGCGGAGACGTCTCACTGCCAAGCATGGTCGAAGCCATGCTTGACAGTGAGACGAAATGGAAAGCTGTTGCCTCCTTCTGCGGCTCTGTCATGTCGCAGAAGGAGGCAGCGGAGAGGGAGCGAGAGGATGAGGCAGGTCTCGCTTCCCTCAGACGTAGACGGTCGGGCAGGAGAAGACGGGCATTTCAAGCCCGTCTTCAAATGCCCTAGGGGACCTGCGCACACAGCTGGCCAGCTGTGTGTGCCTGCACAGGCTCCCCCCGTCTGAGGATTGCCCCGGTGTCTCCGGGCAATCCTCCATTGGCGTCAACCTAGCCGACATTGGCTAGGCCGCCCTGGGGTGGATCGGAGTTGTTGCCTCGGCAGAGCCCGGTCCACCCCGCTCATAGGGCAAGGAGGCACCGGGGAGTTTTAGTGGGTAGTGGCCGGGCCGCTATGACTAGCATAGCGTCGTGCGCCGGCCGACCCCCACATACCCCTACCGTCTCGCCAGCGGTAGGGAATCAATAAAAGGATTTCTCCTCGTAAAAAAAAAAAAAAAAAAAAAGGTTAAGTTTGCATTATAAGTCTTGCGAAACTTATAACAATAATAAAAAATGTCTTAATATTTTTATCAATAATTACATATATCTTACCTAGACACAATCAACTAATTAAATTGCCCACATCCCCTTGTATAATAACGTGTATAATATATATGTATAATATATATACACGTATATGTAAAATGAAATTCATTTTAAATTTATATACCAATCTCCATCCAAGTTGGCACATATACATATTTAGTCATGTAATGCCTTCGAATTTCAAGACGGACGAAGCCATTCTCTATATACGTATAGTATAAATTAAAATTGAAAAAATGACTACCATGATAACTTTTGTGAATTTTTCTAAAGCCCCTTCATGTGTACTTCAGTTGCGTTTAGGGCCGGTATTCAATAAAAATGCTGGTTTAAGCTATTGAATTATGAGTAGCACTCGAGTCCAGTGAGCTGAAGCGGTCAAACAATTAGTATACCCGTATGAACTGCATTTCTAATTCAAACTTAAGCACTTTTTAACTTAGCTTGTCTGGGGAAAAACCTGAAATTCAGTGCTTTTTTGTTATTACTTTTACAATCATTCATTTGAAGATAATGATGTCTCGTAATGCTATCTAAATTCAAACTGAATTAGGTAAAAGTCTCTTATTTACAAAGTAAGTCCTTTACCACTGTTTAAAAGTGCTAGTCTAAATTTTAGAAGATTGTAACTTTTGTACAATATTTAATTTATATAAATAAAAAGTATCGAACAACCAACTCAAATATCATAGTTGATCATCATAATATATATTAAAAAATCTAATTAGCTATTCTATTTTTGGACCTTTATGGTATTTCAAAAGGAAATAAATTCATTGACAAAAAATGTTAGCGTCATCAACGTTCAGGAATGAAAGGAGAAAATTTGAAGAATGTAAAGCCTTATAGAATTTATAAGCTGTTTTGATGTTTTTACTTGTTTTAGATACTATAATAATGAAACAGTTCCTAGAAAAAATGTGAAAATATATTTAAAATTTCTATTTGTGATAATGTCAATATAAATAAAATGTGTGTTGCGAATCAACATAAACTCAGACGTGTAGAGCAAACAATCGAATTTTAAATTATTATAATTTTTTTATGAGATTCAGAGGCAGGCAGGCTAACGGTCTTTCGTGGTAGGCTGCTACTGTAGTAGGCCTTCTCTCTTGATAGGCAAAGGAAAAATGTAGCAGAAAAGAGGAGTGAAAGCTTTAGTACCTCTTACTCACGCAAAGAAACAAAAGAGCACATGTGCTGTTATTACACGAATATTCTCTGTGATTAGGTTGTTACTGCTGCCAAACTTACATCCTAGTTAGGTTTCAGTAAAATAGAAAAAATATTTTCCACCATTCAATATGGTGCATCACCTTAAGAAGAAATATTTCCTATAAGATGATCTTTGATATAAGAAGAATGTGACAAAGTTAAAACTCTGATAAAACAAAATATAACCAGTTCATATTTCGTACAGTCGTGAATAAAAGTCGTAAATAAAATATACTCACCGGATATCCAGAGGAAGAGAAAAAATCCGACGGCCTTCGTCACAACACTGCCCCCCATTGTTTCACACGTCACTGGGTCATTTATTTTTTATTTACCGACCGACTGTCCACGACATAGCGCGCACTGTCACTGTGGTACATTGAATTTTCAAATAATATTTAAACAGAATACAATATCACTTCCAATAGAGAACGTATTTCAAAAGCATCTGAAACAAAGAAACGAAAAATAAATATTATACACCACTGTAATCTCAATGTAAATTTAATGCGGACTTCACTTATAATTAACAAATAAATAAAAAATATTACTTTCTAGTATAGTATAAATTGAATTCGCTGTCCTCCTTAGTCACGCAAAGGATTTTGATGCGGCTTTCACCAATGGAAAGAGCGATCAACTAGAAAGGTTTTTGTATATAATTTATAGAAAATCAAGAAAATCAAAAAATGTTTAAATTATGTGTAATTGCTACCGATCACCGGCCTATACGCAAGAAAAGATTGTGTAATATAATTTGCAAAAAAAACTTGCATCAGAGAGAAGCCGCTTCTTTGTTTATTTCTAAACAACCCATTGGATTTCGATACGATTGGTGTACATAATTTGCTGAAGAAAAAAAATTACTCCCTTGTGAAGCCGAGGACGAGTCGCTAGTAATATATAGTATATATATATATATATATATATATATATATATATATGTTACCTAATTGTTTCATGTTGGACTACAAAAAGTATAGTATATTTCGTATGACTATGTAACGCATTTTCAATTGAAATTTAGCCGCGTTGTTTTACACAAGCCCTTCGTGTAATTGCTGAAAAAATCCGTTTTTACGAGAACAAGTCAGAGCGAAAAGCATTTTTTCAACGCAACGTCTACGGCGTAGCAATGTACGGACGCGTGGCACCGTGAATGATTGATTACTCAGCACTACTACCCGAGCGACGAAAACATGCCGCCGTGCAAGGCAGAGAGTTCAAATTAAAAAAAATCACCAGAACCCTTACTAAATCGTGTAAAATTTTGAATTTTTCTTTAGAAATTTGTTTTTAAATAGATTTTTTTTTAATATTTATTACTAAAATGAATATCAGCTGTTAGAGCTTTAGAAAACAGTTTAATGAAAACTGCGAAAATTAAATAATACGTTTTAAAAGATAACCGTACCCAGACTGGGTACGTTTGTGCTCCTATAGCCTCCGCTAGAATAGAACCCACCACGAAATTCCTTCGATTGATTTCTTACTACTTACTTCATTCTGTCAATCAGTTGTGTTTGCGAACCAAGTAATGGCCTTATATAACTCAAACAAAAGCTTCGAAAACCAAACGAGTTGAAAATAGAGTAAATATAATACACGAAGTACTTAAGTTAAAACCTCTGATACTTGAAACTGTACGTACGAGTACTCAGTAATGGCTTTTATCCATTTAAAACGTAGCAATTCAACAAAATGTTACACGGAGTCAATTCAGACTACTTGACAAAGAATCCCGACCCTTGACAATAAACCAACCGATATTGAGTCTACACAATACCCGCCCGGGTATAAAACCGGGTATAAACCGGTCATAATACCCCGCAAAAGTTAATTAAAGAGGTCCATTAACCACTGGGACATTTTTCAATTGATTCCTAAAGCGTGATGGATTGGGATCCTGATTTGTTCTGGAACAATGCTCGAGAGAGAAACATTACAGCTCGTCCCTTTGTGTAACGATGTAGTATTAAATTTCAATCTACGATCAAAGTCATATTAAGTAGGATTCTTTTAAAACCTTATTTAACGAGCAGACCGGGATGTGTCTGAACAATTAGACAACTATGCATGAATAGTTGACAAGGTGGCATGACGATGATTACGAGGCTAACTGCCGTAGGTAACACATTCCCCTCCTTTAAATGAAGGCTTTTCTTCGCATACTTTCCTAATGAAAATTTCGCAAAATATCATCGATTCCCCGTACTCATTATCAAAAATAACTTCTAAGAATTCCCAATAGGACTGTTAGGAAAGTGTTGTACTCGTATTTAAGTTACAGACATTTTGCTTCAAATTATAGAAAAACTTTCTTTCCTAGAACTGTAAGTTCTTTTAATAATCCGAATGACTTTTTAGAGCTTAATTTGTTTAACGGGAAGATATGCAAAATCAGAGAATTATTATCTAAATCATGGTTTTGTTATTGTTTAATTTTAATTGTTAATTAAACATATTAATGGTGTTCAAATAAATTAGTTCTAATTAGTAATTAATTTAGAAAAAAAAACTATATGTTTTCCATGAAAATAAATAAATAGTGGATAAAAGAATAAATACATAAAACGGCTTATAAGAAAAACCCTCGCAGTAATATAAGGTTAAGCGTACACTGAATTAACTTGTTGCCCTACTTACTTTGTTCAACGTTAATCTGAGAAAACAGTGACCAAGTGATTAAAAAATGCAAGCTACACAATAAAGTACAACCCTGTTCCACATAACTATCCGTTACTCCTTCTAAAGGAACGGTAGAATTACCCAGCAACAGGGGAGATCGGACGGTATTGTCACAATATTGAAGCGTCTTTAATGTTGATTAATTGCAAAGGGGACACACCTGGTCAGAGGTTATATTAAATAGTTTTGATATAGGAATTAGTGCAGATCATTTGAAATTTATATTTTACTAGCTGTTACGCGCGACTTCGTGCGCTTAATATAGCCTATGTGACTCGCCGATAACGTAGCTTTCTATAGATGAAAGAATTTTTAAAATCGGTCAAGTAGTTTTAGAGTTTATTCATTACTTGACAAACAAAAATACAAATCTTCGCTTTATAATATTAGTATAAATGCACTGAATGCGTCTCAGTTAATCTCAATTTAAAATATATATCTACGAAAAATAATAACAAAAGTGATATCCACAAATAACGCCTGTGTTAAAAAAATAACTTGAATATAATATTCAAAGTATATTGATATTCGAATGGCGCACGTTCTGATCAAATCGAGAATCACGGATGATGAATCGTTCTTTCGTTATCTCGAAGACGATACTTGAAAACGTTAAGCCGTACCACCGTTGCCTTGTAACAAACCGCGTGTTCGATCAAGCGACTCGATTCTTCGATTTTGTCGAGGGCTTTTAATCTGCCCAATAAAAGTTGAGAAGATTCTCGATAAAAACATTATCGGACTCATATTTCAAAAGGAAATCGGCTGAATCACTTCATATCTTGGCCGTGGGCTGTATTAATGGATTGGTTTCGATTTCGAGTTTTAATTCGATGTCGACTCCCGTTCATTGGAGACGACAGCTCGAGAGCATTCAATTATACCCGACGTTTTAGATGTTGATAGATTTATTGCTCCAGAACTTGATTTATAGGAACGACCTGGGAATAGTGCAGTCTGTTAAAAATATGGCGCAATTCAAGACGCAATTAAACAATTCCTTTTTGAATGCAAAGAAGATTAATTTTTGAAGATCCAGTGGAGAGAGGTTTAAGTTTAGTTAGTTTGAAAGATTACTTCAAAAGCCTTACATGTCTGATTGAATCACCTATGTATGGTGCTCTTCGATTTAATGTAAGATTAGAAATAATTGTAACTTTTTTTAAAGTAAAGATCGGCAGTCAGGCTGATGATGCATGGTAGATGGCTACCAGAACCTATAAACACAAGCAACGCTAGAGGTGCTGCATTTGCGCCGCCGACCTTAGTAGGATAACTCACCGAAACACAACAGCACACATGCTGTTATTTTATGTTAATCTTCTGTAACCACCCGTTGTTCTCCACCCATCTTTTCCAAACACTATACGTACGAAGTCACGGTCACAACTAGTGTACTTGTACAATATAATGTTCGATGTAATAAAACTGATTCGTTTACAAATTGCAAGTTGAAATAAGTGCAAAATATGATTTACCAGTCGCGAACTGTTCCGAGTCGCTTGCACCTATGTAGCACTGACTATCTGTCCGACAGCGAGACCGTATCTGTAAATTTCGAATTTTAGACTATTTTGCATCGCTGAAATTCGCTCCTGTTTTCGGTTGCATTGTCTGTAATTTCAGGAACACCTGCGAAACCTCCGGGCGCCGCGATTGCCATTGACATTATCTAGTGTTTCGTTTTAAATGCAGCCACACACATAGCCATATTTGAGATATTTCCAGTTATATTTTAAACATTATAATGAGACATTAGGGAGAATTTGCAGAATTTTTTTTTATTAGATAGCATGGATATTATGTTTATACATTTTTGTTAATTTGGGCCACCTCAAAAAGATTCACTAAGTAATAATATAATATAAAAAAATCCATCTACATTAACTATAAGATTATGTTCTTTACAAATTTTCGATGAATTACCAGTGGCAAAATTTGGAAACGTTTAAATTAAAATTAAGTTTTTTATTACACAAAAAAAATCATTTAATAAAATACTGACCGACTCAATATATTTAGTACATATTTGAATTAATAAAAATTATGTAAATAGTTTCATTTGTTAAATATTATAATTGTAGTTAATACATAATTAATATATATATATTACTTTATAAATAAAAAATAATATATTTTTAAGAGATTTCAAAGTTTTTAAAACGGCCTTATGAGTTGTTTCGGTTAAGGATTTTACAGAAAGCTAATATCACGTTTACTCCCTTGACCTTGTAGAGCGAACCTTCTTTACTCAAAACGCTTCTTACACGAGGCTTGGTAATCCATACATTAGTGTCATAAAATATTAGGATTTTAGTAATTGGACATAGAGGCGCTACGTTACGTAATATTACTCTTCCAGAATATTATATTTAGTCCAATTAATGCTAACTAGGAATGATTCTCACGATAGATACTTAGTGGCGATATCTCCCTGAGTTATTTCACAAAACGAACCCGAATTAGTAGTGGATCAAAAGATCGAAGGTGTTCATATTTCTGTGATTGATATTCTACAGACGATTTAATTATGTTTGTCGTATTTTTAACGCCCAACGCAAAATAGCGGTGTTATAAGTTTATTCTATTATGTCCAATAGAATCTTTTGGTCAGTGGTATTGCTATAACGGATTCCTACGACTAATTTTGGTAATGTGTACAATATCTACTAATATTATGAAAACGATAACTTGCGAAAATGGATTTATGAATGTTTATTACTCTTTCACACAAAATCTGCTGAACGTATTATGAAGAATCTTTAACTTCTTCAGAATAATTAAGAGCCTATAATTTGTATAGATACGCGGCCGAAGTCGTAGGCAAAATATAGTAATAAATAAAAACTAATCATACTTCTTTTAGTAAGCTAAGTTATGAACAAAAATATTATAATAAACATTATTGCTTCATGAAATCTTATGTATAATATTTTGATCAATTCTAATTATTTTATCTAATCTGATTATTTTATAATAATAAACGGATATGAATAGCTTATAAACAACAATTATAAGCGTATCGATTTATTTTAAATTACCTACTTGTTTTTGCAATAAATAGAACAGAATGAAGGATAACTCACGCATCGAAACAAAACAGTACACGCGCTTATATTTCAGTCAGTCAGTACCCTGCCATTAGTAAAACTTCTATTGTCATTATACATATGTACCTTAAAAAGGTTACAACAATGGTTCATTGTCAAATGATGTATGCTCTTATAAAAGCACAACAGGGTCAACGTGGCATTAGATTTTATAATTTTAATAGCATAACGTCAGTCTCGTCGCTGAAAGCCATTTCTCTCGACAGCCGAAATGATTGGCCGCTTCCAAACATGTTCATGCCGCCGGCCAAATTTACTCATCCTCAAATTCTCCAAATCAAGTTTGCAACAGTATAAATTAGCACAGAAGTTAAATTAATAATAACAATGCATAGTAACTAACATCTAAGGTCAATCGACTGTACATTTTTGGGGATTTTGCCACTAGTTTTGACTTTGGTGGGGGAGGCGAGTAAAGTTTAAAGATATAATAATAATAACTCTATTTGCATAAAAATGTGAGTACAATAGTCTCAAATGAAACATAAATAGTTCTATGCACACTCTGTCGTTAATAACATACGACGTACAAATTGCTGGTTGTAGTTGCTGGATATTTATTTTTATGGTATAATAATATTTATAACATTAATTACATGTGTTCATTTTTAATTTTATTTGTATACGTGACAGCGATTGACCTCAATCTCACCTGATGGTAAATGAAGATGAAGCCGAAAATGGAGTTCGCTTGGCCGTTAATTCACTCTGTTCGTGAAGAGTCCCAAAAAAAATAGTCTAATTATGGCAAGGCACAAAACATTCAGCAGTCCTAAACTGGGAAGTGCGTATATGGGCAGTAAACACCCTCTTACAGAAGACCGCTGTTGTGTTTCGGGGCGTGAATAAAGGATTCCAAATAACCCTATCACCACCTACACTCACACTTATCATTTATCCTATTTTAGATCGACAGCGCATATGTATTACCCCTGGTGTTGCTTGTGTTATAAACGACTATAGGACCATCCATCTGCTTGTTTTGCCAGCCATCTAGTTATTGTAGTTATAATAGGTATAGTAAAAAGAAATCCATTATTTTTCCAATAGATGTCTTTAGTTATATGTATCTCGCGTTGTATAAGTCCCGATCGGGTTAAACCATATAGCGTTAGAAAGATGAGATTTCGTACTAAAAAAACTTTTGCTACAGTTTTGTGATTGGTTGACTCGGTTTTGTTTGAGCGCGCGTCAAAGATGGACACTAGCAAAGAGAAAATACGCCATATTTTACATTTTTTCTTCAATAAAGGCAAAAACCCAAGGCAGGCGGTTGGAAATGTGAATAGTAAATTTTGGTTTCGTCGATTCGAAACAGTTATCGAACAAAACGGCATGTATTGTACCTAAATTGGATCATTCTAACTACGGTAAATAAGCCTTCAATTTCATGCAAAAATAATGGATTTCTTTTTACTATACCTTATATTATAGATGTACTATTTGGTTTGAAGGTTTGGATATGTATTATTTAATCATGACTGAAGATACTTAATTATAGATAGACCTTTATATGCTATATTAATACATAAGATACTTTGTATTCGTGATAATTTAACTGAAACTCTCGCGATAAAAAAGAGTCAAAAACTATAGAAGATGAGCTAATTTAACACTCATTTTTTATTGCAAGAAAGTGTTCAACTGATGTCACTATTAGTTCACTATTCCAGTTAAAATATACTACTGAAATATAGTCTATAGGCAAACCCTTTAGTGAAAATGACTATACCTACTGTTAAATTATACTCTTAAGAGAGTACGTATCAAACACACACACACAATGAACAATAAATCTTGTCAGCAATTTCAGATGCGATCTTGAACAGGTACTTGTTATCGCATGAATGTTGAAGGATTGTTTTGTTTCGAAAATTTTAAATTCTCAGCAAGATTCGCGTGTCGTGAGGTAACAAAATGGAATGTCAGCTTCATAATAAATTGAGACCGAGACGAGGATTTGTGGTTGAATTTCAAATGGACTTGTAAATGGCAATCCGGGGTTAACCTCCCCTATTTACATATTTATTGTAAACATTTAATAGATTTTAATTTAACGCGTAAAGAAAGGATTTTCTTTTTTAATCTTTATCATATTTTCTTAAAAGAATATGCTGCATCATTGAACAAGGTCATAATACATCGTTCCTCTATATCCATGCATGCACACCCCTGGCCACTTTATGACCGCAAGCAATTTTTAACATAAAAAATGAAGTAATTCAATTAAAAATTTAATAAAGTACTAAATCTAATCAGAAGGCAGCGAATGGTTTTATGTTGCTGTTGATTTTGTAACATTATAATTTAATCCGAGATTTGGTCACGTTTTGCCATCTCAGTCCCTGGGGCTGTTTATATTATTCTATCCCAAATACAATAAATAGGTATAGTTGAGTAACATAATTTTTAATATACAAGATAATAAATAATGCATAAATTTAAAACGAAATAACATAAACACAGAAATAACTTGCATACCTAGATAGAATAAAATATTTTTTACGATAAAAGAGGACAGACATTCTATTAATTTCTTCTTGCATAAAATTTCATATCATACTTAGATATCAATAAATTATCTCATTCAATATTTAGTAGCGACAAGGCATACTTACTGCATTTCTCAGTCATAAATTGGGCAGTCCGCCTGGCGGCAGTAACCACGGTCTTCCAGGAATCGAACCCAGAATCCCTGAAGCAGAGCGTTAAGGCACACACCTTAAGCACTAATCCAAGTAGAGCACTTTTAGCACCTATGGCGTTGTATCGGTTAGTAGGCGATGGTAGCCACTTAGCATCAAGTGGTCAGTCAGCGTGTCTGGCGACGTTTACATTAAAAAAAATCTCGATTTTCCTTAAGATATTAATAAATTCACATGTGTATAATATTCGTACAATAGTACCAACGCAAATGGTAATCGTATGATAATGACATCGTTAACACTCGAGCTAAAAAGTTATAACGATCTCATTACACCGCCACATAACTGACCATAACAATCATACAACTGCGAATTAAACCTACTATTATAAACTAAAACACTTAAATGTGAAAACCACAGTAATACCACAGTATAAAGAACTAAGAGTAGAGAAATTCAATATTAATTTAATTCAATATTAATTATTATCATTACAATAATTTTTATCAAAATATATATTTTTATGTGAACAACTTAATAAATTAAACTTTGTAATATGAGTTTCATAAGCAGTTATTTATCTACACTAATGTTATAAAGAGAGAATATTTGTATATTTGTAATGAAATAACTCAAAAACTACTGGACCGATTTAAAAAATTCTTTCACCTATAGAAGGCTACGTTATCAGGGAGTAACATAGGTTATATTTTGTAGTTACACGGGCGAAGTCGCGTGCAACAGCTAGTTTTTTAATAAAAATGAATTGCTAAATGTGTTACTAAGCGCAAAAGTCGAGAACGGCTGGACTAATTGAGATTTTTTTTTTTTTTTTTTTCAAATATTTGTTGAAGTCTGAGAAAGGTGGGAAAAATATCCCAAGGAAACATATAAACTACCTTTTTCTAGTTACCAATTCAAATACTACTATCATAATTTACGTCAAACATACCATTGAATTACACATCAGCTGTTACAATCTAATACAAAATACAAATACAAAACAGTTATCTTATGGCTAGGTACAAATAATATCTTTTGACAAAACGATTTCTGTAGCATCAGCTAGTTGTAAATAAAAATCTATTATATTGTGCAAAATATTTTCCTCTGCTCTTTTTTTTACAAATATTCGTAGTTACCGTACTAGTAGACTATTCACATTGTGGCTTGCAAAGTCAAAAGTACACTTGACTCGGTACGGAGGACTTCTGAGATAAAATGGTGTAACATGAAAAATGGGCGTTAGGAGTTGTGAGAATGACTTGAATTATTGCCGTCAAGTGTACCGATGCTCCACAAGCGGCTTAAAGCGACATATGTGCTTAAATTGCGTACATTTTCAGACTTATACCTTGCTTAACTTTTAACCGTGACTCCAATTACAGAAAACTGTGGCCCTCATTACTTTTACATATTAATCCGTTAACAAAGTAAAACCTTCACATAAAAGTTATATTTATATGGTTAATAATTGTATTTAATGAAGTACTTTATACAAAATAAATGTAACTTTATTACTCCAGTGATATTTTGGAAGAAAATATTTAAAAAAATATTAGGAAATTCTACTTTCAAAAGGTACTTACCTGACTGTACCAAAATTATATATGGTGCATTTTGAGAATAGTAAACTAAATACTTATTGAAAGTAGGTAAATTGCCTTAACTATATAGACTTAATATGAAAAGTGCTTCTGTAATCCGAATGCAAAATCTTACTTTATAATTATCACTACAAAGTCTTTCGTAGTTGGCACGAGTCTGCGTCTTGAAACCTCCATCAAACTTGCCACTTAGACTAATATCTTAATTAAAAAGCAATATAGCAAACTTGAAACTAGCAAATGGCAATTGTCGAAAGACGTAATAAATTAGCAAGCGCGCTGTTTGTTACTTGTGCGAAAGCAATAATTCGTAATTAGCTCTCGACGGGGACAATTACCCCGACGTTTGCCACTACGCCTTATATACTGGTACTGCCTGCAACACTGCTAGATTTTCACTTCTCTTTGTGTTTGGCGACACATTAATCTGCATTTTATAATTATTTACTTGAAAATGTAAATAGTTAACTTTAGTATATTTAGTTTAATTTATGTTAATTTTTTATGTAATGTAAGGACTAATTTGTCTGAAAATAAATAAATTATTATTATTATTATATTATATTTGTGTTATTTGTGATTGTGAAAATAATGGAGTGATTAAACTATTTACAAATGAAAATCTTCCAAATCTTCCAAACTTTAAATTTAACACACGAGTGATATACTTTCTATAGCTGGATGAGCGACGTTATGGACAGAGCCCTTCGTTCCATCAATATCGGCATTCTCTTTTAAGTCGGCCGTGACTATGTGCCCTAAATATTTAAATGCCATTTAGGTGCACAGGTGGCACCCTATTAGGCGTTTTAACACTTGCCGTCTCAAAGATCATGAACTGACTCTCATACCTCTCACAGATGTTCAAAAGTTTACGTAAACCACAGACAGAAGCGCTCAACAACACCATGTCGTCTGCATAACTAGGGTTATTATTATTATTATAAATGCATAATGAAATTACATTAGTGAAAATTACAATAAAATTTAGATAGAAATCACAAACTAAACATTTATTCACAATTACAACATTGACATATATTTTAAAAAATCAAAAGAAAATTAAACAAATTTAAAATGGTATTTCAAAGAGATTCAACGTTTCAAATGTTCAACGTTTCAAACCTCGCCTTTCAAATGTTTTTAAATAATTTCAATGGATATCTATCAATGAAATCTTTAACGCATTAGTAATCTTCCTCAGCCAAGCCATAATGTATTATTAATATAAGCCATAATATATTATTAAGTAGGATTTTTAGTTGTAAATATCATCACAATAAATATCTTTGCAAGCATTCGCTGGTAAATGCATATATGTATTATAATTTTTCAACCTAAATGGATGTAATATCTGAAATAAATGAATATTATTATTATTAATATATAAAAATAAATATAATAATTATAATTATAAACATATGAGCTCGCTATTTAATCTTTACACCGTTTGATCGACAGCAAAGAAAAGGCCTTAGGGTTTGAATAAAACGTATACATTTACTACTCTCAGTATCTTATTTCAAAGATCCTCTTTCCCCGTATTAACAATTCCGATCGCCTCAATAACCAATTCTCACAACAGACTCAAGACAAGGGCGCGCTTACGATACGTTATGTATGACGATACATAGACCGCCTTTGACCTAAAACTCTCTATCCAAACTTATCTTCAAAGACGCCATCAGGTTTGTGGCTGAGGAAAAATGAACTTTAACTCTTGCAACATTACGTAAACTCCAGATCGTATCGTCTGTAAATAGTGTATACGGTAACTGTTGCCACAGTGTAATGGTGTTTCAGTGGTGAGTCTATGCGAAACTGTTGTGAATAAAAAAATGAGGTAGATGTCTATTAATAATTAATAATTAATAATTAATAAAAAAAAATAGGTAGCGAACCGGGAGCGGTTCGCTAGTTATTAAACAGATTAAACAGAATTAAAATCAGTCTATCCATTCTCGAGTTTTTGAAGAGTACACAAACCAACTTAACATTTTTATATACACATAAAGATTTTGATACAAAATGTTAATTGTCATATTAAAAGGGAGACTAAATTATGTATTTGATACTTGAATTTCAAATAAAGCTATTATCTACTTAAAAATTTACAATTATACCTATTTTTAAATTTACAATGTGTTTCCGAAATTATTGAACTAAATAAATTATAATTGATAGGTTATAACTAAACACTCTATCACTATTGTTATTTATAATATTCACTTTTTTAAAATAGTTTTAACTATGTAATCTGTCTGTTAATATTAATTACAAAATTATATGATTTCAATTAAAGCTTATTAACTGCTAAATCCAGTTACACTGTGGCAACTCTATTCAGTCTATATCTACGATACAATCGGGACCCGGCTGTTTTGTTTCCTTATTACGTTAGGCGATATCCGAAGGATGGCGACATTCAACTGGGCACAATGAGCCTTCCAGAAACGCGATGATTTCGGTCCGTAATTTTATGAAAAACTGTTTCTTCACTTATTATAAGACTTAATTAACTTTGCACTGAATAAAATTAGAAGACTCGTAAAGACAGAAAAACAAAAGTTCTACTTAATTAATTAAAACAGAGTGCGGATTTAAGTTTCAAGTATATTAGTGGAGTGTGTTTTCCGGTACTACTGTACCTAATTGTTTAACTCTTTCACTGTTCCAAAGGTACATAACTAAAAATTGACAGGCTATATTTTATTTACTCAGTTACAGCCGGGGCTCGTCGGTATAGTATATCAAATTAGCATTAATGTGGAAGAATAAGAATTGCTTGAAGTGAATAAAAATAAAAAAATATAACAAGTTTTTATTTCATTTATTTAATATTTAATAAAAAAAAATTATTCTCTATTATTGGTCACTGCAATATTAGCATAAATAATACGTAAATTCTAGTACCAGCGTCGAAATTACTTCGAAGATTACTTCGTCTATGACACTCAGGTTTTCTCAAGATACAGAATACCTCAAGAAACAGATACACAAATACCTTTTATCAAGCCTGTCTGCTTGACCTTATTTTTTTTTTTGTTTATATTCAATTAAAAAAGTTTTACTGCATTTAAGCCTCTTCTCTATGTTAGGTTATTATAATCCACTACATCAGCACACTGCGGATTCACGGGATTTCATATAAATTGAAAAGTCTTATCCATTAAGAAATTTTCTTATCGGATTCTTATCGGATAATTTTCTCATCTTATATCTGATAAGTATCTGCGTAGCTACACAGATCGTTAGAGAAATTGATCGTAGTTTCTGATCCCACACGAAGAATCGAAAATTGAAGCATACCTGACTAGGATTCGAACCGGATTTAACGGCTGTAAAGCAATATATCTCCCGAGCTAAACTCCCCGGGCTTCTATTATCTATATTAAATAATCTCATAGAAACT
This sequence comes from Synanthedon myopaeformis, assembly GCA_944738685.1. Lineage (NCBI taxonomy): Eukaryota > Metazoa > Arthropoda > Insecta > Lepidoptera > Sesiidae > Synanthedon > Synanthedon myopaeformis. Next base: position 10,052,584 of record OX122919.1, read on the forward strand.
ATAAATACTCTTATTTGTCCCTACTTCTTCACTAATTAAGAAATATTGAGCCAGTGTACAAAAAACAAGTCCGTAACTAATTCATTAGTATATTTTCTCGTCAACTGAAGATAATAGGGTGCTTCAATTAATTGCTTTTACTCAGAAATAAATGTATCTATTACTTATGTAAGTCGCTAAAGATTTATAGAGTTATCCGGTATGTAATAAATTAGACACTGTTGAAGAGTCTTATGTCATGCAGAAAAAATTAACTAATTTATAAGTGATGAAAATTGATTTAACTTTTAAACATTTCATTATGAATTAGAAAACATTTTTATTATATAATTTGCATGCTGTTTACATTATATTACATAAATATATAGGATCCTTCAAGCCTACAAGGGCACATATAGAATCATTCATTAAGACCTTAAAACCTAGCATCGAAAAAGCTTTAGAATCTTTAAAAAAATCAAAGTTTTCTAAATAAAAATATCTAATATTTAGATATGATCCTGTAAAATATATTTCGGTTAAAATTAATTCGGAAAAACGGACTTAAATCTGCAATTTAGTAATTTATCACATTGCAACACTCACTTGTATTTTAAACTGTCAACTTACAGACTTTTTATACTTTTGCGGTAGGTATTTTTTTTTATGTGTAGGTCTATAGACAGGCTGACGGTCCACTTGATGGTTACTTCGCCTATAACACAAGCAGCGCTATAAGTGTTGTAAGAGCGCTGCCTACCATAGAAGGATTAAGGATAAATAAAGTCAAAAGTTTATCCCATAAATCATTACTTACCAATATTATAAAAAAATATATAATCTGGAAAAGGTCGTCAAGTACTTACTGTCTATCTCTTCAAGTGAGCGAAACCGCAAGCGATAACTATAGTAACTGCATAAAAAGAATTAGAAGAAAATAACTCGAATAAAAACATTTGACATTCGTAAAATATTAGTTCTTTAAAAAGCACTTTTTATATAGTAAAAATCTTAAAATACTAAGAAAATGTAGCAAAGTGCTACCCTATACGATACGTCACGGAGTTTCATCCGGAATTTCAAGCACTTTTAGCCTCGAAAATTCCATTAGTTTAGTAGCAAGTTTATAGTTGACGATTTATGAAGTCAGTCGCGCTACTTGCCTTGCAACTTGTGCAGCTTCAAGGCGTATTATATAACACTTATCGAATTTCCAAAACTAAGATGAAGAACAGCGAATACGTTCCAATGTTCGTTACTCAATCCCTCTTCATACACGAATAGAGGTATTTATGTACCAACAGTGGTTGATTAAGATAAAATTCCATTTCTATAGTCGTGAAATCCTAAATTCTACTATTTATTACCACTTTCTATTTGATTTCTTGTATGTTTGTTTGTAATGGAGAAACTCTAAAACTACTTTACTGATACAAAAAAAATTCACCTATAGAAAGCTACATAAAGGCCGTATTTTAATTTGAAAACAAATAATTACTCATCTTTATTACAATAATTGCTCTATACAATAGATACTGCTAAAATTACAATAATTCAATTGAGTTGTTAAGGCGTGAAATGGTAACAGACAGACAGACATACTTTACATTGATTATGGATGGATAGTATTTATAAGTATAGATTTAAACTCGAAATTCAAATAATATACTTTTTTTTTTTCTACCATGGGCTCAGGGATTTTGAAGCAATAAAATTATTGCAATAACTTTTTTGACATTATTTTGATTGACAATAATTAAAGCAAATACATAAACTCCAAATTTCTATTACAGTTTCTCTCAAACTTTCAAAAACGCTGTTAATCAAATTTAAATACCGTCTATTGCCAACAGAACTGCAATATCCCCAAAGTTTGGCACTAATAATAATATACTTAGACACCATTCGTATGAGAAGCCAAAATGTATATTCGTGAAATTTTCATATAATATTAGAGCACGCCAAAATTTGAGTACGTAATATGACCAAGGTCAAACATGATTTTCCTTATAGGCTTGGTTGTGTAATTTGATCATCATTGATCATGTATAAAAAATCATTGATCATGTAATCTAAAAATATGCAGGTCAATAAAATATAAAAAAAAACCACATCCTGCAAGAAAATTACAAAAATACTTCATATATTGTGTAGATTTTAATAATAATAATAGCCTTTTATTCAGATCAATTTAACCTAATAACAATATTAAAGAAATATTTTATTAAAAACTTATGCTAGTATTTTTTGCTTGCTTGTTTTCTGAAGATCTGTTTGCCAATCGGCAAAGACCTCCTCCAACCTTTTCCACTCTGATCTTTCCTGAGCCAATCTGTTCCACATCACTCCTGCCACTTCTCTGGTGTCATCATCCCACCTTTTTTGCGGTCTACCTCTCTTCCTTTTACCTTCTCTGGGATACGATCTTGTCACTTTCTTACTTCATTTGTCATGACTTCTTATCATGTGTCCAGCCCATCTCCATTTGAGTCTTCTAATTTTCAGTGCTACATCTATGGTTTTTGTATTGTTTCTAATGGCACGGTTTTTCAATCAGCATACTTCTTCGGCATATTTCTTTCCATAGCGTATTGGCGACTTGCGAGTTTACTTGACATTTCTTGAGATAAAGTCCATGATTGACAGTATAAGAACGGGTAGTATGCGGGTATTAAAAAGCTTACTTTTGATGTTTATATGAAGTCGTTTGTCTTTCATAGCCTCTCTCAAGCTCCAGTATCTTTTCCATCCGTTCGTAATTCTTCTCTCCACTTCCTTACGCATAGGTTCTTTTTGAGTTATGAGCTGTCCCAGATAGATATATTCGTCAGTGTTTGTTTCCATTTGTGATCACTTTGGTCTTTTCTGGATTGAGTTTTTCACTTTTTCACTTCTATCGCAAGATCTTATAGAAGTGTAGATTTTACTTCATTTAAATACAATGAGAACTGTTTTCTAAAGTAATACTGAAGTAAAAGCTAGTCCAATATGTACGCTATTACGCTACAAAACTTCAGCAATTGAGCCGCCTGGCTTCAACAATTACCGAAACGATGGCAGCTTTCAAAAGGTCCCCTATTATCTGAATGCTTCACTGGCAAACATACGAGCCAAATTTTCTATCTGTTCCGCTAACTTTGGTTATTCTAACGAAGTGTTGCATTTGCGCTGCCAACCTTGTTTCTACTGATCCTTAATCCTTTAAAGACAAGGGATAGGCTTTGGCATCCCTTACTCACTCATCGAAACACAACAGCACAGAACAACACAGAACAGAACAATAAAACATGCTGACTCATTAGAGGTTGTAAGTGGTATGTCGCCAGACGGGCTGCTAATTTTATAACTGAGAAAAGTTGTCTGCCCTGGCACTAATATAACATGATTTAAATCGTATGTTTCAAAATATTTAAAAAAAAAACGAGCCTACGTTCTTTCTAAAGTACAAAAAAAATTACTGATTCATATTTCTCATGATGATTACAGATTTTTTTAATTTTCATAAGGGTTATGATATAAGCAAGAAACATATTAAATTTAATTTAGAGAAAATATTTTTTTTATTTGTTCTTAAAAAAAATCAAAACCAACTCGATTTCAATCGCAATATTAGTTCGTATGTTTACAGGAACGTCTCACTCGAGTTGGTAGTGAACAAAAACAATATACTTCCCGGGTCTTTTCTTGCTTTGACGATATTTCACGACATTGTACGGTCGACGCGCGGTCATTTTTCATATAATTGCACTTTGCTACTTTGTAGCGGGTAGTTTTCAACTGATGACAGTTTTTGTTCGACATTCGGGAAAGACGGTTACAAAAGTTTTTTTTTTTTTTGTTATTTTATTTGAGTCTTAACTTAACATTATATTACTTTTACATTTTAAATAATAGTACATATTTCCGGGTGTTTGTTTACATCCACAAATTAATGTTCAGTTAAGCTACTTAAAAGACTTAGGTAGTTTGAGTTCTATTTTTCTTCGTTTGATGTATATAAAAAAAATATGGCTAAAATTACCTTATATAAACTTACCTTATGTATCTTCCCTTTGTGCAGTTATCTATTGCAAAACTTATCTATACTAATATTATAAAGAGAGAATATTTGTATGTTTATAATGAATAAACTCAAAAACTATTGGACCGATTTTGAAAATTCTTTCACCTATAGAAAGCTACATTATCAACGAGTAACATAGGCTATATTTTATAAAGTTACGCGGGCGAAGTCGCGTGCAACGGCTATTTTATTATAATACTATTATGTGTGTAACAAAAGTTCACAACTCTGATACTTTCAGTTCAGTCTTTAATTGAAAAATAAATCTTATTATCACTCGAGCATGGTAAGTAATGTCATTATAAAGCGTCATTTCATTCAGATAATAAAGATTTAAATTTAAAAATGTAGAAAATTAAAAAGTAACGCTAGCTCAAATAAAACACCGCACTAAGTACTAATAAAATATTGAATGAACCAATTATTCTAACAAAGTAAACTTGTCCCATTCACCGGAAGACAATTGAAATCCGTAACGAAATAAAATAGTAGTAGCGCTTTCGAGCGAAATTTTGTTAAAAAGGTTTAAAAAATTTATCTGAATAAGTACCTACTTATATATGCACAATACAAATCTGAAACCAGTGTTAAAATAAAATTAAGTCAATGAAGGTAATAAAAACGGCTTAAAAGAAGCCAGTTTTCACAATAGTTTAACTTCAAATCAACTACCACTTTGATGTGTAAGCTAAGTAAATCGTGTTAATGTCTTTAGTAAACCATAAATAAATTATACCATTTATACTGGTATAAACTTCATACCATAGTTTTTTTTTTTGGCTATTCCCATTAGTTTAAATACGAGTTCAATTGATTGAACTATTGGAACTTTTTAGTTTTAGTATTTCAATTACATTAAATATCGAAACTTTAAAAGTAATTATTTCAAATGGCAGAATTATAATTTGTAAAATAAAAAGGAGTTCAAAATATTATTTATTATATTGATATTAATTGACAAGATTGTTATTTTACCTACTACGAGTATTACATTAAAATAGATAGTAAAAAAAGGAATTCTTAATGTATCTTATAACAAAAACTGCTTTATATTGCTTATTATTAAATAACATTATTAAAACATGTTTTTTATGTTAAAATAGGGCAATAGCGCTCGTCATCCCTTACCAATCACCGAAACACAACCACACATATGCTGTTATTTCTCGGTGGTTGTAAGGTGGTTACTGCCACCAGACGGGCTACCCAAATGACTGCAAAAAACTTGTTATATTGAAAAATATTGTAAATACTCTTGATTGTTACAACTTATTAAGTATTCATTGTTATAATAAACACAGTATGTGTGTTATTATAACAATGAAATTAGTATCTTCATATCTTGCCCTGAGGCGACTAATTATAAGTCTCCTTTATGTTCATGTCTCTAGAAATCTACCTATAAGTGTTATACCTTTATATGTTACAATAGATATACAAAAATTTACGTTTAAATATTTACTAGTAAGGGCCTCTTTTACTAACTACAAGTAAAGTGTTGATTAGTTACTTTTAGAAATAAATTTATGTTTTATTAAATTATGCACTCGGTTTACTGCATCCTTCGATAGGCGATTTTTATTATTATATTCTTTTTAAAGTTTGGGACTTTGACCATACAAACAAAGGTATATCAGCTTCATCATTCCCGGTGACCGGTGACACTTTACTCAGAGATGGCAAAAGAAGCCCTTAGTAATTTTAATTAGTAAAATGCAGTAACATTTCTAGTATCTACTATAAAAACACGATTACATGATGAGCTTCTGCAAGGGGCTGATTACTCCTTGTTACTTTCCAGATTTTTTTTTTTTTTATCTCTTAGAGCCCAAGTGCCACCATTTTACATGTCATATTAAATTTCGTCTGCTATATGAAGCCTCTGGATCTACATGAAATACTTGTTTTATAAATTAGTTAAAATTATTTAATATTTTAGTTCAAATGTGTTTAATTGAATAAGAAATATGTGTATAGTGATGTAAATTCTCGTATTTCCTTATAAATATCGGCCCCTATCCCTCGTAACAAAACTTGGATCGAAGAGAGAAGCACAATAATCCCGAACTAGAAACAAAGTGAGCTTCAAGCCAGCTGTTTCAACAGATGGAAGGCTTAAACCCCGCTTAGGTTTCGAGTATTTAGAATTAAATTAAGCTTTCTGAAGTTTGTGTACACTCTAATCTTACATTTAGCTAACTTGTACACTCTGTTGCAAGAAATCTGATACAAATCTATAAATCCAACTGAATTGGTATGGCTGGAAAAATTGAAACTAAGCCCAGACGGAATGTGCAGTCGTTTCCCGCTTTCTGTTACTCTGTAAGCACGCTTGATCTAAGCGTTAAATTACGCAACAGATTTTAATGCGGCTTTCATTAATGGAAAGAGCGTTAAACGAGGAAGGTTTTTATATGTATACTATTTGCAGAAAAAAATCAAGTGAGAGCCGGGGGCGGCCCGCTAGTATTATATAAATTATTGTCTAGTATGTACTAGCATATAATATTAAAAAATATAAATGTAAAAATTAAAAAGCTATTTACATTAATATAATTAGGTATATGGATTTTGAAGAAAGTATTCTGATGAGATTTAATCCAGAATCATGGATTATTAAAATAAGCGGTACCGTGTGTCTAGTTTTTAATAATCTTGCAAATAACTGTGCTATATTAATAATGATATAACCCAATATTAATCTTCTAAACGTTTCAAGGATTAGTCCTTGAAATGTTTAATATTATTAAAAGTACCTACTTTTAATAGTAATATAAATACATAATAAATATATAATATATTACTTTTATTTATATAAACACAATTCTGAATTAACCTAACTCAAGCCTAATTCAAATACAAAGTATGCTCGGCGAATCATTTAATGAAAAATAGGTTTAAATATAAACATTAAATAGATTGCTATATATTAGTAGACTATAGTTACAAGAAAACTTATCATTAAGTCTATTATTCAAGAATTATCTATATAACGCGCCACTGCCTATCAAGTTTACACTGCTTCATTATTGTTTATAGCGCATTTTATACGTAGAAAATTTGTTTTTCCTGTTATCATGTTAGGCTGTTGCGGTATCGCCTAGTTTGCATTTTTAACGCGAGCACCATTCAACTGTACCGTGGGCTCGTTACCAGAAAACTGAGTCAAGTACTATCTCAGCTGGAAACTTGGTAACGAATGTACCTCGTCAAAGATGCTCTGCTGTGCGCTGGATGTCTTTTATGCAACAAATCTTAGATTACACATACATATTGTTCAGATTTAATCTTTTCGAATACTTCATTTCATATTCCAAAAGTTTAAGACTCGAAAATTGTCCAAATTTAATTACGTTTACAAGTTTATGGTTTTATTGTTGATGTACATTATATATCTACCTACTGCTGAATATCGTGGATCATGATAGCATATGACTATATTTTCTTAAAGCTGTTTTCTTACAATAAAAAATGTAATGCATCATGTAAAATCACAATCTTTGAAGATCATCAACAAAGATTTCATCATTTATTTATATATTTATTAAAGGAGAAAAATAAATTTCAATATAGAAAAACACAAAACTCAAGTACCAACGACAACACTGTTAACTGTACATTTCAAAAATTCGAAATACTTCAAGAAAGAGAAACGCACTTGAACGCGTGTGATGTGTGTCATCGTGTTATGCATTTGTGCGTCTAAAATTAGCTATTATAGTTATTATTCAAAGGAGTTTTGAAACAATATTTTTTCTTTTATGTTAGATTCAACGTCATTATTGACATTAAATGTCATACTATTGAATTCGTGGATAATAATAAAATTCATGTTTGAAGAGAGAACAAGAATATTGGCTCTCAGTGAGATTGGAATGCGTGATAGAAACTGAAATATATTTTCTTTTCACCTTTTCTGCATTTAAAGCCCGTCACACACGTAGCTATAATATACCGTACTATAATATATATTATAGCAAGCTACTATACACGGAGACGATGCTATAATATATATTTTGCCTTAATTTCATTGATGGTCGTAATATGTCTTGATATACCATCATCAACCACAACCATAATTGCAATAATATAAATTACGGTGACGTCATAGAAATATATGTTATAGCTGGGTGTGCGGTCACTCCAATATTTGTATAGAAAATATATCTTAATATTTCTCACTGAAATATAAATGTTTAAAATATTGTCACTGCACGACGTGTGTCTTAATCGACGTCTCGATTTTAGACAAATTAAACAAATACTAATTAAGGTGGGTTAGTCCAACTATCTACTATGTGTGCTATAATGATGCTACTTTCTCTAAAAGTGTACGCTTATATGTAAATACATCACCATCATTTGAATTTTTGAAGCAAATAAAGCAAGACGATTGAAAAGGAAAAAACTAACTCAGTTTAGTGACAAATCAGTGCTATCTATAAAGAACACAAAAATAAAATAAGGATCGTATTACGACTACATGGTTATAATAAACTTTTCCGGATGTATATTTATAAATAGGTATTTCAAACTGGAACTTTACCAATCTCGTTTCGATATTGTGTACTTATTTACTTATTAGATTTCCGTATTAAACAATATTTGTTAAGGAACTATCGATTATTAATCGTTACCAAGTTGAATCGAGTAAGCCGACTCGAAACAATAGGGCTTGGATCTCTGATAAGGCACACATACCCTTGCTTATCGAATATCTGGAATATGAGTTTGCCATGAACTCCTTTATCAGGTGAATATTATCGAATAAATTCGATTCCGATCACGTTTGTTATTATTTCGATTTATTTGCAAAATATGACAATAGTTTCAGATAATGTCATTTGAAATTCAAATAACGTCGGGCTAAGTTCATTTGCATGTTATTAATTTAGCAATTCGTGGTACTGGTTGATTCGTAATAAAACAGTTCCTTTTTTTAAGAAGTTTTGGTTTTTTTTTATATTTAGCCCTACACATGATTTCCCTTAATTTAAGGCTTGATTTTAATTAACTCGGTTAACTCAAAAAGTGGAAATAACAACACTTTTTATTCATAATATTAGTCATCCCAGTAAAGATATGAATGCTTTCAAAACACGTAGATTATACTTGGTAAGCAGTCTTCTCATATATTTGAAGATTAAGGCGGTATTTCCTCACACACATTTGCGCTAAAAGGGGTAGAAACATTATGCAGCTTTACTTCTTTACCGATGCAGTGTATTAAGTAAAAAGTTTCAGTTAAATAACTAACGAAAGATCCCAGCGAACTTCGGAGCTAACGTATAAATATTCATGTAGGTACTGAGCAAATTTTGGATGGCAAAAAGTAATTTATAGAACTAAGTGTTAGTTAAACCAGCGTTGCCAAATAAATAATAATTTATTACTTACTAAATATATTTAAAAAAAAATTTAAACTCACTAGGTATTTGTGTATAACTATATATCTCCTTACAACTTGAGCCTCTTCAATAGAGCTGCAAAAGAAGTCGGCAGCATACCTACATCCATCCTGGTGTTGCTTATATCCCTAGCAACTGTTATCATTTACCTTTAAGTAAAAATATAGCTTGCCTTTTTCGCACTAACTTCTAAACCTAGTTATTGCACGCGCCTTTGACCATGTTACTTTATAAAATATAATCTGTGTTACTCGCTGATAATGCGGCTTTCTTTAGGTGTAAGAATTTTCAACATCGGTCCAGTAGTTTTTGAGTTTATTCATTACAAACATACAAATCTTCTCTCTTTATAATATGTACATATTAGTATAAATAAATAAAGTAGTTGTCCACCTCTGTCTGTTTCTCGGTTATCTTCTTCGATACCAGGCAATGGATTTTGAAATGGTTTCCAATAATGTAAAGAGAAATAAACAAGAAGGTGTATTTATAAAACTTACAGAAAAAAATTGTATCCCTGCGAAGCCGAAGGCGGATCCCCAGTTAATTGTAATTAATTATCATCCCTTTTTTTAAATAGGATGTTATCCCATGACGACCGCTGTGTCCTCAAGTTCCAAGTTGTGCTGACGCCTAATAAGGGCGGCGGGTCGACGCTGGATCTAGTCTGCTACCGACCGACCATATTAAAAACATAATTGGGGAGGCTTACATGCAGTACAAGTATAGTCCTCTGGTTGAGTTGAAAAGTTGTGGAGAGACCTATGTTCAGCAATGGACGTCCTCCGGCTAAGATACATTTGTGGAACCCGTCTGCTTATCCGTCACACATTTACATAAAAAATAACTATGACTTTCGTATAAACTAAATGTCTCCTCTGACAAAGTGGCGTTGGAAATAAGCAATTAATCACAGAAAATGGTCCGAGACACCTGTAAGTTATTAAAAAAGTGCGTAGGAAGACTTTATGACTATTTATTAGGAAAGTTAACCTTTTATTAGAATAGCTAAATTATTGTTAGTACCGCCTACGTAGACCTTATCTTACATTCTGTGGGCGGTCACAAACTTATTACATAAGTAATATACTTACATGTATAATATATAAAAGAATGCATCTTTATTTATAAATAGATTCTACAGTTTTAACTGCTTTTAAAAATTACAGAATTTTTGGAAATATTTTGTTTTAAGTTAAATTTTCCTCTGGTAAAGTTATTGTACTAAATTTCAAGAAATACGTGATTAACTATAATCTCGATTAGGCGACTATAGGCTACCAAGACTTATCAACTCGTCATGTCGTGGTCTAGATTGCCAGAAAATAGGCTCTAGCAACAGAGTATATTTTGTTGGACAGATATCCCCCTTTTCAGTTGGACTCATCAGAAGCAGCCTAGATCTAGGGTCAATCCGCGGCTCTTATAATATCGAGCGAGAAATAAAGATCACCTAAAACACAAATCATGTGAGTTGTCTTAGTAAAAAAACAACTAAAAAATATTAGCTGCATACATGCATGTCATGCGTTTAATTCGTATGTCACGTCTACTAAACGCAACATGTATAATAAAAACACAGTGAGACTGTACATCACACAATTACAACAAGAAGTCACAAATTCGAGAGAACGTAACTGATAGTATACTCGTAACACTTAGAACATAGACGTATATTCATTAACTCCGGTTCTGAACAATTTTGTTACTCCCACGTCCTAATAAAGTCACGGAGCTGCAGAATCAAACTGGTTCATATTAGCCTTTTGTCAGATTTTACTATTGACTACACAAAGGTGTCACATCCTTTGTACGTCAGTAGCATTGTAGTCCCTCGCACCGTTTTCAGTACACACGCTTGCCATTCTAGCATCTATTTTGGTATGAAACTTGTGCACCTCTTTTTCTAACTATACAGAATATTTATTTTCTTTCTCGACATTTTCATCGGGTTGATTACATTAATTTATTTACTGAAATCAAGAATTACAAATGAACATAAAACATAACCATTACCTTGTCACTTAGGGCCTCTTTCACCATGTGTCAAGTAGGCTAACCGCCATTTAAAGTCACCGGTAACCGGGAATGAAGGAGATATACCTTTGTACGGTAAAAGTCCCAAAAATTAAAAAGAAAATAAAAAAAATCGCCTATCGAAGGATGCAGTAAACAGAGTGCATAATTTAATAAAACATAAAATTATATCTAAAAGTAACTAATCAACACTTTACTTGTAGTTGGTGAAAGAGGCCTTTAGAGTTATTAATTACAGAAAAATTAAACAACAACCTAAACTATTCCTAACACATCATAAAAATATAATATATTATACTAGCTGTTGCGCGCGACTTCCTCTGCGTATCTTCATAAAACACTAGATATGACAATATAATTTTATAAATAAAATCTAATATAATTTATAAACTAAAAAAAAATGTGTAGGTAATTTAACTCGCATTACCTATGAATCATTACCTATGATGTACTCTGGACAATGGGCTCTGGCATCCCTTACTCACTCACCATAAACACAACAGCACTCATGCTGTTATTTCACTGTGGTCTTATGTAAGGGGGTGGTTACTGCCGCCAAACGGGCTGCCCAGACTGCGAAACGCAGGTGCGCAAAACTACTTTGAAATTCAAATACAGACTAGAACCAACTTAGAAAATTTGACCCTGCCGGGAATCTTACTCGGGGCCCCTGAGACGATAGGCAAGCACCTTTACCACTCGTCTAACGGGATCGTCAAATTTTATAATAATATTAATTTATTTTCTTAGTATACTAAGCAGTGATGTGCCACTACTAAACAACATCTCTCTTTAAAATACCAAACTTTAAAATAAAAAGTAATTTCGTACAAATAATCCTAAAATTCAAAACCCCATGGAAGGTTGTGCTTAATTCACGGCAATTTGTATCCGTCCTGAATACCAAACATCCCTTGAGGTGCGCCCTAATTAAAATATTGTTGAAACTTTTCCAAATCGACGAAATGCCTGAACGAAATATTGCGGTGGTGGAATAAATAGTATTCCAATTTAAAAATTTTATATATTTGTATGGAATTTCAGTGAAGGAAGTTAGACAGTTCGTGTTTTAAAATTTAAGTTTGTATAAAGTAATTAATTTTAATGACATAAACAAAAATTCACTGTATTTTACAACTCGACTTATGAGCAAAGTTTCTATTTTATTTATTTTTTTGCCGAATAAAACTAGCGACCGGCTTCACACGGATACATTTTTCTGCAAGTTCTTTGTTTATCGCTTTCCATTATTGAAAACTATATTAAAATTCGTTGGGAAGGAACAGAGAAACAGGCAGAAGCGCACGGAGAATTTATTTTGTTCGAAAAAAAGACTGTTAATTGGGAGGCAACTACTACAATTGAGTTGTATTTTACAGTAAAATACTTAAATATTTTTACAGTTGACTATTATTATTATTTTTTAATAATGCTTTAAGCGGTTTTTTAAATCTCAAAATATATATAGCGACTTCGATAGAAATACCCTGCCAACGAGAATGTACTCCTTTCAACAAATACCAATTTGAGTTCGTGTGGCTACTTTATTTGTATACCAACCTCCAGCTTAACAAGAACAGGTGTTTTGCTTACTTAGGCCCAGGTGACAGCCAAGGTGATTAATCGCGAGTAAACCGCCTCCACCCAGGGGAATCCCCCATCAATCTTGTTTGTAACGATTCCGTTTTTAAGTTCAAAACTCGATATGTTCGAAGTTCGTAATAGGGCCTTTTGGGGTGTCCCCTGAGAAAAAAACGAGCAGGCTAGTCACACAATTGATAAAATTACTTGAAATAAAAAAACATTTTTGAGTTACATCTTACAGATATGATATAATAATAATATGCAAATTTTTGTAGTTTTAATAACCCTTAATAAAATGTTTGTAATATAGTGAAGGTATTATTAATGATTAAATTTATTGTTTTATTGTTTAAGTCCTGGAAAACTAACAGTTTTTAAATAAATATAAAGTACTGCTAATTTGACAATACTGCCAGCGAACTAGCCTAGCGAAGTGAAGTAAGTAAGGGATGGCATCCCATTTCCCTATCCCATTTCCCTATCCCAATTCCCTATCCTCAATCCCACTTGGTCGGCAGCACCTGTGGCATTGCTTGTGTTACAGCGATGGTAGCTACCTACCAACAAGTGGACCGTCAGTCTGTCTGTCGACCGTAACATATTAAAAAAAATATCCTTGAATCATTTGACGACACGTTTGGTCTAGTGGCTAGTAACCCTAGCTGTTAACCAAACAGTCGCGGGTTCGAATCCCGCTAGGGGCAAATGTTTATGTGTTAACATTTTACCTTTGTACCTGAGTCATGGATGTTTTATATTTATAATAAGTATGTATTTACAAAAAAAAAAAAAAAAAGTAATCTATGTAGTATATCAACTTTTTGGTATCCATAATACAAGCATTAGTTGCTTACTGTGGAACTAGATGGTGATGTGTGGAATGTGTGAAGATATTTATTATTATTTATTATTTATTTATTATCATAATCTAAAAAGGCAATATATATTAACTCTTAATAATAACGAAAGCTCGAAAATGTTATAACAAATTTTTAACATCCATTATAATCATTGAAACACTTTCGTGTTCACTTTAAAACATTTTAGACTTAATGTGGCATTAAGTCAAACATTTGAGACCATAATGTAAGAAATGAAAGCGGTTATAATAATAGGTTTTTAATGGTATAATCACTATGCTTTATTATTTAATTTATAATTTTAACAATTTTAAGACTAATAATAATATAATACTGTATGTAAAATGATAACAATAAAAACCACTAAGGTTTAATCTTTTGTTATTATAATTATAATGTAGACAAAACTTCTAATTACCAAAGTAAACCGCATCAGCATCCGTTGCACTTATTAGGAGAACAGACAGACACACATATGTGGATTTAAACTACAGGAATTTAGATATATAAAAAAATACAAGGCAAATGTATGCTTTAAATTGTAACAAAATACACAAAATCCTACTTTGTTGTTACAATAAAGCTCAATTCGTGATATTTCGTGATAAATATTAGGATTAATAAAAAATGTATTCTCATATAATAAAAAAAGAGAGCACAAGTTTTTGTGATCAACTGACCTTAATCTCGCAACTCCTCAAAAGTTAACTGAAAGAAATTCTATATACAATTCTGCTCTGTAACTTGTTTTTTGTACAAAACATTTAACAAAGGAGCGAAGTTGTTTATTTCCTTTTCATTAAATTTTATCATAAAACGTATTTTTCATCGAGCAAACGAAAAGAAGAGCAGAATTTTTCAGATGCCAAAGACCTCCAATATTAAACGTTCTAATAAAAATTTTATAATTAGAACGAATAAAATAATTTACATACAAGTATAATGAATCTAAGGGCCTCTTTCACTCGGCTTACTGCATCCTTCGATAGGCGATTTTTTTTATTATTTTCTGTTTAATGTTTGGGACTTTTACCGTAGAAACAAAGGTATATCAGCACCATCATTCCCGGTGACCGCTGACTTTAAATGGCGGTTAGCCTACTTGGCACTTTACTCAGAGATGGTGAAGGAGGCCCTAAGAATTTAATATTTTATAAGGAAGATAATTATATGAACATTACGAAATAGACAGATTTTTTTAAAGTTCATAATTATTTTAAAAGTAATTAGATTCATATTCTCCGTCAAAGCAAAACCTTTCAACGAATGCATGTAAAATATCTGAGATATAATTAAAAGTATACAAGTACAAGTACATACAGAATATTTCTACGATAAATATATGTATAATTTTGTCGGTGAAAATGTGCTTTACAAATACATGTCCCCGAACGTTGTAGACCAATTTCAATTATGTTTCTCTTCGAGCGATTGCGTTTCAATGAACATCGAAACTGACACATTGAAAGGTTTACTGGAAAAAAAATGTCATGTAAACAACTCTAGTGCAAATTCAATTACCCAAACGTAAAAAAATAAACATCTACTTACAGAGAAAAACCGTCTTACCTCGAACCGAAATCACAAATCACTAAACACAGCACTCGTAACAGAAACTCACTTGGTGTCGAGATAAAATTTTCACTAGTAACGTATGTGAATGGCGCTACGAAAGCTACGCGGCGATTCGTAGCGCTACGCTCGAGACGCGCTCGTAGACTGAACTCAAAGCAATTGCTACGGAACTTCGGCGCGCGCAGTTTGCTACGAAAACGGCAATTTAAACATATTTATCAAGCTAATTCTGCAAATTGGACTAAATAATGACTTTACCGAACCACTGTTCCGTCGAGCCACTCAATAGCATTGATAATAACGTCTTCGGTGTTAATAAATTAGTTTAAAGTTGATTCGTCGCCGGATCGGGTGTTGTTCAGTAAAGTTGGTGATTTATCGTCCGGCCGCGGGCGTCGGTTTATTCAATTTGTGTTGCCTTAAACCCGCCTTGCTAATAGCACCAGCTCCGTTAGGGACGGCAACATTGTTTCAATTCTGTACACGGTTACTCGCCTTATGGTTAATTTATGAACTTGTTGGACGTGTGATGTGCCACAGTGAAAATTAAAATATATATTTCAATCAAACGAACGCTTTTTCATTAGTGATACACGTATCAAGGTCCAATGGGTGCCTTAGAAGAAGTTAGCGGATAAACAGACAGAGGCGGACGACTATCCTATAAATATTATAAAGAAAGTTTTTATGTTTGGATGTTCGTTCCTCAATAACGCAAAAACGGCTGAACGTATTTGGATGAAATTTAATACACAAATAGTTTATTACCCAAATTATCATGTAGAATACTTTTATCTTGGAAAAATGTAAGGTTCCCAAGGGAACTCTTAAAATATAAAAAATTCTTCGCCACAGTCGTCAACAGGCGCCACCGTCATCACGGCCATAAAGATGTCAGGCGTATTTCTCTTGTGTTATATTTTTCATTTATCAACGCGGAAGAAGTCGCGGGCACCAGCTAGTATTTTTTAATATGAGTAGACTATTTCGTACTGATAGCAATCTGGCTCCGGCTTCGTACAGATGCATTTTTTCTGCAAATCATTTATTTATATAAACTTTTCGTTTATCGCACTTTCCATTATTAAAAACCGCATCAAAATGTTCCGTGCTTTGAGAATAAGTTCGTTGTCATTCATTGCCAACGTAGACAAACTCGACACACGGAGACTGAGTTTTGTATTCTGATTTATTACTACAAATAAATTAAAACGTGATCAAACCTCTCGACGTGTGAGTTCCTATAACTACATTTTTAATGAACGAGCCAATTTGTATGGATTTATTTACACAATAAACTCGACTTCCATTTGCCCCATTATTTGCATTATTAATTGATTTTGTGTGGGTTTATTTGTTTATGCATCTAAAGTATAATAATAGCAGTTGCTGAATAAATCACTGGAAAATATTTATTTTTATTTATTATTTGAAAAAAAGCTTTAGTTGCAAAATAAATAATTATCAATTAATTGGTAGCACGTACTTAGACAAAATAAAAACTAAAGTTAGAGCCCTGTGTATGGCAGGGCTCGACTCGACAACAGAGACTATTGCTAATACAGATCAAATTCGCTAAAATAACAAAATAGGCCAAATTAAATGAAAATGTTTATCACTTTAATTCGTAAGGCATTTTGTATATAAACATTATTGAACCTATGAACTCCTTAATAAGGAAGCTATATTTATTATGAACTTTTTTTTACCACAACTAACGATTCTTATAAATATTAAATGCTTGCGGTAAAAAAAATCCACGAATTCTAATTTATTGGGTGGATTAGTACCCTAATAAATTAGTATTAATTGAAGTGAAGCTAGTTTTCATGAATATTCTCGCTTACATTTGAACCTAGTTTTCAGAATTAGAATTACTTCTTGATTAGATCATACAACACAATATGTCGAGTCTTACGACGAAATCCTGTTGCTAAGTAAGTATATAATGTAAATGTAATACGTAGATATGATTAATTAATTATGCATACCTTGGAACATACAATAACGGTTAAGTAGATTATGAGTACTAATCGGGAACCTGTGGTTAGTTGTGTATGTAATCTTATATACATATTATAAGGACGGGTACGCACTGTCGACTGGCAATAAAATTACAATGAGCCACATAATATGCATCAATAATGCACCTCAATTTAAAATATAATGTCTTTAAGACTAGTTGAAAAGCAAATAAAATAGTTAAATAATTTTGCTTTTTATGATACGGATCCACTGACAGGTTGATAGTATACTTTGTGACACTTATAAAACAAGTAAAAACAAAAGCATAAGTTCGCATAGGTCTAATATAAGGTTTTCCAACGTTAGATTGACGAGTCCGCTGGTAGAGTGATTAAAGCGATTTCCTTAACGCTTTGTCTCAGTTATCTCGGAATTGATTCCCGAGTAGACCCTACTTTGAAAATTAACTTGTCAAAATTGGTTTTGGTCTGTATCTTGCAAGTACCAGGACTTTATATAAACCTGCGTTTAACGATGAAACTTTATCTATCATAGAATTAAAAACCGTTACAACTAAATTGTTATATTCCTACTTCTATATGCGTAGATAACATATATCTACGCATGTAACCTAAAACCGACCGACGACGGAGCGACAATCTGTTGCAAATATGTATTGTACCTAACCGTAATCTATCTTAATAATATAATTATTACGCGCCATTAACATATCTAAGTAGAGTATACAAAATTAGGATATATTAAATTATTAGAAACATTAGATACTTACATAAATATTATTCGTACGTTTTGTAGTATTTTCATGTGATAACATATTTGAGACTAGCTGTTTGAGACATAATATTTGTATGTTTGTAATGAATAAACTCAAAAACTACGCGACCGATTTTGAAAATTCTTTCATCTATAGAAAGCATGTATCAGCGAGTAACAGGCTACATTTTATAAAGTTACGCGGGCGAAGTCGCTTGCAACAGCTAGTCTATTTATAAAGACAGTTATTTTGTTTTCTGTCATCCAATGATGATATAGTTTGTTCTATAAGGGCCTCTTTCACCAACTACAAGTAAAGTGTTGATTAGTTACTTTTAGAAATAAATTTATGTTTTATTAAATTATGCACTCGGTTTAGAACATTCTTCGATAGGCGATTTTTTTTTTATTATTTTCTTTTTTACCGCACAAACAAAGGTATATCAGCTCCATCATTCCCGGTGACTTTAAATGGCGGTTAGCCTACTTGACACTTTACTCAAAGATGGTGCAAGAGGCTCTAAGTCAAATAAATTGATTTGTAAATGCTGATTATTAATTCACTGGCCCATTGTATGTGGACTTCAGTCAACATTTTTTGTTGTTGCGAAATGTCAATGGAAACTGACCCAAATACCCGAATGTACTGTGGAACTGTAACGTTTCCTTGAGTCCCGCCGGAGGCGAGGTGAGCTGCAGTCTCCACTTCCGGAAGCGTACTTACAAAATATATGCTAGGTTTAAAATTTAAACTCTGTTATTTAACTTTTATACCTTTCGTATTTGTTCTATATTTTGTTTACTAATATGCTGATTTGTCTTCACTTTTTCAATAATAGCATCGACTTCAAGCGAGCTTCAACTTTGACATCAAAATTCCCGGACTCAACGTTTGAACAATTTTTTTGCTACTCTTACTAACACTGCCATACATATATGAAAACAGTAACTTATGCAAGTCAAGAACTATAACTTGTGATTTTATGTAACTTGTACACCGTTTATTACTTTTTCACGTAGGAAAAGACATCGCCATTTAAGACGATGTCTTGAAATGTCTGTTCGATAAAAGCAAAGTTTCATAGCACACATCGTTATCATTTGCGTTGATGTTACAGAATCGTTAAACAACGTTATGAACATTTCTAATGTTATATTTTGTTAGTTATGTTGCACTGTTTTCGATTTAAAGAATTGTGGAATATCAATGAAAACCTATAATATAATGGAAAACGAGATATATCTAATATTTATTTTTATGTACACGTTGTATTATCCAGCTCAAAAAACTTTTTTAGAATTATTGTTTGCTTGTCTGTTTGTGCGTTAGTGCATGCTAATCTCAGAAACGGATTAACAAATTTGAATGCAGTTTTCACTGGTGTATTGTAGCAAGCTTTCCGTAACGTTTAGCGCTTGATTCATTCCAATCGGTTTACAAACAAGAAAATCCGAATATCATGCATACGAAGGCGCGGGCACAGCTAGTATAAAATATAAATGAACCACTGATATCATCCATAAAATTTAAAGTTTAAATGTGGCTTATTTTAATGAAGTTTGAGCAACTTCATTAAAATAAACCACATCTACCTGTCTTAAACCTTAACCCTGACCGACCTTTGACATTTTAAAACCCATTAGCAAGAAAATAAAGCATGATCTTTTGAAGGGTAATACTTCGTTCAGCTTGTGTTTTAAAATCAAATAAATGTATTACACTTCCAACGTTTTTGTAATAACATTTTCTATTAAAATTTCAAACGATATCAGTTATCTTCTCGTTGATATTTAACCAAAAGGTACATACTGTAGCTTATTTTTTATATGTGTTTATTTATTGTATGTAGCATATAAGTAAGATGCAATTATCGTTTAACTAGCTGTTGCCCGCAACTTTGTGCACACTTTAGTTCGTATTTTGAAAATCACACATGAATCAATAAAATACAAATAGATTTATAATTAATTTTATTGGTATTTCAAATTTATATGTCTAACTTACATTGTATATTTTTTCACATTATTAGTTACTTAAATTTTGTGAAAACAATTACTAACGAATAATGAACCCGCGGGACCTTTGAGACAGAGCGTAATGCAAGCACCCAATGATCCAATGGGCTCGTCAAATATACAACGCCTCATTGCATGTTTATCATTAGTACATCTATGAAATTCGGTATTAATTTTAATGAATTACCTATTTATCTATAATTTAATACAGAATATTTTTCTGCAGCAATTTGAATTTTTTATGAGGTTCGAAAAAAATACTAATTAAACTGTTCTTAACCAATATAACCAACACTTTTTGTTGTCCTCGAAGATGACAAGCCTTCGATGGGTCTACGTCTACCCATCAATACGCCGACTGCTTGTCTGTCACAAATTAACATAGAAATTAAATAGCTGGAGTAATTTAAAAAGTCTTTAATTTTAAACGACATTTCTATAAAAACAATATAACAGAGACTTTAATATATAATATGTATTCTTGGCACACACGCAGAGCCGAATTCCCAGATTAAATGGTCTGTTCCTAGACCTTAGGAGTGATAAATTTAAAGTCCTCTGGTTTGAACCAGATGACATTTAATTTATCTATACTTGAACATATGCTAATTCAGATTTATATTAACTTTATCTGCTCTTAGAATTTTATAACTGACATGTACGATGTACATACTCCATTCTTCGGACATTTCAGGGACCTGTCGCAAAACAAACGTGAAAAATCAAATTTTTATCGATACAGCCAAACAGCTTTTATATGGTTTGTAAGTACGCCGCTCGTTGTCGTCCGCTTTATCTCACTGTTTTAGCACCTGCCGCCGGACGCACCACGAGGCTGTCTGCGAAACCAATGCCAAAGGAAACTTTTATGCTGCTTTTATTGCGGCCATCGTGGCTTGTGACAAAATAAATATTTCATTAAATCCACTTTTATTTGGAGCAAATAAGTAGATTTAATGAAATAGTTATTGTAGAATTATTATTAGTTGCTTTAGATTAATTTGGATTTTAAGACACGATATGATGACAATATATTTTTCATAGAAGAGGACACAGAGCAGTTGATACATTAATATGAAATTTAGGTACACAGAACATTTACAATCTACAAAAGAACTAGACATACGAGTACAAATTGGACGATGCACTCATAATCTAACAGTTATTGTTATTATTTTGTTAATATTGTTATTTTAAAATACTTATTTAATGAATTGCAAACAAACTTGACCAATATGTGATAACGTATGGCGCTGAAAAGTGGTCTTGTAATAATGAAGAAGCTATTGAGAGCTATTGAAATTTCATTAAATTGTAGCTACTTTATAGTTGTAATCCGTGAAGGTAATGCGATGTTCCTTCTACAGGTGTATACATAACTTACCTATTGTATACACTTTGGGATAAAAAGTACAGTCGAATAAAAAAGAGATATAAATGAAAAAACTACTAACAGTAGTCTCTCTTCATGAACATATTAAAATAAAACAAAACAATAACGTTCAACATTTTATATAAAAAATGCCAACGCATCTGGCAAACTTGAAGATATTTGGAGACTTGTAATGTAAATATAGATACCCAATGCCGGAAAACAAAACAGAATTCTTATTTCAGCTTTTACACAACATTTTTTCTTCAATTTTGACATTTTCGATAGATACGGGCATTTGGAAATCTACAATTTGTGTATTATTTTATTATTATTTAACAAAATCACTTGTCGCCTTAACTGTACGCGGTACAACCAATATAGGTAACCAGAGCGGTCGCGCCCAGTGGAGCGTGTTATGCGAACAATTGATCCTCCGCGAGGTGGCTGATCTCATATCTAAAAAGGTTTCGACGATTGGGAACCATTACTTCTTTGCCCGACAATATTTCTGCCATCCAGCTTCCCGTTACAGTCATCTTCTAGAACTGGAGGAATTGTTTTCCTCGTTCAATTTATAGATTTGATTTCTTGATAATATTTATTATTACAAGCGAATTCACGCTGTGCCCTCTATTCAAACCCCTCTGAAGCCTTGCTAAGTCAATTCCTGTAGACCTCTCATTGACAAATTACTCAAATGAATTCTGTACATTTGTTGTCAAGTCTTATATCATTTTCCGTTGTATTTGTTTGATTATTTATTATGCTGGCGTAAACAACATAATATTGTCAGTATTGCCGTGGACAAACCCGTCAACCGACAAAGTTTAAAAGAATACTTTGATAGCTTAAGTAGGCACGTAATCAAACTAGTAAGAAATATTATTATAATTGTAATATTACTAGTTATCGCAATCATAATTAATAGTATATTTAAAGTTATAGTAAATAGTAGTAATTTAACCTATCAGAATATGTTTTGAATTTATAAAAAGAATTTACTACTCGCCTGTTACAATATGAGCATTGGTCTCAGCTACGTCACTTTTTCCCGCTTCGGTAGTGTAGAAAAAATCATGTAATTAAATTAAGTTAGTGAGCGAGCAAGCGCATCGGACTCTTTAAAAGGATTGACTGAACATGACATGTTTCGAAGATTGCTTGATTTTTATTTCCTCTCGATGTTTTCATTTATCGTTAAAGCAAGTAGTAATTGTTCTAATCCAGACAAGAAATAAAAACACTTTACATGCAGGCCTTAAAGACGTTGCGGTTTTGACAACCGAATAGTCCGCATGGTTTTGAGTTCCGCATGGCTATCTCTGCTACCTTCCGCTTTTGGTTAGAACTCAATTACCTTTCGCTTTTATTCCAGATTAAAAAAAAACCGACCAAACTGTGCGAATTCGTGACGAGTAATTAGTTATAAGAAAAAAAATATACGTACTTGTGAACACATCATTACAAATATTTCATTGTACGACATATCTTCATTTCGAGATAAGTATCTGAAATAAGCAATGAACCATGAAACGTCGAAAATAACGAAGGAAAAGCGTCTTTTTTTGCTGGATTTCCCCAATTATGTAGTTATGTTAAAGAAATTATTTTATTACTAGCTAGATTCAATATTGAGTATTAGGGCCTCTTTCACCATATCTGAGTAAAGTATCAAGTAGGCTAACCACCATTTAAAGTCACCGGTCACTGGGAATAATGAAGCTGATATACCTTTGTTTGTACAGTAAAAGTTTACAACAAAGGTATATCAGCTTCATTATTCCCAGTGACCGAGACATTAAAAAGAAAATAATAAAAAAAAATCCTTATCGAAGGATGCAGTAAACCGAGTGCATAATTTAATAAAACATAATATTATTTCTAAAAGTAACTAATCAACACTTTACTTGAGTTGGTGAAAGAGGCCCTTATATAAGTAGCTATTAAGGAAATTTCATCATAATAATGTAAAGGTAAATTTGTAATCATTATCCAAACTTTGACATTATAATTTTCAACGAAAATAAAAATTTATTTTTAGACAGGACTAAAATAAACCTTCTTACACAACACATTTTTTTTTAAATATTAATTTTTAAAATAAGAGTTATAAAATAAGAAATAAAAAATTTTCATAAAGCCCCAAAGGAAATCAAACCACCGATAAAATTTAATAAATATGGGGTTTTCGGTATTTTTTAATAATGGATGTATTTGGAAATCTTTTGAACTTGTTTCATCTTATAATATTTCATGAATCTGCATAAAAAATCTGATAATTTTATATCACAAACCGAAAGCTATGGGTACACAAACTCATTAACTTAAGTTTAAATGGAAAATATTCAAATTATTGTACGAACCATTATTTCACATAAATATTTTAAGTTATGGTAAATACTTTAAAATAACAATAAGACTTTTATAGTGGAACATATATTATCTTTTAAAATTATTTATAAAAATGTACCAGCCCACTTATATTTTTACAATACTGTACATTACCTACATTATATAATGTATGCGAAGAGCAAATCAATCAGGAAAACTAAATATTCTTTTAAGTGAGTAAATTAGATTTCCTTTTAATCTTTTGCACGACAATAAAAGCATAAGTCGCAGAACAATATTAATCACGGGCTCCAATTCATTCGGCAGATCATTAAAACAAATCTCCATTTAACTGTGACAACAGTGCTCAGCGACACAATCCGACTTGATGCCTCCGCTAATTTGCCACGGATAATGAATGTTATGATTGTCTCCGAATTTTAAACATTATAAAATGAAAGGACATACTGAATAAGTATATGTGAGCCTATCTTGATTAGTCACGCCAAATGTGTATAATAAGTGGACTGTAATTTTTGTTGGTGTGCGCAATCGAAGGGGCTAGGAAAGAAGAAGAGATCGGGACTTGCAACATCTGCCTACGAGGTAACGTAAACAGGTCTTCCAGGCCGTTGGAGACAGGGGCGGGCCCGCCACTCACACGTTCTGGTGTCCAAATTGTCCTTTTTCAACTCAATGGCACTCGCTGGGCATGACCATTTGTAAGGAATTATAAAAGCACAATATTTCAGCTTGCGGTATGGAAATAATCGAATTAATTATAATTATTATAAATGCGTGATTTGAGAATTTTTTTTTCTTTTGCGGGATTCACACACCGAGCGTTGCGTTCACTTAAGTCACCAGAGGGCGCCACTCGGCGTGTGCGATTTGCATGTTGTTTTTTGGTGTGGATTCGAGGAAATTGAAACGCCCTATAGTCAATTAATGATTTGGCGCCACCATTGATATTGTTTTTTAAAAACCGAAGAAATACTGGATATCATTTCTTATGTAGTCTTCTAACTTTAAAAAAATCTAAAATTGCATTATGGTGTACAAAAACAAATGATAATAGATTAATTTTCATAGTGTTGATAGTTTAAAAGCTGTGACAAAAGCTCTGTATGGATGCTAGCAAACTGTAACTAGCACTGTAGGTTTTAAAAGACCAGGTATCCAATGAATGTCCACTCATTCTGAATAAACTGTCCTGATATCCGAAGAATTAATTATGAGGTAATTATTAAAGTCCTAATAATTTTATCTGCCCAAAGAACCTATTAGCAAGAAGGAATTTTAATTTTCATTATAATATAAGTAAGTATAGTACTTATAAATATTACAAGTTATAGTTTAGTAGTGACAGGGCACATTGCGTTTCGAAGTCATCTGGCGACAGTAACCCTTACAGAAGACCACCGTGACCCCCTTACAGACCACCGTGAAATAGCGCCATATGTGCTGTTGTGTTTCGGTGAGTGAGTAAGGGATGCCAGAGCCCATTACCCCATCCCTTCCTTATCCCTTATCCTTAATCCTTCTATGGTTGGAAGCGCACTTGCAGCACCTATGGCGTTGCTTATATTAGGCGACGGTAGCCATCTACCGTGGACCGCCAGCCTGTCTGTCGACCTTAACATAAATTAAAAAAAAAAAAATCCCGTACATAGAAACCTTTCTTTTCAATGCCGATAATTAATATGAGCAATTTTTTGTAAAATATGTTAGTATGAAAATATCAAATAACTATAGAAAATTTTGTAGTACATTTGTTAAAAAATATAAAATATAAATGATACTGAGATATTTCGCCGACATCATTACCCAAATAATTACAACAAACCTTGAAACCCAGAAAAAATTCTATGAAATAATTACTTTTCAAATGTTTCAATACAATCGACTCCTTGAAGGTTGTAAATAAGTGTGCTTGTAAACAGTTTAAAAGGCGTCTCTGGTTGGCTGACTTTTCTTTTAATGAGAAGAAAAACAAACTTTAAGATCGTTTACAAAACACTAGGTTTTTCCTACCCTTTTATCCATTTTCGTAGTCCAGAACACAAACAAATTATTTTTTGAAAGTAGTGAATTATGCTTGATATACTACAACACAGCTATCAGATTAACAAAAATAAAACAAAGTGACTAAAATTCTTATACTGTATCAAAATATTTATTAAATTACTTGATTATATATAACTCTTGCCTGGAACTATTATTTTTATTTAATTTTATTATTTTTATTATGACGTTAACAACCTTTTGAATTATAAAGAAATGTATACATTTTATATTGTCTCTACATTTTACTAAAATTCTAATTACTGATTTTTTAACATGAGATATTTAATTTTAAAAAATAATTAAAAATATTTGTGTCTCTTGGCAATAGAAGTAAATGTGATAAATAACTTATATCATACTCATTGTAACTTATAACCAAGGAACATATATACTCTCTAGCGAGAGCTTATAACCATCTTATAACTTATAATGGCCCTTATAACTGCTGTAGTACTGGAAAAAAAATGTTCTCATCTTCAGATTTGTGTTATATTTATTTGAGGTTACATCTATATTCGAAAAAGGAATTCTTTATTGCTAAGCACCAAATATCAGTGTCTTCATCATTTCCTCTTCAGGGAAAGGTCTGTCAGAACTATTTTATACAATTTTGAAAGAACTTAAACTAAATAAAATTCTTTACATACCTTAACTACTCGGCGTAAGTCACAAGTTAATAATTCTAAAGGTTAAAAGTAAACCTTTTGACTTATTTAGCAAAGGGAGAATAACTTCAAACTTTTCAATATAAAAGTTTACGTTTCCTCAATCGAAGGCAACGGCGCTAACAAATTGAATTCTCTTTAATCCATGAAAAACAAGTGCAGATTTGTTTACTTTTTTTTTGGATATAGGCCCCCGGTATGGAAATTTTGTGAGGAGTAAAATAATTTTACTAAAATTAATGCAAGTGTTAAATAAAAAGCGTTATGTTCTTCTGCCCAACGTACCTTTCACTTTGAAATAATTCAGTCAAAATTCAAAATTCAAAATTTAAATTTAACATTTAAAATACAAATTCAAAATTATGTGTATTAAGGAGTCCAGTCGTGCGTCGGAGTTGACCCACACAATATTTTATTTGTATTATAAGCGTACATAAAATGAATTTGAAAATATTTGAAGGGTGAACCTTAACCAATACAGATTCTCGTGTAGTTGCTGCAACTAAATTTAAAATAAATTCTTGAATAAATACACTTACTTGGAAGTTTCAACACAATCTTATTGTCCCTGGACAAAGATTGTAACTAAAGTTTTGCATTAGGTAACTAAAGTTATGCATTAGGTAACTTGTTGTGTCGTGTTTACCAAGTTCATTCCTTTAAATACAAGTAACCATGCGGGAATTTATATTCTCGTGGCATTACAAAGATAATCTTTCATACGAACAATTACTACCTCATCACTAACTCTACATCAAGCCTGCTTCTATTTTGGACCACAATCGCCCTCTTATAGAAGACCACAGTGAAGTAAGAGGAAGAACACCTGTTTATATTATGTGTAAGAAAATCTAAACCCTTATCTACGATATTCATATTTTACCGTCAATCTTATTGAAAACAAACCAGATATAAATTTCCCAGGTACTCTCCCATCACAATACCATCACATAGATTATACCTGCTTTGCCACCTTTCCTCATTAATAAAAAATCTTACAAAATCTCCTCATTCTATATTGATGTTTATAAAGAGAATTTAAAAGAAGTTAGTTGTACGCGAAATCTAGTTAAACGGTGCGGTTTCAGAGTCGCCAGTATTTCTTAAACCTTTGTGGGTTTTTGGCTTTTTTAACATGCTAACGAGCTCTCTACAAAATTGAGCTATTCAGTGAATGGTGAAAGATTATAATTAAGTAGTAATACAGAATTGCGTCGTATTTCATTTTTCAACACAGCAATGAAAATATTCACGATCCAACAATTCGAGCGGATTAAGGGAATAATTTCTGTGAAATATTTCCATTTTCCGATACGTCGGTAGATTTCTTTGTGATTTTTCGCTTATGACATGGCAACATGAAAATAATCCTCTGAAATACAAATATCAGACATTTGTTCGTTTTTATTTTAATTGATATGACGGCGCATGAACACCTCTTGTTCTCCACAAGAGTGAAAAATTAAGATACAAATAAGTAAATAAATAACACAATAACAAATTTTGAAAATTATTACAAATTTTCCTGTTTATAATAAAAGGCCCTTACATCCTATATTTATTCTATAATTCCGTCTGCTTGCTATTCAATAAGAAAGACGTGAAACAGCCATTGGAGAAATAATTGGGTATTCAACGTCTCTCATATACATTTAGGAGGCAAACAAAGAATTGTTTGGTGAACTGAAATTAATATAAACAGCAGTTGTTTTTCCTAGACGTGGAAAAATCCTTCATGGAGATAGAAAGAATCTGGACCGATCGCCTGGAGCTAACCACAACCTCGGACGCAGCGATACAACGGAAAACGCGGTACACAAATGAAATATTTTTTATATCTGTCTTTCAATAGTAGAGTGGAGAATGTACACTAACAAAAAGATGATTTTTTAAATAATCATAATAATATTTCCATTTAAAGTCATCACATCGACTGGTTTATTTTTGATTTAAAAATGTACAAGACGAATTCATAAACCTAAATAATAATAACCTAAATAATAAATAATAAACTCAATGGAAATAATATTTCTATTAAGGTGATCACATCGACTGGTTTATTTTGGTTTAATACTTTACTATTATTCATAAATGTATCAATCAAAAACATAAATAATAAAATAATAAATACATATAGGTATGTATGTCATATTTTATTATTCATAAGGCCTCTTTCACTATGTGTCAAGTAGGCTAACCGCCATTTAAAGTCACCGGTAACCGGGAATGATGGAGATGATATATACCTTTGTTTGTACGGTTAAAGTCCCAAACATTAAAAAGAAAATAATAAAAAAAATCGCCTATCAAAGGATGCAGTAAACCGAGTACATAATTTAATAAAACATAAAATTATTTCTAAAAGTAACTAATCAACACTTTACTTGTAGTTGGTGAAAGAGGCCCATAGCATTATATTACTTATTTTACCAGTAGGAATAAATCCAAATTATTATTTTAACATAAAAATACGATATTTTCACTCTTAAGTTAAAGATTATTTAAATCTCGTCACGCCGTTTTACAAGAAAAATTCCTGTCCATTTATTTGCCTAATTTTTTATAAAAAAAAATCTAAAGTAAGGAAGTCCATTAGCACTGATCTAATTTTATTATGATTCTCAGAAAAGCGGTCACAGTAAAGCACTCAAACAATAAGCAAAAATAATGTGAATAATTCTATTATTTTTTTTTTATGAAAAAAGCAGCATACAGGCTGACGCTCCACCTTTTACTATATACACAAGCAAGAACAGAGATCAATTTGTGCTGCCAAGCGTAACAGGATAAGAGTCAATATAATTTTGAAACCTCTACTCGCACACCAATACAGCACACGTGCTGTTATTAAGAGTAATTAAGTTTAAGTTAATTAATTGCGTGCACCTTTAGAATTGTTATAGTATTCGTGTACCAAGTTACAGAAAGAAAAGGAATTTTGTCATTACACGAAAACTGCTCGGTTATTTCTGCGGTTATAACAATAATAAGTGTTTCACCCTGAGGCGTATGAACTACACACGTGTACATATGTATATACTATGTACACTCTGCATTGAAATATTATAGCGTAGCTAGTGTAATTTTATAATTAGCTTGAAGCAGAAAATGTGGGAGCACTAGTATAAAGAAAGTATACGTCGTGCGGAATAAACACTTCTTTATCTGAAGTACGAATAAGCTATGACGCATTTTTTTTTTTTCTTTATCTTATTAGTCAGTAGTTCTATTAGATACCCGAAAATATTTGTTTGTGTTCGTGGAGATGTCACCATTTACCATATCAGTATGCTTACCATCATCAATAAGACTCTATAGACTATGTCTATTTTATGATTCCCCAGTAATGGATATGTTAACATTTTCAACTTTTATATATTTTACATGTATTATATAGGTATTATATCTAATTTATATTTTTTTATTCAAAATCCGTTTAGCAGTTTATCCATGAAAAACTAGCAAACATTAATACATCCATACATTCATCCTATAATTTATATATATCCTATAATTGTCTGTCTTTAATTTCAATTTTTTATGATTAAAAAATATATATATATAATATATACAGTAAATTGAAAAACAATTTATGGTCTATCTATTACACTATCAGCATCAGTCCACATGCGTCCACTATTGAATGTGGTCATTTTTTTTAAATTAAGCTCCACCACACACGACCTCTTTAGGTCATCGGTCCAGTCACAGATGGTTCGACTCGCCATATGTTGATAGATTTTTCCTTCCTTTTATCGAAATATTCTCCCTTTTCGATTCTTCCTTTTATTAACGAGCAACTTGTTTTTTACAGTGTAATATTAAAACAGTTTTTTTATTTTATTTTATTTTTTTCAGAATTACCAGGTGCACATGTTACAAAACATGGTGTAGTCGAAAAAGATTTATTTTAGTATCTTCGTTTTTAGTATAACTCATAGGTACGTCACGGAAGTACTTTAAAGAAAACTACATATCTATCCTTGTTATCTATATAATGTGTTCCCAAAATATTCTTCTCAACGGTTTAAGAACATTTGAAAACTGCTCAAGATATATTCACATACATACTCTCGATGGATATTTACCACAAAACAGTGTTGTTATTTAATTCCCGTAACCTAAGATACAAAATTAACTATATATTCTCAAAATCATGTCATTCGCTGCAACCGCCGTTCCATTAGTCGTTACCGTACATCATCACGACCTGTCCCACGAGTAGGGACTGATGGAGTACGGGAAATGCAGGACCTGATCCCAAAGGCGTATCGCTTTTCACTAGCTCATGATTGCTTCAT
Source organism: Synanthedon myopaeformis (assembly GCA_944738685.1). Taxonomy (NCBI): domain Eukaryota; kingdom Metazoa; phylum Arthropoda; class Insecta; order Lepidoptera; family Sesiidae; genus Synanthedon; species Synanthedon myopaeformis. The sequence goes on from OX122919.1 coordinate 10,083,584, forward strand.
GTTAAAAGGTGTAGCGGAAAATAATAAATTATGATTTCATTTTCGATATATAAAAAAAGAAAAACCAAATATTGCCACAGTTTCTAAAAATTAATATAAACATTACATGCTAAATAATGGATCAACAGATCACCCCTCGGTTTGTAGCTAAAAGAACCTTAAATGTGTAATTAATTTGGGCTGCATAACTTAATAAATATAATAATAGACAAAATAAATGGTTCAGAGCTGACGGCCAACCTTCAGTAATTAAAGAAGAAGAAATCAATATGGTAGTTAAAGGAAATCGCATCAAAATTCATTACTTATTAGAACAAATAGAAATTTCTTTTTCTAAACTTCCTAAGACACAATCTTAATGCTAGAAATTTCCCTACTGTTTACAGAAGACAATATTTGATTGATGAACAAAATTGCAGAAAACACATCTTCCACAAAATTATATTATAATTTTTTTTTATGAAAAAGTACGATAGATAGGCTCTTAGTTCGTTTAACTTTACATCTGTAAAGTTATTCGAGTGTGTAAATTGTAAAAGTAAGTGAAACGTAAAACAAAAATTTACGAATGTATCCATGGACATTTCTCAGGTTTGTTACGAAACTAAACCGGAATTCTGTAACATAAACCGTCGAGTAAAGTGAAAAATGAATGTGTATGCCTCGCGTTGGTTTACTCGATAAAACAACATTGATATACATCTTACATATTTCTACGTCGGCCACTTCTTAAGATTATATTAGATTATATTTTTGTTTTCCAATACTATTTTTTGAGGATGATATTATGAATCATATAAACAACTTTGACGAGAATTTTGACGAGATAATCAATAGATATAACCAAGTAGCCAAAAATTTCTTATCAAAACAACTTGCGGCGAAACACTACAGTACAAGTTCTGGGTGGTATTCTACAAAAGACTAATTATTGCTACCAGTCATCTGTCTGGCCAAAATTTAAATTTAAACAATAATAGCCCAGTGGGTTAGACGCTTAGCTTCCGACACGGCAGTCACCGATTCCAATTATGACAAAAATGCCTCAAAATTGGGCTTTTTGTCAGCCTTAAGACGTAATTTATGGACTGATAATATAATTATATAAATGAAATTCAATCGACTGAATTAATTAACAAAGAGTGTTAGGTGGCTATTATAATAAACGCGCAGGCATCACCGCGGGACACGACATTATTACATATTTGGTACCAGTTAATAATTCACCGGGTGCCCGTCGACCGTTGACAGCCCTAGTTTACAACACACGGTTAGGACGTGTACACAAGTAAGAATATTTTAATATGCCGTAATGCTTTTGTAAGGTATCTACCGATTTTCGATATATATCGCAGGGTAAACTATTTTCTGCAATCAACTGAACAGTATGTAGAAATAATAGCATTTCGTTGCACTATTTTGTTCGTGAAAAAGGGATGCCAGTTCCTGTTTTCTAATCTATTTTTTTTTCTAAACTTTACCCTATTACATTACATCTTGCGACCTAATTATGCGTAATCGATAATCGATGATGGAGGAATGTATATATACATTGAAACTTATTCGGTTATTGGGTGTTCTTGAAAATTAAGCTCATTATACGAGTATATTTCCAAAGAAAAATTTCTGTATAAAATAGTTACTATATTGGAAGTTTATGTTTCTGTATCTATATTTTTTTTAATGGATTCAAATTTAAATTTGATAAAAAACAAAAACAATTTAGGACTATACTAGTAAAAAAAAATGTTTTAAAGTTTTAAGTTTTTGTGCTCTAAGATTAATGACCAATAATCTGAAAAAATTAGAATTTAATTAGTGACTGTAATGTGTAATAAAAACTTCTTTCCACGAAAAGATCTACTGAAAACGAAAAGATAAATTATTGTTAAGAATAAATCGAATATATTTTGAATTATTATAACTATACTGATCAGTAGTCCGGTTATCTTAAATGTATAAATATTTTATTTGTTATTGTATAATATGTAATAGTACAAAAATAAGTTTAATAGATTTCCTTGTTATGAATTTAGAGGGTTTGTTATGAATTTCGGACCAAACATAATTTTCTTACTTTTATGTAAACCATCCTTTATTAAGTGAGGTATGTCTCAGTAGGTAACACGGTAAAGCTTTCAAGACATCGGTCATGTAGGCCTTTTCGATGAAAAGTACCACTTACCTCGTCAAACGCCAATCTGCGTCGTCCTTGCCACGTTAGCCAAGACATACTTCACTGCACACAATATAGACTTCATAATATTACAGACAGTCAAATCAATTGAACGACGCGTTGCCGACAAGTGGTACCTAAGGCATGTGGAGATGGTAAATGAGGCAGTGTAGACATTTTTAAAGTGTACCATAAACACACTTTCATTTAAACATTATATAACAAACGAATGTCGTTCGGCTGCGTTGATGCCTTCCGTATAATTAATTCAATTAGATCGGCTTTATTTGACGGATTACTTGATAGTGGTCGCTATATCGCCTATCTATGTACATCCAAAATTAAATTACCTTAGTAGAATCTATACTTACTTTAATATATAAAGCTGAAGAGTTTGATTATTTGGTTGAACGCGTTAATTTCAGGAACTACTGGTTCGAATTTAAAAATTCTTTTTGTCCAATTATCGAAGAAGGCTTTAGGCTATATAACATCACGCTTATAAATATCTATAATTTTAGTATTATTTCGATTTGCGTCAACTCTAGTGCAATCTGTCAGTGAATAGTGACATAAAATATAATACTGGCAGACTGCAGTGACAAAAAGTCTTATTTTCATCCCATCAGATGGCACAAATAGCAACTGATTCAAATTTGTTTTTGCGATATCTCATCGTATAATAATTACTCATATATTTTCTTTTACAACGCGGACGAAGTCGCGGGCACCAGCTTGTAAAAATATATAAAGGTAAAGGCAAATGGGCACTGGCATCTAATATTAAATCACCGCAACATAACAACACACATACTTTTATTTCTTTGTGATTTTCATACAGTTGGTGGACACTGCCGCCAGACTGGACACAGCCAACACTGTACTATGTACGTTACAACTAAAACTGTACGATTATTTATCAGTCAGTTAAGCATTTTGAAATTTGCATGGTAGCTAAATAAGAAATATGTTTTTCTAATACAAACAACTTATTGCAATGAAACACTTTTGACAGTAAGAATCAAAGTTATAGTACGTCTCTTTCTTTGACTCATCTATGACGTATACAAAATATAATTCTCGACTATGAGTAACTTTTCGCTGAAATACCATTTTATTCAGAAAAGATTTATGTATCAATCGGACAACACACATAAATTTATTAGATTTTTCCGCTACAATTAATTCTGTCTAGTAAGAAATTTTACTTAACATTTATGTCTTATTATATATTTTCTTAATTTATAAGACATGAGTATATTTTTTTATTTAATTTCCAGTCAAGCAACAAATATAATCCAGCAGTTAGAATACTAAAAAAAAAATATTTAAAATTACTTTACTTTAAAAAAGTTCTTTTTTAATCATAATTTACACTGCACTATATAAAAAAAAGAAAAATGTTTAACAAATTCATTAATACTCATAAAAACGTGATACTATATTTATGGCCGATTATATTCATGAATGAAGCCTGTTGCTTTTACGACATAAAAGAAATCATGTCAGAAACTATAACGAGACTTCCAAAGGACTTTCCGATCGCCATTAAGGATATAGCTGAAGGTTTACCGGCGAAATCTCTAACTATTGTAACAGGAAACTCGACTAACATCAGGTAAATATTTTTTATTATTTCGAACTACCTTTATATGTATTGCGATGTTTCCAACATCCTATTAGTTATCGTTAGTAACTAATAAGAAATAACTCACTATTAATATTTGTTAATTGTGATTCTATATCAATTTAATACTTTCAAGAAAGAATGACATACTTCAACGACTGTCAGGTTATATGGGCTGACGATATCTTATTATAAGTATATAGTTATCTTTTTTTATATTAAAATTGTTGACGCAAAGTAGTAAAAAACAGTCACAAAAGGACACAAGCAACACTAAGATGCAATGATGCAGTCGAAAGAATTGGTTTCCAGCATGCTTGAAGGAAAACATCTCACAAGAGATTGTTGTTAAAATTTTTGACTTTTACTTCTGTTTCTTCTAAACTTCTTCATGGGCCCCATAAGATAAATAAGAAAACTTTGTTATATTTCCATATCATAAATTTAATCCCTTCATTTTACATAGCTATGTATAACTTCATATAAACATATTCATCAAAATTACTTTATAACCTCGTACAATTTCTAAAACACACTACTAAATGTCTTCAAATCAACTATATGCCATTCATTCTGAAAAAACCAATTCACTTGTTTTTTTAAAATTACATTCCAAATTATATTTCTTAAATTTATCAACAGTATAAAATTCAAACCTCTAACAGAGATTTCATAGATCGCTATAGATGTGGAAAAGCAGCATCTTATCCACTTCTATGGCGCACAGTACGGTGGTAAAAAAATAGGGGTAGTCATCAATTGGAATGAAACATCAGAGCACTTACTATTATAACAGCAAATAGTGCGACAGGAACTTACAAAGAGAATTTACATCTCTTCTTAAACTAAAGGGGATTATTAAGAGCATTTTTGTGAACAATCGATCGTCTATAATTCGAACAATTTTACCCTATAACTAAATAATTTTAAGTATAATATTATCAACAAATTTAATATAATATACAAATATTATTATTAGATAGACTTAATATTAATAATTGTAGAAAATCTGGAAAATCATAGGAATCCAGCAGTTAGCAGTGGACGTCAGTTAAACATTTTAATTAAATTATAAAAATCATCACATTATATCTAAGCAGGCCGGTTCAATCAAAACATGTATCTTAATACGAATTTTACTCTGTATATTAATACAAATTTTAATTATTTTCTCTTCAAAGCTTACTAATCCAAAACATTTCACTGTATTAAAAATATTTTACTCCCAATGTGTTTTAAGATATAAGTTATCAAAGACTTTTAATTAATGCATTGCTTTTAAATTTAATAATTCTCTGGATACCTTTTTTAATATTAAATTCTCTTTTTAATATTAATATCAGACAAATATAATATTTTATTTCAGCTCTAAAAACATGTTCGAGTTATTGTGCCTTTTAAACCAGCACAATATTCAAATAATTAATTTAGACGTAAAAACTAATGAAAATAAAGACAAAGTAAGCATTTTCTCATTTAGCTTATTGCTCTTATTTATTCACCATCTTTTTCATTCAATAAAACCCTTAGGCACATTTTTTAAAAATATTTTAATATTTCTTTTGTTGTGTCCTTTACGTTTTCGGAGATGTAGATTTTTTTTAGTTTCAAACAATCATGTGCCTAGACGAGCAGCAATTATTTCTTTAATTATTCTACAACAATATTGCCTTAGGCATTTTACCCTTATTTTAATTCCAGTAATTAAAATTGCATTTTTTTTTCAGTATTACGACTATTTAAAGAAAGCTCTGGACACGTCTGACGAAAGAATAAGCTTAATACTATGTCAGCCTTATGAATGTGAATCAATTTTGTATGAGGTATAAAAATGTCTCTTCGAATATACTATATAAATAAATAATTTACGCTTTATAATAACCACGGTTAGTACCATGTTCCATTGAAACCACGGTGAGGACTGAGGTGCTCATACTACTAAAAAATATGATAAATAAATATATATTTTAAAACAAAGTCGCTGTCTTCCTCTGTCTATTTATTCGTGTTCAATTCTTCCAAAACATTCAACGATTTTGAGTTTTAACTATTAGAAAGATTGATAAATGAGCAAGGCTTGTGTATATAATTTGCAAATAAATTGCAACCATGCGACTCCTGGGTGGGTCGCTTGTTTAGCCTAAATAAAAAAAATAATCTCATAAATCTCAGTTGACAGATAACAATTTAATTCACCGCACTATCCTGTACGTCTTCTACTGGCCTCACGGAACAATTACAGTCAGGTTTCTCTCCATCATAAGGGAGGCCATGAGAGTTGCTGTCATCACCAATCCCAGGACCAGTGTGTAAGTTAATATAATATAATAATTATTTATTTTTAAATTTAAATCGCTGTCCGGTTCTGTCTGTTTCGCTGCCAACTTGTTCTTTATCACACAACCGATTTTGATACAGTTTTCACTAATGGAAATAGCGATAAACGAGAAAGTTTTTCATATATCTAATATAATATAAATTATGTGTCATGTGTTTGTGCGCGATAAACTCCTAAACTATTGAACCGATTTTGATAAAACTTCGTTATTATATGTAATTTGGCCCAACTTAAAAGATAAGATAGTTTTTATTTTGCAACCGTGCGAAGCCGGGAGAGTGTAGCTAGTAATTGCATATAATTTGTAGAAAAAAGTTCAATCCGTGCGAAGCCGGAAGCAAGTCGCTAGTTAAGGTGTAAGTAAATGCATATTTCTTTGTAAAATCAATTTATATTAGGTAATTACATACCAATCATTTTATATAATAATGTTTTTATATAATATATCGTTTATATATTAATATATAATATGTGTTTAACATAATTATGGGATCCCGAGTAAGACTTGGTATTGATACACTTTCTGTTAAGTCTACTCGACTATTGTAAACAATTTGTGTTTCCACACCCATGATATACCAATTTGATTCAAACAGTAATAATTCATTTTACGTTGCAGAGCAATTATTTTTCATTATAATTTAGTGCACTGTTAATGTTGATTTACGATCAACGACGAGTTAGTAATAATAAAGTGTGCAGTGTAGCGATATGCTTAGAAAATTTTTTTTTTTTTTAATTTATATACTGGACAGCAAATTCACGTGTATATATGTATATATGCTTTGGTATCCCCTATCCACTTATCAAAACACAACACCACACTTTTATATAATCATGCTTTATTTCAATGGTTTTCTGTAAAGCAACATTAAACTTAACTTACCTGCATTTAAGTCAAAGTACAAAATTATCGGTTAAACTTAGCAATGTTAAAGGTCTAATAAATTAACAATAAATAAATATTATAACAAAAATACTCAACAAATAAAAACAATTCATAAGTTATGAATGCTTTTCAATGTTAGTTCTTGAAATGCATTTAGTTAAACTATAAATACTTAGTGAAATCGTTTAAATATTTTTACTGCAAATGGATAAAAACATAATATTTAAATTATACGTTAAATGTTTGATCAAAGGTTTGCCAATCTCGTCAAGCGTCAGGTGAGTTCCGTGGAGGATATTGGTAAATTAAAAAAAAAAGTGGAATTGCCATACTATTTTCCGTGTCAGTAGAAGCAACAGCGGCTGATTGCTCACCGCCCGCCGAGGGGTATTTCTAAAAATTACATTTCGCCCCTCCACTGGAGTTCAATAAAGCTTCACGAAGAATACAAAGCTACGGACAATCACGTACTTTGTAATTCGATTGGCCCCAACGCCGATTGAGACTTGGCCGAAACATATTTTATGAGTGCCAGAAAGAAATTCACTATTTATTGTTCCGTTCGGCAATAATTTTCTTTTGTTATTTAAAATATTGTGATTATTTGGTTTTTTTTTTACTTAAAATAATTTAATTTATTATTCATTGAGACAGAAGTCTTAAGACGTTACTGTATATTAAGAAAATCACTTCGGTCATATTAATCTTTCAGTGTTTTCTTCAGTTTGAATTTGCCGCTTCACGACTGACCATAATGAAATTAAATAATAATGTTTGGATTAATTATAAACGATTGTGTGTAAACTAAATTTAACAACACCAATTAAAGGCTTCGAATGTTGGTTCATTCGTATTCACAGAAACGCAATCACGCCTCTGTCATTTTTTTTGGTTGTTCCAACTATAAAGTAACATTATATGTATTTAAAAATTGTTTATATTGCTATTATGGTTTGTGAGTTCATAATAGGTCACATTTTATATATTTTTTATTTTGATTTTGTTTACACACAAAAAAATACAATTGGTGATACACAGTTTAGGTGTAGTATAAATTCAATGAAGTTTCTACTGTACACCTGAGTTGTCTACAATAACAGAAATATATTCAGAATTAGTGCTATAAACAAATACAAACAAACAAAAGAAATATATATTTGTAGGTAGACAGTGTGACCATTGTCTTTATTTATCTCAATACGGTCTCAATAAGACATGATAGTCAGAGAATAAGGAAAGCAGTTCCTCTTTACTTATTTATAGTTAAAAAAAATTCTATCAAAACTAAATATATCATTAAATAAATAAATATCTTCACAAATTCCACACATAACTATCTAGTTCCACAGTAATCAACTAATGCTTGTATTATTAATACCAAACAGTTGATATACTACATAGATTACTTTTTTTTTGTAAATACATACATATTATAATTATGGAACACAACCATGACTTAAAATGTTAACACATGAACTTTTGCCCCTAGCGGGATTCGAACCCGCGACCGTTTGGTTAACAACTAAGGTTACTAGCCACTGGACCAAACGTGTCGTCATTTCAGGTTTAGAGTGTATTACAACCAAGCGTCACCAGACCGTCTTCATCATCTCACACTAGTCAACTGGTGGTCTGGTAGGCTCTACAAATCGCCAGTACTACCGCCTGCTGATAAAGTTTACAAGAATTTCAATGGAAGGGTATTTCAAGTTCCTGTTCTTCATGTAAGTTTCCTTCACGGTCACAGATCATAGATATACAGTTATCAGGATAACTGTAATGTGAAATATCGGAAAATAAATAGATTGCTCAAAAGATTAATTATTTTAATAGTCCCCAATTTTTTAATACATTTTGTATAGTTAGGTTCATTTCATAAAAATTTTATAGGATCTTTAAATCGCACAAAAATTGTCTAACTTTACTATGAGACCAAAATAGTATATTTTGTTGTTGTAGTTTATTAAGTTTGTTAGAGGTGTATTTTTAATTAAATATGTACGAGTATTTTAATAATGAAGACAGAAAAAAATTTAAAAATTTCGATATCCGTACGAAGCCGGGTCGGTTATTAGTATACTACCAAACTTCACAAGAACACCCGCTGAACTAATCTGAAGATTGTCTGAAAGTTTCATCAAAATCGGTCAGCGGTTTTGAAGTTTGTAGGAGACATAATACACACATCGCCTTTTATATATATAGATAGATAAATTACGAATTTTAAGCGTCTACAATCTGTCAACGAGTTACTACTAACTTTAAAAATGAAATAACTTTGACAGGCACCTCCGTGGCACTTTGTTGTGTACTATAATTCTTCAGTCAACGTGACTGGAGGACGAGATGACAAGTTACTAGCATTACTTGCGAAGAAGTTGAACTTCAGGTGAATATAGCGACAAAGATATATCAACCTAATCTTTGGAGGGTTAAAGCTGGTTATTATTTTACAGATACAAATATTACGACCCTCCCGACAGAAGTCAAGGTTCCAGCATATCAGGCAACGGCACTTTCAAGGGCACCCTCGGTTTGATTTGGAAGAGGGTAAAGTATTCAACAATTTTCATTTTAAAAGGAATATTCTACGATTCTGCTTGTCAAATTGTGAATAATTTTGTCTGATCTGAATAACTAATACATTTTACTCGCAAGACATTTATCTTAGTTGTATCGACTTTTGAAATAAATTCTGTATTGGATTCTAATAGGAGTGAAGTATTTTAAGACATAAAGATACTCCTTTATATGTGTATCGAAATACATATTATAAATTATGTATGTAAATTAAACTTTTTATGTCGATATGAGCAAAGAGGAAATTCTCCTTTTAAAATAACTGTTTTTTGCACAGTTTCGAAATTCGACCACCATTATTTCGAAGGTGGAGAAAAAAATACACGTTTTCAAAACTTTATTACTGATAATACTAAAACTTGTCAATAGCTTAACAAAAAAAATAGGAGGTACACAAACAATTGAGAAAAAAGAATTATTTTTTAAATAATGCAAAATATGTTGGTGCTTGTAAAGGCTTTTGATATTTATAAAAGTTAAATGCTTAAATACATTCATTATGAACTCTCATTTATCGTAAAATCCCAGACGCAAGACGGAGTGTCTCATCTCGTCAGATCTATGGTAACGCAGAAACGTACATAAACAAAGCACTATATCCCCGGACCAAGAGAAACGTTAAATTTCCATTGTTTTACAGAAAGCTGACTTCTTCCTCGGTGACGTCACAATGACGTGGGAACGCTTGCAAGCTGTTGAATTTTCCTTCCTTACGTTAGCAGATTCGGGTGCATTTTTAACACACGCACCAGCAAAACTGAGCGAAACTCTTGCCATTATAAGACCTTTTCATTGGCAAGTAAGTATTTTTTATGACAAGTCCACTTTTAAGTAGATGATCAACGACATTATCTAGGAACACCAGCAAGGGTATAATAAGAGTGTACTTGCCAATCCTCATTACCACAATAAAATTGTGGTATGCGTGATATCAATCAATACATTGTTCATTATACTTTCATCCATAAATGGCAAATTTATTTTGGAATAATTTATTGACATGGACCGAGTAATCATTTATTATTTAAAGCCGCAACAATCATTTCCAAATGAAATTCCTCTTTTATCTTACAGGAACAGTTCATATATCTGGCACAAATTTTGTAAAGGTGTGGTCCAACGCCAAAAATAAATATGAATACTCGTAATCTCCGTTGTCTTTTAAATTATATTTACTGTTTATCTTTTTATGTGATTTTTTTCCAAATTGTGGTAGCTGACTACCATCGCCTATAAATCTATTAATATAAGCAAGAGGACAATGTAAGAATAAAGACACTTAAACACAACACTATAGGTGTTACTTTACGGTGATCTTCTGTAAAGAGGCTGTCATTTCCATGCTCTGCCAATTCTGCACTTTTGGTACTCCCTTTTGCATGACAAAATAATTTCTTTTCAGTTATCTTGAAAATAATTTGAAATATCTAAATTGAATTGAATTTGAATTATCAGGTTTGGCCTCTACTTTGTGCAACCATTTTGGTAACTGGTCCAGCTCTCTGGGTGGTAATAGCAGCGCCGTCTTTATGGCAACGTCATCGACGCAATCAACTGAACCTCTTAAACAAGTGTTGCTGGTTTACAACGACACTATATTTGCGGCAATGTAAGAGGTTCTTTTAATATTGAATTATATTGAGTAAATTGAAATTCAAAAATTATTTATTGCATACTAGCGACCTGCGCAGAGTTTCTCACGGATGCATTTTTTTTCTACTAATTATAATTATAAATACACAAACCTTTTCGTTTATCGGTCTTTCTTAATAGATTTTGATACGGTTTTCACATTTAAAATCTTTGAGTGGTTTAGCAGAAGTTAACGAAAAACATACAACGGGGACAACGACTTTATTTTATAATATGTATAGATATAGATAACTGTCAATGACGCCAATGATAACCTAGCATTATTAATTTAGTAGATATTATTAATTATTTCATAAAAGCCATTCTGATATTATTTGTATCTAATGGTCGATGATAAAATTGTACACTTACCATTGCCATTGATTGACAGATCGGGATGACCATAGATTCGGGATGAGCAGGATAACATACAATATTCTAGTCATATCAGTATGTGTATTCTAGTCAGTTCTACAATATTCTAGTCAGTAGCAATGTGAATTTATTATATACATAGCTCCCACTAACAATGCCGGATTAAATTCAAGGGTATCGGTGTCCGAGACAAAGGCGTACATTGACGACAAGAAAGCAAAACAACATTAGTTGGGATAAGAAGAAGGAGAAGAAGGCCTTTGTCCTATATTACGACTAACATCGAGTCAGTTTGCATGCCAATCGGGTGGCGTGAATTTTGGCTTTTATTCATGCTTTAGAAATGGAAACTGATAAATACCTTTATGAAATGATGAACCCTATAATATTTAAATTGCGAGTAAACCCATAAAGGCGGATACAATAGAATAAAGACCCATTCTGAGATATCTAAAAATTTTTTTTACTACTGACGCCCGACGCAAAAGAGGGTAATCTGTCTGTCCGTATGTACCTACATGTTTGTCTCTCAGTAGTTTCGTAGCTCCTGAATGTATAAACCGATTTTGATCCGTTTTTTATTTGAAAGTTGACGTGATCGAGATGCTTCATAGCTATAATGTATGAAGATCTGTTCAGGCGTTTAATGATCATCAGCCAATTTCCTAGTTGACTAAGAGGTTTCACTAACTTCCACAGGTTTGATTGATTTTAAATTTGATATACTGATACTTCGGTGGTATTTCCATGAAACGGTAACCTTGAGCTGATGTTGCAGCAGTAAGTAGTCTACGGGATACACAACTCCTTAGCAACTTACAGCATATATAGCGAGTTTGGGCTCAATAGAAAGTCGGGAGTAAGTTAAAACATTTTAATTTATATTTTATTTTTCACTTTAGCTTCCAGCAAAGAACCGTCCAGCACAAACAAGGCACGACTTGTATCAGTTCTAATATCTTTAGGAGCCACTTACGTGATTGGTGACATGTATTCTGCAAATCTAACTAGTTTGCTAGCTCGACCAGCCCGAGAACTGCCTATTGGAACATTGCAAGCTCTCGAGGAAGCCATGAGGAACAGGGGCTATGAACTAGTGGTAGAAAGACACAGCTCTTCTATTACCATTTTGGAGGTAAGTGTAACATATAAGACAAATCAAATAAATTAAACCACCATCTTTACTACCTCTGTAACGCCCAACTTTTTATTTTAAAGCAGTACAATTCAATCCGTATTTATATACGTGACTGTACTGTTTCTATCCACCCGTTCATAGAATCAATTCACTTGAGAATTTATCCAAATGAGCAAAAGCAAAGATTAGTTCTATCAATAAATAATGCAGTTTTTTATGTTAAGGTTTGCAGAGAGGCTGACGGTTCACTTGATGGTAGGTAGCTACCGTCGCCTATAACACAAGAAACGCCATAGGTGCTGCAAGTGCCAAGTGCTCTGCCGACCATAGAAGAATTAAGGATAAGGAAGGGAAGGGATAATGAGCTCTAGCAACCCTCACTCACTCACCGAAACACAATACTGTTATTTCACGGTGGTTTTCTGTAAGGGGTGGTAACTGTCACCAGACGGGCTGCCCAAATGCCTACCACTACTTTCCAAATTCAGACCAGAGTCATCTTTGAAAAGTTCATTTCCAAACTGACCCCGCCGGGAATCGAACCCGGGGCCCCTGAGATGTCAAGCAAGCAACGAACGTACGAACGAATTAATTTAACGAAGATATGTTAGCTCTTAATATCCGATCGGAACCTGAAATGGGACATTTATTTTGTAGAATGGTACGGGTGTATACGGGCGTCTTGCTAAGTTAATGCGAAAACAACAAGTACAGCGGGTCCGCAGTATTGAAGTCGGAGTACGTATGGTTTTGTCTCACAAAAGAATCGCTGTACTCGGTGGGCGAGAAACATTGTATTACGACACAGAAAAGTTTGGTGAGTGTTCTTCCTCTTTCTTCCTAGACCGCAATTCCTAACCGAAAAGTCTAGCGACTTTTCTACGTGTATGATGCCCGCTTAGTATAGTTAAATTTTAAATACACATATTATTAGACATACATGTTTTCTTATATTATGTATATTCCCTAAATCTTATAAAATATTTCGATTCTATAAGTTTTGTAATTTAAAGCCATTGTAATTCAGCGTAACTGTAATTTTATTTAATTATAATCACAATCAGATAATTGTAAATTACTTTCAGTCAGACCATCTGCAGTAATGTGCTTGTTCTTGGTGATTCTTTAACTGATTATTAATTTGCAACTGTAAAAATAATCCATTTTAGCTTTTTCGTGTTTAAAGGCAGTGAGACCACATGTTTTTTTTTTTTGATAAATTATTTAGCTTATCTTGCCTAAGAACAAAATAATAAATTCACTAGACGGCCTTCACATGTCTGTCGTAACAATTTCAAATATGTGTTAGTTAGTAGGTACTTAAGAACGGCCTAAGAAACGAAAAATATATTTGACATTTCGGTTGCTTAATAATGTCTACTGTAACAGATTGTGTCGACTTAAAAAATGCTCATTATTTTGTCAAAAAAATATACTTTTATTTTAGGCAATTTTATTTGACCTCGAGTATTTTGATTCACATAAATCAAGGTTTATGTTAGCCATCAATTCGAAAATGGACTTTATTATGGCTCCATTACATAACGCATAGCAATATGGGCCTCGTAAAAAAGCTCAAAGTCACTCAAAGAGCTATGAAGAGCCACAAAATGGACATTTGACCTGATAAGGACCGCGGGCGGGTTGAAGGTGGATCCAGGTTGCTTCTGACCGGTCCTATTGGACAATTATGACGGAGGCCTATGACCAGCAGTGGCCGTCCTGCAGCTGAGATAATGATGATGATGATGACATAACGTCATATAATACTTCCCTATTATTGTTGAATTTGTGGCGACCTCCTTTTAATAACCTATTTGGAATTTACGTTTTAGTTTCCGTGTCATTCTTTTAAATGAAGAAGCACGGAAACGAGATACAGTCGGCCTCCAGCACTGCTACAGAAAGCATGCACTTTCTCGCCACTCATCATCACCACAAACGCCCATCGTGCGTCTCCACACATCATGTAAAAACGCCCATACGTGCGTTAGTTCAATTTTAAATAAATGTTATATATATATTATTATAAATATGTAAACAATAATGTTGAGTTCATCATTTCTTCACACAAATTAAAACACATTAATAATTCCAACAAATTCTCTAAGTAATAATATTTATGTAGTTAAATAGAAATAAAATAAGTCAAGAAACAGATTGTTAATTTGCATTTTAAGTAATATTTAAATGAAAGAACCATGATTCTAAATGAAATTTCATCACATATCAAAATGGTTTATATGACATTTTTATTTCCTACCAGGTTCACATAATTTTCATCTCAGCGAGAAACTCTACACGAGATATTCCGCGATTGCTTTGCAGATTGGTTGTCCTTTCCTTGAAACATTTAACAGCGCGTAAGTAAATGCTTACAAATAATTTATTATTTATAGCTCAATCTACAAGATTACCACATATTCAGGGCTTACGTAGATTAGCATTAGTTTAGGTCTTAGGATTCTCAAGATTCATTATATTGAGGTAAATATAAAATAGTGGTGAAAGAAAATTTAATAATATTCTATTTGGGACACACTTCTCAGATTCTCTTTTCGTCATGAACAAAATTAAGTAGATTATTATTCTGAATAAAAATGCAGATGCGACGCATTCCGATTGCACTATTGTAGGATTTTTATGACACTTTTAACTGTGGTTTTAAAAATAGACTGAAAAGTTATTTTATAATGTCGCAGTAAATATGAGGGGCAGTATACTTAATTCACCTAGGCTAATTCAACTAACATATATGAAAAAAAAAAACACTTATAAATTTATTGGAAATTTTAAAACACGATTATTCTCAACGGAATTCTTGCTTCACATTGGATTATAACAAAGTTTTACACATACTTTTTTATGATTAAAACTAAGGTTTTTTTATGTAAAAGTCTTCCACTAAATGGACTATTATAACACTTACCAACATCTATAACACAAGCAACGCCACAGGTGCTGAAAGTGCGCTACCGACCATTATTAAGATTAAGGATAAAAAGATGAGATAGCGAAATAGGCTCTGTTATCTCGAAACATAACAGCACACATGTTGTTATTTTACGGTGATCTACTTTAAGGGGGCGGATACCGCCGCCAGACAAACTGTCCAAATTAATGACTGCGAATCGCAGTGTGCCCTGATCCAGACAAGAGCAAATTTCTAAAGGTTTATTTCCAAAATTGGTTCTGCTGAGAATCGAACCCGAGACACCTGAGACAGAGCGCTAAGCTCGACCAATGAGCTCGACAAACTTGTTTTCGGCGGTTTTTTTTTTTTTTTTGTTAAAAAGTTTTTTTAATGTGATGACAATTGAAGTTATTGAAATTTAGTAAATTGGTAATACCTACCTTACTAAATACCTCTACTAGCGATATCGTAGGCATTGGGATAATTTATTCGCGGCCTTTAACTTACTAATAGCAGTATTATACTTCAATGCTAACAACTAGAAAAGTGTGTCAGTCACATTTGAAATTAATGCGAAAACCTAACTTTTATATCTCACTCATACGTCTTAAAAAT
This sequence comes from Synanthedon myopaeformis, assembly GCA_944738685.1. Lineage (NCBI taxonomy): Eukaryota > Metazoa > Arthropoda > Insecta > Lepidoptera > Sesiidae > Synanthedon > Synanthedon myopaeformis. The sequence continues at coordinate 10,099,868 of OX122919.1, forward strand.
TGAATCTCCATACATTTTGAAAACATTTTGAAATAAGTAAGTGTATCAAGAAATGTCTCTGCCTATTATTGTATTTATTATAAAATGTCTTTATTAGTCGAAATGTCCAATAAACTAGAAAAACAAAAAAAAAGGTCCTCTATAGAACTGTGAATCCCCAGAGGAGTCGCTGAACTAACGTAGTTCACGCAAAAAGAATTATAAGATAAAATTGGCTTAAGGAAAGGTAAAGGAATAAATTATGACTCATGACTGTGTTATGCTTACTTATAGACCGAATTGTCTCTACTGCTTAGAACAAATTTTAAAATAATATAATACAAGAAATTATTTTGGCTACCCATAGTAAAAATAAAATATATATTTATGTATAATATATTGATTTTTTACAGAGTCATGACTCTTTTCGAAGCAGGAATACTGGCAAAAATAACTGCGGACGAGTACAAGAACTTGCCAGAACATTCTAGAAGATCAGACCCGGTGACCGAGAGTGAAGGGACAGGCAGTGACGTCACAAGAGATTCTACAACTAACACACAAGTACGTTTAGATAACCGCTATCCTAACTAATATTTTGTTTGTTTGTTTGTTACGCTTTCACTCCTCAACTACTCAACCGATCATCATGAAATTTTGCACACACGTTGTCAAGGATAGAGAAAAGGATATATGTACTGCTCCCATCCAGAAAAGAAGTTTTGTTCCCGAGGGTTCATCTAAAAGTAATAATAAAAAAAATCAACGACTGACAAAAATATATGAGCAATTGAATCAATGTTTTAACACTTAAGAAAAGGAGCGTAGATGAAGTCGCAGGCAAAAGCTAGTCATTTTATAAATATAATCAACTTTGCATTTATTGAATATTTGAAACTTCGTCAGACAGGCTGCAAGGGCGGTGTCGGCCATACTAGGGTTACGAATAAGGTATTAGGAAGGAAAGGTTAAGGATAGGGAAAGTGTGCTTCGCAAACTGTGTTTCGCATATTTTTCTGTATTCTAAATTGAAACCCAATTAGTCCAACGTCTAATTAAATAACATTTGTAATATTAATAAACGTGCAAATTCTCATAAAATTTGTTATTGTTACAAAACTAACTAATTTAACCTTTACTTTAGGCTCAAGGAGAGACCACAAAAGGTCTGGAGCCTGTCACGTTGAGAATGTTACAAGGCGCCTTTTGTCTGCTTGGCATTGGACATATTTTAGCAGGTATGTTACGTATTAAAGACTGTCTCGTATAGATTGATGAAATCCTTGACAGATTTTGGTGAAAATTTTAGTCTTTAGAAGTAAGTATATTCGTTTTGACTTCTCAAGATTTTGTAGTCTTCTTTGCACTTCTAAATTTTTGCATTATTTACTAGTCATTTCCAATACTTAGAAATTAGATTTTCCAGTTATTGTCGACCGTAATTTTGTTTTTTTAAGTAAAGTTCGATTCACTTGATGAATGTGGCTCTGGCGCCTATTATCACAAGCAACACCAAAAGGGAATGCAAAACCCTGTGGACCTTAATAGAATAAAGAAAATGGGATAATTGCTCCTCTAGTAGCTGAAGATCACGACTAATGTTAGAATAGCAACCTACTCGTTAAAGTGGTCAGGAGTCTGACATAATCCACCGGTCTGTCCCCAGTCCGGTGAATATCTATGATGATTCCTCTTGTAAAAAAAGGGGGCAAGGACACAAGTAACACCGGGGAAAATTCATGTGTTCTGTCGATCAGACTGCAGTAGTGAAAATTCAAACACATAGTTGCTATACTTTTTTTTACAAGAGGAATCCATCATGGATACCCACCGGCCTGGGGACAGAGTGGTGGAGTTATATCGGACTCCTACCCCGAGGTAGAGGAGTAGACCTACCAACTAAACCTCTTGGCGTCCTCCGCTATAGGCAGTATTATATTTTCTTTATTCGTATTCGTAGAAAAACATAATATTACTCTAATCTAACTCAGTATCTTAAAAAAATATTTTATCTTTTATACAGCCATTGTACTCGGAGTCGAAATACAAGTGAATCGTCGCGCAAAGAAAATATTAGAAAATGTCAACACTCTAACAACTAAGAAAGCACAGCGATTTCGTGCGTTACGTAAATATAAAAATATTGTAACTAAGAAATTAAGGATAACTGTGAGAAACGTATATGCATATATTGATAGAGCTTTGGGGCCTGGAAATTAACTTAAGCTTTATTATTAAACCTCTGTTGAGTTACTTATTGATCTTTTCATTTATTTATTTACTTATTTATTAAGGTACACCAACAGAAGACACAATAATACAGTTTTTACATTGGGTCATGGTCTGATGTGAATTCCAATGACAGATATACACAACGTTTAACATTAATCATCGACCCTTAAGATTACAGAAAATTCTTCCAAGTGACTACGAATCAAAGCATTATATAATAAAATTATTGTTTTTATTTGGAATCCCTTTGTATTGCGTTTTATGAACCCCATCAAACGAGCTGCTCATCAATTATAACAGCGATTGATCATAACTTACCCTTAGGTCTTACTTAGGCTATATTTTAGGTTTGTTTTATATATAGTAATAAAAATTTATAATTATTAACAATTCATTGCATGTTTTGAAACCCATATTACAGTTTATTTTACTTAGATTAGAATAAATTAAATTTTAATTAAGACAATCCCATTGTTCCACTTGTTAATGAAGTTGCCTTGGTGATCTGACGCATGGGTCCGGGTTTCGAATCCTGGCAGAGCCAACTTGCGCTGCCGCCTAACAATATTACAAATAGTTCATATTTTATATGAAATATTTATATTTTGTATAAAATATTAATAGCAAAACACAAGTTTCTTCATATATTCATAATGTCCGTTATCAAATACTCATTCAGGGGTCGCAGGAACAAACAAAAAGCCCTAATTTTGTTAGTTGATTCACTAGAGACCTCCATAAAATAAATGTACTATTAGAGCGGGTAACAGGACAATGTTATACTACACACGTCATCATAGATTCAACTCAAAGTATTTATAAGTAAGTATAATGGAGAAAATATATACTTATAGTTATGATAAATATATAATTATTGTAAACATATGATAACTTACTAGCGACTCGCTCCCCGTTTTAAAAGGATGCAATTTTTTTGCAAATTACACATCTTCCTAATTTTACGCAATTCCTAATTTAGTGAAAACCGTATCAAAATCCTTTGGGTGATTTAGTAAAAGTTAACAGAGAAACAGACAAAGGGGAAAGCTATAACTAGTTGAAGCCGGCCACGCTACGCTGTGGCTCAGTCAGCAACGGTAAACGTATGACAATTATGTTTTATTGGTGCCTGCGACTTCGCCCGCGTCCGATCGCTACCAAACTTCACAGGATTACCCGCTGGACTAATCTGAAGATTGTCTGAAAGTTTTATCAAAATCGGTTCAACGGTTTTGGAGTCTATAGGGAACATACACACACACATCGCCTTTGAAAGATATGTACTGGCGACCCGCCTGCGGCTTAGAACTTTAGTACCTACGGAAGTATTTTTTTAAAAATTAGGTATGCACTTTTTTTATTCACTTTTTCCATTAGTGAACCCTGTATCCGTTGGGTGGTTTAAAATAAGTTAGCGGAGAAACAGACAGACGCGAACAGCGACTTTATTTTATATAATATAGCTGGTGCACACAACTTCGTCTGCGTTGTACGATGAAAGGTACCCTATGTTCTTTCCGGTGTCCCAGACAACGTGTATGCAACATTTCATTTTGATCGGTTCAGTAGTTTTTGCGTGAAAGAGTTACAAACATACATACATCCAAACATACTTTCGCATTTATAATATTAGTACGAATGTATATGTTAATCCTACTAATATTATAAGTGGGAAATTAAAAAATACAAAAAAATATTCGTGGAAATGTCTGTCTGTCAAACTCCCATCCGGACTGTGTGTTCGTAGATAGAAGAGGCGAATCGTCCTCATCGAATTAACAACACTGAGGAGGCACTAATGAAGTTAATCTGGCAACCGAGCACGATTGCACGGTGACGCGAAACGAGACGTGTCTATTTATTTAACAAAATGTGTTTACATGCTGTTATCTTATTTGTTTTGTCTCCAGTTTCATGGCAAACAGGTCAACGGTTTGGAGTAACGTAAAGAATTCTAGATTTACTCGGCTGCCGATGCGTGAAAAGGTAATAGACATCCTCCAGAGACATGTTTAGGGCATGAAATATGTTCTGATGTCTGGTGTACAAAACAGAACTGGTGCTTTAAAAACACCACTTTCTACTTGCTTGGTTAACGTATGTAATTGTATATATTAATATTTTGAAAAAAAACATAGCATGATCAAACAAAACATAGCTTTTGCCCGCAGCTTCGTCCGCATATCTTTATAAATTTTAGTCTCGTTTTATTCTGATGTATATAAACTAAATGACTGTAAAATTTCATCTAAATCCGTTCAGTAGTTTTAACGTTAAATATTACAAAGATAAATTATATTCAATCCGCAGATAAACTATAGTTGACTGTAGATATGATGTAGTTACTGTAAAGTTTTATCAAAATTTGCTCAGTAGCTTTGCGAAAACGAGTAATAAGCATCTATAATAACTACAGACTTTGTGTTATTAATGTTATTAATAAATTAATTTTATTACTTATATTAATAATAAAAAAAAATGCTTTAATAAAAAAAATTAAGTAGTCGGCTCCTTTATTACATAATTTCTTTGTGCTGAAAAAACTCCATAAATGTTCCTTTTTACGTTGACTACTCTCAGCTCCGTTTTTAAAAACTCTCAAAGGGACTCGTTAACTACGTCATATTGTTAACCACGTCATACGTATGAACATTGCATTTGCATCCGTCCTTTATTTAAAAGTAAATCCGCAAGCGAATAGACTACATAGCTGCGTTATTATTTTATTTGGGTATACCACAAGCAAATAAAGGATATTTTCCATTTAATTCCAATTTTTTGTCCAATTTTTTCCTAGCCATTGAATAAAATAGTCTGTATGAAAATATTGAATTAAAATTTTATTATGAATTTTAGTATGTAATGAATACTACAAATTCCCACCACCGCGGCCGGCGCGAGTGAAAATTTCTCCGTGAGCTCTAAGCCCCCTATTAGGCCCGGCGCCCACTATCGGCTTCGGCACGGCTGAGGATTTTAAGTGACAAATAGTAATATACATAAACGTCATGGCAATAAAGTCGAAATTTCCAATATATATGGTCGTAGTAACATAAATACCGCTTCGGTACACTTAAGGCTGCCGCGTCGGCAGCCTTGAGGATGCTTGGGGATGCTTCGGTATCCTTCGGCACGCCGAGGCAACACTCGGGGATAGCTTGCCCTGCGAACGTGCGGGGCAAACTATCCCCTTACAACAGACTGTTTTGAACAGACGCGATCTACAAATACGATGTCGAGACGCTTCGGCATGCTTAAGGACGGTGCGGCATGCATACGGACGCCTCGACATCTCTATGGACGCTGCAGCATGCCAAAGAATAGATTCAGACAGTGTGCGCTTGCATGTAGGGATGCCGAAGGATCCTTTTCCTTGCCGAGACCGATAATGGGCGCCGACCCTGTGACCTCTTTACTATTGACTTTGAAGTCCGTAACTATAATAAGTTAAACTCACAAAGTTAATTATAATAACTTAATTAGAGCTCGGAGGGACGTCATGTCATATTGTTCTGCTCGAAAATACCTGACACAAAGTTTTAACAAAAGATAGTTGGCTAATTAATAGAGTATGATTTCAAGTAATTTAATACTTCGGTAAATACTTTGTTTGTAAAAGAAAAGGTATGGCCTCACTGTAAGAAGAAATTTACCTTAATTAATTAAGAGGAAATTGTACAATGTCAATCTATACCACACTAGCTGTATCAGCTCAGACATCTCATCAGTATTTATATAAAGTAATATATCTATAAAAGACAATTTGGATTTTTTATTTTCAAAAAAAATAATGTTTAACTATTTATTTAGCACTAGCTGAAATCTAAAAAAATATATGAGTAATATAACGCTCGACATCTTTATTGCCGTGACGACGGTGGCGCCGCTAAATTTTTTTATATAATATTTTTAGATGATTCCAGGAACTTCTTCTTTCTGGATGAAAAATCGGGATGAAAACTCAGAAGTTAAAAAAGTTTAACAGACAAACAGACAGACAGAGTTCCTTTCACATTTATAAAATATGTATGACTGCATTGGAATTGTTGATTTCTAATGGAATGCATAGAAATCCGATTAGTATATGCTATTTCAGGTTTAAAATTTGATACCTGAAACAAACAAAAGCCTTTTGCATGCAGAAAAAGTTATGTGTATGTTTACTGCTTACTTATTGTTTATTTTACTATAATTTTGAATTATTTAATTAAAACGCTTTAAATGGCACCATCCGTACAGAATCATCAGAAATATATTATCATTAATTAATGTAATTGAACTAGCAATTGAACTAGTGGGAATAAACCATATTATAGGGTTGAAAGAAACCAGAATTAATTTTTGAGTTTATTCATTATCTCTTTATAATATTAGTATAGATTTTAAAAATTGTTTAATCTAAGTTTTGAAGATAATTTATACGGAATTCGTAAGGTGTATTACACCTCATATAAGTGTATATACACGTCAATGGGCTCGTCAAACAATGTATCGTAAAATAAAGTTTTGATAGAGAACTGACAATTTTTTCACTCTACCATCGGACTCGTTTTTATTTTGCATTTGCGGACAAATCGAAAAAGAATCAGTATTTTTTATTATGCAATTATAAGATTAATTGAATTTGCATGAGTAAAACACAAACAGAGATACATCAAAAGTCGCGTTAACATCATTATGTTCATGTAGGTTTGTATGATGTAACTTGCGGCCAGCATTGTATACACCAAGAATAATACAGAGGCGTCATTCCTTTGAGAGTAAATTATTAAAGTGCTGATAAAAAATTATAAAATATAAAATTTTGATGCAAATTCAAAGACCCTTATGTCCTAATACATATTACATCCACGAAAACAGATGGAAATACAAGGAAAGAGCTTAAATGTTCATACTGAGCAGCTTTTATTGTAAGCTTATATTTGATATTTATTTATTTATCTATAGGTATCAACTTTTAGAGTATTTTGATATAATTAAATCAATCTACAAACTATAAGAAAACTGTTTCTATTGAGAAAAAACCGTACGGTACAACAGTAGGTCTATTCCTAAAATGTTCCAGAAGAAATGTCCTCCAAAAATATTGTTCCTAAAATGTCCCATGCTTAAGTCTCTACCATTGTCTTTACCGGTGAGAAACCTCCATAGTTATTCTTTTGAATAAATCTGCAATATAAAAGTTATTATAAATTTAGAATAAAATAAAAATAAATATAAAACGAATACCAACCTAGTTGTACCTTATTGTAGTACCGCCATACCACCACCTTTAAAATAATTTCTAATTTTATGTTGCACTGCTGAGCCCAAGCCACTAGCCGACCTTAAGTCATAGTTCACTAGTTTCTAGTCACACACTAGAGGTAGTAAATTGTCCATTGTGAAAAATAGCCACAATATAACAATATCTCAAACACTACTAACAATCGAACTCACAATCGTGGATATTTTATCTCCACTCAGATTCTCTTTCAAAGTGTCGCGTCTATGAAACTTGTTAATCTATGGCCGTCCAATTAATCATAGCTCAGAGAGCAACGTCGCAGGTACTCAGATAAATTATACCGACTTTGTGTAGTTTCGGCTGTCTGCGACTAATTAATTATGAAGCTGTGACATTAATATCACTTCCAATTCGTATAAAGGTGGCTTTATTAATAATAGCATTTAATAAATCACTGAAACTTAAATAAATTGCGTGGACAGTATTTATTCGTTTCAGTCAATTTACTTACTTATATCAATAAATGTAAATAAGTATTAAGGATAGGGAAATGGGCTCTGGCGTCCCTTACTCACTAACCGAAACACAAAAGCACACGTGCTGTATACACAGTAGTATTTTGTAAAGGGGTGGTTACTGCCACCAAACGGGCTGCCCAAATGACTGCGAAATGCATTGTCACTACTTTCCAGGTCCAGACCAGAGCCAACTTTGAAAAGTTCATTTCCAAAATTGACCCTGCCGGAAATCGAACTTGGGAACAGAGCTTGCACCCTGATCACTTATCCATCGGGACTTACTTAACTTAAGAAGCCTGTAACGAAGAACAACGAGTTCATGTTGATTTCTTAAGTTTAAATTTTTAATTTGAAGTCAAAACTTTTCTTAAATGTGTCACTATACTTATAAAGCTTTCATAAAATAATGTGAAAATACAGATGGTAAATTGACTTTAAACAGGCAAACGAAACATTCTAATTCCATTCAGTGGCCAAAGGTTTACCAATTTTTTGACCACGTTTTTAGACAAAGGCGGATTGTAATTGGAATGCTGTGGACAGTGTACACGTCTGCGAAGGAATGTTTAATCTGTGTGTCCTACATGATCCTGCTCTTTGTTCACACTGTAAATAATTTTGCAGTATCCATACTAATACTTTAAAATAATACTTTTTAATGCCTATTGTCAATATTTTTACTTTAGTCTTATAAATACTTAAATAAATATGGGTCAGGTCAGGTCAAGAATTTTCAACAGGTCAACACGGCGATCTTCTGTAAAGAGGTGGCTACTGCCACCAGGCCGGTCTGACCAAATGACTGCGAAACGCAGTGTGCCCTGCCACTACTTATCAAATCCACTCCAGAGCCAAATTTAAAAAGTTCATTTCCAAAGTTGACCTTGCCGGGAAACGAACCTGAGACCCTTGAGACAGAGTTTATTTACTATGATTGACAGCGCACTTGCAACACAAATGGCGTTGCTTGTGTAGTAGGCGAGATTGCCACCTAAGCATCAAATGAACCGTCAGCCTGTCTGTCTAACATAAAAAATCAATAAAAACAACTAATACTTAGAAAAATCGTGCGCTTACGTTAGTTTGTAATTAATTTTACGCACCTACTGTAACGTCGTTACTGTTCTATCCTTTGTTTTACACTCAGAAGGAGTTGAATAGAGTCAAAAATATACAATTATCTACTACAAAACAGTACTTCGAACTTGTTTCTTTATCGCTACAAAACGGACATTGTTCCTCGTTAATTAAACTTGCTTTGTTGTTATTAATTTATAAGTACCTAATTGTAATGTTTACAAGTAGGTACAATACAGATTTAATTAACAAAAAGCAATTTAATAATAAAATATTATTAAAAAAAAAAAAAACAAAATTCTCCAACAATTTAATAATTAAATAGGGTTATGCTTTTAAACATTAACAGCGACGATTAACAGTAATGTTAATGGCTAGGGAGCTGGGTGCTAAAATTTCTATATAATTTGTTCGTGTGGCAGACATTATTGATATCGATGATTGTACTATAAAAAACCGCGTCTGCCACCACGACAGCCCTCCGTTTTCAATTGACAGCACTTTGAAAATGTAAAAAAAACCGGTATGCTAAATCATTTGTTCGTGTCTACCTCTTGGACTGGAGGTCTGAATCATCCTCAAAACATTTTTAAAGCGCTGTAACTCAAAAACGAAAAGACATAAGACTTTGATTTACTGGATCAAATCGATTTGTATTGACATAAACTTTCATCCCTATCAATATGAAAGACGAACAAATCATATACCAAAATGGCACCCCGCTCCCTAGCCATAACCTTCGCAGACGTCTTTGATTTGTTTGTTGAATTAAAAACGTCCACCGCACAAACAATCCATTTGTTTATACAAACCTATATATTTCAAACTCCGTATGCGCTTTTATACTTTTTATACTTCCAGGTAAAAAAGTATAAAAAGTTCCAATATATTATTATAAAGGATAAGTATAAGTAAGTTCCAGGATATAAAGGATATGTCAATCCAGGTAATAATCTATCTGTGTGCCAAATTTCATCCAAATCCGTTGAGAAGTTTTGCGTGAAGGAGTAACTAACAAACATCATCCTCACAAACTCGCATTTATAATAATTATCAAATGAATAGGATTAATATATTTTATTTTTTTTCAAATAAGCTATTGTATATAAGTTTATTTTTAGATTAAAAAATTAAAGTGCCCCGCTATTTTACAATAATGTTAAGTAGTAAATTTAATTTTTAATTAGTAATATTTAATTATAATAATACTTTATAATGAAGTAAATTTAAAAAAAAATGAATATTATTATCGGCTACGTATAATTTATAAATAAGCAAGTGCTTTTAATTCTCTTGTACAAATTCTTGTTCAGAATTTATAAAAAAAAAACTACTTCCTGTATCCCTTTAATACGTCATCGCCATTCCAATTTTGTCCTTACATTTTTGCAACAATGACTAACTTGACAGAAAGTTCGATTTTGTCCCAAAAGATTAATTGTTCCAAACGCTTTGCATTGTTCAAGTTGTTGTGGACGCTTTTGAGACTTTTTTTAAAAATTTGCAAACCATTGTTTTGCCGCGAATTAAAAAAAAGGTTTAAAAGTTTGAAAACAATGAACGCTGTATGCCGATCCTCCGAAAGCTCTGCTCGATCCAATCTTGGTGCTTATACAAAAGGCTTTAGGGATGTTTTTCAATTTATGCACACTTATTGGGGTTGTAAGATAATTTTGTACTCCTGTAAAGAGGTCACGATTATTTTTTGCCCTTTGTGGATGGATCGTTTTGAACTTTCATTAGTGAAAACTCGCTTTATAATTTTTCTCACTACACTGCTTATTCTATGTATTTTATTTTTGTTTCATAAAATTGTTTAATTAAAATTCCGATACTCGAACAAATTTAATTTATGAAAATTTTATTGTCTTTTATTTTCTCTGTTGGTATAAAACTATTCCCTACAAAGCAATGCTCAGATTTATCCTGAGTTTCTTTCGGGGTCTCCTCAGGATCATTAACATCTTCGTTATGCAATTTTTTTATTATTTAGGGTTTCTAACCCTAATAGTTTAATATATTATATTATTATAGTACCTATATATTTTACTAAAGTAGTTTAGCAACTTCAAAAAACTAGTCTGGTTATCCTATTTTTTGAAATTTCATTTGATTCGAATTGATTATATAAATTTGCGTAATTAATTAGTGTAATTTAAAGTGATTGTTAGAAAAGTATTGTCTAGGTAACATCATGTTATATAACGTACTTTATGTACATACTATTTACATAATATATTCTAATAACATGTTGGCAGTATTAGTTAGTACATAAATGTACAGAAACAATCTAACTCAATACGTTCCCCGAAGAAATTTCCATACGCGAAACGCTCTGTGAATTTTTTTGGCCAACATGTAAGTTACCCAATTTGTTATGTTAAAGCCGTTGGATCCCGTCATCAGAACCCTCGTCCGGTGGACAGATTGAGCTTACGGAAGATGCGATGGATCAAAGTAGAACCGTACAACCACTACACATTCAACCACCAACAACATTTTTATATTTCAACTTCAGAGCAAAAAGTGTTACCACATAAGTTGTCTATGTTGTTAAAATTTTTGACTTTTACTTCTGTTTATAAGAAAACTTTCTTATATTTCCATATTATAAATTTAATTACTTCGTTTTACATAGAGCTATGTATAACTTCATTCATCAAAATTACTTTATAACCATCTCAATACAATTTCTAAAACACACACTAAATATCTTCAAATCAACTATGACATTCATTCTGAAAAAACCCCTTCACTTGTTTTTTAAAATCACATTCCAAATTATATTTCTTAAATTTATTCTCACCAGTATAAAATACAAGCCTCTAACAGTCTAAACCGTTAGTCTAATAAGTCCTCTAGTCATCTTCAACTAACCAATTGCCAATCTCAGTAAAAAAGTTACTAAGTCAAATAATGGGTAAATAATATTTTTAAAACGTAAGAATAACCAGATAATGTCTTTGAACGGTATGTAATAAAACTACATATAAATAGATTAAATTAAACATAGGAAAACCAAAACTAAACTGAGGAAAACTAATATTTAAAATAGATCAAATTATACCTAGGAAAATTAGATTTCTTTCTTAGTAAAATTGCAACGAAAAACTATAATTGACAACGTTACATTGTATTGAAATATTTTATCCAAATTAGTAGTGATGTAGGTTTCTAATGTTCAAAATAAATAAACAAAACATTATAAAATACCTTATTCACTCACAGAAACACATCACACATGCTGTTATATCACAGTGATCTGTAAGTTGGCTAATTAGTGCCGCCAGACGCCAGACCCAATTGATGACTGCAAAACGCATTGTGCCTCGCCAATACTAAATAATGCAAAGTTATTACTAACTTAGTAACAGTTACTAACTTTTTTTTTTATTGATAATAGATTCGCTCTTGTGCAGCAAAGCAGGCAAAAAAAGATTTAAAAAAACTCCTATGAACACACGTCATTTCTTGACGAAGCTGGAGATATTTAATTAAGAGTTATCCTTTAGGATTACAATCTAGTCGTAAGGCTAATGAACAATTTTAATTAAACCTAGATTATTAATTGATTAATAAGCAAGAATATGGCCATCAACTCAATTCTTATTGTCTTTTATCAAAGGGAAAAATATTTTAACTTAATTGAATTCTACTAACGCCATGAACGCTTTTTCATCATAAAACCAATTAAAATTACCTGTAAATACAGAGGTCGTCATGACAAATAAAGTAATAATTTTTTTTTCGAATTGGGCACGGTCCAAACATGTCATTTCTAATAACGGTACGCTGCATTACATCGGCAATTGAAAGAAAAGAGGGCTGCGAAGATGTCGATACGAATTAATCAATTTGACACATGACGGTTCGTGGGAAATGAGGAAATACCTCACTTTTTCCGATATCCGAATTTCTCCATTTATCTCACGGCACGTGGGCTTTCTTCGCACTTTATACATTATACTTTTTTTTAATAATACTGTTTTAAACAATTTGTGACCGCATATTTATGTAGTTTATTTTCTATGTCCTATATCTGTCTATATGACGAAGCATCTGAGAATGACACCGTTCTAGTCTCCTTAACTATGTTAATTTTAATTTTAGAAAGAAAAGTTATATATACATTTTTATATGTAAAACTAAATTCTCAACAATATTTGTCTGAAACTTTTTTTTGTAACTCTTGTAGGATTTTTTTCCACCTCTTCTACAGGTTGGAATCGAATATTTCTTTTACCAATAGACATTATATATATTCTAGGAACTTTTATCAACAATTCCCATAAGAAACTCAAATTTTAATTTGTTAATAAGTTTTCCTATCTCAGATATATTAATACGTATAAATTTTATTGAAACAATTCAGACATATTAATGACAAATTATATGTCCACATTTATAATAAACATTTTTAAAAACATATTTATGAAACGATTCTTTAGATATATATTTATGCACTTGACTCTACATGTAAATTGTTTGTAATTAAATTTTCTTAAACTCCCTAAATTAAACTCCCTAAAGTCTTATTGTGTGTACTGATTTATGGCTAAAATTATATTAGTATGTACTCAAATTGCAACGAAGTGTAATCATAGAACTGCACTCAGTCAATAAATTAAACCCGAAGAGCAGACAGCGTTCACTAAGATATTTTAAGTGCATTTTAAGTGCATGCAAATCGCCCGAGCCAGGGATATTCTTTGTGCATTGACTGCAAATCATTAGGTATTCATGCCGCTTATGAACCCGCTATTATAACAGACTTGATGTTTTCGCCATTAACTTAAAACCGTCAGACTTAAAACCGTCACGTGCACATGTAGAGTAGGGTTAGTCTAACTAGTTCTACTATTTATTCTATGAAAGAACTAATTGGAAATTATCGTCTGCGGATATTTGAAGGGCGGCCATAATCTATATTTAAAAATATATTTCCATAAAATGTCTGGAACGTTTACTGTTACTGTTAACAATAAACGTTCTAGACATGATAAATTCTCAATACTGAAATGAGTTCAGTAAAGTTAAATGAGCTGTGACAGCTCAATGCACACAATATAATGCCTTTAGACGTACAATTGATAGATAAAAATTCGAACATAACACATAAATATTCACTCATAAAATGTGACATTTAATCATAAATATAAGCTATTATTATGAGCAAGATGAAGTGTAACTTCTAGATCGAAAATTAATTAAAAAAAGATTTACAGCAAAAAAAGCCTTGAATACATCCATATTTAACCGACTTTTTCCATTTTAGATGGGACTTTATTCCATAGTTCAAAGAATAAAGTTTCTAAACATCAGGACCTTGCGCAAAGGTTATCCAAGTATTGAAAATGAACTACATAGGTATATATATAGCACAGTTCAGTGGGGAAAACTTTATACCATCTAAAATGAGGTCTAATAGCTCTAATAAGCTGATCTGAAAATTATCTGCTACTGCAAACTTTTAACCCTTCTCAATACAGCCAGTTTTAGAAGCTACTATTTGCTACATACTGTAGCTAATCGTATACTTTGGCGATATGTGATGGAGGTTTGTATCCAGCAGTGAACATCTGTTGCCTTGCTTTCCAACTCCTAAATTTGAGATGTAGAATCTCTAAGTGACCTGAAATATTTTATAGTTTTCTCAGTTATTTTATGTATGCTTTTCGATCTAGCTCTTAGAATTGACCATCTAAGCAGGCTGATATTTAAAGTGGTGGAGACGGTTGCAGGAAAATAGTTGTTTACATAACAATAACACAATTCAAAAACAAGTTTTTGTATATGAGAAATTTTCTTTAGAATTCTAATGAAAGTTGTAAATACGCCGATCGAAAAAGCGATTAATTATTAGCATGCCAAATCGGAAAGTCAGCTAGACAAGGCGCGGCGTCTATTGGGGGCATAGCTACGGAATCCAACTGATTAATGGATCGGAATCCCCTCACCGCAACACCGAAATAATCCCGCACTTTCGACGGGAATTTGTCACATGAAACGACACCTCAGGGAGAAACCGGGTGCGGAGTTTACGTAATTTTTGTTGGGTTTTTTTTTCGTCAAGCACTTCAACGAAACTCTTTTTTATGACGATCGTGCTTTCGTTTGATTAAAATAAAAGAAAAAAATTCTAAAATAAAAGAGAAGCTGTTTATAATATAAGAGAAAACCAAAATAAAAAGGCGAAACCTTTTTATTTTAGTTTTAAAACTGATTCTTCTGAATGCAATGCCGTATTTTAGTTTAAGTAGGTCATATAAAAAATATATAATACCTAGTTCGAGCTACCGTTATCCTAGATTTACTAAAAAATACCGAAAAGAGAAAGAAACATTTTGAATTAACTAATGTAATTTTACCAATAATATTATATTAATGACTACAATAATAACTGTTAATACAATAAAACCGTAAAATCGTAAGAAACCCTGAATATCATTCCTCGCCGAAAATGCCAAAACCAACCGACATACTAACAACAGGTATATGCGGCAAAAAGATTTCTAATAAAACGAATGTGAAAAACGGAGAAAAATTTGGTAACATTTAAAATTACAGAAACACAGGTAAGAAAGGAGCGCTTAATCAAAAATAACGCGCCAACAAAATTCAATAAAAGCGTCTCATAAAACATGTTGTAATGAAAAATATTAAATTCCAGAGACAAAAAATTCTCGTATATATATATTGGACCCTTTTACTTGAAAACGTTGTAAGTGGCATTTTTTTTCTTAGTCCAATATGCTCGGCATTGATTACTATACAAGACCGAATCAGGTCTGAAGGAGATCGGTGATAGTATAGTCAGTAAAGTTCGATTTTTGAACTGCGTCTTGTTTTGAAAATTGTTTTTTAATTTGCACAAAACCTGCACAAAATAAGTAAATCCAATCCACCACCATGGATTGGCATAACTTGTTATCAAAGGTTGCTGCTGGTTTTATCAAACTTTCCTATATCACCTTAAACCAGGTTATCGATATTTCTAGTTCACACCAAATCGATACCTTCACTAAACTGTACTACTTCAAATGTAAATATATGTAAGTACCTATTTAAATTTGAATTCGCTGAATTTTTCTATTTCTTTAGAACAAAAAGGTCTTCAAGGTTTATAAAGGAAAATCTTACAGCGCCAGCCAGGCATTTTAGTTGCTTTTGTCCTTAGGTTACGTAGCCACCTTTCGTTAACTATTATCATCGTTATGATAAAAAAAAATCTAAATCTGCTGTTAAATCCTTGAGCCTTGAGCATTGTTAAATCCTTGAAAATTTCTCTATATCACCATACTTTATCAATTTTAACTGGATCTAAAGAATGAAGAAAAAGAGGAAATATAAATTATAAAGTAACATTTTTGTCACTTACAATGTTACTATGTTTAACACACGCTATGTTTTATTTTCAGTTAGGGAATATAAATTATTTAATTTGTACCAAAATATAGGGAGTTGTAGCTCTCAAAACGTAGAATGAATCAGATAACATATAATTAAGGGCCTCTTTCACCAACTACAAGTAAAGTGTTGACTAGTTACTTTTAGAAATAATTTTATGTTTTATTAAATTATGCACTCGGTTTAGTGCATCCTTCGATAGGCGATTTTTTTTATTATTTTCTTTTTAATGTTTAGGACTTTTACCGTACAAACAAAGGTATATCATCTCCATCATTCCCGGTTACCGGTGACTTTAAATGGCGGTTAGCCTACTTGACACATGGTGAAAGAGGCCCTAAGATTTATAGGTAAGTACTTACTACAATATACGTAGATGTTTAAGTTATTTCATTCTTGTGACATCGTAGTACATATTATAATAACAAATGGAACAGTATGTGCATTTTAGAAACAATAGTTCATGTGAAAGCAGCCTTTAGATGAGTAAATCTTTATTACCAAATGTGTAAAACTATATAAAACTAAAACTAATAACCTATATAAAACCTTATATGAAAGCTTCTGAAGTTACATACAAAAAATTACTAAAGAATTAGCAAGTAAGAGCGAAATAAAATATGCTTCGTTTCTGCTGCAAGCGATTTTCGGTTTTCTATACAATATCTATATTTAATGTTATTGCAATGCAACTTTTTGTGAAGCAATACCACAGCACCATTATGAACATATGTAAATCGAAAGTTTAAACACAAACATCATGGCACTCAATATGGATTACTATAATTAATTTATTCCTAAACACTTCCTAACACAACACTAAAAAATGCATGAGTATTGTTATATTCAATATAAGTAAATCCAGACTGTAAATAAACAAATTAAAATCATTTTCTCAAAGTAATATCGTTTAATAAACAAAAATGGAAATTTTATGCTCAATTTGACTTTCACATTTTTCACTTTGAACAGCTTTTTTCAAATTAATATGAGGAGAAAGGGAGAAAGCAGTTTGCAAATATTCGTTTCAAGAAAATATTAAGCGAGAGGTTAATTTGAATATTGAATTTCAATATTAGTCTTAGTGAGGGTACTTAGTCTAATCCGTCTTTGATTATACAAATTAGCAAATTCAAATTCGAGGAAGGTCAACGAACAAATAGATCTAGACTTCTCACGATTTGCCTGCGTGATTGATGTTGATATTGATACCGACACAATTTTATTGTAGTGGCAGGGCGCACTGCGTATTCCTCCGAAATGGCCGGCGTACCTCCACTTTCGGGTACGCCGAGGTTCCGACAGTGAGCGCAGACCTCCCCGCGCTGAAACTCCCCCTGGTCACAAATATCGACAACCCCCCCCTAGGAGTCGGCGTGAGTAAATAAGGGATGCCAGTCCCTTATCCTACTTATTCATCATCAAAACTCACAGTAGCAAAGAGTCATATGAGAGGAAATTTTAAAATGCATACATCGCACATACATAGCTATTACATTAAATCCACACACACACACACATATTATGTACACAAAACAAAACGTCCAGAGCGCAGGTTATTGTATATTTTACTGATTCTTATTGTACATTTTTTTGTGTTCCAACGCGGCGACATCTGGCGGGCGGTCGGCGGCATTTTAAACAATTACGCTGCCCCGACGTGGATATAAATTCCGCAATATACGACTAAATAAAAATATATTGAAAAGGTAATCGGTTGATTTACGATCGGACGCTCGCCTGAATTCGCGCAAATCTAAAAAATCGCGTAGTTCAGAGTTGAAAAACGTTTGTTTATGCGTTCAATGGCATTGTTAGTAAGTACTTTAAAACAAATTCTATTGGTTTTTACTATTCTTAGCTGTCTCATTAGACATTTGAGTAAAATTTATTTGACTCTAGTTCAGTAAAATTAACAGTTATTACGTCACTACATTTAATCTCTTTCAGTAAAAGTTACGTCAGTTTGAAAGTCAAGACATCATAGTTTAATTTCTCGTCTTACGACCTAATTCATCTTTTCCTCTGCTATTATTATTTATATACACACATATACATAGAAACTCCAATTCCACAAGATCTTTAAGCTATTTACTTCTCAAAAGAACTTGAACTTGGTAAAATTCTTTAAAAAACTTTCAGAGTTACTAGTGAAGTATCTCCTAACAATACGCGCCTTTTATACATGTTCCATTATTATTATAATTATGTAATACTTACAATATTAATTATTAATTCGCCCGACCCGGGCGAGATAAATGCGGGCGATTTGTGAATTAACTCCTTTAGAAGTGCTTATGAACTGCAAATTGAAGAACTGATTTCTATAATTTGAAATGAGAATGTATTCTTTTTGTAGATATAATATTTATAATTGTAATAGTATTTTTAATGTATTTATACTCTACCTAACTAAAAGTCTGTGTAGATAAATTTTCTTTACAAATAACCTTTTTTTTTTAATTGCGGATGACATTACTTTTGCAATTTGCAAGGCAAGCATATACAAAGCGAATTTGAGAATGATTAGTCTGAATAGAAGATATAGTACGGTCACTCTGTGTTTTCAGACAAACAAATTAATAAAGTTTTGAAACTTATATGGGTTATACCTTTGGGTCTGCTAATCAAAACCCACAACTTCCCCCCCCCCCTTTTCCAATTGCCGCTTCACCCCCCACATCGTGAAATTTGTCCCCGTTAACGGTTTTTTAGGTATTTTGCGAAAACTTTAATAGATACAAAAAAAGTGTCACAGGCAAAAATTATCCTCATTAAATTATAAACAAAATATGTTCTATGCACCATTTTGATTAGCCTGACGGTTTTCAAATTATAGCTAGTTTTCAAACTAACTTTTAAAAGTTTTAAAATTAGCTATAGCTTGAAAATAGTTAACGGGGACAAATTTCACGATGTGAGGGGATGAAGCGGCAAGTGGAAAGGGGGAGAGAGTTGTGGGTTTTTTCAGCAGACCCAAAGGTATAACCCACACAAGTTTCAAAACTTTATTAATTTGTTTGCTTTCCCCATACATTGCTTACACAGAATGACTGTATTAATAGTAGTTAATTTTAATAGAATTTCAAAAGGGTTATTTTGAGAAAATATATAAGAATATTATTTAAAATTGTGTAAATACTCGTATATCACTTATTTAATACCACATATAATACCTTAACATGTCACATCCAGAACCATCCTTCCACAAATTGTACACATGTATTTCGCATTCACCCTTATTTCGCATTTGGTCGGAAATTGCCTCAGAATCGTTGAAATGTATAAATCGTCCCGTTTCTTATTGACACTGTAATTGTTTGTGTGTTGGCGTAAAATCAAAGGGTTAATTTGTCACGAAATCAATGATGAAACAGACTTTATTGCTTAATGCATAGAGTCTAAAATTATCAAAATTAAAATTACCTACTTACAGGTTTTTTCATGATTCATGTCACCCAGGCAATCTCATGGTCCACATCAATGTAGGTAGGTATGGTATGTTTATAAATATAAGCAAATAGCGCTGATAATACGCGTCCAGCTTATGTATCCACACTGTCCCGTATATGACAAAAAGACAAAAAGACTAGACTTTCAGACTTATCATCACAATATGGCTATATGACTTTCAAGCCGATGAAAGTAAAATCGACATCCGGCGAGGCACAAGCGTGCTGTCGACCTTAAATAAGGAAATGGCTCTATTTAAAAATGTAATTCCGAAATTTATTTACTGAACAAAATTTTCTTTAAGAATTTCCAACGTCGACAGACCTTTGTGAAATATCTTTCTAAATAATATTTATTAATAAAATAATAAAATACTTTATTTAGTCTCTTGGTTTATTTATAAAATTAGTGTGGGATACTCGAAAATAATCAATCAGTTCAATTTATTAACAATGTTATTTAGTAGCAATATATTTTTTTGATCAGACTGCACAAATGACTATGAAACGCTGTGTGCTCTGCCGCTACTTTTCAGGTGCGCCTATCTCAAACCTCAAGTCTTTTGTAGTCTGCAATACAGAACCATTAATAAATTTCTGGTGCGGTTTTGGTTTAAAATGCACACTACTTTCTAAGACTTGAAATAACATGAGTTTTGGTGTGCGGTGTTGACTGTGCTGATGAGTTTTGGTGCAGTAGAGATTATCCAATTTTAGAGCCTATCCTCAACTTATCTTATATATTAATCCTCTTTCATTCCTGCCCAATGACAGTGCTATAGCAATGCCCCGGAGAATAATTAACTATAAAGTAAACAAACGGCGTACAATCTAACATATGTGTGTAAAATGAAGCCTAATAACAAACTTTGTCCTATCAGAAACCGCAGCTCACCTGTATTAAATAGGAGGGTGTCCTGGTGTTGCTATTAGTGACCATTAATGACGCAATGATATCCACCAAAACCTGCAGGTTTAGAAATTTTACTTGCAGTGTGTAGTTTGTCAATCCGTCTTGGCTTTTTATGGTAAGTTTTTTAGATTTTTTTTTATTATTTTTTTTTTATTTATATTAGGGAAACATACAATATCTCTCTACACATTATACATATACATACAAGAAAAACATAAATCAGCAAAGTTTTCACTAAATTAGTAAAACATATTATAAATTACAAGTCACTACAGAATATTGGAGCTGGGAGAAAACATACAAAAAGGTAAGAAGTATACAAAAAAAAAGAAAGAGAAAACAAATAAATAAACTAATTAACAAATAACATATAACGTACAAAATAAATAAATAAACTGGCCGTTACAAAAGGGAGACTACACAACTATATTTTTGAGAGCTTGATTAAGGCTTCGTTTATAGGCTCCTTCCAATAGGACAACTGAAAATATCCAGATGTAGCAAGTGTTCATTATAAAAAAAAAATATTATTATTATTATTATTATTATAACGATTCTTCTTCACTTTTAGAATGTATTAACTTCAATGTACCAAAACTCAGAACAAGATCAAGTGATACATTTCATATTCCCTACTGTAGAACTAATCATTGTAAAAATTCCTTCTTTCATCGTTCTAAGTATCGTTACAATAAGATTCTAAATGATATTGGCATATTTTCCAACAATTTGAATTCTTATAAAAAGAAAATTGGCGAATTACTTTTAAAAAATTAATGTTTATCACTTATAGAATATTCTCTTCTTTTTCTTTTTTGATCTATATTTGACATATTCACATCAGTGTTGCCATATCTCAAAACTTAAGTAGCAACCTAGGTATGGCAACCTTGAGTGGAAGCACTTATAATTAAGTGTTTTAAGAAATTTACGCTGCGCTAATTCAATCTGTTGGCAATACTTATCATAGAAGGGATACCAAACTATCGAGGCGTATTCAAGTTGTGATCGAACCAAAGTCTTATACAGATACAAGTAAGTTTCTGGACATTTAAATGTTCAAAAACAAACTTGAAAACAGAACGATCGTAATTTCAACAAAAATATAACACTCGTAGTTCCCTCCAGACGATATTGATAATAAACATTTCTACTACATCACTCAAACTTTTACGTTTGGGGTTTGGAGAGAGAAAAAAAAGTATTTTTCTTACATTTATTATTGAAGTTTTCGAGTCCCAAACGTGAAACGTGAAACGTTGGTTAGGGTCGAATTTCCCGTTTTATTCCTTTGAGGATGTTTCAACGAGCATCAATCTAATACCACATTTGACAGATAAGTTCTTGTATCATATTTCTTTTGAGCGCTTTTGGGATTCTGAAGATCGTCGTTTCTGTGTAGCAAATAAACTGATATAGATTTCTAGGTACCAATTATTTTATATTTTCCTCAAGAGTAGTTAAAAAATTCTTATTTGCATGGATTTAATATCGTCTTGAAAACAGCAACGTCCCAAAAAAGTCCCATTAAATTGAATTCTGATAAACAAAATTTTATTGAGCATTAAAGTGACACTTTGTGAGATGAGCCTAACAAAATCGTAATGTCGCAGGCTTATATCGAAATGAGGTTATTGATTAAAAATCCAGGTGTATTGCAAAAACATTATTAGTTCTTACAAATTAAAACAAAACAGAATCAAAAACAGTACTCAGCATTATATTTAATTATATCAATCGATTAATAATTTAACTATTTATAACTTTTTATGATTTTTTTAGTCCAGTGATATTTCTAAATATAAAAGAAAAATTAACTTTCTTTCCGTCTATAGATATGCAACAATGACTAAATAACAATCCGTTGGAATCGTTAGTATATATAGCACAATCAGTACATAGTACTATATTCAATTTCAAATGGGAGTGGTTACTGTCACCAGACATGTTTATAACTGAGGAACACAATCTACTCTGCCACTAAAGTGTTGCTTAGAACTTTATTTTTATGCAATACTGAAGTTGCATTCTTATAATATTAAAATTGATACCATCATTTTTTTGCTATTTTATTCGGATTGTTTAATTCGTCTTATATAAATATTACAATTTCACAATCAAACTGCGACATAATACACAGAACACTGACTTTATTCGTGCTAGTATCTTGCGTATTGAAGAAGCAGTAGACATGAAATCAAATGAAATGAACAATAAAATTATTGTGATATTGTGCATGAAATTTGGGCACTCCGATGATTTGGCCTCATATTTATAATATGTGTCAAGTGAGCGGAAACTCTGTGCGATATTTATCCCACTTTTTAATTTTTATATGAAGTTACTGACACAAATTATAGAATAGATTATATACAGAAGACAAAATAACCTTTAAAAATTGCCAATTGTCCTTGAACGTGCTTTCCAGTCAGTTCTATATTCTCAGAAAAATATTATGTGAAACACAGACCGGATTATTTTTTGAATTACTAAAAGATACTAGATGGTTCATAGACATAGAATTATTATGTGCATTGCGAACCTAAGTCTGCAAATATGAAAAATTTAATTTTGCCACCAAGCGAATGCGAGTGACATCTGCCGGCGTCGTAAACTTTCTCTCGGATCCACTGACCGCCATTTTCAATTCACATTCATGAATTCACCTTTTTTATTTCTAGGTTTGTGTGTAATTTTACTTTGTTTATGAATGAATCTTCTTTACAAGAATCATACACCTTCAAACTACATTCGACTATTTTTTTTTTTTTTCTATTAAAAAGAATAACACAAATCACTGGCTAAATTATTTTTCTAGACTTGCATGTTGACTGTATGGTCTAAGATCCAGAGAGGTCGGACTTCGCCCATCTGTTTACCAGACGAAACGTATATTTTATTACCTGCATAGGATACTTTCCTGGAATCTATCCTGGAAAAATGTTAAAATTCAGCCACAGCCAGTTTTTCTCATTTAGCCGTAGGTTTAGTACATTGAATGTTGCTTAGAGCATTCATTGGTGCAGGGTGTGCCTCCTGTAATTGCGCCAAGTGTTACTTAACTTAATCAAAGACGATATTGTTTAATACATGCCTCGTTGAAGGCCTGTTGCCAATAAATAATGTAAGTCGCTGTCAGCCGCTGTCTGTTTTTCTGCAAAACACCCAATGGAATTTGATATTCACTAATGGAAAGAGCGATATATCGAATTGCATCATTGCATCCGTGCGAAGACGGGGGCGGGTCAGTGTTATTTTTTTAAGATTTTACTCTCTACTTTCATTTTTTACTCTAAGTTTTTACTACGTCTCGCTAAATATATTTTGGATTCAACGTGTATTTGTCAAATGTACCACCAATTCATAATCCCAAAACCCCAACTCATGTCAAAGTTTGCAACAAATTTAAAATAGGTAAGTACGCCTTAAATATTCAACTAAACAAATGTAAACATTAGCCATAATCATTATTTACCTGTTTTCATTTGCACTATCCTCCGATTTTAATTCGAATTACCTAGAAAACTATTTAGTAGTGAGATGGAGCCAAATTCCTTGGAAAACAACTCTAGACAGTTTGCGAAATAGTTCAAGAGCTGGAACCTTTTTTATCAAAGTAAACATAAATATTACTGTAATAAATATTACTTTAAATACCACATTAAAAAATAGTTCTTTTGCGGGTTTAGACGAACAGGGTTAACAGACAAGCAGACTCTTCTTTTTTCGCTTTCTTAACTGCTAGAAGTTATCACCTTCTCGATATGATTCGACAGAATAATCGGAGAGTTGTGCTGTAGCTTCGGTTCGTCTCACCGAAGTCGTAACAGTTCGTCTACCTATTGTTACTACTCGTCCCACAAAGTTCCAGAGTGAATATTTATAGAAACTTACAAATTTGTAAATTTAAAATATTTACTTTTCAGTTCTTCTATCATTAGAAATACTTTATTTGAAATTACCTCCGTTATTATCATAAGTAAAGTTGCCTCTGTCAACTTACTTTGAATTGGATGTCTCGCTCAAGACATCGAATTCAGAGGGTTAAGGGGATCAAAATGGACAAATTCATCGTTTTTTTTTTTTTTTCATTCGGTCCTAATTTCGTAACCATTTTTAATTTATATTTTCTTACAGTTAAGTTCAAAATAAGTTAAAATTACTGTCATGTGGATAATATTTTACGATATTCAGATCAGAGTAAGCAGTGATAAGGATCCGTCTGGCTTTAGTTTTATATGGGATGCATTAGGCATCAGCGTTATCTTAAATATACTTTTAAGAGGTAGCCCAACAGTAGATATTAATGGAGTTAGAAGGCAAAATTGAACAGTACATTCATTTGAAGAAATATCACAACTAGTAAGTAAAAACCAAGTAAAAGAATTACTTAAAATAAAGCTTTAGCTCCGGTAGATATAGATGTTAATGGAGTTAGAAGGGAAAATTGAACAGTACATACATTTCAAGAAATATCACAACTAGTAAGTAAAAACCAAGTAAAAGAATTACTTAAAATAAAGCTTTAGCTCCGGTAGATATAGATGTTAATGGAGTTAGAAGGGAAAATTGAACAGTACATACATTTCAAGAAATATCACAATTAGTAAGTAAAAACCAAGTAAAAGAATTACTTAAAATAAAGCTTTAGCTCCGGTAGATATAGATGTTAATGGAGTTAGAAGGGAAAATTGAACAGTACATACATTTCAAGAAATATCACAACTAGTAAGTAAAAACCAAGTAAAAGAATTACTTAAAATAAAGCTTTAGCTCCGGTCCTACCCGCCCAGGTGGCGGCATATCAGTTGAAGATGGTGGCAGTTTTAATTAGGGGCCGCTATCGGCATTCCTTCACCCGGATTGGTTCCAATCGCGCCCGGAATCTGTTCTATTAGCCGGACGGGTAACTCCGCGGATTCTTGAGTGAGGCCGCCTTGTTGTTACAGCTTGCAACTCTCGGGTTAAACGGAGTAATTTCTCGCCAATATGTTTTAAGAGATAGTGTTAAGGCTATATAATATAGTTCCTTTTTTTTTTATTTTGCAAAGTTAATTTAGTGAAAACTTTAAGATAAAAGTGTTCCAATTTTTTTCCATGTAAAGGACGTCAGACAGGCTGAAGGTCACTTGATGGTAGGTGGCTATCGTCACTTATAATACAAGCAACGCCACAGGTGCTGTCCGACTGACAGATCATCATACAGGGCACACTGCGTTTCGCAGTCATTTGAACAGCCCCATTACAGAAGACCTCTTGCCCTACTTTGGTCGGCAGGGCACTTGCCACAACTGTGGCTTTGCTTGTGTTATAGGCGACGGTAGCCATCAACCATCAATTGGACCGTTTGGCTCTGAAGAATGAAAGAAAAAAGGGCTCTGGCTAAAGCTGTACCGAAAGCAATACACGTGCTCTCATTTTGCTACAGCTTGGTTTCGAAATTCAATAACAGAAAATAATACTGATTTAATAAGTGAAGAAAGAATACTAAGTATAACATAATTCGTAGAGAATAATAACACCTTTATTGTACAGAATGACAGTAATTTAAGAACAAACTGAATAAACTTTAAAATTGACTTAAGTAGATGGTAAAACAAATAAGGGGGAGCGTGCGCCACCAACTTGCTGGAACTAGTTCGGAACTAAGATTGTTCCAATCTCGCGCGAGACCGATACACAGTCTAAATAAAACACAGCAGTATTTGATCTTGATTAAAGGTAAGGAATTGTGATACAAAAAAGAGGCTGCGATGGCTGGATTAGAAAAACTATTTCTATCTGAATCTATACTATAAAACCAGCCAGCATGATGAAAAAGACGAAGATTTTATAATTATGATTAAAGAAAGAAAGAAAGACTCAGGTACAAACGTAAAATGTTAACACATAAACATTTGCCCCTAGCGGGATTCGAACCCGCGACCGTTTGGTTAACAGCTAGCGTTACTAGCCACTAGACCAAACGTGTCGCCACGTTGAACTTCATTGAACTTTAAAATTCGCTGCTATGTTAACAGCAAACTAGATACGACTTGTTTAGTTAATAATTATTAATTAAGGCACTCGTGTTATTAATTTGATTATTTAAATTTAAATTCATTACTAACTATTATAATAACCCTTAATTGTCTGAATGAAATCTTAATAAAATTCTGATATGAATTACTTAAATCTTGACTGTACTGTGACGAAATAAGAGCAGCTACAACAATGTTGAAAATCTCGAATGTACCAGTATTCTGTTGAGTATACTCAAGAACTCGCATAAAATCTTAGAAAAACAAATGAGCACCACAGAACTCTGTTTCCGAGGCACCTGCATTGAATTTCCACTTTTGAGTATTTTTGAGTATCCATACAAATGTTGAATCTGTTATCACTATTCAAATTATTATAAAATTTAATTTGTGAATTGAATTAAACTATGATAACAAGTTGGACAGCCCAGTTCTGTGAGATACATTACAAACTTGAGCTTTTATATTTTATTTGAATCATTTTTTGTATTAAAAAAAAAAATATCCCATAAATGACACCACATTTTATAAAGATACGAAATTTTTGTGCTGCTTAAGTCAGGAATGTTGGGAGTGTTATTATTACTATTTTACTATATTTTTGCCCATTTAGCAAAAATACTAACCTAAATGTTAAAATAGAAAAGAAAAAGAAATATAATCCCTTACAAAAACTTTATTATTTATCTCAGTAATAGGTAGTAATGTTGAGATCGCATCGCGACAATGAACTGTGAACCTATAAGTTATAGAGTTAATTAAGTACCAACAGTTAAGTTGAAACTTGGTCCATTAGCGAGAGCATTAGGATAAGGGTGACTTAAATAACTTAGCGATGTAAAACATTTAGTTGGAAATCAATGGTTTCATTGTACGTAAAATGTTCACATTAAGAGAGCTTGTTTTAGGAAAACTAAGGACGGTAATACGAACGCCCTAAAAATATGTCCTAATAAATTTATTCTGTTGTAAACCAGTAAATAGCTTAATTTAATAGTGATTCCAGTAATTATAAATATACTCGAAGACTTTGTCTCTAAGTCAGTTTATATTCATGACTTTTTTGTATTATAGCAATTGAAAATTCTGGCTTTATTTAGGCTTGCATCTCATATCTTCTAAGAATGCAGGTTTTCTCCGCATATTTTCTATCACTGTTATAAAGCATAATTATTATATTATTTTAGCATAATCATCATAGCATAATCATACTTTCAATCTACATTTGATATTGATATTTAATGTGAAATTGATCATTATGTGCTCACTATCAGAGATTGTAGTGGTTGTGATGTATCAGTGATCTATTGATTGTATTGATGATGGCCATATTCTCAGACATGATCGATATCTGCTTCAGCTAGTGATGATGGTTAAAATCGCTGGAAAGGGAAAAGGTGGACGAAAAAAGAAGAAATATTCGGAGATTGGATAGCTAACGCAGTTAACTGTTCTGAAGAACAAAAGACAGAGAAGACTATTTCAGGCTATCGCCAACCTTCAAACACAAGTAATAGTATAACATCAAAAGTGCGCTACTGATCATGATAAGATAAAGGGTAAGGAATAAGGAGGTCATAGGGCTTAGGAGTCCTTATATAGGTACCTTTTTCACTTACTGAAATATACGTGCTGTTATTTTACGACTGTCTTCTGTAAGGGTGTGCTTAGCTGACGCACAGTGTGGCTATCACTACTAATATTAATTTCAAAGCAACATCGTATTGTAGCAAACAACGTTATTTAAATAAAAATTAATTTGTAATACAAAATCACAGATTTTCCATACGAAACAATTTCTGGTAACGCGTGCGGTTCCAGCGTTGCGGTCATGTTACATTTGTTTTGTATAAATTCCATTTATTTTGAATTACTCACTAATTCCGAACGAGATGAGTCCAACAAAGAATAATTAACAGGCCTTTGAAATTGTTAGGTGGTATTTACATTATATCGACAATCACTATTTAATATAACATTTGGAATTCAAATGCATTTATTACTGGAATAATCGAAAATAAATTAAACAGCGCGATTGACTCGTTAGCCTTTCTATCTTATCTGCATTTGGAATACAATCATATTTACTGAACGAATAAATTTATGTAATATTATAGTAAGTAATACATAAAACTATATGTTAAATTTGATCACAATAAATGACATTTCATTTATATTAAAGACATTATATTACATTATATTAAAATCGTCTTATAATAAACTAGCTCGTGCCCGCGTGAAAATTATAATAATTAATTGAAAAAAACCTTCCTCGAGAACCACTCTATCCATTGGTGAAAACAGCATGAAAATCGGTGCAGTAGTTTTTGAGTTTATTGTGAACAGACAGACAGACGCGGCGGAAGACTTTGTTTTATAATATATAAGGACTAGCCGGTTCCCATCGTCCGCTTCAAAAATTAAAAAATATAATACTTGACAAAATATTTGTTCAATATAACGCTTGACATCTTTATTGCTGATATAGCTTTTCCAGGTGTTAGATTTTTATTTTTAGATTATGCCTCGGAAACAGTACTTTATTTTGGATAAAAGGTTCCCTATGTCCTCTTCTGTTTCTCTGATAACGTATATATATATATTTATGTACGTTATCAGAGAGATATATATATATATAAGCAGATTACAAGTGTCCAATGTCTTCTTTACATAAAGGTCGGCAGGCAGGCAGATACTCTACTTGATGGTAGCTAACTGCTGAATAAAAATTACGAATTAAAAATATTAATCAATAATCACCTTCATTTAACAGAAAGAGCCTAACAAATTATGAATTTTGCAATTCACGCAAAGGCAACTGCTTCAATTTTCTCTCTTGAAACAGACATGTCAAGATTTGAAATGACATGTTTGTGTTTGTGATGGATTAGTTCTTCATCGACATAAAGGAAATATTTGCCACATATCACATATTAATATACATGCAAGTTGGCACGTGCATGTATTTTTCTAGGATAAGGCTTTTATACTGTTAAATTTCAAACAGATGAAGCCGCGGTACACAGCTATTTCAATATAATTGATATTGATTTATCAACGTCATGTTTTGTATACTTTTATGTACGAGAAGATATCTCGGAGCTTCCGAACGCTGCCCATCCGAGCTGAATTCGACGATTGACCTTCTTTTCGAAGTTGGCTCTACCTAATTGGACTGTTTGTCCCAATTATACATTTTTGAATAATGTATCAAATACGAGTACACATTTTTAAATTGTATTTGGAAGTGAAAACTTCTTCAGGCGCGTTGGGCATTTTTTGAGGTGGAAAAAAACCATTGAACTCGCGACGTTGTCATGTAATGTAATGTCAACCGAAACCTCTGTATATTTTCAGATATTGCGCTTAAATTTAATTTAAATAAATTTAAAAAGAGAACAATTTTTGAGATGGGAAAAAACCATTGAACTCGCGACACTGTCATGTAATGTAATGTAATGTTTTTTGTGAAGCTTAGTTTTCACTTCTGACGTACAGTCCAACGACTGACATGTTTTTTTTATGGAGCGAGAAATTGATGCGAACGAAGCCACGTGAAATTCTTAGTAGAATATATTTTTGATGTGTTAAAAAAACAACAAACGGATCAAGTAACTACGACCGTAAATTACGATATTAACTGCACATTGCGTTTCGCAGTCAGCTCGTCTGGCGGCAGTATCCACCTTCTTACAGAAGACCACCGTGAAATAACACTGTCTGTATGTGCTGTTGTGTTTCGGTGAGTGAGTAAAGGATGCCAGAGCCCAAAACCTCATCCCTTCTTTATCCCTTATCCTTAACTCTTCAATGGTCGGCAGCGCACTTACAGCAACATATGGCGTTGCTTGTGTTATAGGCTACGGTAGCCACCTACCATCAAGTGGACCTTCAGTATGTCCGTAGGCCTTAACATAAAAAATGAAAATTGAACTTAACCTAAAGTTTCTCATGTCGCTCTTACACACCAATCAAATTAAGACATATTATTATTTACCTAATGTCCGACCTAACAGCATTTCGTTGTACATAATTATTTTATGCTATAAAACTTTTAAACAATTCATATCGATAGCTTTTGATTAGGGATCCATTGACCAATCAAATTAGTAAGCCACAACTAAAACTAAAGTTACAATCAACTACCCACCTGCCAAAGAAGCGAGCACCTATTGGAATTCGAAATTGGAAACTATCTACGAAGTCGAATACAATGTATAATATAATATCACAACGTCATCTACGTATACCTTAGTACCCTCCGATAACTATTTCAATAACGAAGTCGATTCAAAACTATGTGCATTGTATAACTGATTTGAATAGACTTGTTTCTATCTAAAGTTATTATACTTACTTAATTAACAGTTAAGTTATACTCTTTTTATTGAATTGAAGTGAAAGTTAACAAAACGTAATTAATCATATTTGTTAAAAAACATCGTTATTATTATTCGATATAGTGATCGTAATAGTAGCAGTCCTTCATATCAAGCAATAGTAATTAGATATCTAGCTGACCTGTCAAAACCTGTACCGACTCAGAATCAATAACTATTGTGTTGGCTTATTTGATTAATTAAATTGGAAATCATAATATCTACTCGTATACTAATACTAAGGTATACAAAGAAATTCGTGTTACCATTTACAACTCCGGGACGGTTGAACCGATTTTTATGATATTTGGATTATGAATTTGTCTCCGCCCCTAATAGCAGAATAACTATTAAAACATAGGAAACATTCACAAAAAAAAATATGAAGAATATTCAGTTTTTCATAAATTTTCTCTCAAGATATCTCAAGAACGGATCAGATTTCGATGATGACTCGAGAAAAGTGAGAAAATCACAAAAAATAATTAAATCCGTATACATTCAATGAAGTTTAATGCAGCTAATAAATTAAATCAACTAAGGCGGTATGAAGTTCGCCGGGTCACCAAGTTAAATATAAAATTCAGAAAATCCACCAACAAAATAAGAAATGAGTAAGAGAATCAATTTCCTAGAATATCAACAAGTATTTGCTGTGCAGATTAAAATGATATCTAAACAATCCCAGGCGGCTACAAAACAATGCGACTAAATCAAAATGAAGGACAATCAATTTGAAATTCATCACGAAGTGTGATGGGCCCAACAAATCTATTAGGAACGGAGGCTGGAGTGTATACGTAAATCAATTAAGTAACGACAAGGCGGACCGTGTTGAGGGCACAAGCCCATTTTGGTGACATCTATCCTATTTTAGCAACAGCAATCCTTGGGGTGAATCTTCTCAGTTTAATTCAGATATCACTTGTGGAATTGAAGACGAATGCGGTTCGGCTACGAAATTGGCGGGTTAAATTTATGTATTATAACATGTTAATTTTTGTTAATGTGGCACATTTTATTGGATTAATTTACAAAATTTTAATTTCAAAAAATTCTATTTTCTTAGAAAAAGAATTAGTAGATAAATTACTGCCCAAAAAAGACATTTTCTTGTCACAGTAATAAAAAAAATCAGCGACAACTAAGTTCTGTTACTAAAGTTATAATCGGCTACTTTTATTTCTTTTTTCATATTTTAAATATTTTAAAATTGAAGTTTATAATTGCAATTTATAAGAAGTTCTAGTGCTAATTTTAATTTGTTAGTTTGGCGAAGGTTTTGATAACTAAAAAAATACCTATGTAATGTAACATATGTGCTTGTTGATACGATTAAAAAATAATTACAATAAGAAAGTAAACCAAAACTCACCTTTCCAAGGTCATATTGTCCACCTTTATCCCATTCAAGGTATGCAGTGCATTTTCATCTCCTATGACGTTCCTTGAGTTATAAGCGGCTGTAGTTCATCTAGCATGAACTGGACCACCAGCTTGCCTACAAAATTTCACATAAAAATATATTGTAAAGTATTTAATTTATATTTTCAAAATGAAGTCCGCTTAAATTCCGCTTCCGCTTGAATCCACAGTGTTAGCCGCATACTATGGTGGCGTCAGATTCGCGGCTGCCTCCTATATTTACATAAAACCAATTACAGCTCGGGTCACCGTCTCAGGTCGCGACTACCACATTCCGCATTAATTTTATACTAAATGTAAATAAAGTTGAAATTCCAATGACATCCTGTCGGTTAATAGGCGAAAATATGATTTATCCTCTTCTGCATGAGATTATACCTACACAAATTTTGTTCTATATAACTTAGATTTGAATTCTTGTTATTTATATAGGTGTATAGCTCTTGGCTTCTCTACGTGGACTCCTCAGTCGTCGTCATGACTCATGACTTCGTCAGTCGTCGAATCCAAAATTCCTCAGTGTCTCAAAACAAAACTTTTCGACCAATTTGTGATGCCAGTGATGACATATGGCGCTGAAACGTGGTCAACGTGGTAAGAAAACTCAACGTCGCTCAACGAGCTATGGAGAGAGCTATGCTCGGGGTTACACTTCGAGATTGATAATAAATCTATATTAGGTATACCTAAACTTCAGCAATATACTGTTAAAAAAGAAGTTGATTCGGTTCAGAACAGTGTATTTATTGCATTGGCCGTCTAAACATTCGATAGGCCATTCCATTTAACAAGTAGCCCGTGAAATTACAATTTAAAATAACCACCACAAAACGCTGTTTTGGTCTCGAATAAAAACCAGTGAAATCAATTAGAAAACAAGTCACACCTCGCGCACATAAAAAAAGCCAAACAAAACCCCCAAACAGAAAAGGGGGATAGATTTTATCGTGCGCATTTTTACAGAGACGCAAGCCACGAGGCGCCTTTGTGAGTAGAAAAATTAACACGTACCTTTTACTAACGAAGATTTAGTTAATTACAACTGTAAATTAAGTAATGAAAGAGCAGTCGAGACGTGATGCGATTCTAAATTTTCCACTATATAAGCCGCTCAGCGTAATTGGATCCAGTGACTTCTCAACAATTCCACTTAGATGGAAACTTTTTAATTCGAAGTGATGATATAAAAAAAAAACATTAAATAAATAAATTAAATCCACATAAGAAACGTTATAAATTTATATACTGCTAAAATAATATTTTATGTTATTATATCTGGCCTTTATATATATTTTTTTTAATTCTTCGCGGGTTTTTTTAAATCATGTTATTAATATTGGTGAACACAATTGGTTTTGACAATAAGAGCTTCACTTTCACTTTCACCAACTACAAGTAAAGTGTTGAGTAGTTACTTTTCAAGAAACGCTAATTGGCGAGTAAATGTTACGAATATCTTGTGTCAATTTCACTTTTTGTAACGTTGTAATTGATTGATCTAATTTCTATCAATGTTTGTATACCAATAATTTTATAACTATTTATTTACTACTACACATTATAAAACAGTTTTTAGAATATTAAATATATTTTTAATCCAATACCCTAACTATGCATTTTATATTTATTTATCTCTTGAAATAAATTATTTATGTTATTTCACCATTATTAATTTAATGATGTATTTGACTTCAATATTTGATTGAAACGTTGGATGGAATTATCAGCTGGGAATTTTGGATGGAAAAAAGAAGTTTGAGATCATTACGTTTTTCGGGGAATTTTCCTCTTCATAAGAACGTTCCTTAGACTTCAACGAATACCATAAATAAGTTACCTCTCAAGCTACCTACCTACTTATCTTTTATGTATTTCCTTATGTAAATTTCTTTTTCTCTTTTTCTCGCTTACAGACTTTCCTGAACCGCATTTTTATAGGGGTACAACATTTTTATACGGGAGAAGCTGCAGACAAATGTCAGTCGATAAAAGAAGAAGTAAGAATATATAATGTTTATGTTATGTTAATCGTTATTTAAAAAAAAAAATATTCGCACACAGCACAAAAATTCAATACAGAACTTCAATTAGTTATGCACAATTGCAACGGTTAATTAATTTGGCAACATATTGGTCAATTATAAATATTATACTAATGAATGCTGTTGATTTAATAACAGATGTATGTTAAAAATTCACAAATATCACAATTGTTACGAATGTTTGTTGGGTTTTACGAATTTGAAAAAAAAATCGTCAAGACTTATCATAGGCTTGTGTTATGAAATACTCGTAACAGGAATTTTTCCTCTTTTGTATACCTCCACTTTCTATTCATTATTCGTAAATTATTATTATTATTTGTTATTTATTATTATTTCTTTTCGTAAATTTATGTCCATAACGTCAACTCAAATTATTACAAAAAAAAAACTTCTATAGACGTATCAAGTTAATTGTGAAATTATTAATTTTAGAAGTAGCAAGGCACACTGTGTTGCGCAGTCTAAATCAGAAGCTTGAAGCTTGAAAGTCTGGCGACAGACGCCACCCCCTCACAAAGCTAGTGTAAATCGGCGACGGTAGCCGTCAACCACCAAATCTTATATACATTTTTGGTAATCGTCCGAAATTTTAAGTTTTCCCTTAAGTACTTTCTTCTTTTAAATAAAATTAAATTATATACTCCTCACATAGTCAAAACTAATGGATATAGGCAGTAGCACAACGTCTCTTAAACATATTTAGTAGGTTCAG
Organism: Synanthedon myopaeformis; assembly: GCA_944738685.1. NCBI lineage: Eukaryota > Metazoa > Arthropoda > Insecta > Lepidoptera > Sesiidae > Synanthedon > Synanthedon myopaeformis. Next base: position 10,135,254 of record OX122919.1, read on the forward strand.
TCAAGAGACGTAATATTCTCGCGTCAGTGAGCGCCACTCAAGCGCACTGACTTATCAACAACGCGCTCCGCGCCTTCCCGTTCGTTTATTTACATACATTGTATGAAATATGTGCTCACTTGGAACAATATTTGTACCGTTCTTATATTTTCATTCGTTAGTGACATGTAAAAACAATATGTATGCACCTTATCATGGGGGCAAGATTGAGGGGAGAACAGGAGTGGGCGGAAGACTTCAAGTCTTGGTTGAGAAACATCCGTCAATGGACCGGAATCAGTTGAAGAGCTGAACTGTTCCGAGTGGCGCGTGATAGTGAAGCCTTTTCGATAGTGAACACCAAACGTAAGGGAAACCTGGTAAGGCATATATAGAGAAGAAGACTTAGAGTAAATTTCAGATTATACAAAATAAAATAAATTTCATATAGGCTTCCTCAAATATATGCGGCATAGGTATGTATTTTTTTTTTTATTACTGCATACTAACACACCAATTAACCTCTTTGGGGGCCGTACAATTAATTAGTATAATATCAATAATAAGCAATAATAATTTTTTTATTGCTTATTATTTTTTGGTCAATATCAGCCCTGTTGGGAATCGAACTGGGGAAAGTCTGAGTGAAATCAAGCACCTTAATCACTTGTCATTGGTCAATCATGTCAATTATTACTAAATGACAGTAGAATGAAACTTAAATAATGAAAAATATCAAAATGTTAACCCTATCTAAACAGTTATTCTTTAGTCAGGAATCTCTCAGACTATTAGTAAGTGTGTGCAATCTCGTGTATAAAATAACCAAAAAAAAAAACTATATTACTGGAGGTGCGTAAAATTTCGCGGCTCCTTTATCACTAGCACCGTCTAATTGAAGCTAACCAATTTTCCAGTTAACTGAACGGTGAGACGGAATGATTGACCGATTTAATCAGACCGAGAGAGTGAATGAGCGGATTGGTCGAAGCGCAGGAAAAAATTGATTGGCTTGAGTCAATTCATTTGCGGTGGGTTTTTGTTGACACCTTCGGCAGGTTTTTTCAGGATCAGACGAACCCGTAATTAATAACAGACATCGAGGTCTCCGATGAGATATCCACTTATCTATACGAGTTCAACTATACTTACTGTTATTTAACAGCTAAATCTCGTTCATAAAAAACTATACATGACATACCTACGTTTATGCAGGTAAGTAGTTGATTATGATGTAGTTGCACTAGTAGGTACTAGTTATTACTTATATTGAACTACTTAAGTAAATAAATATCACTTTTTTATCTTTAAAAAAACTTTGTGTAAAAATTTAAGTAAATATTTAAATAAAAAAGTAAGTAAATATAAGTAAAGTAATAATTTAAGCGATTTCAACCAATAATTTATTAAATATTGTTTGCTGTTATTTTGAATATTTTGTCCGTCTGGCGGCAGTAACCAAGACCATCCCTTTACAGAAGACCACTAAGGCTCGAGTTCACCAACAGACGGTTATTTTTAAACAGCCGATTAAAATTTAAACAGCCGTTTAATAATATTTGGTTGATCACCATCGCTAAACTGCGGGTTAAACGCCCTAAACATCAGATTAATCATTAAGTTAATCAGATGTTTAGGGCATTTAACCCGCATTTTAGCGATTTTGAACAAAAAAATATTATTAAACAGCTGTTTAAATTTTAAACAGCTGTTTAAAAATAACCGTTTGTTGGTGAAATCGAGCCTAAGTGAGTAAGGGATGCTAGAGCCCATTTTCCCATCCCAATCCCTTATTCTCAAACCCCACCGTCAGCCTGTAGATCTTAACAAAAAAAAACGTAAAAGGGGCTACATTCACACAAATCACCAAAGTGAAGTTCATATTTTGTTCCAAATACAATAGAATAGAAACATTTAAATTGTTTTAATAACAAAATATTTGAATATAGACAAAAAATATTCAAAATAATATCGTCTGTTCGGTTCTGTTAACAAAAATTGTTAATTAATAATTACTTTAGAAACTAGCTGTGAAAGTTATGAATTATATTTTTGGGATTTATGTGAATTTAGCCTTTTTATACACAATGCTCTGGACTAAGTATAGGAAAACGTTCGATTTGAAAAATGCTACCTTTTGTCACTTTAAACTCAGCAGACGAACTGTTACATTAGAGACCTTTCAATTATAGTTTGTAATTACACTGGCCTAGGTATAGGTACAAGTACGGTGATGCGAACGCGAGGAGGGAGACAGCGCAAATTAAAGGCACTATGTTCAACTGCATCGGAGCTAAAACTATTAACTTTAGTAAAAACAGATACCTAAGTATACATGTAATCTGTAATGTAAACGCTTAGTTTTTTTTTTTTTATTTTAGTTGGAGTTTTAAAAAGTAAACATAGGTACTTACTTTTATTTTTATTTAATTGTACTTTCTGAAAGAAAGTCTGTCCTTTTGAAAGTAAAGGGAAATAACCCATAGGTATTTTACCATAATGCCAGGATAAGAAGTATCCTAAACTATCCATACAAACTTTTGCATTTATAATATGCATTATCTACTAGCTGTGTCCGCGACTTCGTACGCGCTGTAGTTTGACTTTTGAAAATCCTACAGGAACCTAACTTTTTTTCAGGATAACATATATCCTTTATGTTAATCCTAATAAGCTATCTGTGTGCCAGATTTCATCCAAATCCGTTAAGTAACTTTTACGTGTATTTCACGTAACAAACATCCACACATACATACATTCATCCATCCTCACAAACTTTATAATATTAATAGGATATAAATCTTGTAGAAACACGTTACAATAGGAGGTAATAAAATAAACAATTTAGAAATCCATATTAATTTAATATACTTATAAATTCTTTCTTTACATAATAATATTTATATACATGACACAAGAACACAGAAAAAGATCTTCCGGTAAGAAATTCTTTAGCTTTTAATATTAAGACCAAGCATTATAAAATGCAAATAACACATTATTAACAGTCTAAAACGCCTTACAAAATCCTTATAAATTATGTATACCTACAAAACTTATCGTGAACAATTTTTATTATAATAAAAAATATTAATTTTAACTACAATTCATTCATTGAATCGAAAATGTATCAACCAGTACGTTAATATAAATTATGAATATAAAAATACCCAAAAACATATGAAAATTTGAAATGAGTAAGGATAATATAGTGATTATGGACAATAAAAAAAACTTCAAAAAATGCCAAAGTATAGTTCGTTTTTCTATACTTGTACTTGTATTTTGAAACCGACGTCGATATCGACGTGTCTTTTTGAAATAGCAGTTTATATTTTTATTTCACAATCACAAATTCAAATTGGTGTTAATTCTTGATAAAGCTCCTAAAAATTATGTGCGACAGCTCATTGGATGCTAAATTATGTCAAGAAAAATGTATTAAAACGTTTTACGAGCACATAAAAATTTGCAAAAGTTCATTAATTTAAAATTATTCAATTAACTTAAAACGTTACTTGGTTCTATTTGAATACGCTGTTAGTGTTTTGGAGTAAATATTATAGAAAATAAAATAAATAACGATCAATTAGAATCAGTACAAAGGAAGTTTCTGCGAGCTGTCAACTATAGGGTGTCATCATTCGCGATTGTCATACAAAAATTTATTAAATAAGTTTAAGCTTCCCAAACATCGAAGTATTACAACTATGGAGTTTGCGTGACAAATGCCAAAGCGGCACAATAAAAGTACGCCTAAAACGGAATCATGGCGGAGTCTTGCCTTCTCGCGTCAATGGTAAAAGGTAGTAACGACCAAGTTCTACTATTCATTTTAAACTCCAATGTGTCGACGTAAAGTCACATTTTCTTCAAATGACACACGTTTGTAAAAAATGTAAAAAATGTTGGGGATGTAAAAAAAATATCTAGTGTTGAATCCGCTCGACTGTACTTTTCTGGCAAATTAAGAATCTGTCGAATTAAGATTCTGACGAATTAAGAATCTGTCGAATTACGATTCTGACGAATTAGGAATCTGTCCAAAAAAGAATCTGTCGAATAGGGAAACGACCGTTGGTTCATGCTCTACGCATATGTCACTTTTAAATGTTTCCATAAAGTTGGTAGTGTTTTGTATGGCGTGCGAAATCCATAGTTGTAGTAAATTGATGCTTCCAAACCTTAAAATATAGAAGGTTTCTCATTGATCAAATGGTCTTGTGTGGTTTGTGTCATGACAAATTATATTGTATTACCTTAAAAATCAGAGTAAACGAGAGCTGTATTATCCTCACCAGTTATTCTGATCAAAACAAAAAGTATAAAACGCACATTTTTGTGATCGTGCCCCTTTTTGAACGGACTTAACTTCACTAATATTTAGACTATTCTATACAAGAGGGATGCCTTGGCTTCATTTATTTATTTTATTGTAATTGGTGATTTTTTTTTTTATATTTATTGGTTGATAAATTCTCGGAATATTTTACTTTATAATTTTTTTAATTTTTTTCTCTATAATATAATTTGTGAATAACTGTGCTGGTTGTACAATTACCATAATTTATAATTGTGTTCTTAGTTACTTGTTTAATGTATGTAATATCACTGTACAATATTGTTGGTTTTAATGAATGAAATAAAATAAAATAAATCTATATGTGCGGTTATACATCTAGTCTTGGCGATTCATAAATATTTATTTATTTATGAATGGTTAGACATTAATGTCGTTTGTGTTATTCATTATTAAAAGGTTACAATCTTATCATTATTAAATTATGGCTCAAAAGTAAGCACATATATAAGCTTTTTTGTCAATTTGATTTGAGGGTTATAAGATTAGTAGCAAACTAAAAATTAATGAAGCGATTGTAGCCGTATACGTAGCCATTAAAACCGTTTCATTAAAAAAAAAAGACATTAAGATCAGTTATTGGTTGGTATGTATATTAGTATGTATACCATACCATGTGGTCATTTTAACCATTCGGCATTATTTTTAAATTAATTGAAAAAAAAAACGAATATATTTTTTTATAATTTCTTATAACAAATACAAGCATGCAATATCGGTAGGTATGTATACTATACCTTATCCCATTATCACTCGTTTCGATGCACACGTGATCTATAAACTACAAAATCATTATCATTACAATATATTATTTATTAATTAGTAAATTATTACAAATCATAGCTAAAATATACTTTCAATAACTAGGAATACAATATAATATTAAATGCTATAAACAATATACAAAAGTACGCGACTAATAAAATAAAAAAAAAAATCTTAAAATAGAATACTTACCACTAATCGAGATTAGTTTTAAAATAACTATGCCGAGTGGTACCAAGAGTAAAAAAAAAATTTACCAAACGCTTAGAATACACAAAAGAGAATACGCGATCAATTACTCTGTGGACATGCCGTGCGTTTTCTATGTCATAATACGAAGTTAAATTATGTTTTGTTTGCTCTGTATTCTATGGTCCCTGGTTTGTTCTGCATTCGGTTAGTCCTAGATTAATTCTGTATTCGGTGGTCCCTGGTTAGTTCTGTATTTGGTGGTCCCTGGTTTTCTGTATTCTGTGGTCCCTGGTTAAATCTGAATTCTGTGGTCCCTGGTTTTGTACTGTATTCGGTGGCCCCTGTTTAATTCTGTATTCGGTAGTCGCTGGTTAATTCTGTATTTGGTGGTCCCTGGTTAATTCTGTATTTGGTGGTCCCTGTTTAATTCTGTATTCGGTAGTCGCTGGTTAATTCTGTATTCGGTGGTCCCTGGTTAATTCTGAATTCTGTGGTCCCTGGTTTGTACTGTATTCGGTGGCCCCTATTTAATTCTGTATTCGGTAGTCGCTAGTTAATTCTGTATTTGGTGGTCCCTGGTTAATTCTGTATTCTGTGTTCTCTGGTTTGTACTGTATTCTGTGGTCGTTCCGCTCGAGATCGTTATCTCCTCGCACCATTCGCAAGTCGCGCGTAAGAATGCAACTGGTTGTTCCTCTCCTTGGGTCGTGCTAATTTAAAACCAACAGATCTTTGAATATTGTTCCTTAGTGCAGAGTCTGTTAGTTGTTAGTGGACGGCACAAACATGAAACGGAAACATATTTTTATTTTTAACAAGTGTTGTATACAGTGGCGTAACTAGGCGTGGGCAAATTGGGCCCACGCCCACGGCTTCGCACTTAAAGTGGCCTATTATTCTGTTATTGTTCATCGTATTAGTTATAAAACCACTCAAGGCGCACTTTAAATTTACTTGCGTTAATCTTGGATGTATATTGAGCTTTTTATAAACGGTTATATTAATAAAAAAATACCAAATAGTCTTCATACTATAATTAGGAGACCATTTCTCAATTGGTAAGGTAGTTTTATTGGGAAGTTCTTGGGAGCGAAACAAAAGAGGCCTCGCTGATGCGACTTTGCCCACGTCTATATTAGACCACATTACGCCACTGGTTGTATAGTTTGTAGCATTATAGATGTAACGAAAACACTTGAGAGCCTACTTCAAATATAACAATGCATGTCAATGAAGATTGTTATCCTAGAACTTTAACCACAGAGCCATCTAACGTCGAAGAATTGTATTCTTGAGTGACGCTGATGTCATTTCGCGAGTTCTGTGTTTTATCCCCGTACAAAATTAGTGCCCCAAAGCGCCTAGAGAAGTTTTCACTTCAAAAACCCATTCTCTTTTATCAATGGAATCAGTATCCAAGGAAGATTAAATAAGAAGTATTAATACCATTCTAAGAATCTCCACAAACGTTAGAATGCAATGATATTCAGTTAAAGTGTTTTCGTTACTTTTTAAATGGTACAAACTATAACAATATACCATCCGAGAAAGGTTGCGTTTACGTGTTTAGAGTTCAAGTTGTTTTTGTCAAAAAAATTATTACATTTTTGTTTTTGAATGTTTATTGAACCTACACAAGTACAAACAAATAAACGATCCCTTTCCGTTAAGGTACAATGAATTCAATGTTAGTATATACTTATTAATATTAGGACATAAAAAAAACAATCAAATTAGTGATAATTATTAATGACCTAAAATATATTATTAACGACATTTAGTGCCCGGCGTTATAATAACACTTTAGATAATCCCTCGGGAGCAGTACTTTTTTTATCCATTACTGTATCCCTGACGACGTGTATGCAAAATTTCATGATGATCGGTCGAGTAGCTAAAGCGTGAAAAGGTAACAGATAGACAGACAAACAGTTACTTTTACATTTTAATATTAAGCATGGATTAATAGGACAAACAGTATGAAAACATAGGCTTACTTTGTTGGGCGCTGTTGTGTAATGGCGTCCCGTCTCTTGATAGGCTGGAGCCGAATCCGGCCTTCGGGGGCGGCTGTGGCTTTTTGAAGGCGGCCACTCGCGCCACTTGCACCGGCTTCACTATGCGACCTGCGCATGCGCAATTATATTTGGAATTATCCACCATTCAAGTCAAGCTCATCAAAGCTCATCATTTTTATGATGAAAAGAAAACTCCAGTGACCGAAGAGCGATCGATGTGCGCAAGTGCAAACGTGTGCTCCTTGTTAAAATTTCGCCTTTTTCTCGCTCTAATAGATATATTTCTCTCATTAGCTTTTTGCGATTTCGATTCGATCACATATCGAAAGTTGCTCCCTACTTTGGTTTTTTTTTTTCACGCTTTATTTTTAGTTTCTTTTTAATAGTTAACATATTATATAGTCTATGTTACTCGCTGATAATGTAACTTTCTATAGATGATAGAATTTTTAAAATCAGTGAGTTTATTTTGAAAAATACAAATATTCTCTCTTTTGTAATATTAGTATAGATATAAACTCCTCTCGCGTTAAAGCAGCGTGACAACATTTGTTTTGCGGTTTATTTATTTATTTCTATTATCAAGCAAAATAAACAAAATATGATTGTTATCCACTGAAAGTTGTAAAACGTGTATTGTTTGTGCTTTCAATGACATAAAATTATAAAATATTAAATTCAATTAAGTAGAGCAACATTCCTTAGATAAATTATGTCGCAGGATTGCAGCGAAGGAGGTTCCCGTGATTTGTTGTCCTCTATTTCTTTGTTTTGAAAAGAAAAACTAATCCCTTAAAGAATAGCTGTATTCCATGTCCATGCTAGTGCTATACATATTTCTAAATATTCTGAACTAAAAATCCAATTATCCTATCCTAACATTAGAATGTTTGCAAAAATTTATACGCTATATTAATGACAACAATTAAAGGACTTACCACCATCGGTCCTGTTGCTGTTGATTCTTTGAACTGATCCGGTCAAATTTGTCCTGTCCATGAGTTCCCTTCTAATCCCTATTGGTTTATCTTTGACCGCTTCAACTTTGCCGGCCATAACAAATGTCGAGTTCAATTCACTGGGTTCGATCGGATTGAAGATATTTTGACCGTTTACATCCTCTGTCTCAGATTTTGCCTTCTTGGCCGGTGTCGACTCATATATGTTCTCGAAGGAATCCTCTATGACTATAGTCTCATCTGTCATAGTAGGCTTAGGGCATTTGCGTTTTTGAGACCTCTCAGTGTCCACGCTGTTGCAATTTTGAATAACAAAATCACAAGTTGAATCGCTTAAACACTCATTTTCTATCTCCATCTCGATTTCCTTATTCATAAAATCGAACTCAGGAATACCATTCAAACTCGTCGGCTTCTCAAGATTTAGGGTCGAGAGGAATTTCAAAAAGGGATCACCAATATCGCACTCCTTGTCCTGATCGGACCATGTGATGCTTTGGAGACATTTAGCCTTCTTCGTCAAATTCAGATATTCCTCTGCCAGAGTTGGTGGCACTTTATCGTATCCTTTCAATGTCAGAAACAGCTTCTTCAACATCTTCGACAAATCTTCTATGTAACACGTCACCAAATTCTGTTCCTGATAGAGTCTCGTAAACAGTTTGAGGTCTAAGTCGGTTGAGACGGAGTGGGTTCGGTTGTCGAGACGAAGAGTGACCGCTTCCAGCAAGTCTTGGAGGGCCGGAGCGTTGGTGCGAGCCGTGTCCAGTTGCTTTTGTAAGCGTTCTCGAGCTGTCCGCCAATGTTCCCAAGCCTCGTCCACTAAACTGTTGAGCCGCACCATTTGCTTTGTGAAACTATCGACAGAGCGGACTTCGCGAGACTCTTCGTCAGTGAACATCTTAATATGAAATATAAAAATTTAATTTTACTACTGTAAACAAATTATAAACAAACATTTATAATGAACTTGTGTCAACAGTGAAAGGATTTTAATCAAAATAAATCAATTAATAATTGTTTATATGCTGAATTTACAAAATATATATATATTTTATTTTACTAAATTGGTCACTACATCCTGCCCTTACAGAGTGAAAATTTTAAATTTCCATTTCAAATCAAAAAAAATAATTAAACATTGATTACTTGACAAGTCCCTTGGATGAGTGGTTAAGGTGTTTGCCTTAACACTCCGTTTCAACTTTAAAAATTAACCTTTCATAGTTGGCTAAGGGTGTTCGAAGCAAGCGTCATTGATAGGCGCCAGTGGCGCCGCGACAGAGCAGCAGATAATGCACGCTATTGATGCTTTCTTTATGTCTGGATTTTAACAACATTTTAACAAATGCAGCCCATCTGACTGCATTGAATGTGTGATGTTGTGCACGTGTACAGTCGGGGTAGGAAAACCTTCGTCAATTTTCAAATTCATTCCCTTTGATACTAAAGCACTAAGCATACAACTGACAGACGTTTGAAGTGAAATTTTGGCATGACCCATGAGGGGTCATGGGGTCATGCCCCCCCCCCCCCTTTTTTTACAAGAGGAATCCATGTCGGTCTCCCGCCCCATGATGGCATTGGGATGGACCTACCTACTAAACTAAACGAGCAAAGAAGAGAAGAGAATACCTGTGTGGTGAGGAGGGCGATGCGCGCGTGATGAGCCCGTCGCAGTCTGTTGCCGAGCGCCAACATGCGCCGCCTCGCCTGCAGCGACAGCAGTTGCGTCTGCGCAGCGCCCGCGCAGCGCTCCGACTCCAAGATGCGCCTACGCATTTCCGAAATCACCTTCTCCTTCGTTACGTCTTGCTCTTCCTTCACCTTTACAGTGGACACTAATAGTTTCGCTTCCAACTCCTTCACTTTATTCTTCAGTTCATCAATTATCTTTCCGTATTGCGATATCCTCACGTTCGAATCGACGAGGTTCTTCTTAATGCTGAGCTGAATCTTGTTCGCTCTTGCAGCATATTTCAAAGTGTTGTATGTATCTTCGTACGTTAGACTCGACGGTGAGACGTTGGCGATCATCACAGTTCTGCAATTACCACCGAGACTATCCTTCAGGAGACGTGTTAACTTGGAGTCTCTGCAGAAGAAGGTAATATATTTTAAATAACAACCAGATATTTTATTAAAATTGGTGAAACAAAAATAAAAGCTAAGAACCTGTACCTGTAAGGAATGTATGCGCTGCCGTCTGCCAGTTTGTTGATACAGTTTCCGAGTGACAAGAGACTCCTGTTAATGTTGGCGCCTTCTTTAAAGCGCTCGCCCACACATCCCGTGGCGGAGGCGCGTTCGCTGCCAGCCAGATCTATCATGGAGAGCTTCACCAGTCTAGACTCGCCGGAGGTCTTGTAACGCATCTTGATGTACACCTAAATGGAAGAAAATCAATTAAAAATTTAGAAATATCTAAGGCTATTATCTAAAATGTAGGTCTCCTATTAAATGTTCGACTCAAGCGAGCATCAATGGTCAATACATAACTCAAATGTCAATGCGAACAACTTAATCACAGTAGTAGAGAAACATTGCTTGCCTGTGGTCACTTTAGTTTTAGAATAATATTTATTCCCACAAAGAATTGATGTTGATGTTATGTATATTATCAAAGGTAAGTAAAGTACCGTATAAAAAATACTAGCTGTTTCAAGCGACTTCTTCCACATAACTTTATAATATTTTCATTACAAACATACAAATCTTCTCTCTTTATAATATTAGTATAGATTTACCTGAAAAACTGCATGGCTCCGAGAACTTTCAGCATTTGAATCAGTCGGGTGTTGTGTTCTATTCTTGTTTCCATTTTCAAGCATGTTTAATAGTTCCCTGGCAGTGTTTATGTTGTGCAGTGTGAGGCCGGCCACCATCACACCATACTTTGAATCTTCGCGCAGTTGCAACGGTGTATTTGATGGCTTTAGTAGATCATATACATTTTCATTATAGACCTGTAACAAAATGAAGTAACAAATTTTAATGAAGTTAAGAGATTGATGTAACGCAAAAAAAAAACACTCTTAAAGGACTAAGTAAAGGACTAACTGTTGCCCACAGCGTGCAATCAAGAAGGAAATAATCTAGAAAATATTACAGTACCAAGTTTCATTAAACCTGTTTAAATAGGTGAACAATTCAACATAGAATTCATAGAAATCAGTAGCTAGGCCATTTGTCAATGTATGTCAAACAAAACTTGCACAAAAAAAATTATACAAATTTTACTATTGAAAAAGAGTAACGGTTTTAAGTATTGGCAGTATGATTTAATACTGCTTTTGCAGTCATTTGGGTAGCCCGTCTGTGGGCAGTAACAACCCTGTTACACAAGACCACAATGAAATAACTGCAGTGTTGTGTTTCGGTGTGTGAATACCAGAGGCCATTTCCCTATCCTACTATAGTTTACACCACCCTTGCAGCATCTGTGTCATTGCTTGTGTTGTATGATGGTAACCTCCTAAGCTGATAAAAATAAAAGCTGTTTATTAACATAAAAAAAAATAGCTTACCTCTATGTAAGAAACACCTATGTCAAACTCCCTTTCACTTTGATAACTGTTTATTTCCCGAAACAAATGTTCCATAGTCAAATAAGTGATACCCGGTTGTGCAATACTACCAATCATAGTGAAAGTCTTCCCTGCACCTGTTGCACCATAGGCAAACACCGAACAATTATATCCTTTCATAACGAATTCTATCATGTCTTTCGTGCTCGACTCAAACACGTCCATATTGGAGCATTCTTGCTCGAAAACGTGATCAAATACAAATTTCAATTCTTTATTTGGTCGTTTTAAGAAATTCGTATTGTTTTGTTTGACGCCTTGGTAAAAAAATGGCCTGTGTTCCTCTTTGGGATCAAACACTAACATCTTATCGTCGACAACATCGACCACTGTACGATAGTTTGATTCACTTTCTTTGGAATTTTGTGGCCTCACTCTCACCACTACTTTGACGTTAGCTGACATTTTCTGGGTTGATCCAGTTCTAGAAGGGCCAGGATTCCGTAGATTTGCAGTGCCTGAACGCATATTCTTCACTGTTTTATTTGACATTTTCAAAGACGGTAGCAAACACTGGCACTCAAAATATGTTCCAAATATACAAAACCCATCAATGAATATTGTTAAATGTTAACCTAATGTTAGTAACGAAAACTGTTTTTTACTGTATAATGCACAAAGTTTATATAATTCACTCTAAACAATTATTTCTCAAATTACTTTATTACTATTTGCTTGTTTATTTTCTTCGTTTGATTCAAACAAACTAAGAAGACAACCGTCAATGGCGTCAACCGTCGAATCTAATTTTAAATTGAATTTGACATAATACATAGCATAGACGCAGACGCTGCGTCACAGTCAATGTTGCCAACACTATAATATAATTTTAAATAATTATAATTTCATTTAAAAAACAGTATCATATCAATGACTAAAAACTGTAAAAACAATAGGATTTCTAGATATTTATTGATTACTTGTTTATTTATTACTCAAGAAAACGCTGGTAAAATAATTTTACCAGCGTTTTCTTAGTAGGTTAGTAGGTTTCTTCCTAGTGCTGTACTAATATCGGTTTTGTTTGAATAGTTATAATATTTTAAGGTTAAAATACTTTTTATCTTGTTTTATTTATTTAAAAATAGTATTATTGTTATTATAAGGTTTGAATTTCGTTTAAAGCAGGATTACTAATGACTAGATCGATTTGGAATGAATAAAAAAATACCTGCATGTGAAGTTAAATAATTAAAAAATAGTATAACGCAATACATAGCTGTTATTTTGTGGTTATTTATCTCTTTTGTGAAAATATTCTTATCAGAAAAGTTATAATAATCGAAAAGAACTGCAACTTATAGAACAGACTGTTGATGATTCGGTGCGGAGGTTAGATAGAATACAAGAAATTGTATATGAATATGCAACACAGATTGCAAAAATATAATTTATTCAATTAACTACATTAATATTCATTATATTAATTCCAAACTACATTATATTATATTAATTCCAAACTAATTGAAAGCATTAATTACGGTTTTATAAAACCGATTGTTTGTTAATAAGTAAGTCCTTTTAGGTGACATCACTATTTTTGTATTGCAATTAGCAACCAAGGAAATGTCAAAAGGTGGAAACTATGGAGGGTAGAGGTAAGGAGAACCATCTCTGTGTATCTAAAAGTGTCCGTTGTAAGGCGTTTAAATAAGGGTGGCGCTAGTGTAGCAAGAGTGTAAATTTTACAGAAGGCGCCAAAATTTTAGAATAGGATATAGAAGTAAATTATTAAATTATAATCCGTTTCTTTCAATTCAATCCCCAAAGACATTTACCAATTTTCTAAACGTGTCGGTGTCTGTGATTTAATGAAAACAAAATAATTTTAATATGTTGATTTATTAAACAAATTATAACAGTAAGAAATCGTTCATTGAATAAATATTTAATAAAAAATTATTCTACATACCGTTGGTCGAAAAAAGGATAGAGACTGAGGTGTATTATTTTGTTTATTTTTCATTTAGCGCCCGCTTGGACAATTTTTCACAGCACAATACGATTAGAGAATAGCGATGAATGGAACCAACAAGTGGACCCTCAGCCTGTCTATCGACCTTTATATGAAAGAAGAAAGAAAGAAAAAGTTTTATTTTTCTAATTCGCTCGATTATTGATTTGCAATTGATTTGTACCATTCCTATGCCTAATTTAGAATATATTTATTACAAATTGTCAGAAATTCACTTTGTAATCTTTAGCCATTTTTCTTATCAGTTGAAGGCCATTATACAAATTAATGATAAATAATTTACTAAAATAAGAAAAAAATATTGATTGTACCAAATAGGAACTGTACAAATTGCCCGAGATACAGAGTGACGACTCTGAAATAAAAAAAATTAAAAAAAACCGATTGCGTAATAGTCGGGAGCTGGGCAGGCCAAGGGTGTCTTTATTGTTACAACTTCGCTATATAAGAAACAAATACAATTTCCTCTTAATTTCCGCTGCCGATCTTATCTGGACATAACGAGAGCTTTAACATTCAACTGGGGAACCTTCGGCGGGAACTGAATTTCATTGTATACGTATTCGGATATTTATAATTTTAAATTTGTCTTCTAATACCTCTTATCATAATGGCACTACAATAAAAACTAAAATAGGTATTTATTTATTATTTTTTATTTTATATATAAACTTTATCAGCAGCGAACCAATGTTTTAAGAAGGCTCTGTAGATCTCCATATACTTAACTCTTCTTTAGTTAACAAATATGTTGCTACCAACATGTATTGCGAGGGATCATCCAAAATTTTAAGCAATTTCGATAACTTGTTTGCGTAACCAATTCGTTGGTCGTATTCAATTTGCCCAAAAAGATTGTAACCCTTATGCCAGAAGTATGGCAACGATCCACTTCTTAGAGCGTCGTGCAACCTTTTAACCATAGTAATAAAAAGTGTTGAAGGTTTATTGTTCCAAATACTGTTATCCTCACAATCGATGATTTCCCAATAGAAGAGCATTTTGATGTAATAGCTGGCAATTTGGTCCATTTTCAAAACATCGCGAAGTTTTTTAATCTGAAAAAAAAAAACAGATAAAGCATAGTTATGATTTTAAATTTTAGTAGCGATCGGTTAAACAGATTTTTTATTTGTGTCATGTTTTCCACATCTTCTTTATAAATAACAATCAATCTGTATGCGTATGTACCCTATTGACTCCAAAACCGCTCAACCGGTCACAGTAAAATTTTGCATAAAGGTTCTCATAGGATTTCAGGAGTGGATGTAGAGTGCCTTACATTCAGGGACGTACCTACAAATACCTTTACTTTTTATACATTCTCTTATTATTGTAATTTTTAATATTTTGAAAATAAAATAAAGTCTCTGTTACTTGCTGATAATGTAGCTCTATCTATAGGTGAAAGAATTTTTAAAATCAGTTTTATTCATTGCAAACAAACATAAAAACAACTAATATTTAGTGTAGATATGTAGATATGTAATAGAGAGATAGAAATTAAAATATACGCACAAAACGAATGGTTTGTTTCAAGTTGTTGAACCCGCTCATAATGTCTCTCTCTTGTAGCGGAAGTACAACGCGCCAGGAGCGGTCTTTGTCATACGAAGTGGGCTCTTTCGCCTTCTTATTGATCTTAGGTATAGTAAACCACCATTCCTTTGTACAATTTTTGGGAATGTCACGGTATCCGCGACAAATCGGCCATCTGTCTTTATGAAACCTGAACGCCGGTACTAAGTCCACGTCACAATCGAATCCATTGCCGTCGTTTATATTCAAAGTTACAGCCGGTCCTTTCTTTTTAACCTTTATGTTATACCAGCGACCATTTACTTGGATGCATTTTAATTTGTTATTAGCTTTCCATGTGACACTCTTAAACCAATCCGTAAATTTCGATTGGAGCAAATAATTACTTTTGTCCATCCACATATATGCAGTCTTATTTATATCAAAGTTATGCTGCTTGGGCAGCAATTGAAATTGTTTACCCATTTTCAATTGAATATATGCGGGGTTTTTTGGTTCAAAAACAATATCACTGTCGGCCGGATTGTTTGAATTTTCTTTTCTACTCACTGGCAAATCGATAGCAATAATCACATCGAATTCGTTTGGTTTACGTATCTTTAGTTTGTCAAAGTGACTGCCATTAAATTGAACCTGCAAAACAATAAATATACTTAAAAACGCATTTTTCGTGTTTAAGTCGACAGACAGTTGACGGTCTACTTGGTGGTAGATGGCTACCATAACTTTAACACAAGCAACGCCACAGGTACTGCAATTATATTCCCAACCATAGTAGGATTAATGATAAAAGAATAGGGCAATGTACTCTAGTTTTCTAGTTTTTTTCTATAAACACAATTACACACATTAATGTTATTATTTAGTTACGTAAGTAAATAATAATCTAGTTGCCGTTTCTCTTAAACAAACCAAACATAATTTAATCATATTTAATTATTATAATATATAATTTCGATAGATTAGTGTAGTAATAATAATATTTATTATTATTATAGTTTAGTATACATTGTAATGTAGGATCACAGTAATAAAGCAAATAAGTTATTATACTTACAATGCTTGAATATCTTTTAAAATATACGTCAACACCCTTCATAGTCTCGTGGTATTGACTGAACACTTCACAGAATACTTTGTAATATAATTCAAAGTCTTCATACTTCAGAGCTATGAACTTCACGTAAATGTCATCCAGTAGAGCATTAAGATTATTTATTTCTCTTACAGGAACTGAATGTCCCGACACGCCTCTGCATTGGAACAAATTTGGTTTGTAATTAGCTTTAGAATAAACTATTTATGCTTTTAAACTAAGTATTTAACTGTTGGCTTACGTAGGATGAGATGAAATTGATGGTAATGATCGTCTAAATCCTGTCGTATTGTATGTGGAATCATCGTAATCTACATCGCGGATGTCATAATCTGGTTGCGGTTGTTGTCTAGATGTTGAAGATCCCGTTTCTTTGGCTGATGCAAAAAATTTCGTTCCGATAAAGTAAGCTAGTCCACCGAGTGCTGCGCCGATACCTACAGTTGCTAGGATGCCCTCCAATCCTACCTCTCTGTCGTTATTGTCTTCCTCATCACTGTTATTTCGGCGGCGGTTCATCTGAAAATAGTTTATATTCATAAAAATAAGTTTTATATGTAACAAAAGGCTGAGAGCATTGCCATTGCCAGCTGGTTTTTTTTGCGCCCGGTGTGAGCTTATATAAAAAACATTCTAATCTTACCCGGTTCTGACCATAAAATGTATTATAGGTATTTATAAGAATAAATCTATCATGCAAAAACTACGTTTTTGTATACATAATTGAGTATTATTTTATTTAAAATATGGTAGGTACTTAGTAACTTTTATAATAGATATTGCTTGTGTTCCTAGTGATTTCTGCGCCCCCCTAGGGTCTGCGCCCTGTGCCTGGGCAACGCTGACACCACCCTAGTTACGGCACTGGTTGAGAGTAGGTACATATAATGGTAGTTACTTAAAACACAAGCAACGACCTAATGGTTATTAATGCGCTGCCAATCTCGATAGGATAATGAGCGAATAAGTTTATATATTTATGTAGGTCAGTATAGGTAGATAAATACTAAACATAAATAAACACACACTAAACACTTTATTATAATCAATTACAACAAAGGATTTAATTCATTCTCGAACATTCGTTAATATAACAATTCACGAATTGTTTTGATTACCACAATTTCACCGATAAAAATTTTATAAGTGTTATTAAAAACGAATGCAGTACTTTTTTTATTAGTAGCAATATTTTTAAGACCTTAAAATAATTAAACTAAACATTTTAAGCAACATCACACTGTACCTTATTATTTTTATTTTAAATCAAGTTTTCTATTTCACATCTGACATGAAACTGATGATGAACAAGAACGCTATCGAAGGAAAGATAAAATTGTTTCAATCACTTTATCGGCTATGAATATATAAGTAGGTATATGATAATATCCAGGTACGTCTAAAGGTCAGTTCACACCGAAACGCAACGCGATACGAAGATGCGTCTGCTTTGTATTTCTAGTGCTACTGCTACCTATATTGCTCCTGCAACTCTCGCTGTCTTCGATTCCAATATAGATGATTACTTAAAATGAAGTAAAGCTACTTGTTAGGAAAACTAGGAATATCAATCTTCAGAGGCATATGAACTCTAATCCTCAGTAGGCTAGTGTGGTAGGCTTATCTATACTGATATAATAAAGCTGAAGAGTTTGTTTGTTTGTTAAGCTTTCACTCCTTAACTACTCCACTGTTCATCATGTAATGTTGTATACGCGGTATTAAAGGTATTCAAAAACCAGTATACCTTATGCCTTCCCACATTGAACATAAACACGCCCAGCATTGTTTATATGTTTTTGGAAACAAGTTATATTTTTGCATAATAAAATAAATAAAATTGTAACTATATTTTCCTTTTCACAGTAGGTATGCCACCTATTACAGTAGGTATCCTTTTAACATGGGAGCTTGGGGATTCACCGACCTACTGATAAGATTCAACGTCATCAACTTACCTATATAAGAAGATTAACTAATTTATAAAAATAAATTTAAATGTTTTCAAGAGGTTTATGGTAGGGGAGCCCACGATGCTAAATGTGACTCGAGCGTCGTGACCTATTGGATTTTGAAGATTAGATTGTAGGAAGACAAAAAGATTATATGGTTTTTCTTTTTAACGGTGGGGGGAGCGTCTACAGGCTTTCAAAAATGTAAAAAAAATCTGTCACATGGACATACTCGAGCGCGTCAGATATTGATAATGTATATGCCCCACATGTCTCCAATGACGGATACATGCTAATCTGCTGTTTTGGATGGTGGAGTCACCCGTACGATATTGGCAGCTTTTTGAAAATACAAAAAAAAATCGCCAGTTGACACACACTTGACACAGTTGACAGATGGTTCAGCTTAAATTTCTGATTGTGCTGATTCTTAATCTTGAAAATACCGTAAGTCGTCGTAGCAGATATTAAATTTACACAAATTAATTCGTTAAACAAACCAGCCAGAGAGTGAAAAATAGAGAAATAGCGAAAGGAAGAGAGAGAACACTGAGTAGGAAATACATTTTTTCCTTGCAGCTGTATGAGCTAAACTTTATTGACGATTTTTGTTACTTCAGCTTGCGCAAATCGTCAGATTAAAGTTTCTTCTTTTCCTTGCATTATTTCCTTTAAAATAAAATAAAAACTGACCGCGCTCGAGAATGTCGAGGTAACTTTTTTTTTGCAACTTTGTGACTCTCCTACTCCCTTAAATCACGCTCAAATCGTCAGATTATTAAAATGTACACTTTTTAGTATGTAATGAATCTAGCATACCTTAATCTGACGCACTCGGGTAAATCCCAAAATCCCCTCTTGGGCTCCCATACTATTATTGTTTTAGTCTATTATACGAAAATAGTTTCCTTTTTTTGGGGATTCACAGAACTTTTAATAAGATTCCACGTCTTCAATTTGTGATATAAGATTATCTTATCAGAATAAAAAACACAAATGTTTTCAAGTGGTTCTAGTTTCGTACCTAAATCTATTAATTACCTACTACGATTCTTTAGTATATTTTATGAAAGTAGTTTTAACTTCGTCCGCATAACTGTTATAAGTTAACAGTTATGCGGACGAAGTTAAAACTGTAGCCTATGTGAACTACATATCTTTCATACTTACTTACTTAATTTTATAATTTGTAGTCGCGTTCCGCGTCTGTCTGTATGATCGCCGCTAATCACCATCAGTTAAATAATTTTTCACGGACTTATTATTTATATTATGTATTAAGGTTTTAGAAAATGAAAAGGTTTTCCAACCAAGTCGCCGAAAAATAAATTTACACGGCATTGATTTCACGACGGCCAGCAGCGAGAATCGGCGCCCACGACGAGAGAGCAGTGAACGTCCTGCGGCTGAGATGATGTTAATGGCCATAGGACGTCCTCTGCTGCTCACAGAACCGGTCAGAAGCAGTCTGATTCAGTGTTTATCGGCGTCCTTTATTAGGTCATCAGTACGTCTTATGGGTGGAGGTCCTACGCAACGCTCCGCAGTCCGTGGTTTCTATTCGCAAAACATTCCGGCCCCAACATTCGTGAGCAACGAATATTGGGGTTCAACGAATATTGCCACTTCAACTTAATAATCCGCCAGGTTAAGTCGGTGACTTTCGTGTGTCTACGGATCTGCTCACAGTCCTGATTCTATATCACAGAGTAACCCTGAGCTCCATTACCTCAATAGCTCGTTGAGCGACGTAGAGCTTTCTTGTGAGGTCCATATTCAGACACCAAATTACTATAAGTACATAATTGGAAACTAGCTGTGCCCGCGACTTCGTACTCGCTGTAGTAGTTTTTCAAAAATCCCACAGGAACCTAACATTTCTATATGCTAATCCTGGTAATAAACTATCTGTGTGCCAAATTTCATCCAACGCTGAGATTAGCGTGCACAAACGCAGACAAACAGAAAAATTATTTCCTAAAAACTATTTTTTGACCTGGTAACATAAGTACAACGTATATATACAAATTGTTTTTTTTTTAACAAAAATCCACATAAAAGATTTTGTCGTATTCCCTAATCAGTAAGTACGAGTTGGTCGTACGGTGGGGACTACTCGATCTCGTCGTACCACTCCATTGGCTTCTATGAGCCATAATACCTCAAAATTATGGATTTTTATTTATATGGTGTAAATTAAAAATGTGCTATTTTAATGGAATTAAGAATTTATTTATAAATTAATTAACAAACATTTAATACTCAAAGTAATCTCCATTGTTTTCGATGACTTTATTCCATCGTTCGGGCAACTGACGAATTCCTTCACGGAAGAAACTTTGCGGTTTTGACTGAATAAATTCATCAATGCTTTCTTGGACCTCGTCAACAGTTTTGAAGTGCCTATTAACCAGGTAATGCTGGAGCGATCGGAATAGATGGTAATCCGATGGGGCGAGATCTGGCGAATAAGCCGCGTGAGGGAGAACCTCCCAGCCCAATCCACAGATGACATCTTTGGTACCTTTTGCAACATGCGGCCGAGCATTATCATGTTGCAAAATCACTTGTCTACTGCCACTGCCAGTAAAAGGCCTCCTTTGCTCTAAAGCATCACTCAAACGTATAAGTTGCTGTTGATAAAGATCTGCAGTAACAGGTTTCAGCAATTCATAATACACCACACCTTTCATATCCCACCAGATACACAGCAACACTTTTTGTGAATGAATGTTGGGCTTTGGAATAGACGTTGACGGTTCGCCGGGACTCACCCAAGATTTTTTGCGTTTAGGGTTATCGTACAACACCCATTTTTCATCACCTGTAATGATTTTGTAAAGAAAATCTTTTCTTTTAAACCTGGTTAACAAAGAAATGGCCGTTTCCACCCGTCGCTCTTTGTTTTCTGGGGTCAAGTTATGCGGAACCCATCTACCCTCCTTTTGAACTTTACCAAGTTGATGTAGGCGATGTGAAATGCACTGCTGAGTAACACCGAGTTGTAGTGCAAGCTCAGCTTGAGTCTGAGTAGGATCTTCTCTCAACAATTTTTCAAGTTCCTTATCGTCAAACTTTTGTGGTTGGCCCGAACGTTCTCTATCTGAAAGAACGAAATCTCCCATTCGAAACCTTTGATACCACTTCTTACATGTTTTATGTGTTACGGCATTTTCCCCCAGAGCAGCACAAATCATTTCTGCAGCTTCAGCAGCATTTTTCTTTAATTGAAATGCAAAAAGAATGCAGTGTCGCAAATGTTGCTTGTCGACAGACATATTGTCCACTTTGGTTTTTTATGTTATATCACTTCGTGTGTTGAAAATATATTGTTGTCAAGAGCTTAATAGGATACACTTTGAAATGGCAAATGTTAAATCAATTTATGTACCTTCGATATCAAATTACTAACATACGAAATAAAAGCACCTTATTAATTTGTATACCTTAATATATTCCAAAAAGTGACCTTATTTGCTTACAATCGTTCTAGCACAAATGGCCACGCAATAAGTAAGTCATATAACTTAAGTAGGAACACATTTATTAAAACACACAATTACACAAATAATACTTCTTTATTCATAAAATATTACAGTAAAAATTTCCTTTCTTTGGAAATAGCATAATTATATCATATATATAAAACATTTTTCTTTTAAAATAAAATGTGCAAAAATTTCAAATCAAATCGTCACTATTCAAATCAATACATAACTAGTGACCCGCTCCCGGCTTCGCCCGGGATGCAATATTTTATATATACAAACTTTCCTCGTTATTCTCTCATTCCATAAGTAAAAGCCGAAACAAAATCGGTTGGGTGGTTTTGGAGTCCATACAAGATTGTTAAGTTTACTTACTGACCATAATAGTAACATAGGGAGTGTCCAATGTATGAAACTTGAAGGTTTAATCCTACCAATATTAAAAATGCGACTTTGGAGGGATGTGTGGATGTTTTTTATTCTTCCACGTAAAAACTACTAAACAGATTTTGATGAAACTTAACCTAACACCAATGCAGTTTAAACATCAGAAAAGCATGTACTATACTTATAATCTATATGCGAACGAATTCGCGGACAAAAACTTGCAAGTTTTAAATTTTTACATTGAACTTTACAAGCATTTTGCCGTAATAATGAGAAACTTCGGAATATTTAACATTCTTCATTTAAAATGTCATTTTTTAAAGATTAAAACGATCAAATTCTTTATTAACTGAGTATATACTTATACACAACTAGCTGTTATATGCGCTTCGTCCGCGTAACTTTATAAAATATAGCCTATATTATTCGCTGTTAACATAGCTTTCTATATGTAAAAGAATATTCAAAATCGGTCCACTGTTTTTGACTTTATTTATTTGAATTCTTATAAAAAGAAAATTGGCGAACTACTTTTGAAAAATTAATTTTTATCACTTATAAAATATTCTCTCCTTTTTATTTTTTGGGTTTATAATATATTTTTTTTTCATTAATAGATAAATGTAAAAATATATTTTTTATAATTCTTTAGGCCTATTTGTATATAATCTATAATATATATTTTTCAAATTTATGGCTGTATGTAAGGTCAACCGGGGCTAAGGCGTCACAATACTTCTAGTGTCATATTTATTTGATTATAACAAATATATTATACACCCTCATAAGCTATAATTTATGATACATGTTAGGAAATTGTATCAAATTTTATATTTTAATACAATTTCATGGCATTTTGAATAACTTCTACTCGTTAATGACGTTTCTACAAAAGTTGGGAATTTTAGACGCAATAACCCATGGCGGGGCGAATGCGTCTTTCACTAGTATTATGTGCTTGGAAGAGCTGTTAACAATTTAAATAGAGATAATTTATGGAAGTACTAGTAACGTAGCTAATTATTACGTTGTAAACTAAATACTGCGCTAAGTTAAGGATAATTAGTCAAGCAAAAATATTCGGGGCTATGGCGTCTAAATTTCCTTGTTTCCGTAGACGCATTCACCCCATCCAAGATTCCAGGAGTGCCCAATATTTTTTCTAATAGGTTCGGGTATTTATTTATTTAAATTTGTAATCAAACAAGTTATGGACCATTTTTAGAATAAGAGTCTGGCGGTATTTTGCCCTTACAATTACAAGTCTTATGATCAGTACAAAACTATATATAGAGTTATAAAAAACGCGTGTGATATTTTTGTTAATTATCAATAAATTACAGTCCTCTTTTACAATACTTAAAAATCAGTGCTGTTTTCTTAAGATTAATTAAATAATGGAATCTTGTTGTCACTTTCAGTGAATAAATGAACTTAACAAAACTTTTCAAATTCGAAACAAAAAAAGTCAAGTATTTATGTATATCAAAATAGAATTACCACCACATATATCAAACAATACACATATGAAACATCACAGAATATTGTAATTTTTTAAATTTTCTTTAAACGTGACCTCTGCTAGGTGTAACATTACGATGATATTGTAATGCTTTAAGGAACATTACAATATCATCGTAATGTTTAATTTCTGATATATCCTCCACGTCTGGGTAGTGAAAAGACATAAACCTACTGTTCTTTATTTTTCTTAAATATTTCACATTGGGTATATTATTTTCATTAACAGAAATGATGTTCCCCACGAAATACTTCACTGACTTTTTTGTTGTAAATCGCACTAGTATCGTGAACTTCTGGATTCCTTCTGCCGACATCTGGTTCAAATTCGTCTTTTTTACTAATATCTTTTTTAAGTACAAATTGTGCTCCTTTTTGAAACTAGCAAACCAATCATATCCAGGTCGGTTGTTTTTAAATGGGGTTAAGTAATTGTTGTGATTTACGTGTTTGCTAACTAAATCCAGTGTTTCCTTAGACATAAGTCAAAACCCATACTTCTCCATAACTCGCAGACCATTAGCTAGTTTGAGCTCGTTTTCATATGTATGGGTTGTTTTTCGTTTATAGTGCCGAACCATGTTGGAAAACCTAAAAAATAAATAAAGGAGACCACAAAATTTTATGTTATAAAATACAAATAAACAATCATCGACCCAATTAGATATATATATACCACTATTACCATAAAATAAAAAGTTTAGAACCTCTGACAATGGGGCTATTGCGATACAATTGACGCAATCACCCCGTCAAGACGGACGCAATAGCCCCAAAAGAAAAACATAATCTACAAATTTTAAATTGCATATTGTCTCAGAATCTTAAGCTATTTACATAAAATAATCAAAACAATATGTAAAGCAATAAAACAATAACAGTACTTACAGTTCAGAAACATAGATACTTTTAAAGAAACTGAAATTTAAAACGATTCACAATCACGTGTTGGCAACCAGGAAGTGTCCGAACGAAATGACAGATTAAAGATGGCGAATTATTTCAAAAAAAGGCCTCGGTCACAACATCTATTGGTGACTTTTTGAAGTTTTAATGCCAAAGATAGAAAACATATGATACGAGTTGTTCTAAAGTACGCGATTCGTACGATAAATGGATTTGACGCCTTAGCCCCGTAGACGACATAGCCCCGGTTGACCCTAATCTAAATAAATAAATAAAAAAATAATAATAATATATGACCGAAACACTTAATACTCAGCCGAGCTAAGTTTGCATCTCGCTGGAATGGAAGTTTGCACCTTTCTGTAAATCTCAATTATTACAGAAAGTTGACTTAGCCGACATTTTGTAACAAACATTCATTTAATTTTTTAAAGTAATAGCGAATCCTTTTCTGCACACCGTACCTAAGCATCAGTGTGACGTAATCGTCGCGAAGTGCAAACTTAACGCGGTCGGGCTTTAGAATCTTCTTTTAATATAATTAGCTTAATTAAAACATATCATTGCTTAATATTTATTTTTGTAAATTTAAACGCGTCGATAACTCGAACTGTTTTGAACACTATAAATAAATCTTAATCATAATATTAATCTTAGGGCCTCTTTTACCAACTACAAGTAAAGTGTTTATTAGTTACTTTTAGAAATAATTTTATGTTTACATTAAATTATGCACTCGGTTTACGGCATCCTTCGATAGGCGAATTTTTTTTATAATTTTCTTTTTAATGTTTGGGACTTTTACCGTACAAACAAAGGTATATCCTTTTTTACTTATCCTTTTTTGGTAGAATAAAATAATTGTTATATTAACCCTAGTATTAACCACACTAATAAAACATTAAGGACCGATAGAATCTCGGAACGGTTGTATTTAGTATTTCAAGCAGAAAATATCTTTAAAATTACTTTATCAATAATAAAACTTTTTCACCAGCGAACCATATGAAGTAACATACTCTTAATGTTTTATGTTGACTCCATTTAGATCTATATGTGCGAAATAGATCTGTTCCATATTTGTAACTCTTCTGGAGTTAACAAATATGTTGCTACCAACATGTATTGCGAGGGATCATCCAAAATTTTAAGCAATTTCGATAACTTGTTCGCGTAACCAATTCGTTGGTCGTATTCAATTTGCCCAAAAAGATTGTAACCCTTATGCCAGAAGTATGGCAACGATCCACTTCTTAGAGCGTCGTGCAACCTTTTAACCATAGTAATAAAAAGCTTTGAAGGATTTTTATTCCAAATAGTGTTGTTATCGCCACGATCGACGATTTCCAAATAGAAGAGCATTTTGATGTAATAGCTGGCAATTTTGTCCATTTTCAAGACATCGCGAAGTTTTTTTATCTGAAAAAACAAGAGAAAGAAACTTTAGTCATCGACGGCTTCAAAGTCCCATCAGGACTAGAACTACTCCCATGCTGAGGGGAGTTTTAGTGGGTACGATTCCCTCATAACCCTATGCGGCATTTGTTCATAGGGAATCTTTTTGAAGATTCTCGTAAAAAAAAATACAATGTGATAAAGTATACAATGTTTCACTAAATGGTAAGTATGTGGCTATCATATCATCAAGTGATAGCCACCTACTAACCAAGTACAAATGCGCTGCCGACCCTGATAGGGAAAATATAGTAGGTTCTGGTTACTTGATCACGCATCGAAAAACAACAGCAGTTTAACGGCAGGCTGTCATTTTAATTATCAAATTCTCTTTTGTAATTAAACTAGCGACACGCCCCTGGATTCGCTCGGATGCAATATTTTACTGCAAGTTATATCTATACATAAACTTTCCTCATTTATATCTCTTTCAATTAGTGAATACCGAATCAAAATTTTGAGCGTTGTGGTTCACAACGCAAAGCCACGTCGCATTGTGAGCTAGTCCGATCGATGGAACTACGCGGTCGAAATTCCACCATATTTTCGCTCAATCAGCGTTTTTTTATCTTTGAGCCTACCGCTGATTGAGCGAAAATATGGTGGAATTTCGACCGCGTAGTTCCATCGATCGGACTAGCTCACAATGCGACGTGGCTTTGCGTTGTGAACCACAACGCTCAAAATTTTGATTCGGTATTCACTAATTGAAAGAGATATAAATGAGGAAAGTTTATGTATAGATATAACTTGCAGTAAAATATTGCATCCGAGCGAATCCAGGGGCGTGTCGCTAGTTTAATTACAAAAGAGAATTTGATAATTAAAATGACAGCCTGCCGTTAAACTGCTGTTGTTTTTCGATGCGTGATCAAGTAACCAGAACCTACTATATTTTCCCTATCAGGGTCGGCAGCGCATTTGTACTTGGTTAGTAGGTGGCTATCACTTGATGATATGATAGCCACATACTTACCATTTAGTGAAACATTGTATACTTTATCACATTGTATTTTTTTTTACGAGAATCTTCAAAAAGATTCCCTATGAACAAATGCCGCATAGGGTTATGAGGGAATCGTACCCACTAAAACTCCCCTCAGCATGGGAGTAGTTCTAGTCCTGATGGGACTTTGAAGCCGTCGATGACTAAAGTTTCTTTCTCTTGTTTTTTCAGATAAAAAAACTTCGCGATGTCTTGAAAATGGACAAAATTGCCAGCTATTACATCAAAATGCTCTTCTATTTGGAAATCGTCGATCGTGGCGATAACAACACTATTTGGAATAAAAATCCTTCAAAGCTTTTTATTACTATGGTTAAAAGGTTGCACGACGCTCTAAGAAGTGGATCGTTGCCATACTTCTGGCATAAGGGTTACAATCTTTTTGGGCAAATTGAATACGACCAACGAATTGGTTACGCGAACAAGTTATCGAAATTGCTTAAAATTTTGGATGATCCCTCGCAATACATGTTGGTAGCAACATATTTGTTAACTCCAGAAGAGTTACAAATATGGAACAGATCTATTTCGCACATATAGATCTAAATGGAGTCAACATAAAACATTAAGAGTATGTTACTTCATATGGTTCGCTGGTGAAAAAGTTTTATTATTGATAAAGTAATTTTAAAGATATTTTCTGCTTGAAATACTAAATACAACCGTTCCGAGATTCTATCGGTCCTTAATGTTTTATTAGTGTGGTTAATACTAGGGTTAATATAACAATTATTTTATTCTACCAAAAAAGGATAAGTAAAAAAGGATATACCTTTGTTTGTACGGTAAAAGTCCCAAACATTAAAAAGAAAATTATAAAAAAAATTCGCCTATCGAAGGATGCCGTAAACCGAGTGCATAATTTAATGTAAACATAAAATTATTTCTAAAAGTAACTAATAAACACTTTACTTGTAGTTGGTAAAAGAGGCCCTAAGATTAATATTATGATTAAGATTTATTTATAGTGTTCAAAACAGTTCGAGTTATCGACGCGTTTAAATTTACAAAAATAAATATTAAGCAATGATATGTTTTAATTAAGCTAATTATATTAAAAGAAGATTCTAAAGCCCGACCGCGTTAAGTTTGCACTTCGCGACGATTACGTCACACTGATGCTTAGGTACGGTGTGCAGAAAAGGATTCGCTATTACTTTAAAAAATTAAATGAATGTTTGTTACAAAATGTCGGCTAAGTCAACTTTCTGTAATAATTGAGATTTACAGAAAGGTGCAAACTTCCATTCCAGCGAGATGCAAACTTAGCTCGGCTGAGTATTAAGTGTTTCGGTCATATATTATTATTATTTTTTTATTTATTTATTTAGATTAGGGTCAACCGGGGCTATGTCGTCTACGGGGCTAAGGCGTCAAATCCATTTATCGTACGAATCGCGTACTTTAGAACAACTCGTATCATATGTTTTCTATCTTTGGCATTAAAACTTCAAAAAGTCACCAATAGATGTTGTGACCGAGGCCTTTTTTTGAAATAATTCGCCATCTTTAATCTGTCATTTCGTTCGGACACTTCCTGGTTGCCAACACGTGATTGTGAATCGTTTTAAATTTCAGTTTCTTTAAAAGTATCTATGTTTCTGAACTGTAAGTACTGTTATTGTTTTATTGCTTTACATATTGTTTTGATTATTTTATGTAAATAGCTTAAGATTCTGAGACAATATGCAATTTAAAATTTGTAGATTATGTTTTTCTTTTGGGGCTATTGCGTCCGTCTTGACGGGGTGATTGCGTCAATTGTATCGCAATAGCCCCATTGTCAGAGGTTCTAAACTTTTTATTTTATGGTAATAGTGGTATATATATATCTAATTGGGTCGATGATTGTTTATTTGTATTTTATAACATAAAATTTTGTGGTCTCCTTTATTTATTTTTTAGGTTTTCCAACATGGTTCGGCACTATAAACGAAAAACAACCCATACATATGAAAACGAGCTCAAACTAGCTAATGGTCTGCGAGTTATGGAGAAGTATGGGTTTTGACTTATGTCTAAGGAAACACTGGATTTAGTTAGCAAACACGTAAATCACAACAATTACTTAACCCCATTTAAAAACAACCGACCTGGATATGATTGGTTTGCTAGTTTCAAAAAGGAGCACAATTTGTACTTAAAAAAGATATTAGTAAAAAAGACGAATTTGAACCAGATGTCGGCAGAAGGAATCCAGAAGTTCACGATACTAGTGCGATTTACAACAAAAAAGTCAGTGAAGTATTTCGTGGGGAACATCATTTCTGTTAATGAAAATAATATACCCAATGTGAAATATTTAAGAAAAATAAAGAACAGTAGGTTTATGTCTTTTCACTACCCAGACGTGGAGGATATATCAGAAATTAAACATTACGATGATATTGTAATGTTCCTTAAAGCATTACAATATCATCGTAATGTTACACCTAGCAGAGGTCACGTTTAAAGAAAATTTAAAAAATTACAATATTCTGTGATGTTTCATATGTGTATTGTTTGATATATGTGGTGGTAATTCTATTTTGATATACATAAATACTTGACTTTTTTTGTTTCGAATTTGAAAAGTTTTGTTAAGTTCATTTATTCACTGAAAGTGACAACAAGATTCCATTATTTAATTAATCTTAAGAAAACAGCACTGATTTTTAAGTATTGTAAAAGAGGACTGTAATTTATTGATAATTAACAAAAATATCACACGCGTTTTTTATAACTCTATATATAGTTTTGTACTGATCATAAGACTTGTAATTGTAAGGGCAAAATACCGCCAGACTCTTATTCTAAAAATGGTCCATAACTTGTTTGATTACAAATTTAAATAAATAAATACCCGAACCTATTAGAAAAAATATTGGGCACTCCTGGAATCTTGGATGGGGTGAATGCGTCTACGGAAACAAGGAAATTTAGACGCCATAGCCCCGAATATTTTTGCTTGACTAATTATCCTTAACTTAGCGCAGTATTTAGTTTACAACGTAATAATTAGCTACGTTACTAGTACTTCCATAAATTATCTCTATTTAAATTGTTAACAGCTCTTCCAAGCACATAATACTAGTGAAAGACGCATTCGCCCCGCCATGGGTTATTGCGTCTAAAATTCCCAACTTTTGTAGAAACGTCATTAACGAGTAGAAGTTATTCAAAATGCCATGAAATTGTATTAAAATATAAAATTTGATACAATTTCCTAACATGTATCATAAATTATAGCTTATGAGGGTGTATAATATATTTGTTATAATCAAATAAATATGACACTAGAAGTATTGTGACGCCTTAGCCCCGGTTGACCTTACATACAGCCATAAATTTGAAAAATATATATTATAGATTATATACAAATAGGCCTAAAGAATTATAAAAAATATATTTTTACATTTATCTATTAATGAAAAAAAAATATACGTTTCATCTCTACTTGATACTACCAGTTTTTGTCCGCGACTTCGTCCGCGTATCTTCATTAAAACCTGTTCTGCGAGGTATTTTTGAGGACATACAAGAGTTTTTTTTTATAGTTGTTTGTTGTTTTATACAAGAGTATTTTGTGATGATTTAAAGCAACTTATATTACTGAACAGTAAACATACACTAAATTTTACGGGAAGCTTGCCACAACAGGTAACATCAGTGAAAACCGCATTCAAATCTGTGAAGCCGTTTCTACGATTAGCGTGTACAGACAAACAGGCCATAATTATAAAAAAAAACAATTTTTTTGACCTTTGACTTATGTTTTTTTTATTATTACATAATTTATTTATTAAAATAAAGTACACAAATTGTTTTTTTGAAAAATATTTAATGTACAAACACGGCTCATTTACGATTTAATTATATTATAATGATTATAATATGATCATCAAAAAATACCTATAAAAATGTTTCATCTGCTGACAGACCCACACTGCTGGGT
The DNA here is from genome assembly GCA_944738685.1 of Synanthedon myopaeformis. NCBI lineage: Eukaryota > Metazoa > Arthropoda > Insecta > Lepidoptera > Sesiidae > Synanthedon > Synanthedon myopaeformis. The sequence goes on from OX122919.1 coordinate 10,166,373, forward strand.
CTGGCAAAGTACTCAAACCAAGAAAGTTGGCGAATATGTCAACGCTCGGCATACTTTACTCATTCAATGAAGCACGACAGCGCACGTGCTGTTATTTCACGGTGATCTTCTGTAAGGGGGTGATTAATGCCGCCAAACGGGCTACCCAAAAGACTGCGAAACGAAGTGTTACTTGCCAGAACCAACAGCCAGCAATTAATTACTAAAGTTACCCTTGCCGGGAATTGAACCTGGGAACCCTGAGACAGAACGCTAAAGCCACTCGACCACTGGGCTCGTCAATTAATCTAGTGTTATTTGAATGCAGAGTTTTCGGACTTTAGTTAACGAATATATTTTATTCCGACGCGACGATCAGTTCTAGTAACTATTAGGTAATTAATTAATATATCTAAATTGGATCATAATTATAACTAATATTATAAATGCGAAAATGAGTTTGTTTATTATCGTGAAATTTTGTATATATACACGTTGTCAGGGATAGAAAAATTACATTGGGTACCTTTCATCAAAAAAAAGTAGATACTGTTCTCTAGGAATAGTCTAAAAATAAAAAAAAAATAAAAAATACATTAACAATTTACTTAGATCAATAAGTAAAATATTTACATGTATAAATTGAAGTCGATTTCCGCGTCCGTCTTCTGACTCCTAACTAAAGCACGGATTTTGATGCAGTTCTCACCATTAAATAATTTATCACGGTAGGTGTATATAAGTATATAATAAAACCTCATTAAGTTTTTATGTAAAGATAAAAAAAAACAATATTTTGCAACTAAGTCAGCGTCTGTTCTTCGCTAATTAATTAATAATTATTAATTAATTACTTTCAAACCACCCAACGGATTTTAATTCGGTTTTAACTTATAAACGAGGGATAAATAAATGAGGAAGGTTTGCGTTATAAAAAAAAAATTCATCCCGGGTGAAGCCGGGAGCGGGTTCCTAGTATTGAATGAATTGATGTTTTAACAGTTAGTAGTTTTCATGCACTTATATATCGAAAATAAAAACATAACGATATTATTTTTTTCTAGTATACCATTAACATTAAAATACTTATTTTTTATAATCTAAATAAATAAATAATTCTAAAAATATGCAACTACTTACACGTAAGCTATGCCCCAAAAATGTCCCCAAAAACACACAGAGAACAAATTTTTCACTTGTTTATTTGCATACAAAATCACTTTAGAGTAAAAATAAATCTATATCGTTCCCAAGCGCAAGCGCATGTACTATATATATGGTTCTGAATTGGTTCTGAACGTCTCTCTCACTGCTGCAGAGTGCAGGCCCTTCTGTCTGTCAGTGACTGACTCACCTCACTGACTCACAGACTCACTGTAACTGTAAAGTGAAGAAAGAAGTGGCCGTAGCCGGCCGGCGCTCTTAATCCCAATCCCATTCCTCCTAATTCATTGTCCATTATCTGCGTAGCTGTCAATGTCATGATTCGTGTACGTCTTTATTACGTCACAAAGTACTCGTACACAGAGTAGAGTCATCGTCAGACTATCGATAGCTATGACAGGCAGCCATAGCTATCGATATTTGGTTCCTGTGGCTCTAGTATGAGTTTAAAATTCCCGTAGTCGCTAGTGAGTACGGACATCATAAACTCACACTAGAGCCACTGTTAAATTTAGGGTTGTCGTGATATTCATAATGTAAAAATTGTAAAATTACCGTATTAAACATATATTAAAAATAGTAACACATTAAACGCGCGTCGCGTTTCGGTGTGATATAAACCTAAATATAAATAAACATCACAAAAAACCCTAGCTTTGAGTTTATATAAATTTTTTGTATCTGATTTTAGTAACTGGGCCGATTGGAATTTTTAATTCTATCCCCTGCTTTTTTGTGTTTTTTAAGACAAACCTGACTAAAAATTTTAATTATATTATTAGTCCAAGAAACTTTACTAAGAAATCAAAATTTGAGTAAGTACCCTATGAGATTTTTTGATATGTTTCTAGAATATATGTAATATCGATGGGCGACAGAAATTTTCGATGCCAACCTGTGGAAGGGGTGGAAAAAAAATTAAAAAATCCTCTAATAAAAAAAAGTTTTTTTTTTGTAAGAGTTACAAAAAACATTTCAGACAAATATTGTAGAGAATTTAGTTCTACATAAAAATTATTTTAAACCTTTTTTTGGTTTAAATTAAAATTAACAGAGTTAGGGAAGTTAGAAGATAAAGAATTGATAGGTTTAAAAAATCAGTGAGCGAAAAAGAATCTATTCTTATCTAGGAGAGAGCAATGGAGAGGCACTAAAAGAAGAGGAATACTTCAGTCATACTACCATTTCGTTGCATATTTTTTTAAGTTACAGACAATATTAGAAAGTCAAAAGATAAGTAAGCAAAAGCTATATTTGAAATAAAACACACAATAATACACACAAGCGCGACCATGATTTCACTGCTTGTAATCGACTAAAGAAATATTTACATTTAGATTCACAAGATAACAACTTTTTTCATTGAATTTCTGTCATTTATTGCAGTTTGTGTGCACCGCGGGGTAGAGTTGGCACGTGCAACATATTGAAACATTGCGCATATAATACCTCTTGTTTTCATTTTTACAGAGATTTCAGTTCTCCATCCAACATACATATTTCATAAACATTACGAAATTTGTTAAAATATAACAATTTTTTCAACATATTGTATATCAAAAATGCATTAGTGTGAGTACTGTGAACGTTCCAACTTTAGTTAACTCACCTACACTCGCAATAGTACATTACATGCTACAAAATAAATTGTAATAAAATAAGTGATAGAATAATTAAAATATTTATCAAAATCAAAATGTGCAGCGTGAAATAATAAGCAGCGAAATTATCTGTGAAATGCAATTGTACAAATTATAGGTTGAATAAAATAGGCGCCTACATAAGTAGTTATAAATAATTATTCACACTAAAGTCTTACCTCGTTAACATATGAAATTATAACGCAACTGTCGCGACTCATTTTAATATTCTCACGACAATTATAGTCATTTTAGTCCGCAACGATTATAAATCATAAGACAGTCTGCCTTAGAACCTGGAGCCCACAGTTTAGCTTGTAACGGAAAATAAAAATACGGAAACATTTAATTTAAATGACTTTCAAGATTTTAAAATTCCTCGAAGATCCAAAGTACCCTTGTCTGGGTCCTCATCTTCGCCTGTTAGGTCTAGTTGGTTTGTGGCATCCAGATCTCAATTCTCATTCAACTAAAGCCAAACAGGTTCTGTTCTATATAATTGTTGCCTTTTTCATTAGCCAATACATAAAATGTTGCATTTATTTCAACCTCAATTCTCTCACGCTTATCCTCCAATACGCTCCGTTCCATTTGGGAATTGTGAAGTCGTGTTTCTTTCAAAAAGATTATAAACTCTGGGAGCAACTAATTGCCTACACATCGTCGATTGAACGCAGATTACTGGCCACTAAGAAGAGTAAGATAGATGAAATCATTGGAGATTATATAGCGCGAAGTCGTCGGGTGACATATTTCTTTTGGACTCTAGCGTTCGTTTCAAACTTTGGCATATTTTTGGGACCTTATCAGAAGAATCAAATTAACGAGAATGGCACCAGCGTTTACAATAACATATTCGATGGCTACACTCCGTTCGACCAGAAGGTGTCACCGGGATATTACATTGCGATGGTAATCCAGACAATTCTCGGCAACATTGTCAGCGTTTACGTGGTCGGATGGGACACTCTCGTGGTGTCCACGATGATTTTCTTCGCTGGACAACTAAAAGTGACACATTTCCTTTGCAAACAAGTTGTCATGGACACAAATGAATTAACCCATAGAAATGTTTCTGATTGTCACCTGTTTTATGTTACTTTGATAAAGTAAGTAATAGTTTTCATTGGAAACGAAAATGATTTTACCCAAGAGTTACAGAGGAACTCAATTCAAAAGAGTCAATTTTAAATGTTCTTTAAATTTTTACTGTCGTCATGTTTTTAGATATCAGAAGGCGTTCAATTCGTTAATATCTCCAGTAATGTTTGTCTACTTAATAGTGATCTCCGTCAACCTTGGTGTTGGCATAATACAAATTGTTGAGGTAAGCGCGATTGAAAAAGTACCAGTCTAAATAGATAGTGGTAAGTACGTAAATAATGATAAAAAACATGATCTATCCGTATAATATTATAAATGCGAAAGTATGTTTGGATGTATGGATGTTTGGAACTCTTTTATGCAAAAACTACTGAACCGATCACCATGAAATTTTGCATACACGTTGTCTGGGACACCAGAAAGGACATAGGGTACCTTTCATCGTTCAACGCGGACCAAGTCGCGAGCACCAGCTAGTTACTAATAATTATTATTATTCTCGCGCGCCCGCACACATAATAAACAAATTTTCTTTTTTTTTTCTTGTTTAAAAAAGAACTACTATTAAAATCGGTTAATTTGATGTATCAGAATAACGACACGGGAAAGTCCCGAGAACAAGCCACTACTAATATTATAATAATAATATACCTACTTGATTCATCATTTTACCTCTAATCCGACAAGCAAGAAACATAAAATCACAAAGACAAGAAATCTGAGAAAACTAGAAGATTTAAGCTAATGCAGATTTAGATTCTATAATGTAAACAAAAAAAATTGGGCGAGTAACTTTTTACTTAGTTTATAAACTTACGTTTCTGGTGTACATTCAAAAAACGAGTGATGAAAATTAAGAAATGCTTAATTTGTTTTCATCTAGTGAATGCGCTTAGCTTAGATCTTCGTCCATTGTGGATTGTGGATATCATACCTTGTAGACTTACACTTACCTATAAGTAATGTAAGAATTACTTATAATATATCTATATGTATAATAATAATAATAAGAAATACTTAGCATTAGATTTTATTTTAATTCATACAGCATTAGTAAATACCTATAGCAAATGTAATATAGATTTAATGTTTATAATTAAAACGTGTGCATACTTATAATATTTACTTACAACATCCATGGGCGCCTAATCTAAAATGTCGGAAATGTTAGCTTGTAGCTTAATTACAAATAATAAAAAACCTAATGCATTAGAAATTTGGTTGGTAATTTCAGATCAAAGATGACCTAGCCGCGGTGATGTCTAGCTGTGTTTTCGTAATTGCAATCCTAATACAACTATTAATCTTTTATTGGAACGCCAATGAAGTAACTGAAGAGGTTTGTTCCATTAGATTTAACTACACCTAACAAATGGCCATTAGCATGAGTATAAAAGACTGTAGACCTCAGTCTAGCTAGACTATAGAGCTAAATCTTTTAGTTTTCCAGCAGGAAGACTGATAACTGTTATCATTATCAGACGGTAATCATATTATGAAGGTATCACAAAGACATAATATGGTAAGTGGTAGATGTGGTAGTGTAATAGAACGCTTTCCTAGAATCGTTACTTTATTGTAGGTTTTCCTTGTGGTATATGTCCAATCAAAAACTTTTTTATCCTTAATTTTCCATAACATGTATTATGTTAACACATACATGCTAAAATTTATACTTACTTATACTAATATTATAAATGTGAAAGTATAACTCTCTCTGACTGTCTGTCTGTCTGTTACCTTTTCACGCCAACCGATCATAATGAAATTTTGCATACACATTGTCAATTGCATACAATTTTTTTAATTTTAGATGATCCCTCGGGAATAGTACCCTATACTATTAAAAAATTAAATTTATCTAAAATTAAAAAAATCTAGTTATATTTCTTATATATTTTTTATTTTTCAACGCGGACGTAGTATAAAATAAAGTCGCTGTCCGCCTCTTGTCTCTTTCTCCGCTAACTTCTTGTAAACCCCCACGAATTTTGATACGGTTTTCACGGATAGAAATAGCGATAAACGAGGATGGTTTGTTTAAGTATAAATTGCAGGAAGAAATAAATAAATATCGGCTGAGAAGCCGGTTTAAAACGCCTTACTTCTTTTATTATGTATCCTAGAACTAAACATCTCAATTCTGTGCCTATAAAGTTACTCGTACCGCTTCTTTAGGTGGAGTCAAATTAAATACTCAAGTAAAATGATTTATTACAAACATCACGCGCGCGGCAAAGTAAAGAACAATACTGATGTTGGTACGTGAATTTCTTCGAATTACATTAACTAAATTTGAAGTGGGGCATCGTATTTACTGTATAAACATCACGCCACTGTTGAACAGGAAGCGTAGCCAAAAATACCTTTGCTAATACAATGAAAAAATTGTTCAGTGGTATTTGTATTAATATTTGAAACTTCCGCTATATGAATGCCTTAGGTATATACGTTTCTTCAAACGTTTCTTATCTTATATATTAGGTATAATATATAATATATAAGATAAGAAACGTTTGAATTCTTATCTTTTATTTTATTTGTAACAAGACCTTTAAACATTGAAGATTTTGGGCATGGATATCATCTTGGGGTCTTAATTTATATGCTTCGTATTTTTTTTTTTGTTAAGATTTGACAGACAGACTGACGGTCCACTTAATCACACTTGACCAGTGGTAGGCACCGTCATCTCATCTGTAAGTAGAATAAATCACTGAGGGTTGCAAGAACATCTACCTAAAGGCTAAATGCAACCTTTTTAAGGTTAGATACATTAGCCGTTAACAAATAAGAGACGAAATGCTGATAGGAGAATCGTCTATGGAAATCTTTGCTAGTGCACTGATGAACTCTGTAAAATAAAAGATAATTCTGGTATCCCTTACGACACAGCTAAACATACCATGCTGTTATTTCATGGTGGTCTTCTGTAAGGGGTTGTTACTGCAGCCAGATGGGCTGCCAAATTTTTGACTACTAAAATAATTTACTAAGTAGTAGGAACAGGAGTTTTATCATATTTAAAATATTATAATTTTTGTTTGAATGTTGTTTAACAGAGTGGTTTAGTGAAGTATGGAATATTCGAAAGCAAATGGACGAGGTGTAATAGGAGAATTCAAAAGGAAATCGCATTGCTCCAACTATCCATGAATAAAAGACTTATATTTAACGCTGGACCATTCAATGCAATGTCACTATCGACTTTTATTGGGGTAAGTACTACCAATATAATTCATATTAAAAAAATTGTTCTTCATTGCTGAACATAGACCGTCCTAATCCTTACATATTATAAAACAAAGTCCTCAGACGCGTCTGTCTGTCTGTCTATTCGCGATAAACTCAAAAACTACTGCACCGATTTTCATGCGGTTTTCTTAAAATTCTAATAAGGCCGGTCAGAAGCAACTTTAAAAGTGTGAAGATTAAATATCAAATTTATTGCTTGAAATTTGAAATTTGTATTGAGTTAATGAATGGTATATACTCGTATGAACATAGGTCAAAGCTTTGTCGATTAACTTTAATTTCTTGTACAAATGTGTCGATTTTAAGTTCTTATGGGTACCTACTATGTATTAGGTACTATAAAAAAAATCAAAAAATAATTGACAAGAAGCTCCTTAATATAATCATTACGAACCGAACGAAACATGGTTCATTGTTACTTAAATCCAATTTTACCCATGTTATGGTTATGATTTTGAAAATATTGATCTAAAAATAATTGGGACCTTACCTTTAAAACTAAGGTACGACAGCGTACAAAACATATGGCGTTGGTTGTGTTTTTTTAAGGCAACGACAGCCACATACCATCAAACGGACCAAAGATAACTTCTTTAACGAGTTGTGCTTATATGCATTAATTTACTATTATTATTAACTATTATTTTTGTTACAGATTTTACGATTAAGCTATAGCTTCTTCACTTTAATGAATGAAACGAATAAAGCTTAAAAATGTGTAATTACAAATTTTTTTTGTACAAAAAGTGGACAAAGTCGCCGGCACCAGTTAGTAATGTAATATATATATAATGTATTTTTACCTACCAACTTTCATTTACCGGCTCCTACAAATTCCTCGTGGGCTTTTAACAGGCGAATTTCATAATGGAAGAATAATAAAATTACAGAAAAAAAAGGTCTTAGGCCAAATTTAAAATTCAAAACATATTTATGCAATTAAGGTGGCCGGGCGCGAGAGAAAAGGCACCTAAATTATTCAGAGAGATATTTAATAGCGTAAACATTAAAGAGTGACGAGATTTTTAGATTTTTTTTTTATTACCTCTCTCCACACAATCCTTTGAAAAACAGCTAAAATAAAATAAAATAAACTGGAATAAATTGAATTTACGTTATATTAAACCCGTCACACACGTAGATACAGTGCTATAATATACAATATGTCCAAAAAAAAGGCATAAATTGGCTTCTTTCAACTTTTTTTTTGGACACATTTTATATTACGGTATACCTTGGTGACGTCATAGAAATATATATTATAGCTGCGTGTGTGGTCATTCCAATATTTGTATAGAAAATATATCGTAATATGCCTTGCTATAATTTACTAAGAAAAGTTACGCATAACATACTGAGCGTATATGATTTGAACACTTAGTACGACATATTTCATAATTACCCCAAAAAAATATATGCCTACATTAATAACGCAATCCAATGACATAGTAAGTAATATCAAGTTGCAAGTAGGGCGAACGTCGGTAAATCTCCAATACGATACAATCATGAGTATTTAACTAACTCTCACCAACTTCGGAATCTACTCTCCAGATACTCTAGCGAAATCGATTTAACTTGAAATCTCTTGCTAATCGATTCTGATTCAGCGAATTCTCAGCGCTACAGATTTGAATCCGATTAAACGAAGCAAAGACACGTTATGTCATGTCAAACTCTAATGAATTATTGACCCTCGCCGTTACTCTTACCCCCCATCGGTGACGATTGTGGGGTAAAGCCGAGCCAGCAAGAAAATCTGGTCACAAAATGTTCGCTTGTAATGTAAAATAGATAGTTTATTACCTATATTAACATATTATTACTATTTATCCTGAAAAAAATGTTAGGTTACCGAGGGATCGTCTAAAAATTTTAAAAAATTGCGCCTCCGTTATCACAGCGATAAAGCTATGCAGGCGTTATTACTAAGTTATATTTTTCATTTTAAAACGGGTACCAGACTCATTTATTTGCTAAAAAATTAAGTCATTTAAGAAGCACAAACAAATGTTATATATATTTTTTTCAATGATAAAGGGCGGCAGTAAAATTGACAGCCCACCTGAATGTAAGTGGTAACCGACGCAATAAGCAGCACTTTAAGGTATGTAGGTATTCAAATGCGCTTTTAGCCATATCGAAACATAACAATTTCATACTTTTACTTCATAGTGCTCTTCTAAAAGATATTGGTTGCTGCTGTCAGTAATTCTGTAGGCTGAAGGCTACAGAATTCAGTTTGTATTTCCACTTCAAAATAATGATTAGGCAATGAGTAGGCTGCTTCTACAGGAAAATTTATGGGAGGCCTATACCCAGCAGTAGACATGCTAGAGCTGAGATGATGGTGATAATGATGAGGTAGGTACTAACTTTATTTGAGCACTGAATTTGACAATAATTTCAATAGGTAAATATGTTTTATATATAACCTAAATTTGATTAGGTAAGCATGCAGAATTACGTTGAAAATCACAGAGAGAAATGCTCTTCGACGAACTCGAAACTATGTCGAATCGCATTCCGGTGCACTACGGATTCGCATTTCAAAACCCTTGATGCATAAAGCGACTCTTGAAGTTGCCAGTCCTCTCAAATATATCCCACAGTTATTTCCTTCGCTTTACATTAAAAATTCCAAAGTCATTTTAATTTAAAATTATTTAAATTAATTTTCGTTTGCCAATTGGCATTATTTTTCTATTTTTCATTGTTGTTAACACCCAATGCAAAAGAGGCGTTATAAGTTTACTCTGTTTGTAGCGTCATTATGTAGGTCCCAAACGAATGGACCGATTTTGATCGGTATTTTTTTGTTTGAAAACTGAGAGATCGAAGGTCCACTTTATGGTAGGTGGTTAACCGTCTATAACATAATCAACGCTACAGGTGCTGCAAGTGCGCTTCCGACCAAAGTAGTATTAAGGATAAGGAGTAAGGAAGGGATGAGGTTTTGGGCTCTGGCATCCCTCACCGAAACGCAACAGCACACATCTTGTTATTTCACGGTGGTGTTCTGTAAGGGCCACCCCTTTACAGAATATTTTATTTTATTTATTTATTTTATCAGGGAATGGGCTCCTAATTGTATGAGTGTTGCAATATTTACAGGCCAATCTCTATGTAGTATAACATAGTATACTAGCTGACTCGGCAAACGTTGTTTTGCCAAAAAATAAAAAAACAATTTTTGGGGTGGGCCACATTTATCACTCACTATAAAATAGTTTGCGACCTATTCTCAGACCTACCAAATATACACAAAAAATTTCATAAAAATCGGTAAAGCTTCGGAGGAGTTTGGTTACAAACACTGTAACACGAGAATTTTATATATATATAGAAGATAGATATAGGTAATAAATACATTACACAGAAATACATAATTGATTCATTCTATCGCACAATACATTTCCCTCGCAATGGATGTATGTTTGTTGATTACTTTGTGTATATTAAGTTTTGAGTTCATTAAAATGCTGATAATATCTGTTTTCTAACACTGGTTCATGTTGCACTGCTGGCTCTACTTAACATCATACTCGGAGCAAATTCACTGGGGCCAAACCCGGTCCATACCTAGAGGAATTAACATATAAATTGTTTTGAATCCAACGACTACACCGTGTTTAATTATTTCGCGAACTTCCCAAATTTGCATGGTAATTGCTAAAACTCAAGATTTGTTGTTGAATACATGATTATGTGCTTAGACAAATCGCTGCTGGATTAACTCGTTGTGGGGACTAGAATTGATATCTCTTCAAAGCTAGATAGAGAAGGATACAATACAAGCATCTATCAAACTACACTTATAGAATCTTCCTGGTATTGAACATTCATGCATGGAATGATGCTTTTTTTTAAAAAAAAGTAAATGTAAAATTAATTAAATATTAATCACATAATATAGAGTAAGTTTGTGTATAATTTGGATAAAAAATCTCATCTCTGTTAGTAATCCTACAATTATTATTAATGCAAAAGTTTGTATGTTAGGATGTTCAGATAATTGAATGTTTGTTACTCAATCACGGCTGAACAGATTTGGATGAAATTTGGCACACAGATAGTTTATTACATGGATTAACATATAGAATGCTTTTTATCCTGCAAAATAGTTAGGTTCCCGAAAGACCACTGTCATCAACAGTTGTGGCGCCACCGTTGTCACAATAATAAAGATGTCGGTCATTATAGTACTCGTATTTTTCTCATGTATTATATTTTTCATTTTTCAATGCGGACGAAGTCGCGGGCACCAACCAGTGGCTTATGATTCAATTAAAGAAATTGACCTATAATAAAAAACGGTTATTATAAAAATATCGTTTTATAATACAAAGGTGTAATTGTCTTCATACAGATAAAAAAAGTCTGTACTTAATATTATCTTTGTTAGATTAATATGTCCTTTGTTTTAATTAAAGTATGTTAAGTTAATTACGAGTGTGTATCAAGATAGATATGTACTTACCAAGTTTCTCAGAATTTCGTCCGATAAGTTTGGAATTAAAATAATTGATAGACACCGAAAAATTTCCTTTGCATTCATCTAAGGAAGGGAACGGCAAATTAAATTTCAAACGCCAGAGGTTGGGCTGGCCGTTGACAGATGACGAAGGTCCGAGAATGGGTTTCTTTAGAAATAACTGCGAAATTCTTTCTCCACCTGATTGTGTTTGGACCTGTGGTTACGTATGGGTAAGGGTTCTTAAAGAATTTTCTCACTAACTGTATTAGTGAATTAAATGTATGGATATAAAGATAATTACACATAATAATTTAGCTGTGGGAAACCTCTGGAATTATTTTTATTTAATATATGCGAGGTTTTTTGGTTCAAAAACAATATCACTGTCAGCAGGACTGTTTGGATTTACTCTTCTACTCACTGGCAAATCGATAGCAATAATCACATCGAATTCGTATGGTTTATTTAGGTTGTCATAGTGACTGCCATTAAATTGAACCTGCAGAACAAAAAGTATATAAAAAAACGCATTTTTCGTGTTAAGGTTTACAAACAGACAAAGTTCAGGAAATGGGCTCTGGTATCCCTTACTACCAATTTATATATTATACTAGTGGCTCGCTCCCGGCTTCGCCCGGGTTCAATATAAAAACTATCCTATCGTTTAAGTTGGACCAAATTACATATAGTTACAAGTGATCAAAATCGGTTCAGTAGTTTAGGAGTACATCGCGGAGGAATATGTGACATGTAATTTTTATATATATTATATAAGATTACATTACCGTTTCTGCCAACTCATTGTAAACTAAGTATAAGAACACAGGAGATTGAGGTTATCTTGACTTCCTGTAGATAAGCCACGTTAAACTCGTTAGTCGTTCCTTTGTTTTGAATTTTTCACTTAGTACATTTAGATCCATTTTTTTTTATGAAGCCTTATGAGTAGCCCAATGAAATTTGCAGGATTGCTACTTCACATATAGAGGCAGTATTTGAAATCTGTACGACAATTTTTTTTATGTACACTTTATTTTTAAAAAGTCTTTAAAATTGAGAAAAATATTGCGTTATTTTTGTTTTTTTTTTTGTTATTTCAATTTTTTTGACCCTTTTCCAAGATCTAATGTTAGTAAATGTTACTGAGCCGGATTAGCCTGTACATCAGCTTACTATAAAAAAAGAATCAGCCATCTATCACAATAATTCATGTCTCTATAATTAAAAACCTCGTGGTACTCAGCGTTAGGTAAATTTTTTTAAAAAAAATCATAACTCGGAAAATACGAAAAATCGCAGAACATACATGGGGGTGATTCGGATACCCCTCGAGGTCCTCTACCTCCTAGATTTTTTATATCACTACTTCTTGGGACACCCTGTATATTAAGATATACCACCATTCATAAAAATACAATTATTTCTTACCTTTTATTTCTATGTTCAAAATTCAAAAACTATTAAGTTAGAATAAATTTAGTCGATTTGTCACGGCACTGTTATATAGATATAGATACTTAGATAGATATTTAAACTACATTGTACTTTTCAATGGGCTCTTGATAAGTACAATGTACTTATCAATTAAACAAGGCATGTTATGTTTTAACATCCGCTCATAAACAGTCATTAATAGATCCATTATAATATTGTTATTTCCTTTTTAAAAGGATCATTGTTTAATTCACATTATTTATTTACTTTATTTCTTTTTTGTTTAAGAATATAATTCCACAAAATTATAAAGTAATCCAAGTGTCCAGTGCTGTACAAGTATATAAATGCTGTACACGTGGAGCGGGTTGCTTTGACGTTACGCCGTTGATCTTGTGAATATTTACAAATTCTTTCTGAAAAACAACGAGACTTGTAATCGAAGGTATTGAAATACAATAAAATGAATAAGTATGCCATACTTATATATTATTCTCTAAATAAAAACCAAATCCCTTACAGTTGACATTTCCCTTATAGAAACTTATGTAAACTAACCACGGGTCAAGTCAAAGACAAAAAATAATAAGCGACCAGTGCGTGATTAATAAAAAAAAGATGTTTTTGTAGGTAATAATGCGATGGACAATCCGAAATCCATAATGGACGAATGGCACGTCATTTGTGCATTATGTCCATGTACACTTTGGTGTACATGGACAAAGTCGCGGTATGTTTCTTTGTTTAGTACTTACCTAACTTGTTATATTGGCCTAAATAATACGAGTAGGTAGCTGTATCTGAAATGTTCATTGTTTTATTGCTACATTGCAAACGTTTCATATCGTTCTATGAACCCATTCGTTATCACCAATTGTAATCGTATACACTTAAAAAGCAATTAAGTATTAGTGTATTTTAGTTACAAACTTGAAAGACCTTTTGATCCTGCTTTAGACAATATTGATACCGTATAACACCACTTATATAAATTATACTAGGTTTTGCCCACGACATTTACCGCGCATTATTTTATGATTTAAAGATCAAATAAAAAAAGTCAAAATGAAAAGTCTAGTTTATATGTGATTCCCCTAATAAATAATAAAAAAAAAATTTTCTTTATGTTAAGGTCGACAGACAGGCTGATGGTCCACTTGATGGTAGGTGGCTACCGTCGCCTATAACACAAGCAACGCCATAGGTGCTACAAGTGCGCTGCCGAACATAGAAGGATTAAGGATAAGATAAAATCAACTTGTTTGTTGTCACAAGTGTCTTTTGCATGATGTGATGTCCTCTGTCGACCAGATTAACCTACTATGAACTAATCTACTAAACGTCACAAAGGGAGATTCGTATATTATCTCGTACCTATTCATCAAACGCGTAATACGATCGACTCTGCTTTCAAAAGCCATAAAGGATTGCATTCCGAGTTTGGGAAATTTCCAATCATTCACTGAATTCTCATTAGCTAATAAGATATGTAAGTATATGTACACTCCCCCCCCCCCTAGGTGGGTCAAGACCGTGCAGTGGTGGGGGGCTTAACCTTCGGCAATCCGAGCGGTTGCAGGGGCCGGTGGGGTCACCGGCCTTTGCTTGGTTGATCGGATTGTCGCTGGGAACTAAGAAGACCCACGTGCGTGAGCTCCGAGCGGGCTCCGATCATTGGAGCTCGTGGCGGAGCATCAGTTTGAAGGCTCCAACTGTCCGTTGGAGCTTCACTGGTCACCGCTCTTTGGGCTGAGGATCCGTACACTGCCCACGCGGGTGTAGGCCGATGAGAGACGGCACCCCCGGTCTTTGTGCGTCGGACCAAGGTATGGGTCTCGGTTCTGCGCACGAAGACCGGTACGGGTCGCAGCGGGATTCTCGGATGTCTCTGTCGCTCAGTGGTAGTTGGGCAACGCACGCGAAGACGGAACTCTGCGGTAGGAAAGGACCGCCTGGCAAAATACCGCAATCGTGGCTTTGTGGAGCGTAGTGAAGACCCGGTTTCGCAGGCCGGTCTAGTAACCCCCCTCCGCAGTCATCCGGACATAATCGATAAGAACAAGGAGTTCGCACAGAAATAGAAAATCTTAGTCCAGTCTTAGTCTACTATCACCTACTCTTACTATAGTTTCCCTTGCCAAGATACTCCATATGAATAAGATACTCTGTGACATTGCCTGCATTGTGTTTTTTAAACTTTATTTAAATGCCTATCATTTAAAATGATACTAAATATTAAGCCTATATACATAATATCACATTTATTTATAAACAAACTCTGTAAAAATATATATTATCTTATTAAAAATTGATTTTAATATTTATAATATTAGTTATATTATAAATATTAAAATCAATTTGTTTGTTTTTTACGCTTTTACGCCTTAACTACTCAACTGATAGTGACATTTTGTATAGTTAAGAGATATAGAAAAGAACATAGCGCACCTATCTTCCAATAAAAAGTACTGTTTCCGAGGAATCATTGAAAAATAAAAAATTCAACCACTATTTTAATTAGAGCATTTTTGGTTCTCACTGAATGATTTCAAATATAAAGTGCAACCGATTAGTTTTTCGGCTCCCGTTCACTATTCAATTTATTTTGGAGTAAGAATCGCGGGATGGCTTTCAGAGGATCTTAGAGCGTAATCGAAATGCGAATAAGCCCAATTTTCCGTGCCATCGCCCGTCGAGGGTGAGCGCCGCCCACGAACCGATATCGTCCAAATTAACCCACCCACGGGGCATGTTCTACAATGACTCCATTTTCTTAACGTACAACTAAAAAAATTGTTTGTCTATGAATTTGAATTGAAAGCGTTTAATTTTTATTGCAGAAAATTTAACTATGGATTTTCTTTATAAGCCTAAAAAGCCCGTTGTCAAGCCCGTTGGTCGAGTGGTTATGGTGATTGCCTTAGTGCTCTATCACAAGTCGGCTCTGGTCTAGATCTGGCAAGTAGTGGCATGCTGTAATAACCAACCCCTTACAGAAGACCACCGTGAAATAACACCATATGTGTTATATGGCATGTCTTACTCACTTACCGAAAAACAACAGGGCCTACAGTCGTTTACTCTGCGCTACGCCACGCTACGCTAAAAGATAACTTGGTGATTGGTTACTGTAACGTCAAAATAAAATTTTGACCAATCACAAAGTTTTCTCTTAGCGTAGCGCAGCGTAAATGACTATAGAAAGCACACTTGGCTAGGCCCCAAGGTGTTTCAGTGAGTGAGTAAAGGATGCCAGACCCCATTTCTCTATCCCTTCCCTTAAACATAATAAAATTCTACTATAGTCGCCAGCGTACTTGTAGCACCTGTGGTGTTGTTTGTGCATATGCGACGGTGAGCCACCTACCATTAAGAGGACTGTCAGACTGTCTAACGATCTTTACATTTTTTAAAAATGTCGAAATAATCTTTAATTTTGATTATATAACTAGAAAATGAGAAATATTTAATTTTTGTTAACAAGCTGCGATGACGCAGAAATTTACAGAGACCTATGCTTCAAATGACAACTTGACATCACCTATTTTTTAATGTCTGACTTGAAAATTTTGTGGTCATTGTAGAAATATTTTCAATAGACTCATGCGGTAAACGGATAGTGATGTCTAGTTAGAACGAATCAAATCTAGATGTAGGCTATCTAGACTTAGGTAACTAGTTCGTTGCCGATCTTTGTAATTGAACTGTTAGGTTTGATTTCAGTTCCAATGACAACTTTCGGTAAATTGAATTTTATAAGTTATTAAAAAATAACATCTTTGATTGAACCAGGTGCACATTTATACTATATTATAAATTATAAACAGGTATGATTTGTTTGTTTATTTATGTAATTTCTGAAACAAAATCTAAAAATTCTCTCATCAATAAATGGTTACATACTCGCGAGTAACATCTTATCTATACCTAACTCCTTAGTAACTTACACTAGATATAGCTTGTTTGGGCTCTATAGAAAGTCGGGGGTTATAGTTTATAATTTTAATTACAGCTTGTAGTATGATAAAGTGTAAAGAAAGGAAAGGAAAATAGTCATTACCGCCGGGCGAACTGCCCCAATTTATGTCTGCAAAACGCTCTGCCACTGCAGAACAGTGACAGAATATTTTGAATGACATGCTGATACCGGTTGATGTAGATATGGGTCTAAAGTTATCAACAGGCAGGCTTTCCACAACTCAAATTCCCAAATTGAAAATCTCACGTACGTACTCCATCGCATCCTATGCCATACCTTTATTAGGCAATCGCTACCGATCGCTGTAGACTTGACTTGAGTGGCAGGAGGCGGTTTTAGTGGTACGTTCTCAATATAGGGTTGCCTTGTGTCACTGGTATAAAATATCAGGCAGGTAGACAAATTGTAAGAGTAAACTTAACAGACAAATCACTTGTAAATCTCCTTTTAAGACTAATCTATACTAATTTAAAAAAAAAGAGAAGATTTGTATGTTTGTAATGAATAAATTCTTTCACCTTTAGAAAGCTACGTTATCAGCGAGTAACATTTTAACATTATATTTTTTTTAAATTACGCGGGTGAAGTTACGTGCAACAGCTAGTAATATAAATAATAAGCTATGCCACGTATAGTTAATAACTCACATTATAAATGAAAAAGTGAGCTTGTTTCTTTGTTTGTTCATTACGCTTTCACGCCTTAACTACTCAACCGATAATTACGAAATTTAGAATACACGTTGCCAGGGATACAGAAAAGGACCCGTTATAAAAAAAAATCACTGTACCCGAGGAAACATCTAAAAATAAAATAAAAATGCAACGTCTGTCAAAAATATATGAGCTGTAAAGGTTTTGATGCCTGTCTCTAATGTTTTAACCTTTGTATTTTATATCAAGTACTTATTAATAAGAATATCAACAAGCAAATAATTAAAATGCCTGACATAACATTTGCCTTTTTACGAAAAGAAAAATGTGGTGTCACTGTGTCGTGGACACGGCCGTATGTTTTTGAGCGTACTCGTATTCTATATGTATTATATCCAAAGAATTCGAATATCGAGTGGTGTAATTAAATTTTGGATGTAGATGATAAATAGATACAGTATAAAGCGTAGGTATAAAGGTATAAAAAGACAAGTGTATCAAAGTAGCCTTATACTCGGTCCCACCAAAGTGTTTAAATCGTGTTACAGACACAATTTTGTTATCATCGGTTTTTTTGAATTGCACTATGAAATCAAATTTAAACACGTATTCACGTGAAAAATTCAAGGTGACAACCCTAGTGGTCTATGCTGAACTCGTTAACTCTAGTAGGTGTACTAACGACTCGAGCTCGAGCCCGAGATCGACGCCGTGCCGCGGTGGCTTCTCGTCTCATGGTGACAGCCCTGACACCTGTCCAATTTGCGTCATATCGTCATCGACGTACATTTCAGCTCATTTAATTCACAGTAATGAGGTTCCTCTGATCAAATTATAGATGGAATGCTTATAAGAATAAGTCACTCGCCTTTTCAAAACTATTGGGTACTTTTCGTCTCAATTTTCACACATGAATTTTGCAGAGAACTAAATTCTATCTTTAGGTCTGAGTCACACTTTAATATAATCTGAGTAACAACGTTTTGAAATTTTGACTAGAGGACGTACACTAGTTAGTAAGTTGTAGTGTATTATGTATTAGTATTATAAGAAGTAAAAGTAGAAAACGCTTGTTAGATTGTGAGCAAAAAGCTAAAGTAGGTAATACAATAAATAACTGGGCTCGGCTTAAAATTACTTTCAAGCAATTTGTCAGGAAAAAAAGTGTCCTGCCGGAAACAAATGGGTGCACCTTTTTACAGTAACGAATTTCCTAATTCTATTATCTCGTATATTATGTTCTAATCCGTACGGGTAGGTGTATCTTGACAGGTGTTTTATAAAGTTTATTCTGTTAAATGAGTGATATTCTCAATACATTTTTTTTTATTATAATTATTTTTTATTATAATATTTTTTTATTATCTTTATTAAGTGCGGCAGGAATGCTCAAGGTCAATTTAATGGTAGGTGTATGTATGTACCATCGTCTAAGCACAAACGTGTGAATACATAAAGGTAAGGGACAAATCGAGTGTAGGGAAATGGATTCTGACATCCATTAGGTAATGGACATTAGGACACGCAACAGCATACATACATTTATGTGTCGATATTTTACCGTGGTCTTCTATAATAATATAATAAAATCATTTATTCTAAATTATGATTAAATTGTCTAAATTAGTCCGTTCATCATCATCTCAGCCTCAGGACGTCCATTGCTGGACATAGGCCTCCCCCATAGACCGGTCACATTGTAAGTGGACATTCCAGTCAATCCCAAACTGTCCCAAAGTAACCATAGGCACCATAGCAATGACATAAAAAAACTTGAAAATTTAAATTAACTTCTTTTCTTATTTAATTTCTTTACAATGAACTAAAAATTATAGCTCCAACAAACACAATATTTTATTTATTAGACACTATTTTATTTTAATGAAAACTTTCTAAATTCCAATCGACCTCCTGCAGGTTTCAACTTTATTTAAAAACGTAAAGACAATAAAAGGCTTCTGGTCCATTACAACCAAATCCCAAATTGCCTGTTTCCCATAAGACTGGCACTCGAACTGTAACTGTTTGCGGAACTATTATTATTTGTACATAGATAAATGTTTTAAACGATAATACTAAACTATCTAAGACTTGCTTGGCTTCTGTCTTGTTCGCTGCGCCATACAGATTAAAAAATACGTATTCAGATTTAATTTGAACATTAAATTGAACGTCTAAGCAAACAAGCATATGCCCTGCATGAATTAACTAACACTTTAAGCATTGATGCACTCTTATTAGCATATTATGGACTTGTTGAATCTGTGTTAAGATATGGGCTTCTATTCTGGGGTAACTCGACATACAGAAATTTTATTTTCAAGGCACAAAAGAGGTGTATTAGAGCCATGTTTAAATTAAAAGTTATAGATAGTTGTATGCCCTTTTTCAAAAAGTATAAAATCCTGACACTTCCATCGCTATTTATATATGAGGTTGTTGTGTATGTAAAAGCCAACCCCAACCTATTTAAGCGAGTCTCTGATGATAGTAAAAGAGCACAAAGAGATCCCAACAGATTATGCAGTCGAAAAGCACACACAGCCCTAATGCATAAAAGTGTTTTTTGTCAAGCGCCAGTTATATATAATAAAATTCCAAACACCATTAAAGAACTTAATATAAATTTATTCAAGAAGAAAATGAAGAAATTACTCGTCGACAAATGCTATTATGATATAAAAGATTACATGTCTGATAATTCGTTGTAACAATTAGTAATATCAATTAGCTTTATTGTTTTAGTGTACTTACTTAAAATATTTGCACACCCTCAAAGGGTAGAATGTAGCGAAATTTATCTACTGTAAAACCATTGTAACCTATATTCAGCAAATAAATGATTATTATTATTATTATTATTATTATTATTATTATTATTAAATTGAATTGAAGTCTCTATTGAAGTGCTGTCAATATATTGAATACATATCAAAACACACTTCAAACAACTCTGACAAAATGCTTGAAGGGAGAGCGAGTGGATCGTATTTTATCAGGTCCTGTTGATAAATTGCACAAAATTCAATTTAAAAGGGTAATGTTTGCGTCCCTATTACGGCGTCACTCCAGCTCCACGCCAGGCCATAAACTCTGTCGGTCCACTGAACAATTGAAATATCGAACGTCCACACTCACCGAGCTTTTGCCACATATACTCTTATATGGTCGCTTCCTCACCACCTCTTCTCAAGGTCAATGGGGTACTTCTTTTACAAAAGCCATTTCCCTATCCCCTATCCCTATATGAATAGAGAATTACCCTTATTCTTAATCCTACTATGGCAGTGCACTTGCAGCACCTGAGGCGTCGTTTGTGTTATAGGCGATGTTAGGTGTTTTAAGGTTCTTAGGGTTCTTAGGTCATTTTTATTCAATCTTTATTGAATTTTAAGTTTGGCTGAGATTTGGGTTCACTGTGGGTCTCACTAATTTTAGGCCGTACGCTAATCTCCATTTGAGATTCGCCACAGTCAAGTAGAAGTCAGGTAGTAAGCCCCTCTACAAATTTTGATCTAGGGCAAGCTACGCAACTGATGCTTAATTTCATTGTTATTAAAAAAAACATTGGTAAAGATAATTGTTTGAAACATGAAAATAGTTATTAGATATATATTTAGATGGATGCAAGCACAGGCGTGGTCGGTCGAAGTTTCCCGCAAACTTGTTGGGACTTGGAATAATGCGATTAAAGAGGACTCGGCGACATCCCGACGACAATAGATGTTACTTTAACGTTGTTTATCTCTTGTGTTCAACATTTGATGCGATGCTGTAAATTCTGATGTAGGTATCTAAATATGAATATATAAGATCCCTGGTTTTGTAAAACCCAAAAATCTTGTAACATTCTTAAAGCACCGCCGTCGTCACACGTGACGACCGCATAGCTCTATGGTCACTGGTCACCTATCATACCTACTACAATGCTATACCATATTCGCTGTCAGTCACGTGTCCACCGTGAAGCTTTTTGATAATTTTTCACTTGACTTCAGACCATTTGATGCTGTTTTATTACAAAAAAAGTGTCTGTGTCTCGCGCTTTATAAATTGACAAGGACATGCACATTTCAGCTCTTCTCTTTAATGTTTGTTTCTATCATTTTGTACTTGATGACATTTACGTGATGACTTGACAGTCATATGGCCGAGCTAGGCAACTCGTAGAGGGACTCGTAGAGCGTCACGTGATGAGGAGTCACGACTCGTTGCCACGCGATGACCGGAAATTCGAACTTCAAAGCAAATCTATGACAATAGGTACTGACCGTTACAATCAGTTTAATATGTAGTAGCTACACGCTCCCGGGTACGCCCGGGTTCAAAATAAAAACTACCCTATCTTTTAAGTTGGACTAAATTACACATCGTTACGAAGTTTTATCAAAATCGGTTCAGTAGTTTAGGAGTTCATCGCGGAGGAACATGTGACACGTAATTTTTATATATATTATATAAGATTACATTACCGTTTCTGCCAACACATTTTAAACCAAGTATAAGAACAAAGGACATTGTGGTTATCTTGACTTTCTGTAGATAAGCCACGTTAAACTCGTTAGTTGTTCCTTTGTTTTGTATCAAAGAAGTGGTTATCTATACTAATCTATCATAGAAATCATTGTACCTAATCTATACATAATATTATGAAATCGAAAACGTTCCATGTCTGTACATTAAATACTTTCTCAAAAAAGAATTGTACACGTTGGACTTATGTCATCGTGATCAAATAAATAGCGGCAAAGAGGCCATGGAGCGGTCCCGCGAGGTTGACCCCCAGGCCAATACAATTAGGCGCCGAAGAGTCGGCCAATGTGCCCGGGCATACGCCGCGGCGCACGTTGCGTAAATAACGTCAGGTCGTCAGAAGAGGACATCTGATGTCCTGATATACCCAACAAAGACGCGTGGCGGCTCACGGCATTCCAGTGGACCTCCACAAACTAATATAGCGAGGCGAAAATGTTCGCCCTGAGCAGGGTCCGCATCAGAGGACGTAGGGGTGTGTAGGGATCCAAGGACAATGTCTCGCTGTGATCTCGGACCCACACGTCACCGCTGATGGTGGAATGCGAATATTCCCGTGACCCAATCACTAGGTACTAACAGGCAGACGCTGCGGGGACTTTGTTTTATAATATAATATTTTGAGTCCTTTACAAACGTACATACAAATCTTCTCTCTTTATAATATTAGTATTAGTATAAATAGTATAGATAAGGATTATTCATTGGTATGGTGCTATTTCTATAGGAAGTCTGTGAACAAGTTGATGTAGAATATCCAACTCCAATTTTAGTATATGTACTGCCGAAGCAAGTACTAATTACATCCCAGTAGGTCAACAGTATTTTACTGGGGTGGGCAAAACATGGTCATTGTAAGGTATACATTCTGATATTTGACAGTCATTCAACTTATTATAATAATTACATTTAATTGTCCAATTATTTTCATGGAACTGTGGTTAAATATACCTAATTAACTGTCACAAGTGTAATAATTGATGACGCAACTACCAAACTCAGAGAAACGTTATAGCAACAAGAGCTGACCGCGTATTTCATTTTGCGATATAAAATATAACATAATAGGCTACGATTTATTGGCTAAGTTCGGCTTATTGAAATTCACGTGTTTCGTGCTTGAGCGAACGGAACAATTGTACAATAGGTACCATACGGTTACCTATAATGATATTATCATGAACGGCAGACTATAATATTGTCACCGAGGAGAATAAAGTTATAGAGCTTACATTACTTCTACTCCAATAGAAGTAGTCTTTTTTTTTTTCTCTAAAAAACGTTGGATTAAAAATGTCTTAGCTTATTAACTTATTATTGTTAGCCATAAATCTTCACTCCTTTATTCAATACTAGTTTTTGCACGCAACTTCGCCCGCGTAACTTTATAAAATACAGCCTATGTTACTCGCTAATAACGTTGCTTTATATAGGTGAAAGAATTTTCAAAATCGGTCCAGTAATTTTACAGTACATATCGAGCCTTTTCTGGAAGAACATCGTAACCGCCATTTTGCATATTTTACAGGAGAAGGTTTTTTTAAATATTTCTCACCTGGTGTTCACACTGCGCTTCACAGTCATTTGAGCAACCCGACTGGCGGCAGTAACCACACCTCTTAGGCTAGAATTACACTTGTAACTTTTACTCGCGTAAGTTACTTACAAAGAATTTTACTACTTACTTTGTAAGAATTTACTTTGTAAGCTGGTTAAAACGTAAGTTTCTAACATACGTAAGCTGTAAATCGCGAAAGTAAATAAACATAAGTCAGTTCGTTCAGGTGTAAATGTATTTATAAGGCACTTATGTAATGCTTACATAAGCCCATAAGTAAAACTTACAAGTGTAATTGTAGCCTTACAGAAGATCACTGTGAAACAACAGCATGTGGGCTGCGTTTCGGTGAGTGAGTAAGGGATGCCATAGCCCATTTCCCTTCTAAAGCCCTAAATTCTATTAAAGCCACCAGCGCATTTGCAGCACCTGTAGTTGTGCCCATCTGTGTCGACCTTAACAAGAAACATCAAAAATAAAAAAGACATTATTTTGTTATTTATTCGCGATTATTTTGTAAGTGAAGAAACACAATAGAGTCTGCGCCATTGTGAAACAATTTTTCCTATCCGTTTTCCCGCGAAAAATTTTACAACTTTTACAAAGTTTTCACGATCCTCGATGTTTGATGAGTTGAAGGCAACGTGTGAGTACAATCGCGTTGGACCGACGTCGAAGCCTTGAACAATAGTTGTAGTTTTCGTGTTGTTGAATTAACTTAAAAGAAAAGGTGTTTTAAGGAAGACAATGATAGCCTAGTGAAGGACTCTCTTCTGCCGACAAGGTAAATCTCTACCATTTCCTATCTCTCTGTATCTAATTTCATTACAGTAGGTTTTGTTTCCTATATCCCATAGACATTGATACTTTTCAATTCGGCGTATTAAATCTTTTGTTTCACCCATTTCTAAAAAACCTCAGCTGACTCAGTTTCTGATAGTGTGCGGTGTCCTAATACAATAATATGGCGGACGCGCCTCAAGAAATTTCTGTAAGAAAAATTTCTTGTGTTGGGTCCGGCACGCATAAGATCCGCACGACCGTTCTAGCAGACTTTTTCTCGTACCTACTAAATGTATGCATGGAACGCCTTCCGGCGGGCGTTAGGAATTTTATAGCAGAGCTAACCGCCGCGTCCACCGCGAGAAGCAAGAAACTCTTGACTCGAGTCAAGTGACGAAAAATCGGTGAAATCTAGCGACGAAAAGGTGGTATACTCTCATAATTTGACTAAAAAATAATTAGTTTATGAATTTTTAGTATGCATTTAAAATCAAACTTTTATTGTTTTTTACAGAAATTGTTTGAAAATTATAATTAAATTAAATTACCGTAATTAATGTAAGTGCCTAACTATTTTCAAACTCCGTACAAATTTTCATGAAAACTTCTGCAAAATGCTATAAGCTGATATAAATATTATTTTTAATGTAATTAGTTATTTCATATCTCACAAACAAATAAATAGCAAATGAAATTAGTTTTATAAATTTACTTACCTTGATTGAACGAAACGCATTTTGATGTGATGACGTTGACGTTTATCGGCCAAGTTGTCTTGTGTTTTGTCATGTTATGTCAGGCAGACAGAAAACAGCAGCTGTCAAAAAATGTCTGCCAACAAGGAAAGTAACCTTGTTCAGGCTTATAGTGAATTAAATAAATTTTGCCAGGCAGGCGATTATGATAGAGCATTAAAAGCCGCAGGAAAAGGTAAGTGCGACATGTCCTTTTTAATTTTCCATGTTTTTTTTGTTAACATTGGAACGGTTTCACCCTTTAATGCCAAGTCACATACCACATAGGATTCTCCACTCTATTTTATATTTTACCGTGTTTTATAATTATAAATGAATATTTTATGTGTATCGCTTTTGTTTGGCATATATTTTTACATAATAACCTGTCTTTATACAAAAGTTCATAGTTGTAAACTTTCATTTTCATTAATTATTTTTCCGATAAAAGTGGATATTGGGCTGAAGCGACAATTCTGCATGCTATTAAAAATCATGGACCAACAACTGCTTTGATTAATGCTACTCCTGAAGAATTTGAGTAGCCCATCTGGCTACAGTAACCACCCTCTTACAGAAAACCATCATGAAATAATAGCATGTGTGCTGTTGTGTTCTGATGAGTGAGAAAGGGATGCCAAAACCCATTTTCCTATCCCTTCCTAATCCCTTATCCATAATCATACTATGATCGGCATTTGCAGCATTTGCAGCACCTGTTAGTTATTTGTGTTATAGGTAATGATAGCCATCTACCAGTGCAAGTGGACTGTCATCTTGTCAATTTTAACAAAGTGATAAGCGTCCTTAATAATCCAAAGGATTATCCATTTCTGGGTTCTTAACAGCTTGCATTATTTTCATATATAATTAATGCTAATTTTTTTCTATTTCAGTCTTACAAATAGCTCCAACTGAACAAAAGGCGTTTCACTGTAAAGTAATCTGCTTCATCCAACTTCATAACTTCAAAGAAGCACTAGCTGTACTGTGTAACCCTAAGAATGGAGCTCTCGCTGCCGATTTGCATTTTGAGAAGGCTTACAGTCAATATAGACTCAATTGTCCTAAAGAAGCATTGCAAACTGTTGACAATGCACCAGAGTTGACATCAGCCTTGAAGGAACTAAAGTGAGATTTTTTGTATATTTCTGTTTTTTGTATACATATGGCAAAGTAAGCTGGCAAAGACTTTTACTTACAGCTTATAAACTATTACAATTTGTAATAAAATTATAAATTACTATTGTTTATAATTGTAATGTTATCTTGTATATATAATTCATAATATTTTCAAAGTTCGAGTGAATAGACATCTTCTAGGTGAGCTCCCTCCATCATAGGCCTCATCTTCGCTACACGGCTAGATGTGGGCCAAGAGAGAACCCATCTTCCCAGCAAAATTTATTTCAATAACATGTTTTATGTGTCTGAGCAGGGCCCAGATATTGTATCGCTTAGAACAGTATCAAGACTGTTACAATGTCTATCGTGATGTTGTGAAAAATACCACCGATGACTACGAAGATGAGAGGAAGGCCAACATGGCAGCGGTCGTTGCTAACCTAGCAGCATTGAATCCTGTAAGTATTTTAACTTATCTCTAATACGTTTGTTATATTTTTAATCATTCAGTCTTGGTTAATCTTGGTTAAAAATAATAATAAATAATAGTTCTAATATAAATCTACATTAATAATACGTAGAGAAAAGATTTGTTTTTTGTATGTTTGTTACGACAGGTAAAAAAATTCTAAAAGAAAAAAAAATGCTGTGGCATGCGCGTATAGCTTTACGCTCAGTCTATTAGTTACCTACACATTTTAATTTTTATTTAGTTTATAATATTCGTTTATGTTTATAAAATTATAAAATTTATATCTTAAGATGAATTCTGTTGATGTGTAAAAGTAAGTCAATAAAGCATGATGTTTACAGAATTCAGAACTGCCTCAGTTCGAGGAGAACACGTATGAGTTGTCGTACAATGTGGGCAGTACATTGGCCATGCGCCGCAAGTACAACGAAGCCCTGCAGGTGTTGAAGAAAGCTGAACAGGCCTGCTCCGAGAGTGTACTCGAAGATGGAGGCACTGAGGAGGAAGCCAGGGAAGAAGCCGCCATCATCAGGTATATAAGATTCTTTAATAACTGCCATTACATAAGATAAAAGATATAACGTAAGATATAAAGTAGCATAAAGATGAGTAGATGATAAAAATGGTTAACTTGTAACTGTTTCAGGGTCCAGCAAGCGTACTGCCTCCAACAGATGGGCAAAGAGAAGGAAGCGGTCACCGTTTACCAGAACGTCCTCAAGGATAAGCCCAGCGATCAGGCTCTGGTCGCCATCGCCAGTAACAACATTGTCGTCATTAATAGGTATTTATTGACACTAATAACAGTAATTATAGTTGGAAGTATTTTTTCTTCTGCCTATCTTTTATAGAAGCTTGCCGGTCCGTGGTCTCCACACTAGTTCTGTTTCAGCCGGAATGAACATTTAAATAGTATTATTAGTTTATTTAATGATAAATTGTGTTTTAGAGATGCGAACGTGTTCGATTCGCGCAAGCGCATGAAGGCCGCTTCGGCGGACGGCCTCGAGCACAAGCTGAACTCGCGCCAACGCGCCGCCATCACATACAACCAGGCCATACTCGCCATCTACTCCAACCAGGTACACCATTCACTCTTATTCCATCGAGTGAAGTTATTACATTCCCATGTTCCAATTGATCGTGGGAATGGTGCAAAGCCGTTTAATAATATTTTGTTGTTCACCATCGCTAAAATGCGGGTTAAACGACCTAAACATCTGATTAACTTAATGATTAACCGTCTGTTGGTGAACTCGAGCCTAAATCTGCTAATCAAAAACGCGCGTCGTCAGCTCGGTTCAAAAATGTCGTGTCCATATAGGTCCATATAATAGAAAAGTGAAAGATTTTTCGAACCAAACGTTTTAAAAACTCTCCTTTTTTTAGAACTCCTTTCCGTTTAGTATTTGGGTTCATATAACCCAAATCTTTTTAAAGTTCGAGTGAATAGGCATTTAGCTGGCTGCTAATAGGGCTCGGTCTCGTCTTTGCTGCACTGCTAAATGCTGACCAAGAGCAAACCTATTATTAATAAATAAATAAAAAAATCTAGCCATTCCACCACACGGTGCGGTGGCGTGTCTATGGTTTCCTGATAGGGCAGGTGCAGCAATTTTCTCTGTTTCCTAACTTCATATCTCTTCAGTTTTCGACAAGCACACCAGAGCACACTGATGCTTTTCTATCGCTCGATCTCTTTAAATGAAAATCGTTTGAGTAGATTTATTTAACCGATCACTGTTACAACTTATACCAAACAGATTAGCAAATGCGTTTTCATATTTGTTTTTTGAAAAACAGTAAAAAAACTAAAAAACCGAAAGAGTTATACTTTTGCAGTAATTGATAATTGAGAAATATTGTAACTAAATCGAATCCAGCCGGACTTCTGCAAGCAATGCTGCGTTAAGCTGGTCCGCGACTTCAACCAAGAGGCTCGGGCCGTTCTCGTGGAAGCCTCTTCGCAAGTGAAGGAGGGCAAGAGGGATCAGGCCGTCAAGTTGCTCCTCAAATACGGAGGGAGCTTGGAACTCGCCGCCGTCCAAATACTATTGGCCCAGGTCAGTCGAATTCATTCATTCTATTCTGTGTTACTATCTATAGCAATAACTATGACTATGACTATGACTTAACATTAAGAAAAGCTTCCATCCTCCAACTTATTAATAGCTGAAATACAACAGTGCTGTACATAAAATATATGAATATTTTCTAACAATGGATTTAGTATTTTATTTATTTGAGAAAGCATACAATGGTGTGAATAATGGATGTTATTAAAAAATAAAAAATATAGTTTCGTTTTTTCATCCCGAAAAAAAAATACATTTTGAATGGTGGTTGTAACGCCTCAATTTCTTAACGAGAAAAATTTAATATGCGTACAATTTTTTATACAAATTAGTCGAGGATTAATTTTGATTCTATTTTATTTTTAGTCCTAATGAGGATAAAAATAAAGGAAAATAAATTATTTATATTAAAAAAAAAAGATCACAACTGATGATGATCACAATCACAAGCAACGCCACAGTGGTATATAGGAGTTAGAAATACACGACCTTCCTTAAAAAGGGATATTTCTTTTAAGGGTGATCGAAAGTCTGCCATAAAAGTGCTAACGGAGAGTGAGCTCAGATATCGTCCGGCCGTCATCTCTCTCCTGAACACACTGCTCTGTGCCGACAACGAGATCCAACGCGCCTCGGACATGTTCGAACACGTCTACCAACATTACAAGGATCAACAGGTACATTTTCTCTTTTACTCTTTTCCTCTGAGACCAAGTTTAGAAAAATGGCACAGACAAAGAATCCGTCGATTGACTACAATACTAGGATCATACAAAACAAAACCCAATATGTGGCATAACGCTTAACCTACATAATATAAGAAAAAGTCTTAAAATTTACATACACCGAGGTCGTAAGATTGTAAAACGCATCTAAAGGAGCACTGTGACATATTCGCAGTGGGTGCTCTAGTATAATATAATGTTTGTAGGGCGGTGAGGAGGCGCTGTGCGCGGTGTGGAGGGCGGCGGCGGCGTGCCACGCGAGGGCGGGCGGAGCGGAGGGCGCGGCGAGGGCGGCGAGAGCGCACTCGCTGGCGGCCGCGCACTCCGCGCACGGCGACGCTCGCTCGTTGGCGCGCCTCGTCAAGGCGCTCGCCTCCGCCGACCCGCAACGCGCCAGACAGCTCGCCCGAGACCTGCCCCCCGTGCAGCAGATGGATGTGAGTCACACCTATATTATATAACATTTTTTAATTTTATTGTGAAACAAGTACATACTAATTCGGGTAGATGACGCTTCACTGTGGTTTTTTTTTTTTTTTTTTTTTTTTTTTTTTCAATACTAAAAATTATTAATGAAAACCCAAACGCGAATTTTAACAATTTAATTGTATAGAAATTTAGAATGTATTGCCTTGGCTGTTTAGCGAATACATTTTTTTTTTTTTTTTCATTTGAGTCGGGTTCAATCAAAACACTGGTGGTATCGAAAGACATGTTTAATTAAAATATGTAATTGCACTGTTTTATGGCGCAAGAGCTTTATTTAGGGTGATAATGTTCCAGAGTAAATTAGACATTGAAGCTCTGGAGTCCTCCAAGTGGATGATGGGAGCGAAGGTTGTCAAGAAGACGGGACAAAGCAAACAGGAACAATCACCTGGGTATGTTGTGTATACCTTTGTCATTTTCTATTTATTTCACGATAGTCGTCTGTAACGGGGTGGTTACTGTCGCCAGACAGTGCCAAAATTACTGCGAAACGCAGTGTACCCTACCATTTCATGATAATCGATTAAGTAGTTAAGGCGTGAAAAGGTAACAGACAGACAGAGTTACTTTCACGTTTACATTAGTATGGATATCACTTATTTAATTACGGTCTAGCATTAAATTTTTAATTTCCACATTATGACTCACATTTTGTTTAAAAAATGAATTTCAGAACGCCCGGTTCGGAATTGGGTCAGAAGAAGAGCACGAAACGCAAAAGGAAAACCAAATTGCCTCCCACAGCCGACCTCTCGAGGCCACCGGACCCAGAAAGGTATACCTCATTGAGGAGGAGTTGGTCCTCCACTCCTCCACTCCTCCTCACCTCTGCCCTCCGTGGATGCAGTATGAATAACAGTTGGATGGTTTCTTGACAGATGGCTGCCGAAGTACGAGCGCACCGCGTACCGCAAACGGCGCGGACTGAGGCGTGACGTCATCAAGGGCAGCCAGGGCATGGCCACCACCGCCACGGACCAGTAGTCAGTACTAGTCATCACTTGCCACCGTTGCCACTCGATGGTAGCTGGCACCTACTACAAGTGCACTGCAATGGGTTTTAGAATCTCTTGCTCGCTTAACAAACCAGGGGCCTCGGGTTCGATTCCCGGCGGGGTCAACTTTGCAAATGGAAAGTTGTGGCAATGCACACTGATTTTAGCAATCATTTTGGCAGCCCGTCTGACGGCAGTAAACACAGTAATACACCGTGAAATAACAGCATATGTGCTGTTGTGTTTCGGTGAAGTGAGTAAGGGATGCCAGAGCCCTTTAAGTGGACCGTCAGCTTGTCTGTCGATCTTAACCTTTTAACCGCTTGGTTTTGTATGAGTTGTGGTGTATAAGTTGAGGTTTTGAATGACTCGTAAATTATAGTTTTTAAGAGAAAGCAAACGCAATAACTTAAAAATAAACATTTTGTTACAGTGACATGAGCAAGCAGGTGGCCAGCGGAGCCTCGGCCGCGAAGAGCCCTCGCGCTGAGCGACCGGAGGGCGGCAGCGGAGGCGCGGGGGCTCCCCCGTCGGCCGGAGGGGGGTGGCACAGGAAGCAGCAGAAGAAGAAGGGCAAGGGTCGCAAGTGAACACCACTCGACACAATAAAACATTTTATATATTTCTTATGTGGTTTTACTTTTTCTATTGAAACAAACTAAGTGCGTGTTCACGTAGAACGCGCAGGCGCGGTGGCGATTAACGTGAACACTTGCATATTATGCTGTGTGTGTCAACGTGAATGAACACATCTTATATATATATATATGTCGCTTAATTCCAATTTTGAATAAATCGAGGTTAAAGATTTACTTTTCATTTTGGAGATAAGTCGCTAAAAAACTGATTTTTGTACTAAATTATGATGCTAGGTTGTGTAAACAACCTAAAATATTAATGGTATGATAGCAATTAAACACTTTTAAAATAAAAAGTGAACATAACTCTTTCCATTAACAAAAGTAAACTTTTCTGCACTTTTTGCTTTTTAAAATTAACTGTACATAACACCTTTTCCAACTTTCTATTTTCCAAAATATGTCTCAAATCGACGATCTTGAGGTCTGTAGGTAATCATTTATATAGACATATGACCTTTATCCACTCACGTCTTCATAATTATAAAAATTACGTGTCACTTTGTATGTCCTCGATGAACTCCTAAACTACTGAACCGATTTTGATAAAACTTCGTAACTATGTGTAATGTGGTCCAACTTAAAAGATAAAATAGTTTTTATTTTGAAGCGTGTAACTAGTATGCTATAAATTTTTACAACTTGACAATTTTATCAAACACTTGGTCTACTTCTCCATACACTATCACACTATAATTAATACTTCATAAAGTATTAACTTTCTTATTATCCTTAACTCCATTAAAAGAAAATATATTCATTAAAACGAAAAAATTTCACTTTAAACTGAACTTCAACCCACAGCCTTTGGCTTGTGTTCTTAAATGACTGTCGAATTGGCTACCACACTTTTTAATAAAAAATATAAAAACTGCATACAGAAACTACAATTAAATCATGCAATGATATAATGAATTTTAACAATTCAGTAATAAAAACACATAAATTATAATTGTAAGAATATGTTTATTGAGTTACAATTAACTAAAAATAAGGATTCAATGTTAATTATCGTTTAGCATTTTTCCTTTTAGACTTTCCGGGCCTCTGATTCTTTCTCTTTGCGGAACTGTTGAAACCGTCCATTTTGTTCGAGGAGTCTCTAGTGTTCAACTTGGCACCTTTCTTTTTCCCGCCAAAACCGAATTTCTTATTCTTATTGGCGCGCTTTTTCGACACTTTACTTTGCACTCTGCTTATACCTTTGCCCTTATTGTTTTCTAAAAAGTCTAAATCTGAAGATTTTCCCTTTCGCACCCGTTTCAACTGCTCCAACATTTGTTTCTTTTCAGCGGCTTGTTTAAGTTTTGTATCGATCTGTAAATTAAATGAAATTTCAATCAATATTCTGTTATTATTAAAAAAATATCTTCCCACAATCTCACTTAAAATTTTAAACCATAAACTAAATTCTAAAGTTAAGAAACCAGCTTATATCCTACGAGTTTGACGTTTCACAGTTTACAAGTCTAAACGGATTGTATAAAAAAAACCATGGAAGCTTAATTGTTTCTAGTGTACACAAAAAAGAATAACTCAAGTGGAAAGTGGACTGGATCTCAGAATGTAGTGTATTTTTTATTAAAATAGAGGGAAAACATTTGTATATTTGCAGCACTAACAATGCAGATCAATGGTAATGTTTTAAACTGTTGAATTTATTTATTTACCTGAACACGCTTAGCAATTTTTTTCTGTTCCCTGAGTTGGCGAACCTTTTCGACTCTCTCCTGAGAGGCCTTTTTAGTCAACAAATTCTTCCGGACCTTTTGCATGTGCTCATCGGTCTTTGCCATTTCGGCAAAGTAGTCATCGGGCCTATAAATGCAAATATTTTTTAAAAAGAGATATTCGCTTCATATCATTTTCTATAACTATTTATCAACCAATTGGCTCGTCACACCTTAAAAAACTTTATATAACATAAAATACTTCATCTGATGTGCAGAAAATAATAGCTTTAAACTTTTAATATCCATTTTTATTAGTGATTGTAAATCATTGGCATAATATCATAATGTCTTAAAAGTCTATTTCTTTAATAAAACGACAGACTTTTGGATAGATTATTAAATATTAATCATTCGACAGTTTAGCTAACAAAATGAACTGTAAAAGTAATCACTGAGGTGATGGGTGCTATAAGACATTTTTGACTTGAAAACATTTCATCATATATAAATTAAAATGTCTATGTAGTTTCTAATAGACATACATACACATTAATATTTCAGTGAACATAATATTACGTAAAATAGATTTGGGATTTACAGTGCTCAAAATCATGTACCTAATAATAATACAAATGCATGTTTGCATGTTTGGATATTTGTTACTCAATCATGCAAAAATGGCTGAACGGATTTGGATAAAATTCGGCATAAAGATAGTTTACAACCTGGATTAACATATAGGATACATTTTATCCCAGTAAAATGTTATATTCATGTGGAATTTTCAAAAAACGAACTATAGCGCATACAAAGTAGAATAGCAAGTAAAAAATATCTGAGTGTAAATTTACCTTTTTGTTGGCACATTAAGCTGTTTAAGCTTCTTGATTCCTTCTACAACCGCAGCTTGTGCCTGGCGATGCATCAAATTCTCTCGTTTGTACTCATTTAGAATTGGATCTTGTGACGGATCATAAATCTGTTTGCCTTTCGTATTTTCTTTTATATTTCTGAAATTTATATTCAAAATAGTTCTGTTAAACTTTCAAAGGAAAGATGCTTCTACAAACATTCATTTTTTTAAAGTATTGCTAATGCTTTCTCGCGAGCCATGCCGCGTTAGCCAGGCTGACAGGTCGTTGGCATCTGTTGTTTTTTTTTTAAGGTCGGGAGAAAGGCTCTACTTGATGGTAGGTACAAGTAGGTACACTTGATGGCATGTGCTTTATGCTAATAGATTTATTTTTTAATGAAACACTTTCCTAAGGACTGTATCATGATAGCTTATAAGTCTGAAGAATTGGGCTATCAAATGCAAAGAATTTTTCAAATCTGACTGCTACTTGCAAAAATTCGTATGTTCAAACAAATACAAAATAGTATAAATATAAAAATATTATGACTCACTTTCTTCGCTGTGCAGTTTCCTGCATTTGTAAAGCGACGTCTGGTGCCATAGGAGCTACAGAAGTAACTAAATCTAAAGTCTCAACCCAAGGTAAATTTAACTTGAACTCTTTAATTTTCAATTTCAATTCTGCTGCATTATTTACATAATTCTTTGACACCTTTTCAATTTCTTCATTTAAACCTGGTTTCAGTAAACCTTTCGCAAATGCTTCTTGCAGCTAAAACAAAACAAAAGAAGCAAGTTATTAACAAAGTAAGGTATTTTAGTGAAGAAAAATTAGTAAGTTGATATGCTAGTACCTCCTCATCGGAGTCTACATCTGTGTCACTATCGTTTAACACAAAATCAGTCATTTTGTACGCTTAGCACTACTAAAATAAATCAAAGTAACATAAATTATTACAATACGAAATATAACCTAAAACGAGTCAAATAACAAAACCAACACGCGATTGTCGCGATTGAATGATTTGATACGAAAACTGCGAAATGCGAACGATGCGATGAACGAACGTGTATCTATGCGTATGTAGCATAGAGTAAATAGTATAAATAAGTACTATTTACTCTATGGTATGTAGTAAGTAATGTAACCATAGACATATAGTGTCTATAGCTATGACACACCTCCGTAACCCTGGCCGAATGAAGTTACAAATAATGCAAAAGCAAAAGCACAAATCGATGTAAAATTTTAGGCTCCATCCAATTATGAATTTGCAAAATTTGCTCCAGCTTATAAATAATGATATTCGCAAAAAAAAACAAACTGGACCATTGCAACGCACATATCTTAAGAAAAACGTATTATTTCCTTGTCTAGGTTCTCTTAGGTAATTTTACAGGAGACAAAAACATTCTATATTTTGCATGAAGGCGTTTGAAGATACTCACTACTTTGTTTTTTTATATTATATCAATTACCTACTTAGTTTCTTTTGTCGTGACATGTTTTCAGAATATAGTCATGTATAGTCTGTCAAAAAGTGTAGAAATTAAAAAGTGGCAATACTATAGTGTTGTCTCTTTCTTATTAACTGTATGGTTAGAACGGAACAACACTACACTATTGCCACTTTTTAATTTCTACACTTTTTTGACAGACTGTAATGTCTAGAAATAAATCACTGAATAACTTTGCTTAATAATTAACTATTTTAATTGTACAAGCCTTTATAAAAGCCAACGCACGCCTACAGTATAGCTGAACGATGATTGTCTCTCTGAACGCTGTCTCAATCCATAGACTATATAATTGGACATAGACTAAACATCTCACAAGTCAGCCTAAAATTTTACATCGATTTGTGCTTTTGCTTTTGCATTATTTGTAACTTCATCCGGCCAGGGTTACGGACGTAGAGAATAGATAGCTTATGGGATTTAGATCATATATATCGGAAACCATAATTACCTAAGCTTGGAAAAAAACTCTAGAAATTAAAAAGTGGCAACACTTATAGTGTTGTCTTTTTTTTTCTTATAAACCCGATGATTAGAACGGGACACTACATTGCCACTTTTAAGTTCTAGACTTTTTTGTCCAGTTGTACTAAGAGGAGATCGGTTGCCGGCGAAATTCGTTAGAGCTCTGATGTCAATAGAACAATTTACAACTACATGTAAACAAAAGTAACTATACTAAAAATAACTATCGTGTTCATAGTTATTAAAACCATAATATATAATTAGTTTTATAACTAAACTATGGATCCCTTTTTGGGTAAAGGCCTCCTCCACCTTTTGAACTTGTTCTCGTCATTAACGTTTTCCTTTTTGTTTTTATTTCTTTTGTTGTTGTTACTTTCATTTATGTCAATGCTGTCTACACTCGTGTTGTTTTTGTTGTTGTTGTAGTTTTTTGTTGTTATCGTTTTTGTTTTTAATTAATTACTAACCACTAATTTTAATTGTAATTTTAATTGAGATATGGAAATAAAAGGCTATATTATTATTATTATTATTATAACTAAACTATGCATAGGAAGTTGCCATGCCTCTTTCACGCATTCATTGGCAAATTCTGAACTACACATTGAACAAGACAGGACGCTCTCATTGACCCGCATTGGTACGTTCCACTCCGTGAATACATAGTGATGGACAGTTAAGAACTTTAATTTAACGAATTGTTTATACAATTGCTCATTACAATGAGCAATATACCCTCGTTTATCAGTAATAGCATGAAGAAAGGATGCATTATTATTCAAGCATTATTGTTTCACGCAACGATATTTTAATTATAGTATATCGTTGGTTTCAAAACTGTACCAGTATCATAATGTCGAGAATACATTTATATGGTCTGAGATTTTTAAAGAAAAGAAATCTCATGTTTCTGTATTCTGTGACAAACATTAACTTAGAGTACAAAACAAATCTAATATATCATAGACAATTACCCGGTCAATTATCTTACATGTTTTAGTTTTTCCACTTGATTTAATAAGAAAATAAAATATAAATTTAGAGATAAATATAAAAATTTAAAAATTAAATTTTGGTGTAATTTATTGCAGCCATAATGTTTACTTTGTTGTACACTATAAAAAAAATTCGTAAATGACCGGAAGTATTGGACATGTTTCGTGAAACCCCGTTGTTTTGTAGAAAATGCAATGGCCGCCATCTTTGACTCTTGTGAATGTTTTGGTCGTAATTTCAGACTTTGAGGTCATTTTCATGTGTGCTATGAAATTATTTGATGGAAATCGTTACACAAACTTATAAGTGTTGTTATATTGTTTGCTCACAGGTTAGTACAGCATTACTTTAGTATTTTCTAGGAATGTGTTTACATCTGGGTTTCACGGCGCTTTACTATTGAGATTTGTCATTTATGATAAATATTCGATTATATTAGTGTTTAAAATCATACTTATTTGTCTAATTTAACAAGTTCAGTCATTCTGCATATTACAGACCCAACAAACTAAATGTACAAACCTCATTTTCCTAAGTACCTATATTCATATTTCTTTGTTACTAACTGAACTTTTATGCTATGGGAACTAAATAATTGCGTTTGGATTCTATGAAAATAATATTAAATTTTGTTGTATCAACTAAAATTATCATTATGTTTACTTTTATGATGTTTATCAAGAATACATTTCAGTTTTCGTGCCACAATAATGGCGGCAGTGGATTAACCTATCCACATAATATTAGCGTTTATTACCTAATTTATTGATCTACAGCTCAATATTTTTCTGTTATTCTCTATATTTTGTCATAGGAAACAATCGTTAAGCAATTTCCGATAATTTACGGAACAATGACCTCGAATCTCCCGTATACTATTTGTGGACTAAAAATATTTTTACAAGACTATTATGATCTGCAAGTCGTTTTATCGTGAAGAACATGAAGATAGAAGGGTAAAAAGTCAATTTTCGATTGCAGTCCTATAAAATAAACTCTGAGGCCTGAGGGGGCTTCACGGCGTCACTACGGGCTTGTCCCAAGATGCTAATACTTACAGCATGTCAGCTTCATCAGAATACGAAACTGCGGCCCGGCAAGTGAGTGGTTTATTATTTTTTTTTTATACATATTTACATTGCTTGTTTCAACCAAAATTTGTACAATAGCAATAAAAATACATACTTAAATTAGGTAATTCTATCAGCTAAGCTCTAAATTTTGTTTATATTTTAAGTATATTATTTTTATATATATATAATGCACTAAATTATGTGTGATTTGGCGAATTCACATGTTACAATGACATGTTTACAATAGTTAGTAGCTGTGTAAAAACAATGTTTTGCTTTTTCAGGTACCTACTCAAAAAACTAATAAAGATTTGAATTTAAATGTGTACTTATTGATTACCTTATTTTTAGTTTCCTTTCCATAATAATATTTGTGGTGAGTAGTGATATTGAGTTGTGAAATGTGAATTTTATCTTTACTAAACATGAATGAGGGCATTTGATATCATAACAGTAAAAATCCAAGTTTCTACTTGAATGAATATTATAATTTAATATTGTGAATAAATTTATGTTTGTATTTTCAGTTTTTAAAGATATCCACATAATTTGTTAACTTAATGAATGTTTGTATTATTGTTATAGAATTACGGGCCGACCACCTCCAATGAAAATGTCTATGAGCATGTGTTGGAACATAAATTAGCAGAAAACATGAATGTTCCCTCTGTTAGACCCCCTGTTTTGAGGGCTGTACCTCTTTCTCCTACAAGGGGTGACCCCGAACCTGATTCAACTAATCCTGAGAACATTATTCAGTCTACACATAAGAAAATAGAGAAAGAAGTCGAATATCATGTTGCCACAAAAAGTGAAACAGATATGTCTGTTGGAGCCTTATCTGGCATAGTCAGGATCGAGGAGGCCACCGTTGACAATGTGGGCCACATAACATACCCCATTGTACAAGAAACTGAAGACTCAGGAGATGGTAACTATGTAGATAACCCTGGAGCCAAAATCATTCAAACACCTATTAACACAGCCATTGTACAAAATGTCGCTAAATTACAACAGAATTTTACATTTAATGTAGACGCAGCTGTAAGCAATATTACAGCTATACAGAATATCTCTCGAGATGTAAGTGGAGCCCAAACGGTGTGGTTGCCAACAATTCTTGCTACTAGTACAGCAGCTACGGATAGCAAGAGTGATGAAGATCGGTCGCAGGCTGGTATATCACAGATTCTTATAACCAGTGAAAGTTACGTAAGTGATGGAATCCAAGCCGATAGAAGAAATTTTCCTGAAACAAGTTTTATGAGCAGGCCAAAAGGAAATAAAGTCCAGATTTTAAGTAACATATCTTTACCAAAAAGCTCTAATTTTTCTCAGCAATATAATGCTCCGAACAAAGAAGTTGGGAAATATGGTCCCCGAAATCATTTCTACAAATTGGGCACTAATATTGTATCCCAAAAACAGCAGAACAACTCTATATTGTGTAATAAAACACTCGAAAACCAATCTCTTATAACCTGTTCCACCTTATCACCTACGCTTGTCAGTGATAGCCCTCTAAAAAATGTCTCCTATAGTCATACATTTTCAAAAGGCACAAACTTAAAGACACTGAACAAAGTTAATAATGGTGCTAACTTAAATGCTGCAGTTGCAGCATCCACTGCTAACACACAATGCCATATTTTGTCTCGAGTTGTTTCTGCGCCAAGTAAAATGGCCGCCCACCCTGGAAGGAAATCTGTCAATACAATTAAAGGATCTAAAAATAGTCAGGGATCGAGCAATCAGAAGAATCAATCCCGAGCTGTAAAGATTATACAGCAAGCTGGTGCTACTCATAAAACTGAAGCTAAATCTTGGACGGCTGGGTCCGTTGGAACCATAAAAAACCAACAGCAAAAATGTGGAGTTGTTGGTGCGAAAACATCAAAGATTATACAGAAAGTGGGCAGTCCCGCTCCTAAGAATCAACAGCAAATGCCTATACAGAAGATGGCGTCTAAAACTGAATGTCTTGTACTTCAGTCTCCTTGCGGGCCCGTTCTCTTATCTACTGCGCCGTTGAGTGTCAATATGTCCAAAGGACCGCACTATGTACAATCTGGGTCTGCAACAAATTTGCGGTACGTCCACACTTATGGCTCATCGGACAGTCAGCTGGCAACCGTCTCTCAGGTTTCAGCGAACCAGCAGTTGACAGCGCAAATACTGCAGTCACTCTCGCAGCCAAAATTAATGTTACAGCAAAACGCCACAACACTGCCCGTAAACAATCATGTAATAGCTTCAGCGCCTGCAGAAATCGAAATCGTCGAAGAACCTGTTGAACTTAAACCGGTCGCACAAAAGAGAATTGTCTAGTAAGTTTTTATAAACAAGTCTTAAGATATACTGGTGTGTGTTGACATTCACGTAATTTGGAAATTTAAGTATTATAAGATTCACAGAATCGCCTTTCGCCTACCCAACTGACAGACAAAACCTTTACATATACTACATATGTAACGGTTTTGTCTGTCAGTTGGGTAGCTTGCTCAAGATCAAATTTTGCCGAGAGGCCCTTCTGCCTTACTAAGTTTGTATGTTTTTTGATATTTAGACTCCAGGAGCCTTCAGTAATTTGGTGAATGTCGATATAAACCGATGAATCTTAAGATTCGCCAATTTCAGATATTTGCAGTAAGATATTATTTTTGTGAATGTTTCTTTAATATAATATCTCTATATCTTTTCAGTGGTGATAAATCAACTTTATTCACAACCGATGACACAGTTGGTGCAGAAGAGAGGCCAAGTATTCTTGAGGCGCTACATCGGTACTCATGCCATTCTTTAGCGTTCGCTATGATAGATCACACCTACGCCTTGCCCCTGGACAAACAAAATCCTGTTTCAACGCCGACTACAACAGTGGCGCCGTTACCACCAATTGTAGTTTCGTCACCCATTGCCACTGCACCAATGAGTCCAATGAAGAGAAATTCACCAGTCATCGTTTCGACGGCATCATTTGATTTACCCGTTACGGTGCCGACCAGTGTAATATTACCACCGGTGCCCGCTTCTACCATACAAATGACGGCTATTAACTACAAACCGGCACCACTGCCTCCACCGCCGCAGGACGACGACGCGGCTTCCGTTATTTCGTCGATAGATGGCGACAGGCCGCCGGGTGACCGAGGCGGAAGCGATACAGAAACCGCACCGGAAGGGGAGGAGGAAGGCAAAACGAGGTGCGTCTGCAATTTCACACACGACGATGGCTATATGATATGTTGCGACAGATGCGGTGAATGGCAACACGTCGACTGCATGGGGATAGACAGGCAGAATATACCGGACGCGTATATGTGCGAAATGTGCCAGCCGAGAAACATAGATCGACGACACGCCCGCGCAATACAGCTGCGCAAAAGGGAAGAGTTGAGTGCTCTGGGCGCATCTGATTCTGATTCCTCAGAGTGCAGCCGTCCACCAGGTCAGAGGAGAAAGCGGTTGCTCACTGTCACCACTTACACTATCACCAGTGGTTCATGCGTTACCACCTACAATTCCAATTTACCATCATTGCCACCACTGCCACAGCCCACTTTGAGTTTGCCAAAACGAGGTCCCAAAAGACCCAAGAAACCCGAAGTAATCAGGAAGGGTACCAAAAGAAAGCTTTCAGAGAAAAGAGTTAAACGTAAAAAAGATTTGATGCTGAACAGAAGTAAATACAATTCTAACATGTCGAATCAATCACATTGGCAAGAGTCTTATGAGCTCGCTATGACTAATCATTACAGTCCCGAATTGAGAGCTAAAATAATGAAGTACAGCAGTAAGTTGGGCCTCACACCGAATATGGCGGCGGCCATTACTGCACATTTATGCACGACTGTACCTCACGCTGGAGGCAAAATACTTATCGCCACCAAGGATCTGAGAGAGAATACCCCCATTATCGAGTTGAGGGGGAAATACATGTTGTCTAATCAACATAGACCGCAACTACAAAACTCTGCGAGGGCTGGCAGTCAAAAGCCTGGTCCGTTTGTATTTTTCTACAGACTGCCTAAAGATAACACGCAAATATGCATAGACACAAGGACGTATGGAAATGAAGCTAGATTTGCGCGCAGGTCGTGCAAACCGAACGCTGAGCTCCAACATTGCATAGTCAAGGGCACTTTGCACGTTTATTTGGTCACCATTGGTGTTATACAATCCAACACAGAGATCACTGTCGGTCACGATAGCACAGGAAGCAAGCAGCCATGCGCCTGCGGCAATCCCAAACACTGTAAAGTCAATGGAATGAATCCATTGTTGACTAGAAAGAATTTGGATTATCCCAGAGAGAAACGTAGTAGGACTAGATGTACCAGCTCGTCAGCGGCGTCTCCACCGATCTCTTCCATCTTGCCTACACCTATCAAGGAAGAACCGACCGCAGTCGCTGCACCTATTAAAGTGGAGAAAAAATCTCCAGTGAAATGTGACTATAGTCCTGCGATCCCAATAAACACATTGCCCCCGGCACCTAATTTTGATGAGCCGATGAAAACTGAAACAGAAGTAGAAGAGAAGCCAGACATTGATATAACTGCTAAAGAGGAGTTAAAACCTGACTTTGATGAGCCGGATTTCGTTAAAATAGAGCCAAAAGTGCAGGAACCCGAGGAAGTCATAAAAAGTGAGCCAGAACCCGATTTGAAACACGAAGTTGAAGAGCCTAAGCCAGAAGTTAAAATAGAAAAGGAGCCATTGTTGTCGGATGAGGAGAAACCACAAAAAATCAAAGAAAAACTCGAAGTGAAAAAGCATAAAGAACCAAAGGTGGAGGAAGAACGGCCTATAACACGTGAATATGTGGC
The DNA here is from genome assembly GCA_944738685.1 of Synanthedon myopaeformis. Taxonomy (NCBI): domain Eukaryota; kingdom Metazoa; phylum Arthropoda; class Insecta; order Lepidoptera; family Sesiidae; genus Synanthedon; species Synanthedon myopaeformis. The sequence continues at coordinate 10,209,598 of OX122919.1, forward strand.
AAAGTCTGCCTGTCATGACAGATCTTCTAGATCGAGCAAGACCGTAGCTTGCACTAACCAAGACTCGTTGGACGATAAAACTGATGATTCGCAAGACAAGGTGCAAACAACTCAGGAAAAGGACAAGAAGAAAATGGTGAGTTTCACATTTTTACTGCTTGTGAAAATGAAAAAAAGACATTGTGTTAATTTTGAAATGTGTTTACAGAATAAAAGTAGCGATGTTCTTGAACCGCGAGGAGCGAAGACTCGCGAGGAGCGCAAAATGGAGGCCATAATGAAAGCTATAGAGAGAATGGAGAGAGCGGAACAAAGGAAAATGGAAGTGAAAGAGAGACAGAAGAGAAGGGAATCGGATCCACATCCGAATGCACCCGACAAGGAAGACGAAGACGAAGTGCACAATAGTGCCAAGAGAGCCCGAAAGAGGTAACTTACTTTGATTACAATATCCGTTAAGTAGTTTCTGTGTGAAAGAATAATAAACATCCTGGGAGCGTTTTTTTTTCATACACTTGGGCCTGCTTTTGACTAGGTTTTTATTGTGCATAATTTTCCACTATCATCCATCACTTTCTATCAGCATAAGTATGGTAATTATAATATAATTGGGACAAGGGTGATCGCTATGCCCAACAGTAACTGCAAATTGTTATCACGTTTTCAGTAAATTTAACATTTATAACAGCTAGAACATTTATAAGAACTTTTATTAATTTTACATTTATAATACTATAATAATAATATAATAGAACTGTACGGGTCTAAAAATTGGCCATCAATTAGAACATTGAAAAATATTGTTTTTAGAATATAGAAATTTTATTAGGAATAGCCAAGTTTTTAAACAAATCCCAGAAATATTATTATTATTAATGTAATAAATTGTAATATTTTAAATTATTACAAAATATGTATTACTTACTATATGATCTTTCGTACATGAATTATGAATGAAAAGTATGTTAAGGAAATTAGCTTTTTAAGCAGATGGAACTATCCATCTATCCATAAGGAAGCAACATAAAGACACGTAGGAGTGTTTCTCTGATTTTAATCAGGTCAATAAGGAAATTATATTAAAATAAATGCACGTTGGTACTCTTGCTACGTGATAATAAGTAAATTAAGACTAGATAAATTGTTATAATAAAATTCACGTTTGGAATGTGGAAACGTGACAATAAGAGAGTAAGAAATATATATATAAGGAAATTTATGCACAAAATATTTAGTGTTCACCTAACAGTCAAGTTATATCTAACAATAGTTGGTAGTCTTCTTAGACGATTATCAAGTTAAATCCAAACACTCACGATCACTCAATTTATAGTTTAATTGCTACAAGTCTCGTTAATTATAAGTGTTATTAGTAAAATTAAATCCGAGAAGAAATTGGTTTGATTTGCATCCCTAGAGCACATGCCGTTAGCAAACGAGTTAACAAGTCGACGTAGACAATTAGACAAAATTTCTATGTAACCCCTTACACTTACATAAGAGACAAGTTCCTGTTTTTTTTTTTTAAAGGAACCGTAAATGAAGTTGTTGGCCATTGTTAATGAGGCTACCTTGTAGCTTGTAATGAAGCTCGTAACGATTTTGTACAGACGTCGCGGAAGGGCTCGCACGACGTCGCAGTCGAATCGTCGCCGGCTGAACTCGGCGGACAGTGATCTGATGACGTCAGGCGACGAGCCGGGCCCCCTCTCCCCGCCACCCCGCACCGACCCCCACTCCCTCCCCCACCCCCACGCCGTCGCCGGCGCAGACAGGGCCGACAATCTCAACGAGGTAACCAACGATTCTTTACCTAAGGACCAAGAATATATTTTGTGTGCAGTATAGAATGACTATTGGTAGTTGCGGAAGATTTTAAAGAGAATTTTAAGTATTACTAAGCAAATCATTTTAAGATAAATATTAGAAAGAATTGAGTCATGAAGTTGAGTAATTTAAAGGTATTCTAATCCGTCTACATTTTGTAGTTGAAATGTGAAAAGTCTTAATATTGACATGGGTGGGACTTAACGTTGGTTTATCTCGACAGGATCTCAGTCTAAGTTCCGCATGCTTGCTGGTGGAAGCCGCCGTCGGTTCCGTCGAGTCCGCCTTCAAACTGCCCAAAACCAAGAAAACTATGGCCACGGAGTGGGTCGGACGATCACCCGAACGCACCCCGTCACCTTACAGATCGCCGTACAGACCGTCTCTCGTGTCCGCCACATCTCTAGAGAGCCTCGTCAAAGTGGCCTCGACGATGATCGGCGATTTGAGCGGCGGTCACGAGACGGACGATCTCAAATCGCCTCCCAGGACTCCCATCAGGGACAGAAGCAGACCGCCTAAGAAGGCCAAGCGCATAACACGAAGCACGCCGGCGGCTGATGTCGCGGAAATGGCTGAAATCGTTCCGACACAAACGCAGCCCCAACACAGCGCGAAGAAGCGATGGCTGAGACAGGCCATAAGCGAGGAGAGTGATTCGCCTATTGCTGGTTCGTCTCCCATTACTATCCTGTCTTTTAAGTTGGACCAAATTACGCATACAGTTGGACAAAATTAAACCTAATGAAATAATTTTTAAATATAATAATCATGTTTGTTTGTTTACAGATGCATTTATTCCAGAGTCGCCGCCAAATGAAATGGTGACGCCTTTGAAGAAACGCAGGTTAGCGCGAGAGTCGCTCTCCTGTGAACCCAACACTATTGTGCCTGTAAGTATAGTATATCACAAGTAATTTAAAAAAACAGTCTCTTCTGAGTGAAAGGTACCCTATGTCCTTTTTTGTATCCCTGACAATGTGTATGCAAAATTTTATGATAATGATAACGGACAGAGTTATGCTTGAAGAGACACAGCCTTACAAACCATTGTGTTTTTCAAATAATTAATTTGTAATGTTTCCACATTGTACAGTGTGACGACACGTCGCCAAACCTCACATCGGAAGAATCTCCGGTTAAAGAAGATTCAGCAATACTGCGACAGTACAAAGTGCGTAATATTATGGAAAACTTGTATGGCAGGGACAGAACGAGATCAGACAGCGGACAAGGTTCGGACGATCAATGCAATATGGACTCTGATTTACTCAATGTAAACATAAAGCCACCTCACGACAGCGAAGATATTAGAAGAATAATAGGTGTCCCCACTCCTGAAGAGGAAATGCCACCAGTTATTATAAAGCCAGAAGACATTAAAACGAATAATAATAATGTTGAAATGGAAGAAAGCAATTACAATAAAGTGGTGCCAATGGAGATCGATACAACTATTACTCCAATTCCTACGAAAATATCTGAACCTATTGAAATTAAGGATGTGGATAGTCCAAAGTTGAATTCGGCTGACACGAGTGGCAATTCTTCGCCTCAACGTGACGAAATGGACGATATACAAAAGAAAATACATTCATTTCACACGGAGAATATACTGATGCTTAAGAGTAGAAACAAGAAACCGCCCAAGGAGAAAAGAAAGAAAGTTAATCTCAACTTCGACTTGAACATGGTCGACGATAGAATTAGCGTGCAACTAAGGACCGATGAGGATACCTCTGAAATTAATGGAGATATTCACGAGAATCCTGCGCTCGATAATATCCCGTTACCGCCAGTGGAGTCTATACCGTTGCCGGAGCCTGACAGCATACCGTTGCCAGAAGATCCGACCCCGATCTTGGAGATACCTCCTCCGGAAACAATCCCCTTGCCCGAAGAACCTCTTACGCCTGTGCAGCAACAGAGAACACATTCGCCCATAGACTTAACTGAAACAACAGACAAAGAGAAAAATGTCGAAAGGCCGTCTGTATTAGATACAGATTCAACGGCACCATTTTTATCCCATTTTAATACATCGCGTCTTTTCTCGGGTCTCTTCAATAACACGCCCCAGTCCTACTTGGACAGTCCGATGAACGAAAATGTCCCCAACATAATAAGGAGTGCAATAGATAGGACTACTTTAGATAATAGTTTATTCGACAAGGATAGTATTACCCCAGTGGACGATCTTAAAAGTGTACGTGAGATTTTGGATCGTGTGAACAATATGGACTCTAGTAGTAGTGTTATATTATCCGGTGTACTGAAGAGTTCAAATCAGAGTGGTCTGTTGGCGTCGACAGCGACTTCGCCGAAGCCTACCGCGAAACCTTTTTCAGCACGCAGCAACGACCCGCGTCTTAACCCACCGCCGGTCGACAAACCCAAGCCTGTGAGGAGGAAGGTAACTGTCACTCATCTCTCTTCATACCATTCCATCATCACTCATCACTGCTCATACCATTTCACCATAACTAATCACTCTTTATAGCATTCCACCAACATTCATCACTCATACAATTCCACCATCATTTATCACTCCCTCATACCATTTCACCATTACACATTTATATATTATGTCACCAACACTAGTCACAATAATATATTTATTCTTTTATTATTTATGTCTTTGAGGGTGTTGATCCACACACAACATAATCATCCTAGAAACTTCACACTTTACTATAGTAATAAGCATTAGTTTGGCCGAAACCGCTGTACCACTCTTTAGAAATGTCAAGAGAGGAAAGGGCATGAGATCACATGAGAGCGACATTGTGTAACATATCTTACGATATTTTAAAAAAGTCGAGATAGAGATTTCTCTATATTTATTAGTAAATGCGTGAATTTTACTTATCAAGGTAGGTAGGTTAATACATCAATATTTATACATAAATACATCAAAATAATCAACATTTAAATTATTATTTTTTAACAAAGTTAAAATTCCAGTTTTGGTGCAACGAGATTTCGCGCGACCCATCTTTGGATATTTTATCTCTTGTGCGTTTGACATAGGCAAACATAGATGCACATACCTAAGGCATGGTACACAGCGGTTCTGGTCAAACTGCCACAATTTACAAGCTAGAGCTCATATCAGTGGACTTTTTAAATATAGCTTTTATTACATTTGACTTCACAACAATAAATACTAATCCTGAAAAATAGTAGCCATTCTAATAGTCTGTCTCTAAAGGAAAGTGTCTCTTAACCCTATCCAGCTGTCAATAACGGAGTACCGCAAGCGACATAAGGGCGCAGCAAGCGAAGACTCCGTCACGATGGAGACAGAGTCCGGCGACACTATGGAGACTCTGCCAGAGTCTTCGGAGTCGTCGGCGGGCAGCGAGCTCTCCCCGCAACGGCTTGACGTGGCCGCTGCAGTCGCTATGGACGACTTGGAGCAACGGCTGCACAGAGATTTGACCACAACACATGTTCCTAAAGGTATTTATTGCTCATATATTTTTGTTAGGTGTTGAATTTTTAATATATCTAATCAACAGTAACTCTCTCTAAGGTTAGTGATAATATTAAAAAATACTAATGTTATCTTATACATTAATTTATAAATAATTGTAATGAATATATTTTTAATAATACGCTTTTTTTACAGTTCTCAATAAGTCCAGCATTTAATATGACCGATTATTTAAGTTATATTGATCATGTCATGTGTTTAAAAAACTATTGGCTGAACCAATTGTGATATCACAAAGATGATACTCGTATGGCATCAAAATACGATCAACGATGCCATCTTAATTTAAGTGGTTTGACCTACTGTTTGTTTGCTCAATGAACACTACTAAAAATCTGATTTTTACACAAATCTATTAAAATTCCATTTTTGTTATAGTTTTGGTAATTACAAACAGGCACAGGGTTGTTTTGGTGATTTACTAATTGGTATCCGAAACTATTGTGTTGCTATTTTTTTTAAAGACAGCAATAATTCGGCAAAAAAAAAACAAACATTGAATAATGAATGAAAAGTGCGCAGTGCGCAGTGCGCAGTATTTATGTCGACGCGGCCTTGAAAGCATAATGCGGTTCGCGCCGCTTGCCGACACCCGCAATACAAAATTGTTTATCAGGCTCAAACAATACCTATGTTATGTTTCATATACTTTTTAATATAATTAAAATGAATGATTTTTCACGTTCCTCAAGGAATTGCATAAGTTTAAGTATGAATATATTTTTATGTTTCTTACCTAGTCTACAGGTTTAGATTTTTTAGGTTTTTATTTACAAATTAACAAGTGGCAATATAAAATGATGATATCCCGCGATGGCGTTTTAATTTTTTTTTTTTTTTTCTTTTTTGGACATAAAATAAAATTTGACAAAATAAAAACCTCTGTGAAAAAAGTGTATAATTGGTGAATATAAAGTAATTTTTTTTACAACCGTATCCCCATGTGTTATCATTTGTATGATCGCCAATCGCGCTAGTAAAATGTTAGTGCACCAAGCAGAGCGCATATCATCATCACAAATGCCAAAGCAATGAGATAATAACGATGTAAAAACACTTTATGCAAACAATATTCGACTTTATTGTTTTGCTCGATTGTCTAGTTTCGATCGGAGCTGCATTTTTGCGGTCGTACTATTGATTCATTAAATGTCACCAACAAGATATGACATAGCTTATGTATTCAACTATAGTTTTAAAAAAGAAAAATCTCAAATCTTAAAAATGCTTTTAATAGAACTAGTACTTTTTTAAGCTGTGTTTATATGAGAAGTGTTTGAATAATCAGCCGTTATTTTTTTTTTTTTGAGATGACAATGTAGTGGCGTAGTTTAGGCATCACTTAGTTCGTAGTCACAGACTCGGTAACTCAGCATGTCATCGCCGCAGCATTTAGCATTACCCTTTTTGTTGCTTGTATGTATTTAATATAGGAGACATAATAAATCTGCCTGTTGACCTTCATATAAAAATGATACACCTATAATAATTATTAAATTTTATATTTAAAAAATCCATTCAAAAGATATCGTCTTTATTAAAATCTCAGACCCAACTCTTGCTCCAGTTTTAGGGATACCAGTTACCCGCTATGTCATGTGCATAGCCTGGACAAGTTCTCTGCCAACACTTGTTGGATTAGTATGTGGGTAATTGGAAGAGATTGTTGCAGGTGTTTTCGACGCGGAGCCGACCGCGTCGGAGCGACAAAGGGAGAAGCTGAGCTCGCGACTGAGACGCGAGTTTGGTCTCGCGCTGCCCGAAGACGAAGAAGCGCGTCCGCCCACCGACACTGGTAACACATCATTATCATCATTATCATCATTATCATCATTATCATTCGTCTCAGCAGAGATAGCAATTACCGAGTCAATAAATAGATAAAATGTAATGGTAACCATGTTTTATTTATTTGTCTTTAGGTAATTTTCGCAGTAGTTAAGTTTGAATTGTGGCCAACAGATGGCGCCGCGACGACAGCGAAACGATGCGACAGATAGAGGCGCGAGCGCAGACAAACCTTTTTTAAAGTAACACTATTTTTGTATAAATAATCTCACGGCGAGTGTGTAATATAATATTATAATAATTAATATTAACGTTTTATATGAATTCGTGTTAGGACTGTATATTTCTTTTATGGTTCTGTGTTTTTTTTTTTTTTTTTTACTTTACTTTTCACGGTTTTCTGCAAGTACAAATTGTTTTTATTTTCCCCTTTGTAAATATTGTATATAGGAGGAGTTTTTTAAATATAAGGGCGGTAGGAAACCTACGCATTATGTATGTATAATGGTATAAAAGATTTTTTTATATATGTATTGATTAATGTATATGTAAAAGTACGTGTTTATAATTTATGTTCGGAGTGTCGATACTTTAACGATAAGTAAATTATAGTTGTTTTTATTATTTGTTTTTACTTTTTTAGCTTGTATAGATGGAGCCTCAGTGCTCGACCTGTGACCTAGGTCTCTTGTTAGTGTTAGACGTGTCGGATTTTAAGAATTTAGTGATGTTTTAATATGGGATAGGCATTAGCCATTTTAGATGTTAAATCTGTGTTATTATTTAAGTGAGCTCATGTTTGTATTACCATCGCTGTGATGACGTTTTATGTCGAACTCGCGAGTGTCGATAGATGGCGCTTCACAAACTACATGTATTTTGTCTTCAATGTGCACTTCCCTTTTGCACTCTCTCTCTCTCTCTCATTCATTTCGTTGTAAGACTCGGTCACGTACGGACGTGTCTACGCGTTTTTTAAATTTTATTTTGTAATGTAGTTGTCATTTTTGGATAAATTTGTGATATACGTGTGCACCCGTAGAACGAAATAGCTTCCCGCTTTATCCAGTTTTGATTTTTTTTTTATAGATAAAGAATCAATTTCAACTCTTCAATGTTTATAAATACAGCTAAAAATACCTTAGTGAATACAAACAGACATTACGATGTGTTGAAGTTGTGTGCAATCCCACATTATGTGTTTACTAATGAAATGCTTTTAATTTTTATTATTTTATTTATTATATATGCATTTATATTTTCTCTCCACGTTTTGTTTATATATGAAATTGTTATTACTAATTTTTTGTTTTAAAATAAGAGATCTATGGTCTAATGAGAGGTCTATGGTATTTTTTGCTGTATACACTCCCCGTCTTATAGAAGAAATGTTAATGTAGTGTAACAACGAATCGAATGTTGTGAAATTTCGGGCTAAACGAATATGTAGGGTACTTGGTCGACCCGACTAAGGGTGTACGCACACACACGAAATTTTTAAAAGACGTCGTGTGCATACGCCCTAAAGCTTGTCTCAGTGGGATCTGCGACTAAACGATTCAGTTAAATCGACTTGCAAAACCATTTAGTTTTTAAACGTTTGGACAATCCATATAGAATTTCTCAACGAATTTTGCCCAAAAATTAAATTTGAAAAAAAAAAAAAAAAAAAAAAAACAAAACAGTGATTGATTCTAAAAGGTTTTTAAGTGTAAATCAGATTTGACTATTGACTTGTCAGAATTGTCGTGAAGGGTTCTAATGCTGACAACAAACAACAATGAGACATTTGCAAAATATTCTGTTAGTTATAACGAACTAGGTTTATTCACAGTGATAGTTCGTTTTAAATTTAGAAAAATAAACCGCCTCTTTGTCCAGCTTACCAATGTACGTGGAATGTAGCTCGTTAAATTATTACGGTTAGTACCTTTGTCTAGAGAGGTGTTATGACGATAGGTGTCTTACTACCAATACCGGAACGTCACCTGACCGTAACCGTGTCGGCACTTATCGGCACTTATCGGCACTTTAGCTTCCAACTGCCTCAGGCTGGATGCAGACCGAAACTTGATCTTACTTACTTTATCTTAACTCTCATAGCTGACTCATACTTTTCATACTTGTGAGCAGATAGCAAACTATGCAAACTTAATAAGTTAGCTTAGTTTTCGGTCTGTGTCCCACTGTGACTTGTTCTGTTTAAGGCTTTCTACGTTTATTTTATTTTTATTATTAATTTGGTTACAATTTACAGAATGCAATTGTATAATTGGATAACTTTATTTTATAACATGAGCATCCGCTTAGAAAGGATATTTGAAAATTTCAACCCAGTGCGAAGCTGTAATATATTTCTTAAGTTTTATTATTATTATATTTCACATAATTTGTCTACTGTTTCACTCGTGAAGCACAATACGATTCAAATCAATCATTTTTAGTCGTTTAAAGTTAATAAAGAGTATTGCGTGTTCGTTTACGGTCAGTTTTCGGTCCGTCGCGATGGATGGAGAATTTATATATTGAGATACATTTGACATGAGCCCTCTTAACGATCATTGAAATGCATAATAATAATAATAATAATAATATAGAGAATACATATAATATATGTAAATAAAGTCGCGTAGTGTCTAATAGAAATCCGACTAAGTATATAGATTAGACCGACATGGTAAGTGTTGAGAAATTTTTATTTGTCCACCTGCACCATACAGAAAACCTACTTAAATTAATATGCCATGTTTTTTTTATATATATATATTTATGTAGTAGCATAATTGGAGGAGGGTCACGTTGACGGAAATCGTGGGACTTCTTAAAACTTGAGTATTTTTTTTTTTTAGGAAATTTGAGATTATACTGTCTGGAATGGCAATGTCGATAAAAACGAGATAAAATTGATTTCCCAAAAAATAAAATATATGAGTAGCATTAATAAATTTCCTTGTGTTAAGTGTACATATCCTCTTTTTTTAATTTGTTTTTTCTGATTAAAATTTGTTTAAGTATAAAGTCCCAATGTAACTTATTATGGCTGCCTTCATAGGTCTGTTACATAATATTTTTTTTTGTGCCAAAATAATAATTGTAAATGCATTGGAAATAATGCTATGAAATGATTTTTATTTCCTATTAGAAGCAATTATTTTACTGTTCATTTAATTGTGTATATTAAGTTCGGTTGGCCAAAAACGTTTACAAAAATAAATATCAAACTTTTGATTTGGTAACGTTGATAGACAATCTCTTGGATAAATTTTAGAATTGTCTTTGTTTGTCGTTATTTTATCTATAAAATGCAGCTCTTACAATCTCATTGTCGTGAAAGTAATCCATTCTACGTACACGTTCTTTTATGACATTAAAACTATAGAAGAAAAGGTCTTTATAAAAATTTAAAAATAATACTTTAAAACTTCGCTTGCCTAGTATTAAAATTTGCTTTAAAAAATATTTTTAAAATGATCGTAGGCGATGTAGCATTTTATAACAGAAAAAAAAACGAAATTTTTTGGTCAACATGTCAATTTAATAAGTGTTGAATTTTTTCTATCATTAAATAGGAAATAAAAATGCATTTTGGTATTTTTCTGATTTTTTTTTTATTTGTAGTTTTTGATGTATCTATCATCCAAATCGCAAAGAATGAGATCTCTTACAACACATCACAACTGTTTTTAAGTTTAAGTATAATATATAAATTATAGAATATATTATAACATGGAAATAAAGAGAAATGAGACGGCCATAAGTTGAAAGTCTTATTTTGGATGGGAAGTAATATTTTTTCTTGACACAAACTAGTTTATTAAAATGACAACTCTATTGATTTTTTTTTTTAATTATACTAGATTAATAAATTTTAAAAAAAGGTTTCAGTAGTCTCTCGTCGTCCGTCAAAAAAAATGCATTTTGGTATTTTTCTGTTTTTTTTTTTAAATTGTAGTTTTTAGGTATCTATCATTCAAATCGCAAATAATAGGATCTCTTTTATTGAAAACTCATCACAATTTTGTTTTAAGTATATATAGAATATATTGTAACATGGAAATGCATAGAAACGAGCCGGCCATAAGTTGCAAGTTGCAGGTCTTATATTTTGGTGTGAAATTATATTTTTTCTTGACACCACTGTTTATTATATTGTGTTGATACCCGTAAAATGACGACTCTATTGTTTTTATAATTTTTTTTTACAATTTTAGATCAATTTAGCAAAAAAAAGGTTTCAGCACTCTCTCGCCATCCGTCACCAGGTCACCACGAAATGAAAGTTCACCACGAAAACTGAACATTCAGCAAAATATGTAGTATACGGAATATACAGTAAAATATAAACAGTTATTGGGATAGGTTTGGTTGTATTTAAAAGTGATAAAAATATAACAAGGTGGCCAGAGACTAAACTAAACAGTGATGAAATGGCCGGCGGCGAATCAATTGGCGAGAGAGAGAGTATTGTTTAATTTTTTTTTTCATCACAATATGAATTAAATCTTGCGTCACGTGATCGGAAGGAAAACCATAGACTTGCAATCGCTCCAACACAAGTGATTCAATTTTTTTTTACGTGTCAATAAAATGGTATTTTTATTGTATAAATAAAAAATAAAAATGTGTCGTGTTCATTTTTAAGTTTCTATGTTATAAGTTGAATAGGTATATCCCAGTGTCGCCACGTCAACGATCGTTCAGTATGACAATGTGCAAATTTTGTACATAATAATAATAATAATAATAGTAATAGTAATAATGAAATGAAATACGCGGTCCCGTCTTAACAAACATCACATAGTGATAACGTGTAGTAATGGAGAAATTTTTTATGTATTATAATGAATAGTTATTCGTGTTTAGTTGATAGTTCAAAACCGACATCATCACAATCTTAGATCTCTATATATACACATATTGGAAAGGGCGAAGATTTTATTTTGGTGATAAAAGTGTTTTAAATGAGAGCAATGTTTTTTTTTTTTTTTTGTTGCGATTTATTTTATAGTAACGATATGAGTTTAAGGTAATAAATAATTGTCTACAATGGAGCCATAGACAAAAAAAAAAACACGGCTACTTAATGATAATAATATATTTTCTCACAACATCACACAATATATACAAGTTTGTAAGTAATAATAATAAAAAGTTCTTAAAGCATTGTGAATGGTTTAAAAACTTTGTAAAGTGAGCAATAAATGTCATAATAATATAATATATTTTTTTTTATATTGTCTCTTTGTTCTGTTGGAGAATTGTTCCGGTGAGTTAATTAAAAAAAAAAAAAAACATCGAATGGTCCACTGTTGCGAACGCATGAACATGCCTGGGTTTTGAATTAAACATAAAGGTTTTAAAAAAGTCCACGTATAACTTACAGTATAAACATTTTTCAATACTTTTAATAGACGCACATATCTCTATGTAAAGTGTATGTGAACATAATAAAAGCCCACGCACACACCGTAACTTGATGTAAATAATTTCATTAATTAATTATTATTGGCTTCACTTATTAACATTAATTAAACATCTTTTTTTTTTTTAATAACTGAAGATAAATAATTTTAAGAAGGCAGTGTAATTAACGCAGCGAAACGTGTTAAATTGTATTTTACTTGCATTTTTTTTTTGTTTGAAAATTTAAATAAATATCTGTGTAGAATGAAATCGGTGTGAATTGTTAAGGGTAATTAAAAAAAATCGTAGTGACAATTTTTCTATCTTTAGATGTGGTGAAAAAAAAAGCGCACTCTAATGAAGTTTGCTGTCAATTTAAATATATATGTATCGTTTGCCATATTATATGATTGGGTATATGTTTATCATCCAAAACCCCTCACCCCCCTCCCCTTTCCGGATTTTCCTTCCCACCCTCCTCCCCCCACTCCATTTTTTTCACAGTAGTCTTTATAGAATGTGTAATGTAACAATGGAATATTTTGCAATATATTTAAAGTAATTTTTAATAGCTAAGTGGATCTAAAAAATAGTAGAAACTGTATATTATCCAGAGATGTTAAATATATTTCTTTTCTTAATGTTTGAGCTAAGCAGCAGTGTAAAATTTAAAATAATATAGAATAAAAGATGTTATTATAATTAATTACAAAAAAAAAATCTTTGTTTCAATCTGTCGGCCTTTTTCCTTTTATTCCTTTGCTTTATGAAAATGCGATAGGTAATTTATTTTGAAGGCCTTTTTTTGGAAATACACATAATCCTAACTAAGTCAACAACAATGAATGTTTTTCTGCAGTACTTATAAAGTAATTAAGATAGCGATAGATAAATAAAACTCAAAAACAGATAAATTTCTTTAACATTTATTTTCTTAAACATCTTAATATGTAGTTATTTACAATAAAATAACTAATTTAACGGATAATAGGTTTGTAAAGTCTGTTGAAATATGAATTCTTATCTTCTATATATATACCCTATGGACTTCCAAATGACTTTAAATGTAACACATGCATGATTGTATTTAAAAAAAACTTCAATTAAAGAATTACCATAGCGCACTAACTGCTAATAGTGGCTGAACACAGAAAATAATGTATAATTATATACATATTATAATAGTTAATGAACTTTGGAACGATTTTGATGAAATTTTCTCAATTCGTGGTGTTTTTGATAAATCCAATCAATTTAGGCTTAAATATTTGTTACATATGCATTAAATTACAAGAATAACTACTTCCAAACATTCCTCCCTAGTATTGACAAACGAACAGATGTGAGGACTTCGTTTTAAATAATATGTTAGTGGCGATTAAATTTAGATAAATTATCGATTTCCACAATTAAAGCAAGCTCAGTATTAGTTATTGCGCTATGGAATTCCTCTACAAACGTTTCATGTTTTAAAACAATCATTATGGTTAAGTAACTATAAAAAAGGAAAAATGCGACAATAAATAGCAACTCCTCTTCCTTTAAACGTGACAATTTCGTCTTACTTCACTAGATTATTTATTTAATAAACGGGTGGTGTGAGTAGTCTCCGTAACAATAATAATAATAAAAAATCAATGGAAGTTTTTAGATATGAGAACCTAAACGAATTCAAGTTTATTCTTTCGCTTTTTGTTGTAACTTTTTTGTCTGATCACAATTTTTTTCGTTGCAATAAAAGTTAATAATTACTTTATAGTTAGAAAAATCAGCAAAAAAAAAAAAAACTTAACAAATGACTAACAATAATTTATTCACAGCCTTTGTAAGGACACTAAACTTGACCATTTGTAGTCTTTTATAATATTTATATAATACAAAATCAATATTATCCTCGTGATTATACAGAAAAAAAAAACCACTTAACTACTTAGGTATAAATTTTATAAGTAGACTTCTAAAAATATGAGACCTACATACTTAGAATAATATATAATTTTAAAATAGAACAGCTGCTCTTCTATTTCAGAATTATATAAATCTTACAATAGTTATAGATATTTATAATTAAAATGGACTTGGTTTACATTGGCACGTAATACAAAACAAACCAGAAGCCGTTTTCAATTAAATATGCATCCAAAAATAAGAGAGAGCCTTTTACACATCAACACCAACCAACTTAATATGTAAGTTGGTTTTTATCTATAGGTATCTATTCTATTCTATACTAATATAAAGAGAGAAAATTTGTATGTTTGTAATGAATAAACTCAAAAACTACTGGACCGATTTTAAAAATTCTTTCGCCTATAGAAAAAGCTACATCATCAGCGATTAACATATAGGCTATATTTTATAAAGTTATGCGGGCCAAGTCGCGTGCAACAGCAGATTTTTATTAAATTAATATGTAAACAATTTATCTGTTGTCAATACACAACACATTAACTAAAATTCCTCGCACCTAACGATCTAGTAAACCAAAAGTATTAAATATTAATTATTTGTCAACTGCAATTGTCTATTAAAACTTCATTAACGATATTCTCTTCAGCTTTAGATAATTTGTAGTGACAATTATTGATAAAGTTTCTATATTATATATTGCCCGTTATGTGCCATTTAAAAAATAAATTAAAAATCAGTGAAAAATTAGCTTACCATTGACAATTTTTTTTTTTCTATGCAGAAAATATAATTTTATTATGTTTTTAGACAATGTCAGCACTTTTAATTGTAACGTGTATATCAATATAAAAATATGTTTTTTATTTGTACTTTGTTTACTTAGATAATATTCAAATCTAGCCATCTTAAGCCGATTCTGGTTTGTTTTGTATTCCAAATAATTGAAGGTAGTAAATAATTAAATTAAAAAGTGACATTTAGGGCTTCTTTCACCAACCGCAAGTAAAGTGTTGATTAGTTACTTTTAGAAATAATTTTATGTTTTATTAAATTATGCGCTCGGTTTACTTCATCCTTCGATAGGCGAATTTTTTTATTATTTTCTTGGGAGTTTTACCGTACAAACAAAGGTAAGTAATATCATCTCCTTCATTCTCGGTTACCGGTGACTTTAAATGGCAGTTAGCTTACTTGACACATGGTGAAAGAGGCCCTTACACAAATAAATTAATGCGGAATGCGGATTTATCGCATTTATTTATGTAAATACAATCAAGCTTGTGATAGAAATGGGTTGAATGTCTTAATTTAGTGTTAAAAAAATTATGCTCGGCGTAACATAACTGATAAAATCTTTAAACAATAAAATGGCACAAACAGACGCCGTAAGTTTACATTGTTTTTTACTTTAACAAAAAAGTAATATTTAGTTCGTTTTTCCTCATTTATTCTTAACACTGACTTCGTATTCCAATTTTCGTGTTATTCTGACAGTTGACACTTCGTGTCGTGTTAATAAATAAACTTCAACTTGACTACTCAAACATAAATGTCACTGTCACCATAGAGAATCGTTAAACGTCACTGACAAAATGTGAAATCTCACTTAAAAAGTCTTCATTGACAGAATCAAGAATGCACTGTGTCGCTTGAATAGTCTGTTCTCTTGAATAGTCTGTCTATGGCAACCGATTTGACGTTTGTCAACGTCACCGTCACAATATGAAATGAAGTGAGGTAGTTACCAGTTACAGTTAGTCCAGTTAGCGCTTGGCGTGGAAGCCGAGACAGGGTTGGAAGTTGACGTGGATGGTGACGGGATGAAGGGGAGTCCCCGTGAGAGGCGCTCCCATCGGAGCCAGCAGCCGCGCCAGGCACGAGTACTCCACGTTCAGTGGCACGTAGTATTTACCTGCAATTACACATTTTTAAATTTGTTGCATCAGGACTTGAAAGAAAAAATGTTAAATTTAACCAATCATCAGGTGCAAAGCGTAGAAAAATTACTCAGTCTGATACAGTTTTACCTTCTAAGATAATTTTTACTTTTTCAATAAAACTTAGAAAATTTACATTAGGGATATAAAAAAAAAATATCAGTTTTTAGTGGACATAAATATGAATTAATTTGACACGAATCATTTATTTTTGGAGTCGCTATTTTTAAAGATATTTTTTAATTTAATATATTTTTTTTTATTAAACAAACAGACATATTTTTAATAATTTCTATTCAACTGTCTACTTACCAAGAGAGTTTAGTGCGAAAATGGGAACGTATTGAGTTGGAGGCGGTTGGTCGTAGTGATGATGAGGCGATTCACTCGATGTATCCTTTAAATACATACAATTATAATATTAATATAAATATTTAATTATATTGTATAACTTTTATTTAAAAAATAATTTCTAAATGACATAATAATAAATAACTCTTTTGAATAGTTGGCATTTTTCAATGCGAATAAAAGTGAAAGTAAATATTTCGATGAGTAGTTAGTTAGAGTACCTGCGGTGACGTATCTCTGGCGTCTTCTGTGGACCCTGACCCTGACCCTGAGGTGGAGGTGGAAGGAGGAACTGGTTTGGCTGCGCGTCGCCTCTTGTGGCAGTACGCTTTGTTGTGACCGTTTTCAACTCGCACCGACATGTCTGTCGCCTGAAATTCAACCAACTCAATATTAAAAGAGATCGGAAAAGATGGACATCAAGGAATAACGGTTTCCAAAATTGTTTTTAATATTTCATTTAATTAATTTGAAAGCCTATGTATGGAAAGTTTTATCTATACCTAAAATTTAGATCTGACGAAGTGCGGTGAAGTGTATTTACACACAAATGAGACTATGGCTATTTTAAAAAGCAGTTTAAAATTAAAATTTTATAATAAATAATTACTTACGGGGTAACGATAACAGTTGGGGTAAGGATTAGAATACTACTAATATTATAAATGCGAAAGGATAAGAGGACACAAAAACGACTCAACAGATTGGTTGAAATTTGCACACAGATAGTTTATTATCTTGATTAACATATAAGATACTTTTTATCCTGTGAAATCCTGTTAATGGCAAACTCACCTCACAGTCTTGTGACCTCGAAAATCTCATTTCAATATTATTTTTGAACTTATAAGAGTGCAGATAGTCGTCATTGTGTTCGGGTTTCCTGACTGTCCTTAAGGTGGTCTCTCTCTTGCGTCGTCCGTCCAGCGGCAGCGGTTCGCCCTCCGGCTTCGCTTCCTTATCCGTCAGGATCGATATTTGTGCCACCGATACTGAAATATTTATTACGATCATTCGCATCATTGTGTATAAATTAATATGGGATTCATTTAGAAACATCTTGCACCACCGTCTCACCGTTCTCTGAACTATTATATTATTTACTTAAAAGTGAACAGAACAATAGATTAATGTGAGTGGATCTTTTAAAAGTTTTCATTCGAAATATTTTCATGTATAAAAATTTAGCTTTCGTATGTTTGTGTTTGCAAAACTCTGAAACTAGTCGACGGATTGATTTGAAATTTTTACACAACATTACATTTTAACACATGAGTGTTTCTATATATTATGAAGTTTCATCGGAAACAAATAATGTACCTCTATCACAGTCCAAAGAATATGACTGATCGGGGAGACTGTGTTCGTAGAGTTCCGTTGAATAAGTCCGGAGCTCCGGATGTGGTTCCGTTCTGCAGTGAGCTATCACTCCGTTGGGGTAATGTTTCACCATATTGTAGCCCTGAGTGCTGCCCGAAGAACTAGTCGTTTCGGACGACGAAGTTGGATGCGATCTCTTCTCGCGAGGTACCATTTCACCTGTCATAAAAACAGGTTTTTTTTAGATCCTATATGATTATTGTGAGACATCACAATAATCATATAAGACGTAGAACGTCCCCTGTTGATTTTCCAACTTGGCCCTTATGTTTGTCCGTCTCGTGGTCCGTGTATAAAGAAAAAATGTGTGTGTATCAGCTCAGACGCACGACTGGAGTTTACTCCATACGAACGATTATAAAATACATAATAAAAATTATAAAAACATTTATTGTAATCAAGCAAACTGCCCTGTTAAATATTAGAATTTAATGTTAGTCTGTGGTCTTTAGTCTTTGTCTCTTCCCTTCTTCCGGCAACAAGAAAAAAGTGTGTTGTAAAAATTATTTTGCTTTGCTATGCTTTAACAAAATATATTTAAGCCTACCACGTTCTTTTTTTATTATTACATAGCTGATGCGTTAATAGATATTCATGAATCATATGAAAGATCTTGGAGTTTATTATTTATTACGGTAAAGATGTAAATATGACAATCGGCGTTATTATATTAGCTTTTTAGAAAAAAATCACTATAGTAACGGACTTTTCTGAGACCATAGACTATGCTTCGTGATGTAGTAACGAATTAATATCATCGCCATATCTGGTGCTCAGATGCCATCTAGTTTTCGCAAGGATGTATTATTACGTAACATTCTAGTTTCAGAGATATTGTGTAGATGGCGCAATATCTCTGAAACTTCAGAGATATTCTAATTTATAATGTATGTTGTAAAAATTCGAAAAATAGAACGTAAAGCACACCTGTTGACAATTTTGATTTTACTCCCATACATTCACATAAGATTTAATGTCATTTCATCCTTATAATTGACCCTAACGATCGATGCAATAAAAGTACAGGGTATAATTTTTATAGATTTTAGTCGGTTCTATTCCCGGGTGTGGCAAGCGAATTTTCGAAAATTTGAATACAGTTTTCCTTCTATTCAAAAATAAAGGAATGTTTTCTTTGAGTAAAATTTTCTATCTACAGTATTAAGAGTATACTTCCCCTTACAAAATTCCAGCCTGTATATATGAAAATCGATTCTCCAATAAAATAATAATAATTTTAAACCAACCTTTCACTATGTGCTCACAATGCCTCTGCAAATGGGACGCCAGTTGCGCGCAGAGTCCATCAACAGGATTATAACCCTGGACCTCCACGAGGAATCTGATGGCTTCAGCGACAGCTTCCTGGTAACCGGCTCTGAAGTCTTCCCCTATATGCTTTTCGGCCACTGAAATATATTCCAAATCAACAGTTCAAAATATATTCAAACAACAATAGACAGTTCGATTTCGAAAAACAAACAAAGTTTAAACAGCTAAAAACCTTATTTAATGCATTTTTACCCTCAATATTTAATTACAATCGATTTACAATTGAATAATATGTATTTTCAATACTTATAGGTGTTTACAATTTTAATATAAAAACTCTGAGTATAATAATAAATCCTTTGCAAAGACCACATGTACATAAATGTAAAAGGAAAGTAAGTTTTTGTTTCTATTTAGGCCAAAATTTGAACACATTTCAAGAAGATATAGAGCTGTTGAATTTTTGTTTAGAAAGCCCCGACTTTATGGTAACAATTTCATTAGATACAATACAAACAAATGCAACTACAATCTTTATAAAATTATAATAACGTACTTAGGTATTTATTACTGAATATTTAAATAACACATAAACTACCTACTTATTTTAAATAAGTAAAATATTTAATTCAGAGGCCAATTTATCAACAGCATAAATTTTGCTTAATTAATTCTTTGAAGACTAATAATGACTGTTTTAGCAAAGCAATACAAATCTTCTTGTGTAGAGCTTTTATGGGACGATTAATGTTAGGTAACTTATTGTTACACATGAAACAATTGAGACGAAACTAAACAAATGTGTTATTTAAAAGAAAATATATAAAAAAGAATCTACTAGACCACCATGCTTGTATGATCCATTTAAGGTACTCTAGAGAGCTGGCTAAACCAACAAACTGGTTTAGTAGAAATATTATAAAATAATTTTTAAAAAATAAATGTATCATACTTACCTACGCAAGTATTAAATGACTTAAAAAAAAATTAAATACAATTAAAAAACGAAAATTCATTAGAGAATAAAATCAAAAAACATTTATTTTACAAAAAGGTCGTACTAATTTGGCGTGAAATAAATAATTAAATAAATAAATAAAAAAAATTTAAAATAAATGTAAAAATTTTACTTAACACACAAATAATTTATAATGATTTTATTTACCTGGTTTAAATTGAAATTAGTTCAATTTGAGAAACATTTAAAAGGTGAAAAGTTAATGTTACCATATTCAGGGCTCCCATTCGTTGTTGCATGGTACAAACCGTTGGCGCGATCCTGTAGATATTTCAGATGTCTGATGGCCATCTCTATAATTTCCGTTTTCTCAACTCGGCCTCGCCCTTTCTTCAGGTATTCGGGCGGAATCAGTCTGGACAGATTAGCTAGGCAGTTGTTCATGCGGTCGCGACGACGCTTCTCAATAATACGATGCGACATCGGATCTTGCTGCTGAAAAAAGTATACAGTCAACTTTATTGACCTATCCAATGACTTTTTTGATAAACTAATATGTTTTTAAATTTTGTATTTTATGTAAGTTGATAAATTAATTTAAAATAATTTATTTTAGATAAGTATAGTAATTAAATTAGTAATGACAGGATGCACTACGTTTGGGTATTGGGTAGCAGAAAGGACTACTGCTACGGTCTTTGAGCTTTGAGTAATAACTAGTGATTAAGTTAATTTGCATGCAAAATATTATATTGATTTTTAGGACATATATGACTTGCCCTTGAGACCTTTCCCTTCTTGAGATAGTTGCCCTGTGGGTAGTCCCCTTCTTCGTCAGAGGGCGCCGCGAAGTTAAGCTGCTCCGCCATACCGCGGCCAAGGCCGTCATCAGAATTGTAACTAAAAACAAAAGAGAAAATCTTCAGAAACAAAGGCAGTTTTTATTTTATTATCGGCTAGTTTCAAACTCTAATCAGTGTCGAGTATAGTTTAAAACCGTGCAAGAGGTTTTTTTATGCGATTGTCGTCAGACAGGCTCACAGACCACTTACCTAATGACTGAGAGATGTCGCAGGTACTGCAGGTGCCATAGTAGGATTACGAATAATAAGGTAGAGATAAGGCAATAGGGCTTTGGCATGCCTTACTCACTTATCGAAACACAACAGCATACATGCTGTTATTTTACGGTCTCCTGTAAGGGGGTGGTTACCAGATCAGGACCAGAGCCAACTTTGAAAAGTTTCTTTCCAAAGTGTGTCCTGCTGGGAATCTATTCCAGTAAGACTCCTGACACGGAGCGTTAAGGCAAGTATCTTAACCAACTTGAAAAATGGTTCTTATGAAGGGAAAAATTGGAGTGCGAAGCCGCGGGCAGTTCGCTTCTTTATAATAATTATTTATCGATAAAAAAATATTTATTGTTCATGAACTCACTAATCCCTATTGTCTTTGTAAATATAGCTAAGTTTAGACTAGGTTTTGTCAAAATAAAGTCCTTTAGGGAAAGATAATATATTATGTGCGACAAAGGTCACTCGAAATTGTTGAAATTGTTGTTGGATCGATTGCTCTCCGAGTTTATTTTCATGTTGATTCTTATCACACATCCGGCTGCCATTATGGATCTGATTAGAATTGTAGTTTAATAGATTTCAAGGTACGATTCTAATCAGATTCACAACACAACACGTGACTGGTTTGCTGCTTGAAAAATCAATCATTCAAAATTTTTTTTTAACAACAAATCATTCATTTAGGTATTTGGCAAATTAGACATTTTGAAATTTCATTAAAAAATTCCAAATCTATAAAAATAAATTTATCTTAATATTACTATATAAAATTAAATAGACTTATAGTGGTCTATCTTAAAAGTTACAAAAATTACAAAAAAAGTTTTGACAAAAATCTAAAAGTTATTTTCTAGACCTCGGTAGTACAACGTGTGCAAATTGTTTTTTTGAAAAAATATTTAATGTACAGCCACGGCTCGTTTACGATTTTATACTAACTATAAATATATACCTATATATAAACAAGTAATTATGTCTAGGTATTTTTTTAATAACTATAACTATAATATTCAATTTATACAGGTCGATTCAATGCGAACGAAGACCTAATGTAGCGTTTAATTAGATTTGCGATCTAATAATAACAAAGTCACGTGTGCGAATACAATGGTCAATGCATTTCAATATAGACTAGTAGTTCCATCAAAATTAACACTCAAATATAGTTAAAATTTAAATTGTTGCAAAGCTTGGGCAGTCAAATCAAATCAAATATTTATTCATCAAATAGTTTCCAAGAAACTCTTTCAATGGTTATTATATATTTTTGGAAAAAAAAATTGCCAAGATGATGACGATCCTGAGAAGAAATCCCGAAAAAAAAACTCATGATAGCATTCTTTTTGTCATATTTAAAATAATAAATATAATAGGTCTGTACACAAATCACAGTAATTATAGTATTAGAAGCTTACTCGTAGAATCGTTTAATTGCAGGCTTCATTATCGCTTAAATAAACCGCGATTTTATAATAACCTTTCGAAATGAGTTTGGTTTTGATTATGTACGTACACTTTTAAATTTATTTATAGGTAAGACTCTGATTATCTCAGGAAGTTTATAATAAAACCGTATATATAATATTACAAACGTATAGGTTTAGATACCCGCAAAAGAATTACCTAACTTATCTTATAATCACAAATACATATCAATCACAAAAGAATTATAAAAAGTTGAATATATTAGAATTAACATATAGGATACAATTTATCCTGGAAAAATATTAGGTTCCTGAAGGGTTTTCAAAAACAGAACTATTGTAATATACTGGTTAATTGAAAATTGAAACAAAATGCATTTACGAGTATGCATATGAAATAAGACAGCAAACCAACACACATCTAATTTGTCGAACTTAAGTACAATTCTACGATGAAAGTGATGAAATATCCAGATTTGTTTTCCAGAGTTTAGTCTGTGACTCATGTTCAGACGGCCGTCACGCCACGAGACATTTCGTAAACAATTCGCAACACGTGTTTACGACGTAAACACTATATTATTATTCAGACTAACAAAAAGCAATTTCAAACTGTTATCGCTATTCAAGGTAGAATATTGAATTGAAATGTTTGAAAATACCTACCTATTTTACCTTTTTACATACTTGTAAAAAGATTTTAGAGGTGACTAAGTCTGAGATTTCTAAATCTAAAAAAAAAAATGTTTCAGTAAAACATAAATAAGGTGTGGCTGTGTCATGGACACGGCCTTATGGATTAGTGGGTACATTACAAGCAATACTACTCGCCTACTCGCCTGAATTTATCTCGCCCAAATGGATATCGGTCGCCGTATGATAAATCATTGTCGCGATTTTATAAACTGACGAAAAATTGTGTACTGCAACCACAATCAACCATTTACAATTTAATTTTATCGGTATTTATATAATCTATCAATGTCAAATTGGGCGTGAACCTGAGGGTTCATAATCTGTTCGGTTCGGTGGGGGTGGGTAAGTTGAATTGGCAGTGGGCAGATCATATAGTGCGAAGAGCCTTGGGCCGCTGGAGCTTAAAAGGCTCTCGAGTGGAGGCCACGGACCGGAAAGTTCAGCGCAGGACGTCCACCCACAAGGTGGACAGCCAAGACGGGGACGAAGTGGATCGACGATAGATCTAGGCTGCTTTTGACCGGTCCATTTGGAAAGTTATGGTGGAAAGTTATGGTGGAGGTTATGGAGAATTGAGATGATGTAATTATAAAATAAAATATATATAAAAAACTTTTATAAGTGCTACAATGTATATCACCACGATGTGGTAATGAAAAAAAAAATGTTTAGCCAAAAGTATAGAATTGTATATATTTATATGTAAATGTAAATTAATATACTTTACCATATATACCTAACCCAATATTGTAGTAAAATGAATCCAAGTTGAAATTATTTTTTAAGTGCACCAATTATTTTAATTTCCTTGTTTTATTTTACATTGTTTAAAGCAATTTAGGTATAGTTTTAAAAAAATGTAGGTACACAAAAATTGTACCTTTGTGGTGATACAAAAACAAAATTTAAATAAGAACTAGAAGGTAAGTATGTTGTCGGTGCATAACTTAGAATATCAAAACCAAAACGAGTAGTAAACTGCATGACGTCATCCAGATCACGTGTGACTAACGAATGCGTCACGTGAGTGGTGATAAATGGGTTACTCGTGACTTGTGTGTCTCATTGAAGAAACATTATTACTTATCTAACTGTGCTCGCGACTTCGCACGCGTTGCTGTAGTTCGTTTTTTGAAAATTCCAAAGGAACTTAACATTTTATCAGGATAAAAAGTGTGCTATAGCTGTTTAATCCATGTCATCTTCAATACATCAGTGAAAACCGCATTCAAATCGGTTAAGCCGTTTCTGTGATTAACCTGCACAAACGCACAGTCAAAAATGTTAAAAAACAGCATCTGTGGCGTTACTATGCATTTTAAAAAAATGATTCCATGAAATTGTATTGTTTTATATTTCTGTGTAGATGAGTATCTATTAGAATATTTAAAACATGCGGTAACATCATTTGGACAGAATCCTTGAAATCATGATAATATTAATTATGTGAAAGTTTGTAAGAATGTATGAATGTATGGATGTTTGTTACACCATTATGCAAATCGGCTTAATGGATTTGGATGAAATTTGGTACACAGATAGTTTATTACTTGGATTATAACTTACAGGATACCTTTTATTCTGAAAAAATGTTAGATTCTTGTGGGATTTTCTAAAAACGAACTACAGCGCGTACGAAGTCGCGCTGTACAGCTAGTTTAAAAATAAAATAGGCACCGAATACGATTATTAATTCTGTTTTAGTTTTATGAAGTCAAACGAAATAATGTATTTGAAAAAGTGAAAAATTGAAACTTCAATAAGCATGCGGTCCACGTGATTTACTTGATAAAATGTATATAGGTATTAAATACACATGCAGGCACATGTGACTAAATTATTGGTACTGATAAAAATTCAAGTAGAATTCGATAAGGAGCGAACCGAATAAAATTAAAAACGTGATCCGAAAACGTGCAGAGAAATAAAATTATTCCGTTAATTAATATGAGGGAAAAACCTTCAACAGTTAATAAGTTTATTTATTTGTTCTAAGGACGTTTTTCACCAACTGCAAGTAAAGTGTTGATTAGTTACTTTTAGAAATAATTTTATGTTTTATTAAATTATGTACTCGGTTTACTGCATCCTTCGATAGGCGATTTTTTTTATTATTTTCTTAGGACTTATATCTCATCTCCTTCATTCCCGGTTATCGGTGACTTTAAATGGCGGTTAGCCTACTTGACACATGGTGAAAGAGGCCCTAATTATAACATAATAATATAACATTTTTTTAAATAGCCCCTCAGTCGAGTGATTAAGACAAGGACTAACCTCAGATCTTTATCAAAATGAGCGCAACCTATTCCGTCCATTTTCTCAGGAGTTCATAAGTTTCCTTTTATTTTCTCTTTTTTTCTTGTTTAAAAAAATTTTGGTTACTAGCTTTTATAAAAGAGCGAAGGCTCCCTTTCACAGGTTTATTGTAAAAACGAGTTTAAATATTTTTAATAATAACTATCTTTTAGTATGGTCGGCAGCGCATTTGCAGTACCTGTGGCGTTGCTTGTGTAAATATTGAAATTTTTATGAGGATGTACGGATGTTTTTCTTGCAAATATTTCGAATGATGTTTTGTTACTCTTTCACGCATTACTTAGTTTAGTAATTTTAGTTTAGATTTTCTATCGAGTCATTTCATAGAGTATCGTTAAGCTTTTTGAGTAATTTCGTTATATGTAAAAAAAAAACAGTAATACCTTGCATTATATTATGTAATATTTTACGTCCAAATTAGTTACATATGTAATTTTTTACTTATATATAACAATGACTGAATATTAAAATTGAATTATTAGTATTGTAACTAACTACTTAGTTACGCAACAATATCCTCTGAAACGGCCAATTATTGTGACATTAATGTATCGGGTGGGTGGATTAATTCGAAATAATAGTAATGTGGTCGTATATGAAATCGAAACAGGAACCATAATTACGTAGCTCCCGTGGTTGACAACGTGATTGACGATTTGAGCAAAGCCAAAAGGCACGTGGCCCTCCACGTTCTATAGGTACTGCGTAATATGCATTACGAAGTTTCTAAACTTCCTTTGTTAAATTTAATTTCAACTTAAGCGTATTTCATGGTACATATTACATAATTAAATAAGTAATAAAATAATTAATTATAAATTAATTAGTTAAGAATTTAAGGGCCTCTTTCACCACCTCTAAGTAAAGTCACCGGGAACGATGGAGATGATATATCTACCTTTGTTTGTACGGTAAAAGTCCCAAACATTAAAAAGAAAATAATTAAAAAAATCGCCCATCGAAGGATGCAGTAAACCGAGTGCATAATTTAATAAAACATAAGATTATTTCTAAAAGTAATTAATCAACACTTTACATGTAGTTGGTGAAAGAGGTCCTTAGACGAAAGACCATAGTAAGCACCAGTTTTACAATACATTTGGATATAATTTGGAGACATCCAAACCAAAATGGTCTAAATTAGACGATAATGTACCATGGTGTAATCCTGACATTAAAAAAGTATTATGGGCAATAACATTTATATTATGTATACCTACTAGGTAATCCCATCGATTGCTCTCGGGCAAAGCCGGGGCGCGTCAGTCTATTATTTAAAAAAATATAGGTATATTTTTTATTAACTTGCGCCCGCGACATCACATGCATTGAAATATGAAAAATATAACGGCTGACATCTTTATTGCAGTGACGACGACGGTGAGGCCTCCACTGTTAACAACAGTGGCGCCCAGTTTTTTTTATATTTTTAGACGATCCCTCGGGAACCTAACATTTTTTCACGATTAAAGGTATCATATATATATATACAGGTTAAATACAGGTAATAAATTATGTTCCAAATTTCATCCAAATCCGTTGAAGTGTTTTTGCGTGAATTATTTCGTGATGTTATAATATAATACTATAATATGACCTAAGATTCACATTATAATATTATTAGCATGATAAATTAAAGTTTTTGCTTCTCGTCGCGTAAGTACATATGTGTTAAAATTGTTATACTAGTTGCATTCATAACGTACTTACTCCATGCTGACCCCGCTGACGATGCTGATGTTTGTACTTTGTATATTACTGACCGGTAACGGGACAATGACCATTCAAAGTAAACATGTTTTTGCAATGGAAAAATTCGTTTTAATTTACTTAATATAATAATTATTTACATGTGTATGTGTTTGTGACATGTTTCAAATCGCAAATAAAATTATAATTCCTTAAGCGAAGCATTCGGACCACGCGGTCTCAGAGAAATACTTTGCACAAAGAACAATTTTTGAGATGGGAAAAAACCATTGAACTCGCGACACTGTTACCGTAACCGTAACCGACACCTCTGTATATAAGTATGTACTTTCCTGACGATTCAAAAAATACACACGCAATAGTTCAAGTTTTCACTTCTGTCGGCACTCCCGGAGTGCCACTGTTTTTTTATGGTAGGTAAACTCGACAGAGAGAGGCTGACGGTCCACTTGATGGTAGGTGGCTAATTTCGCCTATATCACAAGCAACGCCACAGTGCTGCAGTGTAAAATATAAAATGTATTTTAAAATTGACTGGTAAAAACACCTAAAACTTTTGTTTATAAAAATTACATGTTTATAAATGTTTTATAAAAATTGACACCGGCGTTTTCCGAAAGAAAAGTTTCATAACATACAGGAAACACGTTAGTGTTTTTGAATTCTCCAAATAAAACAAGCCACAAGACAGAGTGCGTCGTGGTATGGTAAAATAGCTTTACTAGGTAACTAGTTAAAGGGTTTGCCAGAACTATGTCCAGTAAACATTTCTTACGCCATTCAGTTGCGTTGACCAATTCATGGTTAACATTTTTAATGTTAAGGTCGACAGATAGGCTAATGATCCACTTGATGGTAGGTGGCTACCGTCGCCTACTATAACACAAGCAACGTCACAGGTGTTACCAAGTACACTGCCTACCATAGGATTAAGGATAAGAGAGGGGCCTTATGGGCTCTGGCATCCCTAAAGGCTCGAATTATATGTATTCGCGCGCCCAAGCGGCCGGGCCGCTTTACTGAGACTTTGTATGCTCATATACGAAAAATATCATACAATCTCACAGCGGACAGCCCGGCCGCTTGGTCGTGCAGATGCATATATTCGAGCCTTTTCACTCATCGAAACCCAATAGCACATTAGCTTTTATTTCACAGTAGTCTTCTGTACTGTACTGGGGTGGTTACTGATGCCAGATGGGCTGCCCAAATGACTGTGAAAACTTTCCAAATCCAAACCAGTAAACTTTGAAAAGTTCATTTCTAAATTTGAGCCTGCTGGGAATCGAATCCGAGAGATAGACTGTCTCTGTATGACAGAGTATATGACAGAGAGGTCGTCACAGAGACGTTGGCAGTTGCCGCAGAGATTGTTTTGTGATTGTAGATGTAAATTGTAAAAATATACGCTGTAAATGTATTGAAATAAAGGAGCTAAAATAGTCGAGTATAGGTCGAAACAATCAGGCGATATGAACGTGACCCTGCGTGGTTGTGTGTGTGGAGACCAATTGGCGACGGCCTTTGTGTGTGTTTGTGGTCACGTTTCGCGCGGCGTGCGGGCAATCGCTTCGCCTTCGCTCGTGCAAGGCCGAACCCGTCTCTACACCCACCCGCTAAACACATCATACAAAAATAGTGTTCGTTCCATTATTAGTTTCTAGTTACTTTAGATGCAAATTTGTCGAGGGCTTTCTGCCATAATTGAGTTACTAGCGACCCGCTCTTTTTGAATGTAAAAACCAAATTAAAATCGGTCTACCCATTCTCGAGTTTTTGAAGCGTACACAAACCAACTTAACATTTTACATATAAAGATTGAGTCATTAGGGTTTATCTTTTATATTCTATATCTGTTATCTATACTTATAAAATAAAGTCGCTGTCCGCCTTTGTCTGTTTCTCCGCTATCGTCATCTAAACACACCCAACAGATTTTGATAAGGTTTTAATAATGGATAAAGCGATAAACGAGACAGACCTTGCAGTTTGAATCTATGTATATGAAACCGGAGGGTAGCCATTGTAATTAAGAAATCACATTCGTCCTTTCGTAAAAATTTATTTGTACGTTTAAATTTTATGGAGAAATCTTTGTCCTTTTTTAGTAAGTATAGGTAATTATGTTTATTAATAGATGGCCCAGCAATTATATAATCCTAAACCTATGGCTTATAGTTCAGTAACCTTGTAATACAAACGTTGCGTCAAATCCGGTAGTTCTGATTTTTTTGCTGACTTGAATATGATGTTGGCCTGAATAATCCAAATTTGAGACCTCGACTGGCGAACGCTACCTGTCATACGTAAATCGAAAAAGCTGCGAAATTTTCGACTTTACTAAGAACTCAGTTCAATAATATTTACTAAGAACGTTATTAAATTAGACTAAATTTTATATAGTTAATATGTTACGAAAATGTGAACACGTAAGTAATGAAAACAATAGACAATATTGTTGCCCCCCGCCTCGAATAAGCCTATTTCACTTTGTGAGATTTTTTTTTGTACATAGATATCCCAAGAAAAAAAATGTACCTACGTAGGTATTGTAGGTACCTAGAATATCGCTAGTTCATGGCCGGACAAACTGTATAGGCAAGAAATAGAACTTACACATTGAACTATATGTTATTCTAACGAAATCATTGGACCTTACATTATTTTTTATTTGCATTTCTGCATATCACATTTGCATATATAGCGACATTATGAATTCTTCAGCAGCACCACCTGCAAATGTGTGACGTCATCGGAACTCGTTTGAGTATTTATAGAAAGGAGTTCAATGCTGTTTCTCCTATAGTTTGTTTAGTTATGTTTATTCATGAACTGTAAAGCCTAAGTCAGGACGGCCAACAAGCGAACACATAAGTGGAGATAAATTGTTACCAAAATATCGTTAGATCATCAAACTAACCAATTTCCAAATAGGCCTTTCATAGGCCTATTTGACTAATCATAGGTGACGGTTATGGTGTAGATGTTAATGATTTGCGGTTTCATTTAGTGACGTGTTTCAACAAAATGCATATTATTATAACCAAAACAATAATAATATTAAAAAGCCAACCTCAAAAAAAATTGTTAGCCATGTCTAGGTTTAAACATGCTTATGCTTATTATCAAATGAATTTTCGCGTATTTTTTTTTTTTTTTTTTTTTTTTTTTTTTTTTTTTTTCAATGAGAGAGAGGAGGAAAATCTTCCAAAAGACATCGGTCAAGTGACCGATAGTGACCGATAGTGTGAGGTTTTTACTCACTAAAAACCTCCCCTCTAGTACCTAGTACCACAGGACCGCGCTAGCATTACTTCGCGGTACTAGGCCTTCCTAGCTGCTGTCCACAGCTACACCTACGGATGTTCTTCCTCCTTCTTTTTCAGTAGGACCTCCCTCACAAAACCCGCCATTGAAATCCAATTATCAGTCGTCGCCAACATCCAAGCAACGACTTCTTCCGGCTTTCGAGGCACTTCCTTCTTCTCCTGCCAATGTAGCCGTATTTCAGACCAACGCTGACAGTCAAAAAAGGTGTGTTCGACTGAGTCAACAACGCCTGGACAGTACACGCAGCACGGTACATTTCGGATCCCCATACGATGCAAATAGGCATTGAACTGTCCGTGTCCAGTGAGGAACTGTGTGAGTTAGTAATCCACCTCTCCATGTTCTCTCGAGATCCAGTCACGGACCCGTCCAATTATCCTATAGGTCCAACGCCCGGTCAATCCGGACTCCCAGCGCTCCTGCCAGAGCGTCAACGTCTTCTCACGTTCTCGAGTCCTAACGTCACTCAAAGGTCCCTCGCCAGCCCGCCGAGCATCCCAGATACGCCTCCTTTCAAAACCCAAAAGGTCGATTGGAATTACACCCGAAATGACCAACACTGCCGCCTCAGATACCGTTCGATAGGCACAGGTTATTCTCAACGCACCCTTACGTTGCACCGATGCGAGTCGCCTCCGATTTCTCTCTACCCTGAGTGCCTCCCCCCAGATCTCCACTCCGTAGAGCATGATCGAGTTGGCGACACTCATGAGAGCTCGTCTGCGGCTACTCCTTGGCCCCCCGACATTCGGCATTAGCCGAGAAAGACTAGCCACTGTCTTCGCCGCTTTTGTGGCCACACTGATGATCTGGTCTCGAAAAGTTAATTTCGAGTCGATCATCACCCCGAGGTATTTCAGCGACCCCCGACTCTCTATGTGTTGATCCACAACAAGAACACGGAGAGGTACCGGAAACCATCTCTGAGCTGTGAGCACCACGATCTCCGTCTTCGCTATGGCTAGCGACATACCGTGCTCATTTAGCCATGCGTTAATTTTGGTCGCGACAAGGCTAGCCAATCCCTGCGCTTCGCCATAGCTCTTTGCAAGAATTAGTGCTGCCACGTCGTCAGCAAATCCCTCTAGCAGTACCTCAGTCGGTAGCTCGAGACGCAGAAGTGCATCGTAAAGGATTATCCAAAGTTCCGGTCCTAATACCGAGCCCTGGGCCGCTCCTCCGCTCAGCTCCTTCGTGATCTCCCCCAAAGTAGTCTCACATATCAAAAAACGATCACTTAGGTAATCACTTATGATACGGATGAGATACTCGGAAATACCTAATTTCCGAAGTGCCCCCACAATGTCCGTCCACTTCGCAGAGTTAAATGCGTTTTTGACGTCAAACGTCATCATAATGCATACAGGACGGGACTTATAGCTGCCTGTCCAGGCAGCCCTAGCAAACGAAAGCGCTTCGGAAATGGCACCAATTGTACTGCGACCCGGTCGGAAACCATGTTGGTTATCGGCCAAGCCACCCACATCGGCCACTTCCTTCCTCAGTCGATTCCTGATCAGTCCCTCGAAGATCTTTCCTGCTACGTCTAGCATACAAAGTGGCCTGTAGGATTAAGACGTGTAAGGCGGACCCTTACCTTTGTCCAACAGGACCAACCTTTGTAGCTTCCATCTTTTCGGAAAAACTCCAGCCGAGATGCAGGCGTTGTAAGTATGAAGGAGCAGTTGTTCATTTCTTTTCATAAGGGCTTTATAGACTTCGACGGGGATACCGTCGGGACCCGGCGCCTTACCTAACTTGAGAGACCTAATGACTTCCCGCAGCTCGACTGCTGAGAAAAGTGGAAATTCGTCATTGAATTCCGCGCTCTGGATGCAAACTCGGTCTTCGCGATCGGGAAACAGAGTCCGGACTATTTCCTCCATCCTATCGGGTTCCATGGGAGCTACTGAACTACGACCCACAAATTTTTTAGTGACAATTCGGTAGCCGTTGCCCCATAAGTCGTCATCTACTTCCTTGCAGATCGCTTTCCAGCACCTCCCTTTACTCACTTTAATAGCCGTCACAAGTCGCTTCTTTGCCGCTTTATATTCGTCGTTCTTCTGCTGCCAATCGTCTCGCTTTCGCGATCTAAGTGCTCGCCTCCGAAGACGCAAACACTCTGCCCTGAGCAGCGCAATCTCAGCAGTCCACCAGTAAACCGGTCTTCTGCCTGGGCCTGCGGTTCGGCGAGACATAGCGACGTTGCACCCTGTGACGATGGCATCCATCGTTCGACCAACGAGCATCTCTATATCATCGCGTGACTCTGCAGATATGTCAGAAAAGGTATCGATTTTATCTGAGACCGCCTTTTGGAAGGCGTCCTCATCCAACCTCGACACTCTCCATCCCATCCGCATTATTTGTCGCTCCGGGATAATCGGGGGTCTCCCCCACAGACTATGTACAGAATACGTGATGTATTGATGGTCACTCGCTGTGTACTCCTCCGAAACAGCCCAGTCTGAGATTACACCAGCTATCTGTTGAGTAGCGAACGTAAGATCTAAAATAGACTCACGCACACCAGCTCTCCGAAAAGTAGATGTATTTCCCCTATTCACTACCACAAGGTCAAGACTTGCTATCATGTCAAGGATCTCATTGCCCCGCGTATCGCTATATTCCATGCCCCATTCGACTGATTTTGCATTAAAGTCACCACCTATCACAATTTCACCTTCAAAACTGTGAATGACTCGCTCGAGGTTGTCGACCCTCCTTCGGAAGCTAGCAATAGCCTCGTTTGGAGTGAAATAACAAGACACGAAGGTGACTGCTGGCGTTACGACCCACACAAAGCCGTCCCCCGATCCGCTATCTTTTACGGAAAGGCGACTACGATCCGGGATCCAAATAGCCGCTGTCCCCGAAGGGTCACACAGCCAATCCGGTCCGGACACTGAGTGGTACTGTTCCGAAACCAGAACAATATCCGCTCGACGATCGCGATTCCGCGCAAGTAGCAGGTCCAGAGCCAACCTGCATCGCCGTAGGTTTGCTTGCAGCACCTTAGCCATTTTTCTTCTGGTGTACCTCCCGATAGGACGCATAACGCCCAGAACTCACTATGTGATCCGAGGATCGTCCAATTCTAGCTATCTCTAGAGCCTTATGCCAATGGCTACACTTGTTGTTACCTGCGGAATGACCTGACTTTCCACATAGAGGGCAGTATGGATCGTTTTTGCAGTCTTTTGCTTTATGGCCACTTTCAGTACAAATGTGACATTTCTGACTTCTGTCTTCACTTTTACAGTTTGCAGCCTTGTGGTTATATGCCCAACAACGATAGCATTTAAGAATTTCTAGCCTTTCAATGACTGGGCATATACTTAATCCGAACCTTATTTTACCTAGTGCTAGTAAGCTTTTGGCATCTTCTTCTTCTACTATAACGGTTGCGATTTGGGTATCAAAACTTGTCGGTCTTATAGATTTTACTTCAAAATTGCTATTGCAACGGACTAGATTCGTATGTTTTATTCCCAGTTCTACCTCTTCTTTATCCGCTATAATATCTATCTCCTTTATATGTAGAATTTTTCGTTTCTTACTTCCTAATTTGATAACTTTCCTGTCTTGCATTACTTCAGTGATGGTTTTAGTAACTTCTTCTACATTATCCTTAACTCTGATAAGTACTTGACCCTTATTTGTCTTTTTCACACCCTTTATTTGTTCCAAAGCTTCTCTACCTTTCATTCCTTCTTTAAGTTTTTTCAACGTCTCCGCATATGTATTTGCTTCTCCATCAATAATTATTACGTCTTCTTTATGTCGACTTTTCTTAGTGTCTCTGTCTTGTTTTTCTTTTGTATTTCTCAAAAATATATTAAAATCAGTGTCGTAAAATATTACTTCCAACAGTTTTCTCATCATACTACCTTCTATTCCGTGAGGTTTTACTATGGTTATTACTTTTTCTTCGGAGTCTTTTAGAATATTTTTTATTTCACAACAGAGATCGAACATATCATGTAAACTCCTACCATCTTGTTTCGTAGGATCAAAGAAAGCTATTATAACGCTAATTAGCCTTGTTTCTACTCCCGTCTTAGATCTATAAGATGTAGACTGTTTAATAGTGACATAACTACCACCCTTACAGTCAATTTTTTCCATTTCGGAAACGATAGGGTATCTATTTAAAACTCTTTTGCTCATCCGAGATGATTGGGGTTTTTGCTGTTCATCACAGAAATAAACCACATTGCTCGAGACCTTGTTAAAAATATCGCCATTGTCCAGGATAGTTTTCTTAAAGCTATCTTTTGTCCAATCGAAGTTAGCTACTTTAGTGAACTCATTAAAGCTACTAATTTTCTTCTCATTCAAATTGAAGGTCTTTTTATTTTCTACGTTCTCTTTTCCGTATCTTGTGCTTAGTTCTTCGATTTTTCCTTCTAGTTTTGTATATCTTTCTTCTTGTAGTCTTTTATATACTTCAAACTCCCGTTGTATTTCTCTAAATTCTTCTGCATCGTATTTATACCTTTCTATAACTTGTCTAAGAAGACTCGTCATTTCTCCTGCAAACTTTTTTATGTCTTTATGAGTGTTTTTGTTATCTTTAGTATATTGTGAAAATTCATCCACTTTACTGCGTAATTTCAATAACTCCGCCGGCGGCTCCACGATAGCTTGTTGTGTGGTTGTTGGGCTTGATAGCTTCCTTCTTTTTTTTGGTCTACTATCCTTTTTAATTTTATCGTCAGTGCTTTGATTACCCAATTTGAATATCTCAAATACATCCTTCTTTTTGTCTGTATCTAGAAGCCTTGTTTGTCCCGGAGGTGTTCTCTTAACTGGTCCACTACTTTTAAATGGATCTTCTAGCTCTCCTCGTTGGTCTAGGAGCTCAGGAGTTTGTTCAGGAGGCATTCCTGATTTACTAGATTCATTGCGACGAATGTTGCTCCCCCCAGAATACGTGGAGCTGACTGAAGCTGAAGCTTCAGTGAGGGATTCTCCACTTGCTGTGCAGGTGGTACCCTCCTGGGGTAATATATTTTTACAGTCCGCCATCATGAATTTGATGCTGATAGTACAGCTTTCCTTTTTCTGTCGGGGTGTAGTCCCTTAGGCCGAGTCTAAAAAGACTAAAGGCACGCCCATGCCTACTAGTTTTGGTTCGCGCCAGGTAATTCCCTGGTACCTCTCATATATATACAAGAGGCATTCCCCAATCCACCACCTGGGGACGCGCCCGATGGGAGGTCTAGCAACTCCACAGGAATTTTCGCGTATGTGTGGCTGTAATCTGTAAATCCGCTAACTCCTTCTAAGCCACACAAGACGGATTTTGATGCGATTGTCACCAACAGTAAGACATTTTTTCATTGAATTTTTGTATAAGTATAATTATAATTAAACTTAAGTTTAAGTTAAGTTAATTAATAAAGTTTTTCTGGGCGAATCCGGGAGCGGGTCTCTAGTATATAATAAACCTAATTAAGTTTTTATGTAAGTAAATTTTATACGCAGCTTGTATCAAAATGTTCAAAATCAAAGTCAATCAAAATAAATAAAGTTTATTTAAACCGGATATCGTTAGTTATCTCTTATTTTTAACCTATCCAGAATGGAAACGACCGTTCAATTTTAATGCCTTATCAAATAATTGACATAACCTTTTCCTGTGCTAATAACTAACCTACGATACAATGTTTCATAACAACACAATCATTATAAAATCATCATTATAAATATATCATTATATAATTTATAAACAACTATTGACCCCCGCTCCCGGCTTCGCACGGGTGCAATTTTTTTCTGCAAATCTATACTAATATAATATTATAAAGAGAGAAGATTTGTATGTTTGTAATAAATAAACTCAAAAACTCTTAGATCAATTTTGAGAATTCTTTCACCTATAGAAAGCTGAATTATTAGCGAGTAACATAAAGTTATGCGGGCGAAGTCGCGTGCAACAGCTAAAGTTATATATAAAAACCTTCCTCGTTTAACGCTTAGCGAAAACGCCTTCAGAGAATTCAATAATACTGTACGGTTGATTGATGCGTTTCTTGTACATACCTATTTTATGCAACTCTATCAATGGATGTCAAACATCCTAAAACTTACTCGTAATATTAATTATAATGACAATAAATTCAATTATATTCTTATTAAGTCATATTAAGGCGGTATAAGTTTCGCCGGGTCAGCTAGTTTAAAATAATAAGAGGTTATTTATTTACTTATTAGGTATTAAAAGCAACGTGGTCGTCACTAGTCACGTTGTCACGTTGTCACCTCGTAACTCAATGATTATGTAAAACAATTAAATTAAAAAATAATTAAAAAACCTTTACCGTTATATGTTCATGTTTAAAAAAACACGTGTTTAATTATTATTTAAACAATTATGAAGACGTAATGAATGAAGCACTGTTTGTTTATTTTATTTTTTCGATGTAAGAAGTCGTTTTTACATACTACTTTACCGTTTTATTTTAAAATACCTACATTCTATATTTTAAGTGGGAATTGGGCCGATCACGTCTGTCGCAGAGCGGATAACCGATGGAGTAGAAGAGTTCTCGAATGGAGACAAAGAAAATTAAAAAGAAAATATTAAAAAAGTCGCCTATCGAAGGATGCAGTAAACCGAGTGCATAATTTTTATAAAACATAAAATTATTTCTAAAAGTAACTAATCAACACTTGTAGTTGGTGAAAGAGGCCCTAACATTTTGCTATGTTTTAAGTAGGTAGTGGCATTTGATCAGCCCGTCTGGCGGCAGTAACCACCCCCTTACAGAAGACCACCGTGAAATAACAATACGTGTGTTGATGTGTTTCGGTGAGTGAGTAAGGGATGAACCTATTTCCTTATAATTTAATACTACTATGGTCGGCAGCGCTCTTATAGCACCTGTGGCGTTGCTTGTGTTTTCGGCGACGGTAGCCACCTACCATCAAGTGTAACGTCAGCCTGTCTGTCGACCTCAACATAGAAAAAAAACAATATTAAGTAAAAAAATTGGTTGTTCTGAGTGAGTCCCCCTCTCCCTCCACTCCATGATCGATCCGGCAATAAGAGTAACAACACCCACGAAATATTCACTGAAACCCAGTAAACGCAACGAGTTACTTGTCTACTCGCCGGAATTTATCTCGCCCGAACCGGCGAGTTGTTTGATTTTTACCTATTATTTCACTAGACAACTCGCTCACAATAGATGTTTCTGTTGAACATAAAAACTAGTGTAAGCAAAATACAGGTGGCTTCGTATAGGTCATCAAATTGATCTAGACTAGACAATGTCACCTCATGACGTACCTACTGTCTACATAAAACGCACATTTGCTTATATTTCAAACTAGCGTTGTAAAATGAAAAATATAATACATAAATAAAGCCTGACATCTTTATCGCTGTGACGACGGTAGCGCCACCATGGCCACAGTGGCGACCATTTTTATAAATATTTTAAGACGATTCCTCGGGATCCTAACATTTTTCCAGGATAAAAAGTATCGTATAATATGGAAATCCAGGCTGTTATGCAGTTTCTGAGATTAGCGTGCACAAACAAACGCACAAACAGACAAAACTTCTAAAAACTATTTCTTTGACCTCGGTAACACGGTTATGTAGGTTTGTAGAATTGTTTTTTTTTAAATATTGTTTATAAAATTATAATCTAATCCCCGATTTTCTTTCAATTCTATTATTCATTTCCATTATATTTATTTCTTACACTTTCACTCAAGGTTTTAGCTACAAGCCCAAATAGGCCACGTATATCTGCTGTAAGTTACTGAAGGAGTCGGCTATCCCGCAGATTGTTTGATGTTGCAGCAACAACTAGGAAATGAGCTGATGATCTTCAAACGCCTGAATAGATCTTCATAAATTATAGCTGAGAGCCATCTCGACTCGATCACGTCAGCTTTCATACAAAAGAAATCGGAAATTCGGTCCATCCGTTTGGGTGCTACCATAGAGTAAATACTCAGAAGATCCGGGTGATTTTCACTATTTGGAAAGAGCGAAAAAAGGAGGAAAGTTTGTGTAAGAATTTGCAGAAATAAATGTATCAGGTGCGAAGGTGGAAGCGGGTTTCTGATTTAAAATAAAGTAGTTTTTTTATTATTATTAATAATGGGTTTGCTCTTGGCCAGCCTTGCCTATTCACTCAAACTTTAAAAAGATTTGGGTTATAGAACTCGGAAACACATCCGCGTTAGTTCAAAATAAATATAAATAGGTAAATTAACAAAAATTTCTTACTTTTCATATTTGACGGAGTGTCCGTTTTCTTCCCAATACTGGCGTGTTTCCATTATTTGTAAAATGAGTAGTCACTTTATTATCACAAACAATTCAGAGCACTGTTTTAGCACCAATCACAATATTTGTAGCGAATGTTTGGCTATACTTCCACTATCACAACTACAGACTTAAGTTAAGTCTTCGCAATCCATTTCTAAGAAATTCACAAAACGATTGATCAATGTTATTTCGTTTGTCTGCATGTATGACGAAACTGAAAGGAGCTAGGTGTAAGTCACTTTAGCTAGTTAAAGATTCCCGGCGCTTGTGTGTTGACAAGTGAAATGGGCACGAAAGACCGGCCGGCGAGTCATGTGACGAGTGCGAGTGGCGGCGTCAAAATATGGCACGGGCCACGGGCACGGACGTCGGAACGGAATGTGGCAATGTGCACGGGGGCACGGGGCGCCCGCGAGGCGTGCCGGTACCGGCCCCACGCTTGTCCGCACGTGACTACAGCCTCGCCCCCCGCACCTCAATACCGCCCGCGCTCTACCATATAACTGACTGTTGTAAAAATCGAATATGAAAAAATTGGAAAAATGGGGTGTGGCTGTCTCGATTCGATTGTAAAGATTTTTTTTTAATCGGAGGAGTAAAGCAAGGCCAACGAGACAATGTACAAACAAATTTTTAACGGTTGTCAAGATGGCTAATACCACGAAACAGATATACCTAGGTGAGTTACCTAACTAAAGTTGGCACGTTCACAGTCCTCACACCAATGCATTTTTGATATACAGTATGTTGAAAAAATGGTTATATTTTAACTAATTTCGCAATGTTTATGAAATCTGAATGGAGATCTGAAATTTCTGTAAAAATGAAAACAAGAGGTATATGCACAATGTGTTGCACGTGCCAACTCTGTCCCGGCTGCTTCGTGTGAGGGAAAAGGACAG
This sequence comes from Synanthedon myopaeformis, assembly GCA_944738685.1. Classification (NCBI taxonomy): domain Eukaryota; kingdom Metazoa; phylum Arthropoda; class Insecta; order Lepidoptera; family Sesiidae; genus Synanthedon; species Synanthedon myopaeformis. Next base: position 10,249,674 of record OX122919.1, read on the forward strand.
AGGGCTGGGTTTGTTTACATTGTTTATGTTGTCTTCTTGGCTTTACTTCAGTTTCGAAGATTACCTCCTATATACTACGTATTTATGTTGGTGTCCCTGTCCACGCAGTACTTATAAATAATGCTGGCTGATATTATGAAAATATAACATTACATTTTTCTGTAGATATACATACGAGTATGATGATGTATCTTCAGGTGATATTTAATGTCCAAAAACGAATTAGAAACGAATTAGAATTGATCAACAAGTGGGTAAGGTGTTAGGTTCGATTCCCGGAAGGGCCAACTTTGGAAATGAACTCTTTAAAGTTTGATTTGGTCTGGATATTGCAAGTAGTGGAAGGGCACACTACGTTAGGCAGTCATTTCGGCAGTCTTGCCAAAGTACACAGGTATCACCTTAGTACACCGTATTTCTAATCCAGTACCTACACCGAATTTTTAGTAGGTATGGCTAACGCGGACAAAAACACACAAATCAATGGATATTTATTTCACTTAAAAAGTTTGAAAATTTGAATGTAAATAAATTGATCAAAATTAAAAAAAAATTATGATAGGTACTTTGAACGCATGGAGGGCGTAGTTAAGCCATGACCTAAAATACTTTATAATATATTTTTAAATGTTCCTAATAACAATTAGAATATAATATATTATAAAAATTTGTTTTTAGAATAATTATCGTAATAATTGGGAATTTCAATGTAAGCTGACCGAATACATGAATATAAGAGTCTCTTTCACCAACTACAAATAAAGTGTTGATTAGTTACTTTTAGAAATAATTTTATGTTTTATTAAATTATGCACTCGGTTCCTTCAATAGGCGATTTTTTTTTTATTATTTTCTTTTTAATGTTTGGGAGTTTTACCGTACAAACAAAGGTAAGTAATATCATCTCCTTCATTCCCTGTTACCGGTGACTTTAAATGGCGGTTAGCCTACTTGACACATGGTGAGTAAATCTTGATAAGTACATAATATTACGAGAAGAAAGACAGCCATCTATTAAATTTCCATGGTAGGTAGAAGAGTTTTATGATTCAGCTCAAAAAGTACCTATGTAGTCTTTTAGGCACGTGGCTACATAACAGCACGTTTCTTTTCGCAGTGTGAGATGTTTGTTAAAAAGTCAATTCAATAGTAGGTAGGTATATAGGTATTATATTAAAATTACAATCATGTTATTTATTTTACAAATTTGTAATATATTTTTATTATCTTATTGGCATGTATCAGTAGGGGACGGGAAAGAGCATAATGGGGAAGCTAAGGAAAAGCGTAAATTAAGGGTAGCACCTAAATAATCATTATTAATTCTTATTCTTCTTTGGCAAATCAGCTTTATCCTACGAATAAGTCTTAGTAATTATGGCACTAATCATTGGAACGTTATCATCAACCATTAAAAATTACAACGTAAAAGTTCGAGAAAAAAGGAAAAACTATGGGCATGGTGGAGTACAAACCTTTTAGGGAAGACATTAGTCATATCGATGCATTCTGTGAATATCTTCCAAATTTTTGTCGTTCACGCCTGCACAAGCGTTATCTCCCCAGCACATTTGACAACTGATCGAAACTTCTGATGACTTTAAATAATTAATTAAAGTAGGTTTTTATTTTAAATTTATTTATATGGCAATAACGGTAATTTGTATTTCTTGTATTTATTTATTTATATACTTGATTCGCTTTATTTTATTGTATCACATTTTTTTTTCACTTTTCCGTACTTAGTTTAGACGGAACGCAATACTAAGCGTAAAAAGAAACGCAATTGTTGAATTGTCAAACTTGTCATATTTCTGTGACTGTTTTCATTTAGTCTGTGTTCACTTCACTGGTTCAGTTTTTCGTAAGAGGCGTTTATAAAATTCTACATTTCACGTGAAATATTGTGGTTTATTTTTTTCAAAATGCTCGCTCTGATCAATCGTATCCTCGATTGGATCAAAAGCCTTTTCTGGAAAGAAGAAATGGAGCTGACCCTGGTTGGATTGCAGTTTTCAGGAAAAACAACATTTGTTAACGTCATTGCTGTTAGTATCTAAAAACAAAGTGATTTCAGTTTCCACTAAGCTTTTATTCATTCGCCAATAAAATAACCGTTGTAACCGATAATCAAGCTTGTTCGCGATCAGGTTACCTATTCGATAGCGAATGGCGGTTTTTATTACAGCAATTGTTTCGGTTGAAAGATATCAGAATCACATACATTTTATATAATTAGTGCGATAATCATCGGATGGTTCGTTAACTGTAACTTTTAAAACAAAACTGTAATAAAAAATTTAACACTCGCCTCATCCTAACAAAAATACTAGCTTTTTCTGATCACCTTTTGACTGCTGTGCAATTGAGCAAGCTAATTTGCATAGTGTTAATTGTTTTGCAAATTATTTTTACAGTTAGTTTCTTTATTATGTTATAAATAAGATGGATTATTGTATAGTCATGTAAAAGTTGAATTAAACATCTAGATTGCTGAATTGAGTTCAAAATGCTTGCTTTTTTTATATATATAGATTTAAGATTGACAGACAGACAAATGGTAGGTGGATACCGTCGCCTATAACACAATCAATGCCATAGTTATGTGCTGCAAGTGCCTTGCCAACCATATCAGGATTAAGAATAACAGCATGCATGCTGTTATTTCATGGTAGTCTTCTGTAAGGGGTGGTTGATGGGCTACCCATAAGGAGTGTGCTTTGCCAGTTATGAAATATTTTATATTTCACATATGTTTTTAAGTAAAAGGACAATGTATTTTTAAATATAACCAATGTTTCATAATTTTTATTCATAGAAACAAAATAATACTTAAATTTCTTATTGACTAAATTACATAATACTTACAAATTTCTATTAAATAGCTTATGCTGTAGCTTTTGAATTTTGAAAGACTGTTAAGGTTTGATTCAATGACTCATAGTTTAGCAACAGTGTTATACTATGACCAGTTTAGTGAAGTTAGTTATGAATCACTGAATCTGATGATTAAATGTTACACTAAAGTTTTTTATAGTGATCAAGCAATCTTTCAATCATTTATACAATCTTTATTGCTCATATATTTTGGTTAGGTGTTGAATTTTTATTTTTAGATGATTCCTCAGGAAAATTACCTTTTTTTTTTATGAAAGCTACCCTATTGTTCTTTTCTGCATAGACGTTGTCATGGGACAACATCTATGCAAAATCTCATGATGATCAGTTGTGTAGTTATGGCGTGTATAAAAACAAATAGTGATAACTCAATTTCACATTTATATTAGTTGCGATTTTGTATTAAATTTTAATGAATTTTATACCTAATTTGATAATGGGTAAGCCTGCTCTCTTGGGGTTTGAAATATTAAATTTCATTACTTACTAATATGTTACAAATGTTATATTACTACAATATGTGGAAAGGTAACTATATTAATTTTGGTTTATTTTGTTACTTATAATTTGTCACTATATAATAAACCAATCCTTGGTATTAAATACAGACTTCCTTAATCATAGAAAAGGGCAAGTGGTTATTTGCTTTATTTTCTTTTATCCTTGATTTTTTATTTAGAATACATCTAGCCATGTGTCTCTGTTATTATTTAGTTTGGTCCAGGTCATTGACTCCTTGACTTCTATCATCCAAATAAATAACATTCATTTTAAGTTATCAAAACAGATAAGAATGTGTTGCGTTTGTTATTAAAAAAAAACTTCTTAGTTTAACAGAGATAAGTTATGTCATGGAAATATGTAATTAATTGTTCATTTATTACCCTCTCACCATTGATTAGGTATCTGAAAAATGTCAACATCATTGTTGACTTAAGCTCATACTTAAGCTTCATAGCTTAATAAGTATTTTATAACTTTCAATAATAGCTGTGCCTCTCTGTTTCACCTGCAGTTTAATTCAAATTAATATAGGTTTTCTCATTATTTCTCGTTTTTTAGATGGTTTCCTATCCACTAAATAGTAACATTTGTAATGCCTACCCACACTATTGCTTCGTTTTAGCCTAGAATTCCTTCTGACTTTTTCACTTTTTCCTCAGCTCCTAATACTAGGGCTAACTATTGAATGCAAAAATAAATCTTATTGGAATCCTAGTTTCTGAGATTAGTGTGTTCAAATGAAAAGAAAAAAAAATCACCTCAGTTTTTTTATTTTCGTATAGATTTTATTACTTCCACATTGATATATTTTTAAATTATGACAAATTAATTAGGATTTGTCTTCATTTGTTGTGTTCTCAATTCTCATGTTTTACTTTGAACACTTTATCCAGAATCCTCTTTGGTTAGGGATTTTTCTTTCATTTATTCCTTAGATTGGTCCCCATATATTCTTGATATATAACAATCGCTATTTTGATGTAATGGTTTGTCGTTTATTTATTTCATTGTCTTAATTTTCAGTCTGGCCAATTCAGTGAAGACATGATCCCAACTGTTGGTTTCAACATGCGCAAAATTACCAAAGGAAATGTTACAATCAAGGTATTTATTTATCTTTCAAATTTGTTTTGGTTTACACAATTGCTATTTTAACTAGTCAAGTCTTAAAACATAGTTTTAATAACTATGATACATCTGTTACAGGAGATATCTGTGAAGTAAGATTGTGTCTAAAGTTATGTTTCAGTGCATTTGTAAATGATCCAACAAATATAATAAATATAATGATGTATAAGGTTGGACCCACACTTGCATCCCTTCCGATAGCTTGTGTAATGGATGTAACCACCTACCATCAAGTGGACCGCCAGCCAGATTTCCAAACTTAATATTTAAAAAAATTATAACAAATATGACATAATCGTGGGATTATGTATTTCTGTTCTTTTCCCTTACACGTAAAAAGAGAGAAGTGGTACAGGAAAGTGATCTTGAAAACAATTGGTCACTTTTTATGAATTTTCATTATCCTTTTTTTATGAATTGGTGCAGCTACTATATAAATACATGTGAATTATTTGTTTCATTTAAAAAATGTTACAAACTCCTGAAAGTTACATTCTTTTCGTTGTCTCTATGTCCTTGCTTTAGTCACAAATCCACATATTTTGAGCTACAGTTACATAATATGAATAGTTTTTTGAATAGATGTAATGTGAGTAAATCCAACTAATAATAATAATGAATATGCCTTGTGGTTTCCAGGTATGGGATATTGGAGGTCAGCCAAGATTCCGTTCCATGTGGGAGAGATACTGTCGAGGTGTCAATGCAATTGTGTATGTAACATTTTGTTTTATTTCTTAATAGGTATCTTCTGGGTGAGCTCGCTCCATCTTAGGCCTCATCCTTACTACACAGTTGGTTGTTGGCCAAGAGCAAACCCATTTTTAATAAAAAAAAAAGGTCAATTTATTTATTCTCCTCAATTAATCTTGTAAGTCATTCTAACATTCCTAGTCTTCCTTCTCATAGGGTGTCCTCCACTGTTAAAGCAATTTATAATTTGTTTATGACGATATTGTAATGTCTGAGTAGTGAGAAAATTCTCAAGCTTCTGCAAATTTCTGAACTTCTGAACATGATTGTGATTCACGTAAGAATAACACAAACTAAATAAAAATGGAATAGCATAGCACAATTCTATTTAAATTTTTGTTGCAATTAAAAATTAATAATTGTTTAAAATATGTAAAATTCTGTTTTTAGCGACTTTTATTATCCTAAATTTTACTATATTTACATTCGAAAAGTTGTTAGGAGGTTAAAGGGTTAAAAACCCCTTTAACCGCTTAGTTTTTTAGTTGTCGTGCCCCTAAGCGCCTGACTCGTAAATTTTTTTTATTTTTATTTTTTTTAAGAGAAAGCAACTCAATTATTTAAAAATAAATATTAAACAAGTAGAGGAATTTGTCGTATATAATATCCGGCTCTGGCGAAATGGACATGAAAATATTGGTCGCATAAATCCGACTCTGGCGGCTATAGGGTTAAAAAATAATGTCATTACGCGTGCAGCGTTAAACTGTTCAGTGTTCATAAATGAAAAAAAATGTTATATCGTACGTATGTGTGTGACGAACAGTTACATGGTGGACGCTGCCGACCCGGACAAGATCGAAGCGTCGCGCAACGAGTTGCACAGTCTCTTGGAGAAGCAGCAGTTGACGGGAATCCCCGTTTTAGTGCTCGGCAACAAGCGGGACTTACCCCACGCCCTCGACGAACCTGGACTCATTGAGCGAATGTGAGTCTCTCTCTCTCTCTCTCTCTCTCTCTCTCTCTCTCTCTCTCTCTCTCTCTCTCGTGGTAATCATACCGTAAACTAATCTGGCAGTTATTTTATTATTTATTTCAAAAATGACAAAAGGAATAATTTTAGCTTTTTTCTCGAATCCCGGGTAAATTTAAATTTATAATGACTATCATAAAGAGTTTCTTGGAGAAACCTTGGGAGCGAACTGGGCAGCCCGACTGGCGGCAGTAACCACCCCCCTTACAGTTGTTGTGCCGTTGTGTTTCGACTGTTCGATAATATAGTGATGTGTTAAATTGTGTTGACAGGAACCTATCGGCAATTCAGGATCGCGAGATATGTTGCTATTCGATCTCGTGTAAGGAGAAGGACAACATCGACATAACCTTACAATGGCTCATTGCTCATGGTAAGTCGGGGAGCTCTCGTTAACTCAATATCCCTCTGAGTTACTTGTGTCCAAGTGTTAACCACAACTGTATGACATTTCAATAGAAGACAAATTGTGATTTATAAAAATTAAAAAAAAAATAGAACACCAAGATCACTGCGTTGAAGTGATCATAAAGTACGATTCACATTGTAAAATATTACACTTTAAATTAAATGAGATTTTTTTTTTTATTTTTATAATTCTAACATAAAATTTTTGCATAATAATCATTGATAGTATTCTGTCACATAAAGGTCACGGTGAAAATTTTTATTTGTATGAATGTTTATTTTAAATGAAAAAAAAAAAAAAAAAAAAATACCCGGCTTTTCACAAGGATGCAATTTTATATACACAAAAATGTTACTTGGTTATCACTATTTTTCATTAGTGAAAACCGTATCAAAACAGACAGAGGCGGACTCCATTCAGTATATAAAATAAATCAAGATAGGTACTCTAATAATATTATACAATTTTTTTTTTATTACCAACTAATTTATAATACAGTTTAATAAAGTGAATTTATTATGTATGTCAATTAAAAGTTTGTAATTTTCAAAAAAAAAACTAAATCGCAATATATACAATAATAAATGAAAATTTTGCTTATTAAAATAAATTTGAGTCTTATGTTCTTAACGATAAGGTTTACTTCAAAGTTGTTATTTTCATTACTTGTAAAAAATATAAATATATATATATATATATATATATATATATATATTGGCAATGTGGATGTGGCTTAACACTTGGGCTATCGAACTGAAATAAAATGTTCTCTAAATTTGCGACTATAATAGTTAAAAATATCTTTTTTTTTTACATTAAAATACATAACTGTTATGAAAAAAGGCCTTTTCAATACTCATTTTTTTTTTGGATAAAATTGATTAGAAATTGTAATTTTTTTTTTGAACTGTTTTAAAGTTATGTAAATTAATGAAGACGAAAAAAAAAAATAACAATAGATTCAAATAGGTCTTTATTAGTGTTTAGCTTGAGTTTTGCACTCTTAAAAAATAAGGCATTTTTAAGTCGCCGCATACTTTTTCTAGAACGGTGCCGAGCTTTGTTTAATTTTTTTTTTTTTTTTTTGTAAAATATATAACAGATGCAGCATTCGAATTTGAAACAATTGTTTTGTATCTTTCACTTGAAAACGAGCGAAAATGCCTTATTTGTTGTACATTTTATTGTTTGCGATAAAGTTGCCATTAAATATAGAGTGAATAATACTGAGTACATAATATATTTTATTTATTTATTTATTATTTATTATGATTACTTGTTTGTTTAATAAAAAAAAATATGTTTCCATATTTCTCATGTTAATGTAGATTAAGTGAAACCTAACTACGTTCGATATATATTTTTTTGACGTGGACTTAAGATCGTCATAATAATTGCATTGTTATTATTATTGGATATAATGCGGAAAATATTCGTTTTCATATCAGCGCCATCTCACAAAATTTTGAAGAAACATTATTCGATTATCAGCAACAATAACAAGTATAATAAACGAGATGGTGCTTATTACAAGAAATATAACTAAAAAAACTAGACTTAAAAAGCAAAACCTTATCTAAATAGTAAATACAGAATTTCATCTAAATCGTAAGAGCCATTTCCGAGATACGCTTAATTTCTAAATTTACTTATATAATATAATATAAATAAATATATATACAAAAATTGCTCATTTAAAATTGTTAGATAGATAGATATGAAAATAAAATTTTCATCCTTACTATTTTAAAACAGCCAGTGATTTAGTTTGACACATCATTTTCACTTTGTACACAATTTCTATTAACTTATTAAAAAAATAAAACATTAAATAAATATCTAAAATACACAAAAACATCAATAATATGTGAAATGAAACACGTACAAAATAATTTTTTTGTGTCATAAATGACGACATCTGACACTTTTAGCTTGATTAATTGCATTTGAAATTTCTCCGAATTTATTTGGTGTTTTTTTTTTTTTTTGAGTGTTTAGAAAAAAATCAATTCATAATGACAAAAATGTAAAAATACATAAGTACATCTTAATAAGTTTTAGATTTAATACAAACATTTATAAACCAATTATATAAATAAAAAAATTTAATTCAAAATTTTAATAAAATATAATTATTAATTATTATTATTATTATAATGGTTATTTATTAGTTAATTTTAAAAATAAAAATACTTGTCGTTTTTTTTTTTTTTTTAATTGGACGGAATAATTTGGTCGAAGTTTCACCTTATTACAAATCAATACTTATTTGTCACAGTTACAAAATGATATTTTGGAAACCTAATACTATAACTAATGTAACTTAACTTTTAAAGGATAAAATATTGTGTTTGTTCGGCTCTTAAAACTGAATAACGTTCTCTCTTAAATTTCAATAACGTTTCTACAAATAATTCCGTATGTGTGTCCGCAATCAATTACCGAACATATCAAGAAAAAAAATTAATTTGACAATTTTCATACCACTCCCATTGTGGCAACTTTATTGCAGACAACATGCGTGCTATGTTAGTATGTTTACAGTTTCTAATATAGCATTATATATAATATAATATAATATAATATATAATAATATAATTATCTCATATAGTTAGGTAAAGTATCTTATACATTGTAAGTAAGTATAATTAATTAACAAATGGTGGGACTGATTTTGCCCAATAAAACTTTAACACGCTTATTGCCTTAAATGTAATATCAGGTTGAGAATTGAACTTGTTAATAATAATATCTACTTAAAATTAAAATTTGTTTATTTTTTTTTTTTTTTTTGCAAAATGGGTCTCACACGGCACCAGGGTTGTTTGTTGCGGATGCAAAATTTTCGATTTTTTCGATTGTCATAATAAATTTATATTTTACCGAAAAAAACCAAGACGACGACAATCCCGAAAAGAAACCTCGAAAGAAACTCAGATTTATCGTTCTTTTTTTTTTCATGATTAATTTTTATTAAGTAATGAAGCTCTTTGTAGAAAATCGAAACGATTAAAAATTTAAAAAAAAAAACAATTTAAAAAATTAATCCTCAAGAAATCTGCCATAATTAAGACACGCAAATGATTCGTACCGATATTGCGGATGTCTAAATCGATGCGGAAGTTCCGCATATGCAGATGCAAATATTCGCAACAACCCTGCACGTCACACTGTGTTAGTCACTAGATTTGTAATTCTTTGATTAATTTGAAATTACGTTTGAAAATACACTTAATGAATAAAATTTATTGTTTTTATCGATCTATATTAAATTGACTGTGTTATTATAATGTCGAAGTTGGGTAACGGTGAGTTTGTTTTGTGAATATCTTGACTTTTAGCCTCAAAATGTTTGATTGTTTTAACATGTCAATCATACGACAGAATAAACCGTATTTAAGTATATTGAATTGGTCTTAGTTTTTTATTCATTTAAAAGGTTAAAACTCGAGGTATTAATCAAGTCAAATAATCAAAAGTTTACAAGAATTACAAAGGCGTTTTACAAGATTTTTTTTTTTTTTTTTCAAAAAACTCGATATGTTAAAACATTGAAACATTACTATGTGAGCTGGGGTCAATTGATATCTTAAATAATCATTTAATAATATTGTTAATAAAAAAAAAATTACGATAATAATAAACCAATGAAAATAATAATTAATATGTATTTATATTAAATATTGGAATAATATTGACTGCATAATTGAATTTTATATTTATTATTACTTATTAAATGTATAATAATATCTAACTAGTCGAACTGTTTGAAAATTGTGCAGTATGTAATTACTTTTTTTTTTATATGTGCACCAATTGTTTTTTTTAATATGCAGCCAAACATTCGGTTTCAAGGCATAATAATCACAGACGTTTATAATAAATTGGCTGTTTTATTTAATATTTTTATTTATCAGTAAGATTTCAGCCAATCAGAAAATTCACAAATAAAAAATGTACATTGTAGCTTTTAAAATTAATTTTGTAAAGTAAGTTATGTATTTATTGATACTATTAGTGTTTAATAAATACATAATAAATGTCAAAGACCTATTTATATGTTGATGTGGTAATACAATTGTAGCCGAGGAGGCCAGTGGGTAAAAAATGCAACGTGTTTTGGAAAGAATGATTTTACGATATTATTTGTATGTGTGTCTTGTATAAAATGTACTTCGGATCTGCAATGAGCTCATACATCTGACATTTAGACGTACGACAGGTTACTATTCTCATCTTGTCAAAATTCCTCTTTTTCGGTTGAAAACGTTTTAAAAACTCTCATAATATTACATAATATTCATAAACTCTTCATGACATATAAACCAAATCTTTTTAAAGTTCGAGTGAATAGGCATTTTCTGGGTTAACTCGCTCCATCGTCGGTCTCGACTTTCGTACACGGCTAGATGCTGGCCAAGAGAAAACCCATTATTATTATTAATAATAAAAAAAACACATAATCACTCGATGTTGAAAAACTCAGTATGGATCGTGTAGATGGTCAGAGGTGGTATGGTTGTTCGCGAATAAAGTGCGCAGAGATAGGGTAACGAAAAACTGTTTATTTCCGATTTTAAATACAAAATGTGACGACACGTAAGAAAAAGGGGTGATGGGAGCGGTACGTGCGTCGCGCGCGGATAGACTCAAGGCACTAACTCATATAAAAAACAGCAAACAGTTTTATTGCACGTACCTACCCTCATCTCTTAAAAAATAACATAGTTTTTTAAACTATACAATTCCATTAGAAATATGAAGCTACCTCCACATTTAATTAACATTGTAGGTACAAATTTATCAAATACCTTATCAGATTCAAATGGTAAAATTAAATTTAACTAAATTGAGCACGTCGCTAACAGATCGGATTTGTTTTCAATGCTTGCGTTGTCTCTCTGCTGGCTTTACTTCAAATTATCATTATCTCTCTTTGTAATATAAGATGATAAATTTTATTTAGCACCTCAAAATATATTAATATTTTAGTCATAAATCTACGTATGAGAATTGAAAAAAATAAACTCGAGTTAAGTTAACCCTTTAACCGCCAGAGTCGGGTTATTTTCGTGATCATTTCGCCAGAGCCGTATATATACGACAAATACCTCTATTTAGCGTGGTTCAAAGGGATTAAAAAATATCTCTCAATTTTAATGTTCCAGCAAAAAAATATGATTCGTTTAATGATGAATTTAATGTCCATAAACTATTTAAATTAATCCCGATGTCAACTTTTCGCGGATTATCTTGAAATTTTAATGTTCCAGCAAAAAATCATTCGTTTAATGATGAATTTAATGTCCATAAACTATTTAAATTAATCCCGATGTTCACTAGTCGACATGGTAGCAATTGTGAGCAAAATACTACATTATATATGGGTCATTCCATTATCGCGGGTGCAACAATTAGACGCATGTGTTAGTTTCATGTAATTAAATAAAAAACATTTTTAATGAAATTAGTCTTTAAAAGACTACATTTTAATATTTTCACTTTATATTAGTTTAAGGCGGCATGTATAAAACAGTGAAATTTTCGTCAATCGACTGCAGATCTTTGGTGCATTATCGAGAAGCAAACGTGCCTTTGGGAATAAAATACACCTTTAGCGAGTCCAAAAATTTGCTTTTGTAACCCAATCACTTTTATGACTTGCATAATGAACTGGTAATTTTTTAACTGATCCAAACTTATGACCATACAAAAGCCGCGACCTGACCACCTAGTGTACGCTTATTGTCAAAATGTCGATTTAACACCCTGACAACTATACGATATCGTAATTTTAGATTTGTCTATAAGAGTTACGTTTTTACGCCGCTTACCTCTAGGCCTATTGCCTTCTTCTCCGTATATATTGAATTTATACCAAACTATAGAAGATTCTGTTTTCAACATTAATTTTTAAGACGGCCACTTTTCGCTGTAAACTGACTGGCTGAAATTACGCTAGTATTTAATACCTCAAAAAAATTATTTCGGTTAAGAGCGATTTGCTTAGTAAAATACGTAAAATGTAATTAAATAAATCATTGCGGAGTGTCTATCTAGGTTTTTTTTTTTCAAAAACACCAACCCGCGAACAAGGCACTAAAATAAAATAAATAATATTCGTCATAATTACTGTACCTACCTTAGCTTAGATTGTAATATATTTCGGTAACTATTTTAAGTACCTATATAAAAGTTTTTTTTTAATGTATATTCTAGTTGTTCTAGTGTTTTCGTTTAGTGCGTAGTTTAATTATGTAAAAGTTTGGATGTCTCAAATATTTTGCTGCTTTGGTTATTTTTTTTGTTTAATAAATAATATTTAATTTTATTAAGCCTTTTATATTTATAATTTTTATGATCCATGCCGAGCACAAATGGAAGTATTATACCGAAGCAAACGAACGGTTTAACGCGAATTTTATATTAAAAAATAAATAAATAAAAAAAGTGCAACATTCCAAGTTTACTTTGTTGTAAGTAAAAATTGATGAGCAAGATTTTCTCAGATAGATTTTGTTCGTATATCTACGATTTTTTACTAAAATTGTTCATAGAGTATGAGCAAAACGATATAGGTAGGTAATATCACTTTGCTCGTTTGTAAATTACCATATAAAATATTTGAGATATCTCCGGTATGTTATTTTTCATTATTCCTGTAAAATAAAGTGCGTTTATGGCTGTAAAATACGTTTTTCTATAACGAGGACACAAATAAAGTAATAGTGAGGAAAAATGAATTATGCTTTTTTTATTTTTGTTAAATCCCTGGAGCTGTTTTCATGAATAACAAGTCTGCACGTTTTCACCATCAGTCACCTAGACAGACATATTTGGTATGGAATTTTAAATTTATCGAAATATTTTATTTTTTACATATTATGTCGAAGCAATGTTATTTTGAATTAGTGTTTTAATTAAATTTATTTTGTTCCTCCCACAATTTTCTATGAACCATCTACAATAATCTGTAGACATACTCTGTGTACAGTCTGTTCGTTGATGACGTGAAAAATATTTTTTCTCACTCCCGAAGAGTTGATCAAATTTAATGATCAACAGTCGAAACTGTGTAAACGTTAACGGAGCACCTTCTACCTCTGACAGATCTCACTCAGAGTGAATTTAAAAATAATGTTCAAATAAAGAAATCTTCTAAAAATCACTCCAAAAAAACTCGAAACTCTGCTTTTTAGATTTGCCATTGATCCAATGACTGAGTAAACACAAAATACAAGAGAATTTGTTTACAATAAGTGTGATGTGTAGAGTCAGAGAGATCCAAGGAAAAGCTTCGATTCGGATGGATTATTACTATAATCAAATGTTCACAAATATAAATGACCAATTTTGACTAATATAGTGGGGTGAAATAAAATGAGTCCAAAGTGTGTAATTAAAATTGTTTATGTATAATAAATGCAACAAAAAATTTAACAATTTATATAAAAAGGACTTCGTAGAAGTAGAGAAGTTTGATAATTTCGTAACACTATTCTAAAAGTAAATCTTGCAGTGGAAATAAAGTTCTTGGTGTGAATCCACTTCACTTGGTTCCCAGTGTGACCTGTGCCTGTGTGGAATGTGAAGATAAAAAAAAAACATCAAAATTAATCTTATAATCTGTAAAAATAATTCGCTGTATTTTCCTAAATTATTAATAGAAGAAAATGTTATTAATTTTCGAAGAGATGTTTGATTAATTCCTCCAATAGCTCCTATAATTTTATTCAAAATTAAAAAAAAATATATATTTTTTTGTCACATTCCACACAGCACCATCTAGTTCCACAGTAAGGAACTAATGCTTGTATTATTATAGACTTGATATACTACATAGATTACTTTTTTTTTGTAAATACATACATATCATATATACAAAACTTCCAAGACTCAGGTACAAAGGTAAAATGTTAACACATTCGCCCCTAGCGGGATTCGAACCCGCGACCGTTCGGTTAACAGCTAGGGTTACTATAGCCACTAGACCAAACGAGTCGTCAAAATTTTAGTTAACCAACTTTTAACTATAGTGGTTAACTATTTGTGTGGAGTTAGATCCAGTTAGATTTATTTCTGCTCAATCAATTTGTGTTCGAGCGATTTGATCCTGTCAAAAATTTGTTCTACTCTGTTCGACATCCGATCAGCTTTTGTCTTCAAAAGCTCATTTAAATCCTCCGTTGGATTACCACCTGTAATAGGTTCCACGTTTTTGTCGAGTTGTATTCTATTGGCGTTTATTTCATCTACTTTGTTTGATATTATGTCTGCCTTCTTTTTTAGCTCAACTTCTTCAAACTTCTTCGTTCGATTATTATCAGAGTTTTTTGAACTTTGAATCTTAGAAGACTTCTTTTTTTGGACATTATTTTCAGTCAAATTGGCCATAACTAGGTGAGATCTGTCAGAGGTGGAAGGTGTTCCGTTAATGTTTGCACAGTGAGACAGCAGCCTCTCGCAAAGTTTCGGATGTTGTTCGTTAAATTTGGTCAACTCTTCGGGTGTGAGAAGGAAATTTACAATATTTTTCACGTCATCAGCGAACAGACTGTCCAAAGCTCGCTTTAGATTCTTCTGATATTTCTCGAGCACGTCCGGTCTAACACCATCCAAGAGGTTGTACTCTTTGTACCAGAAGTAAGGGATATATTTGTTTTTTATGCCCTCGTGTAATTCTTCTATCATATTGCGAAATATGGTCCCCAGGTTGTTTTTCCAAAAACTTTTATCGGGAAGACTGTTCGCTTTCCACAGGAATACAGATTTTATGTAGTCACTGTTGATTTCGTCCATGCCGAGTGTATTGTGGAGTTTTTTAATCTGTTAAAGATATGAATTATAGTTACAGGAATACAGATCTCAATCAACGATAGCTTCTGTACATTTAATTTTTTAAAGTTGGCTTCGGTCTGGATGTCGAAAGTATTGGAAGTATTGCGTTTCGCAATCATTAAGGCAGCCCGTCTGGCGGCAGTAACCATCCCCTTACAGAAATTACACAATGTGTGTTATTGTGTTTCAGTGAGTGGGTAAGAGATGGCAGAGCCCGATTTCCCAATCACTTATCCTTAACACTAGTGTGGTCGCCAGCGCACTGGCACCACCTGTAGCGTTGCTTATGTTATAGGCGACGGTAGCCACCTAACATCAAGTGTTTTTTTATTACCTACAAAAATAATAATGTCTTACCAATTTTATAACAGTTTTTGCAAAACCACAACCCGTCAACATTTTAAGCTCCATAGTCTCAAATGACAAGGTCCAGCATTTATCTTTCTCGTCTCTCGTCTTCTCGTCTTGGAACGATTCGTGAGGCTTCGCTACCACATACCACTCTTTCTCGTCTTTCAAAATGCTCGGCTCTACTTGGCTGTCGATTTCAACAGAACATTATTTTTCAATCCTATAACCACAGACAACAGTGCTTAATAGAGTTCAAATAAGTATTATTGTAGAGATCATAGGAAAAGTATGGAAAGCTATACTCGAAATAAATAATTATTTTCATCACACCTATTCGAAAAATGACAATTGGCACCTTTTCGAAACTGTTCGGAATTATCGTCATATCTGAAAGTATTACTGATTACTGGTCCTTTGTTAAAATTATAAAAAAACTTAGTCATATTGAACAACGAACTTGCTCTAACTAATGTGTGTGGAATTTACTTTCGTAATCGACATTTTTACTGGCTTTGCACTTTAAAGGATCAGTATAAAATGTGGGAATTTTAAAAACAAAGCTTACGTGTATCCCGCAGGCCAACGTGGAAGAATAAATTTAATCACGGGTAATATATGAACATCCAAATATGGAGTCAACTTTGGTCTATCGTAGAAGTTTTCCGAAGCCTCTTCAAAATTAACTTTCAAAGTATAAACTTGGTTTTGATTGGATTTGGGGGGTTCTTGACACTTCACATAATATTTGATGTTGTCCACTATGAATCTTCTGTTATCCTTCATAATTCTCGTAAAAATAAGATTCATCCACTTCCTAAACGTTGCTTGTAAAAGGTATTTGTCATTGTCACGCCAGGAGGCAGTTTCTTTGTAACAGGAACTCCAATCGGGATTCTAAAATTAATATTCACTAGAGGTAGGTACTTTTAAACGAGCAATATGTGATATGTTTTATTTTCAGTAATAACAGCCAAACATATTTTGAAAATTCAACTACAAAGTGCTCCCTCACTGATTGTAGTTCTGTGTTAAGGTATTATAGAAGAGTTTTAGGACAAGTTTTCAGCATGCCTCAAATACCTACCCAGAAATGTCAACCATATCTCGAGCTATTACAAGAACCATCATAACTTATTTAGTTATTACTCATCTTACAGCTAGAAAAAAACCAAATAGGACGAATGATCTAAATGGGAGACTTTTAACATTTAAGAGAAGAGTTCCATAAGATCTCTTATAATATGGACGTATCATTGGATAAGTACAAAACGCACTCAAGTTTATAGTTTAAAACAAACACGAACACCGGTTTAATGTCAAACAGGATAGATCGCAGGGGAAAAAACACTTCGAAGATGGCATTAATGGTGGCAGGCACATTGTGTTTCTTGCAGTCATCAATTGGGCAGCTCATTTGGAGGCAGTAATCACAGAAGACCACCGTGAAAAAACATCATATATATGCTGTTGAGTCAAGGGTCGGCAAGGATCAAAGTCCTAATCCCTTTCTAGTCACAATATTCTATTAAGTTATTTATTTTATTAATTACTTATTCTTTTGCAGCATTTATGGTGTTGCTTGCGTTCATAAGTCGACCACCAGCCTACCCCTCACCATTTACATAAAAAGTGATCATAACTGACATTTAAGTTTAGCTTACTGTGAGCTGGAAGTAATTGTTATATCATTATAAATAACTACTAGCATTTTACAATTATTATCTATTTAAATAAACATAGTTACCAACTCAAGAGCATCAAATCCTTTGGACACTTTAAGATTAACGAAACCGGGCCTTTCATTTTCAATTACAATGCCATATTCGCTGTCATCGTAACTGACCGGTAAATTCATAACCAAATACAGGTCAACTTCATTTATGTTTGTTTCTTTCAAATCTTCAAAAAAAGTGCTAGCATATAGAGCCTGCAATATTAAATAGAGATTTTGATACATTATAAACATAAATTTTGCAATTTGGATACATATTAAAATCCTACTTTCTCTATATTTTAAATGTAAATCTTTATGAGGCCAAACTACCTATAAATATTTTAAATAATTTCATATATTTTAACTTGTTTCTTTGTGTTTATTTTGTAGTGGTAAGGCACGCATAAATAGGTCACCCTTTTATTGGTTGTAACCAACTACTTACAGAACACCATTTCGCACGCTTAGTATTAAAGTGACCTAATTCAGAATAAGTCTTAAACGAGTTAGATAAACAACTTAAATAGTTTTCAATTCAAATTAAAGTTTCACTCAAATCTGTGTCTGTGTTTCATATTCTATATTTATGGAAAAAAAACTAACTGTAAAACTAACATCTTGTGTTATTAATGTCCAAATAAACAACCCAACTCCTAATTACAAAACATTTATCAAAAAAGTGATTTTTTTTAATTCGGTCACTTTAATACTAAGCGTGCGATTTGTGGTGTTGCATTTCATTGGTTGAGGAATTTCACAGTCCATTCCCCCATCGCCTTCTTATTTCTTATCCTATTAAGTTCGGTAGCACGCTTGTACTCCTTGGTTTCCTTGTTTTTATAAGCAACAGGACTAAACTTTACAGCTACGTAGTCAATAGATACTTATAGAA
Source organism: Synanthedon myopaeformis (assembly GCA_944738685.1). NCBI lineage: Eukaryota > Metazoa > Arthropoda > Insecta > Lepidoptera > Sesiidae > Synanthedon > Synanthedon myopaeformis. The sequence goes on from OX122919.1 coordinate 10,268,134, forward strand.
AAATTTTAAGGACTCAATATTATTAAATCACCATTGTGACAATTTTTATTCAATGCTTCTATGTATATATAATTGATAATGAACTTGCTATTGACCTCAGTATTATAACGTTTGAAATATTTAGAAGACTTTGCCATGTTTTCTCTGATCATATGGAATATCTCATTGAATACTTGAATTGTTTTTGTCCAACTTTTGTCATTGTGAGCAATGGCTTGCTTGTAAATTTCGTTGAGAGTTTCATCGAGCATTGTCTTTGCTATTTTTTCCTTTTTTTCTGCCATGTTTGCTTATATTCTCTCTTTGAAAAATCTTACTGTTCTGAAATTTTAAAAGGCATTAAATTAATAAAAGTCTAATATTACAATACGGGTTTCAAGTGAGCCGAGCTGAAAACAAATTCCTGCAAGGTAGGGTTGGCAGCACACTTGTGCCCCACTTGGTTTGCTTGTGTCCTTAGGCGTGACGACGGTAGCCACCTACCATCAAGTGGACCATCAGCCTGCGTGCCATTCTTAATAAAAATATATATAAAAAAAATATTAACTATCTATCAATCATAGATGCTACTGTCTATTATTAATATTTGTTACAAATAATTGAATAAATTACATAATAAACATTATAATTTATAATAATGGAGTATATAGGTACTTAATTAAGTAAATGTTTATTTGTTAATTATAGGTAGATACTGCTATTTAGCCATAAAAACATGTTCTGTACCTATTTGAATTTAATAGCTTTGCCTCTTCATTGTTTTTAATTACTTTATTAAAACTTTTAATGGTAAAAAACCATATTAACCTACCTATACTTACTGAATTTTTTTAGAACTTGTCGACAAACAATGTAAACAAACACTTTAGCCCTTATTTCTCTATGCATTATAACACTAGACGATCAAATTTGATTTCCTTCATAAAGTATTAACTTTCTTATCATTCTTAACTCAATCACAAGAAAATATTTTAATTAAAACTAAATAATGTAACTAAAAACTGAAAATCTATTTGCGGTTGACGTTAGTATGTTGTACGTCAAATTTTTGTCTCTTTGACATCTATCTTGTCTCTGAAAGTCAGTGATGTTACGAACTTAATTTCAATAAATTAAATTATACCAGAATTTTATTTTATTGATAAAAAAGGTAAACAAACAATCACGACATAGAATTTTCCAGTTTTAACCTTAATTACACATTCATATATACACGAATTCATTTACACTCACTAAACATAATATTCTTTACGATATGTATCCAAAATTATTGTATATTTTCAGAGGAAAATGCAAAAAACTCGATAAAATCGTCACATAATTTACAATATCAATAGACGTCATAGATTTTGTCACAGATCTAAGTCATTTGGAGTCACATGACCTTTTGATTCGTACATAAATTATCAAGTTCACAATTCTACATTATTAAAGTTTTAGTTTATCATAATTCATAACCGTAGACGAAAACACTTTATGAAATTATTTTTGATTAAATGGCATTAATTAATTAGATTACTTAAAATAAAATGGTACAATAACACTAACTAAAGTTTACTGTTAAGACATGTTTGTTAATGTTGTTTTATTGTGTCAAATAACAAGTAAAAAGACAAGAAATTCATCCCATTAAACAGTATGAACAAGTTCTAAATAAGTAACTCACTGAGCTTAGAATGGTGCAAGCAAACGTCGACTTTATGGTGACAACCTTTTCATACCTGTACAAACAATATGGTTTTAATTAAGTACTTAAAAATTTATTTATTAATTCTTACTTACCTTTCGTTTTGTTCTGAATATTACAGCTTTGGAAATGTCATAATAAATATATAATCTAATAGGTAATTGCACATCCACCCAAATTCAATAAAAACAAAATTCCCAAATAAAACCAATATTTTAACGCAAGTACAAGTAGGCACGAACCTTCTAATTTCACGCCAAGGATAATTATTGTAATTTAGTTTAATAATCTCATTATTAATTTAACAAAACAGAACAATAAATTACTTATTTATATTACTTGATATCTTCATAGGTTGGTAATTGTCGTTTGTAGACTGACTTTATTAATAAAAGTTCTTGTTAAATATGATGGAATAATCTTTGATAAGAGATAGGTAATGATAATAGATCACATTCTTACGCAATGCACAAGTAAATTTATGAATATATTTATTTATTCATTTATTAGTCGTTATTTATAAAATTACAGGGACAGTAACCATAGGTGGTTACTGTCAAACGGCTATCGCGAATCAAACGAGATGATTACAAATATTTTTATGTAATAGCAACACTGTGGAGTGCTCCGAGGCTCCACCGGGAATTTCCATAAATTTATTTCGTTGACGCAATAGTCTAATGGCTTGGACATGGTCAAGGGTTAGATAGATAAATAATATCACGTTCTCTTTATATTAATAAAATAACGTTACCTACTCTTATTTCTGTATATACTGTTAAAAACTAATATTTACTAACTAGCTCACTTGAGGAGATTTGATAGGCTTGCATTTGTCAGTGCCAATGACATGAACCTATTTCCATGGCAACAAGCTTCAAATTAAAATTAAAATAGTTATCTGAGTAAGTAGGTATCATCATGTATCATGCAAAAAAAACCTAAGTACCTACCTACCTTAAGTATTTTTGGGAGATTTAAAGCGTCTGGCATAAGTTACCGGCGAAGGGAAGTGTGTGGCATTGTGGTTGGTTAATGCTGTACGTGATTGTATAAATTAAAGATACGGATTACGACGGATTAAGAATTATATTTTACAAAGAAAGTTATTATAAGAACATGACAAATTGGTGACAAATTAATATAAGTGACAACATACATATGACATAAAAATATATTAAAAAGTATTAAAAGTAAAACGAAAAAGTATGTATAACGCAAAAGAGTATTTACAACAAGTCCCTACATCAGCCCCCCCGGAGACCTTTAGGTCGATAAACGTTTGGGAAAACAAACACGACGACCCGATCTTGTTCTGCGTTCCGGAGCGGGCTGTTGAGGTGTAACAACAGCACGTTCGCTAGAAGTTGTAGGTGCCAGACTGGGCTCCTCTAGTATATATGCTGGTTTCAAACGGTCAATGGAAACATTATTCGATTTCCCTTTGATATCGAGCTTAAAAAATTTATCTGCACGGTTTATTACACGATAGGGTCCGGAAAATGTCGGTTGTAACGGTTTTCGAACAGAATCATCCCTTAAGAAAACGTGAGAAGCTGTTTTCAAGTCTTTGTGAACGAAAACTTTTGGCATTCCGTGACGAACCATTATCGTAGGTTGCAGTTTTCGCATTTGCAATTGCAGTCGGGACAAGAAATCCGTATAATCGATTACATTTTTATTTGAGCTCTCGAAGAAATCTCCAGGTAAACGCAATTGTTCGCCATACACCAGATCTGCGGTGGAAGCAGAAATGTCCTCTTTATAGGCCGTTCTTATACCTAAAAGTACAAAAGGCAAGGCTTCCAACCAATCTTCACTTTCATGACACTTGATCGCTGCTTTCATTTGCCTGTGGAATCGTTCCACTAAGCCATTGGCTGCAGGATGGTAAGCCGTTGTCATGAAATGTTCAGCTCCTATCATCTTCGCCAAACGTCGAAATGTGTCAGAAATAAATTGTCGTCCTCTGTCCGTCGTGATACGTTTTGGGCAACCAAATCTGGAAATCCATCCGAAAACAAATGCTTGAGTGATGGTCTCCGCTTTGATATCGGCGATTGGCATCACTTCAGGCCATCTCGTAAAACGATCCACTGCAGTCAAGCAATATCGATAACCACGACACAGCGGCAGGGGACCAACTATATCTATATGTACATGAGAAAAACGTTCAGATGGTGGAACAAATGTTTTTATCGGCGAAAGTACATGCCTAGAAACTTTACTACGTTGGCATTGTAGACATGCTCTTGCCCATTCACGACCGTTTTTATTTATTCCGGGCCAGACATAACGTTGAGTAAGTAGCTTCACTGTCGTCTTACCACCAGGATGACTCAGTCTATGAAGCGAGTCAAAAGCTTCACGACGAAACTCAGGCGTAAGATACGGACGAGCAGTTGAGCCGGACATGTCGCAGAATATTGCTGCCTCTTTGGGTAGACCAGGTATCACTACCTTTTTAAGTTGCAGCGACGACCCTGTCTTCAGCAATTGCTGTAGATCAGGATCGGTGTCCTGTGAATTAGCTAATGCGGCGAAATCTATAATACTAATTGTATCAACTGGTCGAGATAACGCATCAGCAACAACATTGTCCTCTCCAGATATGTGCTTAATATCTGTTGAAAATTGACCTATGAAATCTAGATATCGGAATTGACGAGGCGAGCATTTGTCTAATGGCTTTTGAAATGCAAAAATAATTGGCTTATGATCTGTATGAATTTCGAAAGGTTTAAGTTCTAACATGTGACGAAAATATTTAACACCTTCGTATATTGCCAACAACTCTCTATCATAAGGGCTGTATTTACACTGAGTTGCTGTTAGTTTTCTTGAAAAGAATCCTAACGGTTCCCATACATCGTCTACACGCTGTTGGATAACTGCACCAATTGCTAAGTCTGACGCATCCGTAACCAGCGCGACTTTCGAGTTAGGATGAGGATGGGCAAGAAGTGTGGCTTCTGCTAGACTTGTTTTACAGATCAAAAATGCTCTATCTAAATTTTCGTTCCAAACTATTTTCGTCGAGTTTTTTAAATTTGGACCTGCTAACAAAGCATTCAGTGGTTTTTGCTTAAGTGCTGCTTGTGGTAGAAAACGTCGATAAAAGTTAATCATGCCCAAAAAACGACGAAGTTCTTTAACTGTCTTGGGGCGTGCAAAATTCTGTATGGCAGTTACCTTCTCTGGTAAAGGTTTTGTGCCATTGCTAGAAATGTTGTGTCCGAGAAAAGCTACCTCTGTCTTTCCAAAATTACATTTTGCTGTGTTGATTAAAACACCATGTTGCCGTAGTCGTTCAAAAACTTGTCTCAGATGACTTTCGTGCTCTGTCACGTTTACTGACGCTATCAAAATGTCATCTAAATATGGAAAACAGAATTCTAGTTCGCAAAGAATTTCATCAATGAAACGTTGAAACGTCTGCGCAGCATTTTTAAAACCGAAACCCATAAAGTTAAATTCAAAAAGACCAAAAGGCGTCGTTATTGCTGTTTTCGGAATATCATCCGCAAATACTGGAATTTGATTATAAGCGCGTACCAAATCCAGAGTGCTAAATACTGTACAGCCATAAAGATTGTAGGAGAAATCTGCTAAGTGTCTGACTGGATATTGGTCTGGTATAGTACGAGCATTAAGAGCACGGTAATCACCACAAGGCCTCCAACCTTGGTTCTTTTTGGGGACCAAATGTAAAGGTGAGGACCATGAGCTGTCAGATCGATGCGCGATACCTGTATTTACAAGTTGTTCAAACTCACGCTTAGCAATCTTGAGTCGTTCTGCATCTAATCTCCTTGGGCGGGAATACACCGGTGGACCAGGAGTAGTGCGAATATAGTGAACTGTATTATGTTTCACCTTTGGTGCAGAAGTATCACCGGCTGGACGGGTAATCTCTGGGTACTCTTGTAGAATTTGATGAAAAATAGATGTACCTGTAACTGTTTTAACATGGCACACAGAACAAGATTTTGCGGATATACCACTAATAGAAAGCGTTGTAATATTGTCAACCAAACGTTTATGCCTAATGTCTACCAATAACCCATAAAATTTTAAAAAATCTGCGCCTAAGATAGGTTTTGTTACATCTGCTACAACAAATCGCCATGAAAAATCACGACGTAAGCCTAGGTCAAGCTTTAAAGAAATTGTACCATAAGTAAAAATTGTCGATCCGTTTGCGGCGCATAATACGTATTTGTTCTTTTTAGGGCCTGAACTATGTATAAAACTAACAGGATAAACACATAAGTCTGAACCACTATCCACTAAAAACTTCACCTGTGTCTTTTTGTCGGTCACGAATAAACGGGCTGAAACATTTTGACAATCGCTGGCCGTCATCAACGACTGCCGTCGGCATTTCCCTCATTGAAACTGCAAGGCGAGTGACACTTACTCGCGCGCGGGCCAAACTTGCTGTGATACCAGCACCTACCACCACGTTGTCTTCGATTGCTGCTCCGAGAACGTAAACGGCGCCGGCCTGGGTAGCGCCCTCTACTTGGAGCATGTGGCCGCGCTGTCATCTTTAATTCCGCAATCTCGCGACTAAGACCGTCGACACACCGCCGGAGTTCGATCATCTCGCTTGACGTCGACGGCGTGGATACTTGGTGTATCTGCGGTTGCACTATATCTATCACTGTATCAGCGAGCTTAGCTAGGTCTTCTAAACAGCTTTTAGACTGCGAGGCAATTATTAACTGGACGTGCGATGGCAGACGATTTGACCACAAAGTTTTTATAAAGTCATCAGGAACGTCTGGTCCAGCAAGGTTTAACAAATGACGCAGGAATTGCGAAGGCTTGCGATCGCCAATGTCCTCATTGCTAATGAGCTGCCGAACTCGCTGCTCATTGGACGACGATAAACGCGAAATTAGCTCATCTCTTACCTTATCGTATTTTCCTGTATGGGGTGGGTTTTTTACAATGTCTTTGATTTCAGCGATAATTCTACAATCCAAATTTGCTATTACATGGTTGTATTTTGTCGAATCCGTAGTTATACCAGCTAAGGCGAATTGGCCTTCTAATTGGGCAAACCACAGTGCCGGATCTTCTTGCCAAAACGGTGGTACTTTAACACTCACACTATTTAAAATGTTCGGACGGCTATTTTGTTCCATCGTTATATTTATTCGTATGTAGTGTGCAAATTATATTAAAATCACGTCAGATTATCACGTCGGAGTTACCAAATTTGTGGTTGGTTAATGCTGTACGTGATTGTATAAATTAAAGATACGGATTACGACGGATTAAGAATTATATTTTACAAAGAAAGTTATTATAAGAACATGACAAATTGGTGACAAATTAATATAAGTGACAACATACATATGACATAAAAATATATTAAAAAGTATTAAAAGTAAAACGAAAAAGTATGTATAACGCAAAAGAGTATTTACAACAAGTCCCTACAGCATATTTGATTAATTTTTAATGATGTTATTTGTAACATACGGTCCATCTACAAAAATTAGCACTGATGCTACCTACTATAATCACTTAACACTACTTTATGGACTCATTTTATCTTTTAGATCCATCAACGGATTTGGTTATCGTTCACTAATGGAGAGGAAAATGTGGAAGGGCGATAAAAGAGGAGTTTTATATAATTACTGTGTGTGTAGCTACATAATTTGAAGAAAAAAAATCGGGTATTGCCCGTGGTCCACCTACTTTGGTCACCTGTGTGGACCACGGGCAAAATACATTCATACTAAGCCAGGGGCGGGTCTCTAGTTGTTATTATAATAATTATAATGTCAAAGGTTACAATGTAAACTGATGAACTTTTCAATGTTTCGACTTCCATCTCCTATTTCAAAGGACTAAAAAGTAAAAACTATAATTAATAAAAAAATAATAGGTATAGAATAGTGTTACGATGTCTGTTGTTATGTTGGCACATTTCATAGAATTCATTTGTTGGGGTGTTTGACTGCATATTACATCAATAGGTTTGTTCATGAAAATTATTTGCGGCACGTCATATTACTCGGATCATTCGATCGGAATCAATGTGATGACGTCAGTGGACGTGCACATAATTTCAATTGGCGTCTGGTCACAGATTATAAATACAAGCTCAGCTCACTCCGCGTTATCAAGGCCCGCAACCGTTAAACTGCAGAGGTTATTGGCCCCGCGTTTCTGAGATGTATTATCGTTATCACAACTGAATCTTGAAAAACAAAGTTCGCAATTTTATTACCTATAGGAACATATAGTACAACGCCTATGGCCTATAGCAAAGACTATATATGTTATTAAAACACATAAGCTAACAACATTTAACAAATGGATGTAGAAATATGTTTCAAATATTTTATAAGGTATTATTAAATATATAAATTTTCAAATACTCACTACAATATTAAACTACAATAATAATAGTCTTGTTGATATGATAAGCACACCCTTCTGAGTGAACAAGATAGTGTTATCATTACAAGAATTATCTGAAATATTGAGAAAACGCCGTATTTTATAGCAAATATTTTAAAAAAATGGCATATTCTCTAAATTACTAGTGCGATACACTGTTTTATATCGAGTAGTTTCAAACGTTCGTAATGCAATGCGAAAAACATCCTACGGGAAAATTCACAGATATTACCGGGATTCCCAACTCAAGAAATATTTTATGTTGTGAGAAGAGAAGAAATGTGTTTGTGATAACATACTAATTATTAGAAAAAAAAGTTTTATTCGATGTTATTAAACGTACTTCTCAAAATTAATGTATTATGGGTAGGTGTGTATAGGTAGGTGTTCATAGAAAAAAAGATATGAACTGTGTTTTATTGAGTACCTAATTAGAAGCAGTGACAGCTCAGAGGGTTGAACCCTCAAAACGCAGGTTTGATTCCGTACAGGGCTACTAAACTAAAAATTCCTTCTTTCATCGTTCTAAGTATCACTACAATAAGATTTTGAATGATATTCACATATTTTTCAACAATTTGAATTCTTATAAAAAGAAAATTGGCGATTTACTTTTGAAAAATTAATTTTATCACATAGAATATTCTCTTCTTTTTCTTTTTTGGTCTTTAATATTATTATTATTTTTATTATTATTATTATTATTATTTTTAATTAATAAATAAATGTAAAAATATAATTTTTATGATTTATGGCTGTATAAATAAAATAAAAAAATAACGGATTTAGATGCGGTTGCACTTTAGTGTTTTGGCACCAATAAATGCCTACCTAATTAAGTTTTTATGAAATAGAAAAAAAAAAAAACAATGTTTGCAACCAAAATGAAAAATAAATTTAAATGGGTTACGTAGGCAAAACCTTGAGTGAGATAATTTAGTTCTCATCCGTTCAGTTGAGTTGCGAATTTGTATTTTTCTATAAAGATTTATAAATATATTTATCTTCAATGGAGATTAAGTTTGTGACGCAATAAAAAAATAAACAGATATAAATTTCGGATGCTTATTCCAATAAAATATATTTTGGCAAAAGTAGTGTTTTGGCACTAATCTTACAAAGATTGCACCATATCAAATCAAATTATACATGAATGTAATAAATGATCAGTTGCAACGTGATCGCTTACATGTATAATAAGTACATAGCTACTGACGTACATTCCACCTACCTACTGTAATGTTGTCAATGATTATACATATATACTCGGTGTCTATGGTCTTGAAACGTAATGAATAAAATGTCTTCCTAAGTTGTCTCATATTTAATTTAAAATAATATTAATAAAACGCCCTCAATTAACCCACGTATAGAAACAGTAGGTACATATGTGCGGGATTGACATGAATAAAAACTTATTTTTTTATCACGTGCTTAAAAACACTTGTTTTAAACAATTTTAACAGTTTCTTTTATGAAATTAAAAAAAAAAGCATTTTTCCAATACTGCATTATGTGTCAGCCAGCATATTATATAATTCGTCACACTCTACTACTGGACAAATTTTTCCTTTGCATGAGGACCGTTGATAAAATCTTCCATGATGATTTATTCTCAAACAGACTGATTTTTTATATTCACGTTAGCATTTTGGTAAATTTTTAATTTATTTGTAAATTTTGTCCCATTCTAAACTTTGCGATAGATAGTAGCAAAAATACATTAAAAACCACATAAAAATATTTTGTGTATTTTGAAGTCAGCGAAAATAAAGACAGACAAAGCGACTTTGCTTAAATCGGGGTCATTTTGCTATTTATTATAGATTGGGTATATTTATTATCTAAATATAAAATGTACAATTACTAGGTAAGAATTTGTCTGCTAATTACTAATCTACTAATTAGTATTACCATAGAGTAAATAGTACTTAACCGTATTACTAGCATCCTAACCACTACAATCAATAGTTGCAGGACTTGGGCAGGACACACATATGTGACACTCATAAATTGGGCCGCCCGTTTAGTGGCAGTAACCACACTGAAAACCATTGTGAAATAACAGCATATATATATGCTGCTATGTTAGTAAGGTATCCCATAATCCACTTCCATTTTCCCTCCTAATACTTTATCCTATTAATGTCTTTAATGTCTTGTATTAATGGGCCACCGTGGCCACTTACCATCGATTGGACAACGGTTCAATCATGTCTGCCAATCTTTACAAAAAAAAACACCTAAAATCGAAAACGCTTAACCGGGATTCAAACCTGCATCTGTTATTTCGGCATCCAAGTATTCGCTTCATCGTGAACTCTCTTGTAAATCGATATTAAATTAAATACACGATTCACAAAGATTGAGGGATTTTTCTGTACCCATGGTAAAAAATCCCCGACTAACGTTTGCATCAGATAAAACATACGATTTACAAAGACTGAGTTGTCGGCGATTTTTCTCTATGTTACAAAAATCCCCGACTAACGTTTGCATCAGATAAAAGCTACGATTTGCAAAGACTATTTCTCTATCGTACAAAAATCCCCGACTAACGTTTGCATGATTAATTTTATGTTCGCACACACACACATTTTGTCTTTTCTGTACTGTATGCACAGTTGCACACTACGAATGGGAAGGAAACTCGCTTATCATTATTGCACCGCACAAGCAGCCATTCATTCTCATTCAGCCAGCTCTGTGGAATAGACGGATTAAGAAATTTTATTGATTGATTTTGGGCTTGGCTTGTAGCAAAAAGTTAAAGTTCAAGTTGCAGTTATTTTATAAATCATCTCTTTTTGTTTGTGTTGGTGCCAAAACTTGTGAGTTACTTTGTAAATACTTTGTTTTATATTATATTAGCTGACCCGGCAAACGTTGTTATGCCATATAAAAAATTTTTTGGGGTGGACACCCCTATCACTTAGAGGTTTGAAAAATAGATAGTAGCTGATTTTCAGACTTACTGAATATGCATAAAAATTTCATAAGAATCGGTCAAGCCGTTTCGGAGGAGTATGGGAACGAACATCGTGACACGAGAATTTTATATATTATTAGATTAGATTAGATACCTAAATCTTTTTATTTAGTTTAACAAATATCAACAAAAAACTGTTATCTGTATTATTCAAACAATGTATAATGTGTAAATATATTTAATTTATGAGTTAGATTTTATTTTAAAACAATTGAATTACAATTGTTCTCAAGTATCTATGGAAGTTTTTTTTTTCGTAATTGTTATGATTTGGTGGACAAATAGTGCTCTGTTATATTGAGCCAATTACTATGTATTTAGTTAGATAGGTTTATTTAATTATACCTACCTAAATAAAAATCAATGCAAGTATCTATGTCCTCTATGGTCAACCGCTCAACCGATTTTAATTCGGTTTTCACTTATAAATGGAAAGAGGGATAAACGAGGAAGATTTGTGTACCTATATAAAAAAATGCACATCGAGCGAAACCGGGAGCGGGTCACTAGTTAAACAACACATGCATTAAAAATATCTATGGGAAATAATGTGTACTAGTGAAATAAGAAACATGTAACATATTGTTGTGTTACATGTTACATTACCTTATCCCCTCTATCCTTTATCGGATAAAAGATAAGAAATAAACGATAGGTACAGTTTATTTATTCCATCAAGGCTGAGGATCTTACTACTATGTTAAACTCCTACCATAGAGTCGACTGTCTACTTGCCCGCAGACCTTTAATGATCGAAATATGTGCCTCTTTTGTTTCAGATAATGGATAACATAGCAAGAGCAGTGGCCTTGGGCCCACTGAATCCTGGTGTAGGACTGGCTAGGTTGATGATGGGCCTGAATATTGATAACTCCACTCGCACTGAAACCAATGTAACAGTCAATGTATACATAAACAGACCGAGATATTACTACAACGGTCGGCGGCGGCGCAATCGTGACGATAGCAGCGACAGTGATTCCGATTCGGAGTAATCATTTTCATTTTCGGAGTAATCATTTTCATTTTCGGAGTAATCATCGGAGTCCCTCATTTTGTAATACCTACCTACATACTGCCAGTGAGATAATATGTACTACGTACGTAGTACATATTTTCTCAATGCATACCTACTGCAAATATATGCGTCATTGATTAAATTCGTTGTTTCATTTTGGTTGTATAAAGGCGTAATATATACCACATACTCGTAACCTTGAGCTTGATAATTTTCATATCAAATCTGTTAGAACTACTTTTTTAAATATTTATAATAACTAGCTTTGGCTCACATCTTCGTCCGTGTCTCACGGAATCGAGACTTTTCTGGATGAAAGTAACCCGTAACAACGTGTTTGCCAAATTTCATGAATACGGTTAAGAATTTAAGGCGTGGCAGTACACTGACTTACTCACCGGAATACAACAGCGTACATGCTGTCATTTCACAATGGTCTCTAGGGGGCTGGTTACTGCCCCCAGACGGGCTGCCCGGTTTATGTCTGGGAAACTGAGTATGCCCTGCTACTATAAAAATACTGAAACACGTGGCTTTTTAGTTGAACCTATTTTTAATATTGCCGCATATTGCATAATTTTATTTTATCAGGAATCATGTCATATTAGCAGGCTTATGCCACTGCTAGTATGAATTGAATATACTTCTGAGGAACTCGAATAGGAGATACTTCAAGAGTACGTATTATATTATAACTAGCCTGAAGTGGTTTGATAGGAAATGGTGTATTAATGAAAACGTGCAAAATGATGCGTCATACAAAATTCCAGTCTGCGCTATTGACTTAGAATAACAAACAATACGTTTATTTTAGGTCTCCCAACTCTCGTTCCGGTAAGAATTTGCTTATGTATGTATGTATATATGTAAGTAATATTGGTGATTTTCACAGTGTTTCACATAGAGTACTAACAAAACAAGCCACAAAATATATCTTCGTTAGTGATGGGACATCACAAACTGAATATTGAGTAAAGGTGGAAACAAACGACCGTGCTCATTCCAGTGCGCCAAATTTCTATCGGATGTCCGAACGCTCTAGGACGATCCAAAGTCACATCTGCGACCTAAGTCCGATAGTTTACACAGCTTAGTGTATTTGTACTACCCAGATACCCGTCAGCCCGACACGTCCGATATTTTGTTTCCACCTTAAAACACTGAGCGTTAACCGAAATACAGTAAAATACTTATATTGGAGTAGACGTGGCTCAGGCACACTGCATGCAGAAATCATAAACTGGATAACTGCATCATAAATTTCAAGAAAACCACAGTGGAATAGCAGGTAATCAGGTATGTAGGTACCCTTTCGCCACCACCATATTGGTCACCAATGGTGGTAATTGGGATGGATTATTCCCAGTCGCCACTCACAAGTGTATTTGTTTTTGATGAATAACCAATTTTATCACATAGATGGCGTTTTATCGCATTTATCCAATTTTATCACATTTATCACAAAGTCCCGGGCCTAACACATAGATGGCGCTAGTTTTATTGCATTTACCTCTTTTTCAGTTAGCACTAACTTTCATAAGACAGCTGTTAATATTTCATGATATTCTATTCATTAGTTTGTGAGTTATTGTGCTAAGAGTGACGCTACTTTTGTTATTTTCAAAACAATGAATTAAAAACCATTTCGTGTTTTAATTTTACACTGCTTCTTGATGGAAAAAAAATACCGTTCAAGCGAAGCAATGTTTTGAAAAGTGTTATGGGATTATTTGCTGACTTCAAACGTGGTCGTAGAGACATCGATGATGCAGAACGCAGTGGACGTTCAAATGAGTCCACTAGAAAACATCAAAAAATCCACAAAACCACAAAAAAGTGGTATTGAAATGTTAGAGCGGCGCTGGAATGATTGCGTTGCTCTTGATGGAGATTACGTTGACGAATAAGGCTAATTTTAAACAAAAAAAAACCGTGTTTCCTTTGTTGGGCCCGGGACTTTTCAGACCATGATATCCAGTCCAGTCCAGTTAACCATATAAGTGGGTAGTAGAAATTGTTATTTTGAGACCAAAATTCGCCTCACTGGTGCGGCGACCCTGGAAATAGAAAATTTTCCAGGGTCGACAATGCATTCTACCAAAGTCGGTAATGCATTTTAACACCTTCGGTGCTGCTTGTGTATATAGACGACGGTAGCAACTTATTATCTGTGAAATAAGTAGACAGTCAGATTGTTTACTATCGTTTAGCACAAAAATAAAACAAAATACATTTTGTTTATTTGTGAGATGCTGATGTTTTCGAAACTATGAAAGATAGTATTAGAGTAGAGTAGAGTAGAATCATTTATTTAGCTATGTAAAGGTAGATATAGTCAAATAACCAAAACCAACCGTTGGCATAAATTTGCAGGCAGATCTAGTGTATATTTGTTAATTGTGTGTGTGTGTGCGTGTTTAAATTGTTCACTTTGTTACTTTCAATTTAATTTAATGAACTTAAGTACTTTAGCTACCATAAATTGATAGTTTAAGAACACAAGAACGCCCAATTGCACCTGACAAGTTAAACTCAAAATTTGGAGTAAAATTTATATTCAGCGTTGAGTAATAGAGCTTTCCCAACACTAGTAGGTAATGCCATAGACAGACGACTCGGTTTCTTATTAACACAACACTAAAATAGTTTATGGACACCCTTTCCGTTCCGTTCCGTCCCCCCAGAGCCCAGACTCCAGGCAGCAGGAGTAAACAGCAAATCAGCCACTTAGCAGTCTCAGTGGAAAGTCTCAGCAGTGATTGTGATTTTAAATATATAGGTAGTAAGTATTTACAATATTTTAACAAAATTTTTTTTTTAATATATGTACATATTCGTCACTAGAGAAAAATTAAAAATCTCTTTATTTGTGTCATCTAAACGCCGTAAGTAGGTATTATTATTTCGTAAGTATAATTTTGACCTCATCATTATGGATAATGATAATAATATTTATTCAAGTTACTATTTTTTTTAAGTTACCTATATAAATAATTAATTAAGTATATATTTATAACATTTAACTATTATAGGTATCCTAAGTATCTAAAAATCCATTCAGTAGTTTTTGCGCACAAATATTCTTATTTTTTAAAATATTAATTGTAGATTGTATCATAGAAGTAGGTAAGTATAATTATCGCAAATACGTTATGAGATAAAGGAAACTTAAATGGATTGTGAATGTTAAGATTGGTCGTTATAAACCTCTTTAGTGATTTTTTTAGTGACAAAGTATGTATGTAGCATCTATAAGTACAAATAAACACACCCACGCATTTTATGCCAGGGATAAAGGGGATTCCCAGAAAAATGTTTCATTGTAATATAGATTTGTATAAATATAAACCTTATGACTTTGTAACTGAATTTCATTTCGAGTTAATTAAATGTACGGACGTGATTTGAATGATATGTCTTTTTTTATTAGGCAAATATAATATTATTAGTATAAGTAGGTAAGGCATAAATTGAATGAGGCAAAACATAAGCTTCAATGTGAAGGCAAATTTTATGTTGATAACGTTAAATGAATTCTATGCTAATGTAAATTTATATCATTATCATCATTCATGAGAGGAGAACAGAAAAGGACATAGGGTAGGTAGGTACCCATAGGAAAATGTTATAAGATTATAATATTGAAAAATATATATTAGAAAAAATAGGTAAATGAACAATAAACATTGAATAAAATATGATCGACGCCTTATAAAGAGACGCGGACTAACTCGGTAGTACAAGCAAGTTATAGAACACAATAACATTATACCATTCAATCAATGACAAACGACAAACCGTAAATATACCAAAGATTAGGTATACTTTTGGTTTCTATGTTTTGCTATTAGTTTTGACCTACCTAATTATATCTATAACACATAAAATTTATGCAATCTTATGTAGTTTCAGGTTAGAAAATGGAGACTTTGGGAGCATTGGCGCTGATAGCAAATGCGGCGATAAATCCTGTTGCAGCGTTGCCAGCTGCTGTTGCTCTAACAAGATTAGCTGTTAACGTTGACAACTCCACTCATACAGTGAATAATTATACTGTAAATATACACATCAACAAGCCCAGATATTATGATAGCCGTGGACGTCGTAAAAGAAGCAATAAGAGCACAAATGTTGTAAGAAGTTCCGATTCAGATTCTAGTACCGATTCTGATTTTGATTCCAATTCCGATTCTAATTCTGATTCAGATTCAGATTCCATTCACGTTTCCGATTCCTACTCAGATTCTGAGTCTGATACAGATTCTGATTCTGATACAGATTCTGATTCTGATACAGATTCTGATTCTGATATAGATTCTGTTTCTGATTCAGTTTCGAATTAAAATTGAATCTCCAATGTGAATGCTGAGTGCCTACATACCAGCGAACTTGAAGATATATTACTTCGATGCTACCTACCGAAGTTAATGAATTAAATGATAACTTACCTACTGAATTAAATGTAACCATCAAAAAATTTGTACTTTGATTTTTGCGACTATAATATTATACAATTATAATTATAAAGTATGTATATTTATAAAATCGTTTGTCCTGACTATCAACGCCAAAACTACTAATGTTTGGAAAGTTCATTTTATAACATACCTACCTAAATATCTTAAGAAATATCAATTTCGAGCGAAGCCGAGGACGGGTCAATAGTTTAGTATAATTTAAAATGTTACATGCCACAATCACGGTCGTTACAATATTATTCCGACTATTCGAAATATATATTATATATATATATATATAAGCTAGGTATCAATTATTATTTTTTATACGACCTAAGTAAGTATGTAATCACCTAATTAGGTACATAGGTACCTAATTTAAAAGACGTAAAGACGACGTAACTACATATTGAAATTAATTTTTAAAAATTATCAAAGTACCTAGGTACCTATATCTACTGAAGCTTTTTGACTGATATTAATTTCATCAATGTTTGTTTTTTAAAAGTGTATTAATAATTAGACACCTATATGAAAAAATCAAAAGTCATTACCTAGATACTGTGTATTAGAAATATATTAATAATTCAGCTATTTAGTATTAATAGAAATTTGAATTTAGGTTCTTCCCCGTAAAATTTATTGTAGATTCATTTAATAAATATAGTCTATACTCACTAAAAGCTAGTGCTGTGACAAGCTAGTGCGATAATTACCGGATAATTTTCTGCTTAACAAAACTGCTTTTAATTTTCAAAGTATATTGAAATTTAATGTCCCAAGGAGACATGTGAAGTCGTACTATAATATAATAATGGTCGCAAGACTAATCGCTGAGATAGAGAATCTTTTTCTGCACGAAAAAATAGACATACATACAGTGACAAATTTCGTGGTAGTGTCAAATTATGATAATTTTTATGTAGACAGGGCATACTGTGTTCCATAAAAGTACCGAATCGAAAAGTTACGAGTTTTACCGTATTTGAATGCCATGTTATTTCACATCACTAAAATTATTTGTCTATGGTCAGCAGCAATGGGTTGAGTGTGTGTGGTTGAGTCAGTGTGAGTGAGTGAGTTATAATATAACTTTCAATATTTGTAAATTGCATTTGCAAGCAAAGCAAAGTCAATTCCTTTGTGTTTTTGACCTTTTCTGACGGCACGGCCGTCTTTGTGTTTTATACAGTATAGATAGAGGCGCAGTATTTGTGATTTTCTACAATTGTTTGTGAACAGATTAATAACTAATTAGTAATTACCTACTAAAAAGCACATACTTATATACCTAACTGAATAATAGAAGACGTCCTTATTTAACTTCTGTAAACTGGTTTTGTGGTATATGTGAGTATTGTGGTATAAGTATAGGTGAGTACTTATACTTTTAATTGCATTTTTTTTATTTCACTATTACTCGTTACCTACCTATTTCTTATATCTTTATTCAAATTAAAATAATTTTAAATAATATACAGGCTAAAATTTGGATTATATTTTGATTTTATACTTATTTTTTTAAATGTAAAATTTGGAAAAACGGCTGACGGTCTTCTCGGCGGTGGGCCTATAACACAAGCGACCCCAATCCGCTAGCTACCGTACCGACCTAAAATAGCATAAAGGATAAGGGACTAGGTAGATGTTAGATAGGTGAAGGTGAATGCATTGCCATCCGCCACGCACCAAAACACAACACTCCCTAAGTATATTAATGCTATTCCTAATCGACTGTTTGCTATTTCCTAATCTGTGCACTGCTAAAATATTAAACACTAGCTTATGCTATAGACTTGCTATGCATTGAAAAATGCAAAATATAAATCCTGAGAAAATATCTGACATATTTATAGCTATGACGACGGTGGCGCTACCACTACGATAGTGGCGCCCATTTTTTAATATTTTTTGACGATTGCTTGGGAATTGGGAACCTAAAATTTTTCCAGGATAAAGAGTATCCTATATGTAAATCCAGGTAATAAACTATCAGTGTATCAAATTTAATCCGAATCTGATAAGCCGTTTTTGAGTGAAAGAGAAACAAAATTCCAACCATACATCCATCCTAACAAAATTTCGCATTTATAATATTAGTACGATAAGATTAAGCATAGGCACCTACCTACATAAATAAGTAAGTTTACTATTTTACTAAATAAAACATTTTTATTTTTAGAGTGACTCAATGAAAATGAACCCACCTCGCGGAGTAATCAACCCCAGAGGAAGCGGATCAAATCCTTTTGGTATGATGTTACGCTCACCAATTTCCGCTGACTTTAGACTGGCAATTGATAACTCATCTAGTACAGTCACCAACAAAACTGTGAACATACACATTGAAAAGCCTAGATATTATTATGACGGTCGCAAAAAGAAATAGCCGAGCATTGATGTGCCCCAGCTGTGTTGACATGGATTTTTTTATATATATTTGCATAAAATAAAGTTCATTAGTGAATAGAAATCTGTTTCATTTGTATTGTTAATTGTCCGTTTCAGTGAACATTATGAGAAATATATAGGTAGTTTTAATAAATACAAACACAGTGGAGTGTAACCATTGCAATGGAAATATCTTATCAACAAATCCCAGTGGGGATTTAGCATTGATAAATACTAGGGTAGGCAAGTAAATAATTCGATGGCATTTATTTCTTTGTTGACGAGATTATATTGTGCATTTTGAGTTATGCATTCAAACTATTATAATACCTTTTGAGATGTATTCGTAACGTGTACTTACCCCACCATAAACTTTTCGAGGGTAAGTAGGTACATTTTATCTTACAATTATTATTATTATTATTATTATTTTTAATTTTTACGAGTACTTAGGTACTTTTTGTCAGCTCAATTGAGCTTTTGTACATAGAAAAAAATCGGCGTTGTAGGTATACAGATGCGTATACGCATGCGTTCAGCTTTCTATGGACATAAGCTGAAGTGAGCTGAAGAGCTGACATTCATCATTTCTATTGACGACTGATTAAAAATTAAGGAATTCTTTTTAATATATACATATAAATTCTCTTTAGTATATACGTAATACGTTATAGAGGACACATGACAAGTGCAGGTCAGCGCTGACACGCTATTTAAGGTGACGTCACATGTAACTCCCGATTTAGAGTATGTATAGTAATTGTACATATTAGTAGCGATCCGCCCTCAGCTTCGCTTTCCACAGATGCTATATTTTAATTAAATTTTTCTAAAAAAAAAAAACCTAATAGCAAAATTGATCTGTTGGTTCTCGAGCACTAGGGAAGGACAAAATCTTAAAGATTAATAAAATGCTTGTTGGAACAGAGCTCATGTACGTAATAAACCAAACTGTTCACACGTCTGAAGGAGAAAGACTCTCACGCCCAGCGTGGTTTCTTAGACGTATGTAAATGGCTGAGAAATAATATCCTGACACTGAATATCTCTAAAACAAAATTTATTACTTTTGCTCCTAAAAACAATCTCCTTCCACCAACATCTTTCGCTATATCAGCTCATTCCCAATCATGTCTTGACCTATCCATCCCCTCATGTTCCTGTCCTGTCCTCCAAAGAGTTGTGTCTATCAAATACCTAGGGGTCTATATTGATCAAAATCTTAGTTTTAAGCAGCATGTCGATACTCTAACGACACGATTACGTAAAATGATTTATATATTCAAGATGCTGAGGCATATTACTGATCGACACATAATCAAAATGGTTTACCTTGCTCTATGCCAACCGCTGATCAGTTATTGTATTGGTACATGGGGTGGTGCTGCTAAAACTCACCTGATCGAATTGGAGAGAGCTCAGCGTGCCATCCTAAAAGTTGGAGCCGGCCTGCCTTTTCTCTTTCCAACGGTTGGGTTGTACAAGGATTGGCAAGTACTAACTGTTAGACAGTCTTTTATACTTCATACTGTTCTCAAACAACATTCTCAATTACCGTACAGTCCAGTTCTGGAGAGGGATAGGCGTAGAAAGCGGCTTATTTGCCCCTTCAAACAGTTCAACCTGAGAATCTCTTATAGGTTTTACTGTTTTCTTGGCGGATATCTTTACAATAAGGTAAATTCTATCATACCAATATATCCTCTTCCTCTTCCTAAATGTAAGGAGGCAGTCACAGAATGGCTTAGGAGCTTGGATTATGAAGAAACGGAAAAAATTATTCGTCCGCTCTTTAATGTCTTATAGTACTTATTTGATATTTATCTTTTGTATTTAGTCTCAATATTTGTATTTATTTATTTGTTTTCTTTTTGTTGCTATTTGTGGGTATTATGCTTTGTGCAATCTGCGGAGTGGGACCTGGTGACCTGTAACACAGGTATTTTTTAATACCTACCACGGGCACCAGGCTCTCATACAGTTGCGACCATTGTTTGTTTATGTAACAATTAAGTTAACAATGTCTGTATATACTGTGGTCTTGTAATTGTGTGGAGCTAATAAATGCATTATTATTATTATTATTATTATTATTATTATTATTATTATAATCAGCTCAATCTTCCTACATGTTACGAGTGAAACTGATTTATTTTGATATTGCAATAGAAACTACTTAGTGTTTGAATGCAAAGTGTGAATGGGATTACTTACTTCACGTAAGTATTTGAAGTAGAACTTATGAATATTTCAGACAAACATGCGAGGACAGTGGCTATGTTTTAAAATAGGTACTTCTTTAAAAAACATAAAAACAGCTTTAAAGATGATGGATGATGGATTACTGCAGAAACAAGGAGCTTCTGTTTACAAGAGTAGACGTACCACTCTCATATGTTTTTTGAGTACGAGGTAGGTTTACATACCAATCAACTCAAACAAGTCTTATATAGATAAGTATGTTATCAGCATACTTTATCAGCAAGAGGTAAAATAAGCAGACGATTATTATTTATCTTATTAGAGGTGATAAATGACAATGTACAAAGGTAAATAACTATATTAGTCACATCCATAACACGTAAGTAGGTATTTGTTGCCAATAAACAGTGGTGATGATCCCAGAAGACTAGGTAAGGTACTTAGTCCATCTGCAATGGACCAGTGTGAGGCAGTGTGGTGGCACATTTAAATTTTTATGTAAAGTTTGGCAGGCAGGCTAAAGGTTAAACTTACCATCAAGTCTTCCGACTTGTTAATGCTGTTAAGCTACGACGGTAACTGTTAATGCACTGCCGACCTTAATACGATATAAGAGATTAGGTAGGTGATCACGGTGATCTGTACGTGGATGGTCACTGTGGCCAAATGAACTGTCCCTACCTACAACAATATTTACTGAAAGCATGTTGTTTAACTCTAATCTCCGATTCTCCGATCCGATTTTGTGAATGTGTATGGTTGAGCTTGAAAGATATGTATATTTGCAGACGATGCCTCAGGAATCCAGTTAATCAGGAGTAATACCTAAACTATCTGCGTGACAAATTTCATCCAAATCCGTTGAGTCGTTTTTGCGTGAAAGAGTATCAAACATCCATACATCCATCCTCACAAACTTTCGCATTTATATTCATTAGTAGAATTGAAGAATCGCTAAAAAATTTAAAATTTGTCACGCCTGAAATCTTGATAGGATGAAAACCTCCATAAGATATGATACAAAAGTTTCAACTTTCATTTGTGATCGGTCAAAACTCTCTATAAGCAAAAGTTTCTGCACTATTGAAGTAATCGGGGTTACAGATATCACTGTGTTATCTTGCAATGAAGTTTTATCAATTTTAAGCTGCTATTTTTTATATAACGAATAAAAATTCATTAATCTGCATTTAATTGCGCAGAAACGCACATACTTTTAGTGGTATTGAATTTATGTTGCATTGTTGTCGCTTATCTGGTGAGTTATACCTATATGTTTATTTTAAAAATTATTTAAAAATATGTAGATAATATTTTTAAAAATATTGTGTAAAAAGCGTTATTTTCTATGGTGTCTAGTGACTAATCATCGTCTATCTATGCTATGGATAGAACAAAGGAACATTAATATAATCGATCGAACCATAAAATCAAATTTAATCTTTATTGCAATGCAGAATTGTAGACGTATTTATGGATCTACAATAATACTTAAGTATATCTATTTCTCAATTATTTATACATATAAAAATTGGTTTTTAAATGTAGATAATTAAAATACCTAACTTAAGTTATAATTCATAGTTTCTCAACGGCATCAATTTACAATTGATAGAGGAAGAGCTTAACATATAAAATAACTAATTCAATTATTTTGTAATTTTTAAGTCGCTGTGAATATGTAGATTATGTGTTTTGTAACCCATAGCTGTCCGGAGAACATAGTTTGCATCTGCTATTGAAATATCCCTTAGATTTTTTTCATATGACTTTCATATAATACTAGCTCGTGCTCGCAACTTCGTCTGCGTTGAAAATAAACTATGAGCAATAATTTATTCAAACTTTATTGCTGTTATTAGTTATACCAGGCGTTGGATTTTTATTTTTTATGATGATGATGGGTTGATTCAAAGGCGTGTATATAATATGGATATAGCATACTATAGATATAAGTATAATAATTATATATAATTTACTTATGGATTATTTTATTATACGAAAAATTAAGATAAAATTGTAAGGAATAAAAATATATTTCTTCAGATTTTTACAGACAATGAGTATCAAAATTGCTAAAACCTCTTTTCTCAATATCTTCCCCTTTTGGCAAGTTCTCATACCAGGCCAATCATGCCAGAAATCAAAACCAATTTAGGTTTATTAACAGGTTTCGTTAAAATGTCAGCACATTGATATTGCGTTCGAAAGTACTTCACCTCCAGTTCATTGTCAGTCACCAGCTCCATGTTTTGTTCGACGATAAAACTCCGGATTCCTTGATAGCTTTATAGCTGCTTCGTTATCAATTTGTAGCGAAACAAATTTCGGATCTGTTGGTGTAAACCTATGCAATAAATAAAAATAAATTGAGTAAATCAAATTAGCATTAGCAATGACGGTACATTTAATGATAAGATATGTTATCTTTTCAGAGTAACACAATGGATCGTAGGATGGTTCCGATAGGAAACAGAGCGGTGCAGCCTACGTCCGCTCCGTTAGCTACGTTCAGCGCCGGAGTAACAGTTGATAACTCCGCTCCCACCACCAACAACTACGACTTGAGTCACATGACCATAAACATACATCAGCCTAAGTATTACGATAAACGTAATAGAACTTACGTGGGAAGACGCGAGCGCAGAGGCTACTATGAACATAGTAGCGACAGTGAGTAAATCGATCATAAACACAAATCAAATGAACACAAATGTTCAATTGTTAATTTGTGTAAATACTTAAATAATAAATGAATATAATGTAATGAGTAGTCTCATTTTGGTGTTGTGTTATTTATTTATGTTGGCACAATAACAATAAACCTACAGTACCTACCTAATGACACGAGAAATATAAATAATCTTAAGAAAGCATATCAAATTATAAATGTGCTCATCACACAAAAAAAGGGTTAATAATAATAAACATCGATAATTATAATCACTATAGTATTATCAACAACCTTATATATCGATTTTATTGATAGAGTTTTAATGTTTTAGGTATAACGGGAAATTTCCCAGTGTTTCTTTTAAAGTGAGAGATATTCCGAATTATACCAGTTAGCTGTACAATATTTACTTTGTCAACGACACTAAACTACTCACTAACTTACGGATATCTCTGTTATCATTGCAAATAAAACGACATCATTTTTAAGATACTACTTTTTACGCAATGAATAAAAACTCATTACCCTTTAGTTAAATGCGCAGATACAATCTACATTTAGTAGTATTGAGTTGTCTTGCATTGTTGTCGCTTGTTTGGTGAGTTATGTGTTTATTTCAAAAATTATTTAAAAATCTATACTAAGAGGAAAGATTTGTTTGTTTGTTTGCAACATAGGTTCCGAAATTACTGGATCGATTTGAAAAATTCTTCCACTGATGGGAAGCTATATTATCAGCGAGTAATATAGTGACTATATTTTATATAGTTAATATTTTTAAAAATATTCTGAAAAATTATTTTGTACTGGGACACATACTGTGTGTAGAGCGTAGATAGACTTAACACATGGGATATCCCGTATATGGATATAGCATATTATGATAGTATACCTACTGAATTATTTTGGTCATACAATTCATAGTGTTATCACTGAAGCTCAAAACGATCTTGATATATTGAATAAATGGTTAAAACTAAATCTGCTTACAATTAATGTAAGCAAAATTCTTATATAATCTTTGCAGCTAAGAACAAAAATATTCCCAATTTTCCGGCGCTTTCAATATATAACCAACAACTACAAAGATCCAACAAAGAAAAATACTTGGGACTAATTTTGGACAATAGATTAACTTTCAGGGCACATATAGAATACATCCGCAATAAAATAATTCCTCTAACTGGAGTATTAAGAAACATTGCAAAGTGTGTCCCATATAAATTACGGTATTCTATATACAATACACTTGTAAAACCACATTTAGAATATCTAATTCAAGTCTGGGGACAAACTGCAAAGACTAATCTTCGTTTATTAGAAACAACTCAAAATAAAATTATTAAGGTTCTTTTTAATTACGACTACTTAACATCTACAAAATTAATTTATGTTAAAACTAAATTTTTTAATTAAAAAAAGTTATATAATTATTCGATATGTATGTTAATTAGAAAAATAGAAACAAATAATATAAATTCTCAAATAACTTTTCAAAAAAGACTTAACAAATGCAACATTAGACATAGAAATAAAATTGAATTGCCTAAAATTAGAACACTATATGGTAAAAAATATATATTGTATACCTGAGTGTCAAAAATTGTAGTTCCATGTATAGCTTTAAACCTTTAAACACAAATTAAATACATGTTGGAATAACTAATTTATCTCCGATAGATTAAATGTACCGATATTAATGTAGTTATTAAGTTCTCATAGCTTAAGTGGACAACTTGTTCTTTTCTTATGAGAATAAAATTCTTTAAACCGAATAATAATCATCATCATCTCGGCCGCAGGACGTCCACTGCTGGACATAGACCTGCCCCATTCTTTTCCTATAGGACAGGTCAGAAGCAGCCTGGATCCACCGTCGACTCACAGCCCTTATCAGCAGCTTTACCATGAGTTTACAATGACCGCAATCGCTAGCGAGAGGATAAAAAATTTATATGACAAACTGTCAACTGTCAATGTCAAATTGACAATTTTCCATATAAATATTTTATGCTCTCGCTAGCGAGTGCGGTGATTATAAACTCATGGTAAAGGTACAGGTAATCTCTCTATCTTGTCGATGGACGTCCTGCGCTGCGCTTGCCGGTCCGTTCCGTGGCCTCCATTCGACAACTTCCGGTCCCAGCGGCCGTCGGCTCTTCGTACTATATATCCTGCTCACTGCAATTTCAACTTACTGATCCGCCGGCTTATGTTATGTTGGTACTTTTCGCACATCTACCCATCACCTCATTTCTAATTCGACCACGCATTGTAACCTCGAGCGCAGCCCTCTTAAATTAAATTAAATTCGCATTAGCAATGACGATAGTGTACCAAATCTTTTCAGAGTAGCAAAATGGATCGTAGGGAGCTGGTTCCGATGGGTAAAAGAGCTATGCAGCTTGCGTCCGCCCCTTCGCATACCGAGAATACCCCTCCACTCTCGCATGCCACTGGACTATCAATTCAAAGCAGCGCTCCAGGGATTAACACCTATAACATGGACAACGTTACCCTAAACATACAGACTATTAACAATAATCGTAAAAGACCTGACGTGGGAAGACTCGAGCGCAGAAACTACTATGAAGATAGCGACAGTGATGAGTAAATTGATCATAAAAACAAATCAAATGAACATTAACGTTCAATTGTTTAGTTTGTGTTAATATACTTAAATAATAAAAGAATATATAATGTAATGAGTAGTTTCATTTAGTACATTTAGAACTAAACTGTAACTTAACACTTAATATATATTTTTAATATTTACAAGAGGAATCCTAACGCCGAGTTGGTAGTTAGTGGGGAAGACCTAATGACTAATGACCTCTTGACGGACGAACAAAATCAACAAAATTTATTACCTGGAAAATAATTTTTAACACGTGTTTGATCTAGCAAAGTAAGTAGAAAAGTAGCAACTTAATTTTCTGTGAAAAGTTTGTAGTGTCGACCAAACAGGTCGACAACTCTCCATATAGATGTGAAATATATGTACTATAAATATGTCTATATATAGCGTATGTGTTCTTATGCTGAAAATGTCATAGTTACGTCATTACCAACAATGTTTTCTAATTTATATTGTACTTAAATTAAATAAAAAAATTCCGTGTCAATTATGATATGACAATAGAATATATAAATGAGATTATTTCTTTTCCTTTTCCATTATTGACATAACAAATCTAGTCAATTTTAAATTGAAACAAAATTGAAAGGTGATATGTCTGATCCGTCTGGTAACGGGAGCTCCTGAGTAAGTTTTTCTTGTAGTCTATACTTACCTTATAAAGAAAGAGAACAAATTTTGTTTATAAATACTATGTAGAGGAGGGGGTAATCTCGGGAGCCAAATCTGTAAGAAATTATAACACTATTTTAAAGGTTAAAAATTCCAAATGGACATAGGCTTTATGTGATTACCTATGTATACTTACACTCCTAGCCTCAACGCGTCGGCCTTGGTTATTAGGAAGGGTTTGTTTTGTTTTCAAAAGATGTATTTGAGTTTATTAAATTACATGTGTATTTATAGTTACCTATAATATAAGTATTATCTATTATTTTATATAAATTTTAATATAATTGAATTGACTGTACTTAGCAAGAAATGCTGATTATATCTGTAAACAATATAAACAGGCACTCGAAGTAAAAAACACCAAATTCCTGTAATTGATTTGAGAGGATATCATTTCTTTGTTCCTAAACTTTTTCTTGGCGAATAATGTAAATAATGTTGCGAATTCGATCTCCTTGAATTAGGTAGGTACTATTATTAAACATCTGCTCTGCCATAAATACACTTACCGACACGGAAAGTGGCCCAATCATTAAAAGTGTACTTATAAACAAGGAATATAGCTAGCTAATTCCTTGCTTAAAGCTACTTTCTCGGGATATTTACGTTTGGACCACGTTTAGACCACTTTCTGTGGCGGTCAGAGTTATACCTAAAGCTCTCTCAGCTGATAGAGCTTAGCTGAGGAAATAAATATATAAATAATAATAAACTTTATACATCATTTTACTTCTAATTCGACATTTCTGTCATGTGACAGAAATAAAATACTAAGACTTTGTAATGAAAAATAATGCAATGGTTTATTTAACAGGATAAACTAACATAAATAAGGAACTTAAGTACCTATGTGTAATTAGTTGTTGTCAACGCCTTGAATTTTGTATCTAATCTGCTTTCAGCAGACGATATGAACATATAAATAACGTTTTTGAGCGAGCAGGTTGCATTTTGCAGTAAAATTATTTAACGTCGTAGGATATTGAAAAAAAAAAGGATTACTTATGTGTCGAGGTTATAACAGATCTCATATTGGTCTTTTATAAACAAAAAGATCCATTGAATATAATACCTATCATATTCTTACGAACGTACCTACGTAGAAAAGAAAAAAAAACTAGGTGTAAAAAATCCACCCTTAAATTCCGGATTTAAAAATAATGTCAAGGTCGTTAATGGATTAAATGGCGTTGTTATTCTAAGACATAAATAATCAACAAGGGAGGTAGGGATTATAGAAAGAAAAACAGTTAAAATAAATGGTTGATGATATTATAAAAACAACGAAAGTTGCTTTATGAGGTCATCGTTCTATTTTCCAAGGACAGACATTTAGATAATTTAACGAGTGATGCGTACATACCTACAAACTAAACTACAGATTTGAATAACAGCGAAGATACTCGGGGAAGTCCCCCTTTACATTAGTGACGAGGCTTGTTCGATACACAACACGTACATATCATCGATGTATATATATATATATAAAACGATAGTAAATATCGTAGAGTATAATCGACAAATTAAAAAACGGCAAAATCAATACTTTACAACGGAACGAATTAAAAACTTTTCCTTGAATATGCATTGAGATAATATGTACGAGATCTAACGCTGCATGTTTCAATCGTATGGTTAGACAATTAATGATTGAGCGAAATTTAGGTTTAAATCTTAACCAAATAGAACACGACACGACTTTTACAACACGACGACAGCTTCTCTAGTGCGTTAGTAGGTGCATATTATCTAAATGAGAATATGTGGGTCAATGAGTCACAGTTCGTAGTTTTGTGCTAATTTCGTTACACATTCAGGGAATGAACAATAACGATAGCAGGTTTATTTAAAAGCTTTAAAAAGATAAATGTTAATTAGGGAGGATTGTAGCATGCTGTGAGTGGAGTTGCCAAGAACGCTAAAAATAGAAAACTTAATAAGGAACGTGTTAATGGATTTTTTTTTTCAATAAGTCTAGTAGTTATATACCTATATCCTGACAATAGTTAGCATTTAGAAGACCATGAAGAGTAACGTGAAATAAATACGTACAATAGTAGCTAAATCAGGGAAAATAGATACCATATATCATTTTTTAAATTTTACTCATTATGAATTGTGTCTAAATGTTGTAGCGTGGTACTCGTACCGTGGTATATATGTTCCTTGCCTGGTTTGGCGTGGTAAATAAGTCTCAAATACATACCAGCGTTAATTTGTGTCCCAAAAAATCATGATTTCCTCCAAATTTAGTTCAATTTATACCTGGCCAGATTAGCCTAATTAGACATTAGTTTGAAATTAGAAAGGTATCCGCGTTCTTAATCCCAAGCCGTGGAAATGAACAAAGTCACCTTATTCGGTAACTTTCGTTCGTCTACGAATCTATATCTCCTTATTCCTGATTCGATCTTGCAATATAATCCCGAGCATAGCCTGAAATGTGGTCTCTAGATACTCTAGAGACCACATTTCAGCTCTATATGTCAAAATATAGAATTTTGACAATTTTATTTTTTCACAGAGTGATCTTAGAATTTTTCGTTAAAACTATGTCCGATAGATACCTACTTAACATAAAATTTGTGATTGATTTTAATTATATTACTCATTACAGACTGGTCTAAAAGACCATAATATTTGATATGAGTCCAAGAAGAGACAATGACGAGTGGCTCCCGATAGTAGCTGGGGTTGCGGTGGGCCTGGGTGTCCTAGGACTAGTATACAAGTATTTCTTCGCAGGCTGTCGGCGTCCGGCTAAAGCTCACACCTACGAGTACATTCAGCAGCACGAGTCGTATAACCCCAACAGTTTCAAATGTGATTGTAAAGTATGTTTGGTATATTATATTTATACTATCTAGTCTGAGAATCATGTAATTTTACTTATATTATATGTTTTTTTTTCAGAACCGCAGGTAGTTTTTTGAATGACGCTTCTGGATGCCTATAAAACTATTTGAACTCGCTAACGAAATTTGTTTTTTTAAATATAATCTAATAAACTCTGAGGATCAATCATGTGTGACTGGTATGTAAATAATTTATCGTCGTGTGCCTATTCACATATATATGTCAACTCATACTAATATATATGTCATAATATTAGTATAGACTACGGTATAAACTATTTTTATTATACCTATACATGATTTCATAATAGGTATATACATATGTATATATTATAAAATCAAGATCGCCTCTACCGGTTTCTCCGCTAACTTCTTCTGAACCACCCAATATGTTTTGATTTATTTTCACTAAAGGAAAACGAGGAGGGTTTGTAATGTAATTTGCAGAAAAAAAATTCATCAGCGTGTGAAGCAATGATTTAATATATCATTGGTGCGAAGCCTGGGGCAGGTCGCTAGTCATTAATAACTTACATTATTATGAAATTTAAAAAACCCAAATATTATGGCTCGACCAGATTCTGATTTTATCACTTAAAATTCCTCTATACAAACTTTCGCCAGGTAGATTGACTCTGTAGCCTATAAATACAAGCAACACTTTGGTTTTGGTATTTTCAATCCCTTAACGAGACTCGTGCTGTGTGATCTTTTGTGTATGTTAATGTAACTATAGTGGTAAATGATTTGGATCGCCAGTGCGGAGGAGGTAGAAAGGAGAGCCCGCGAGCAAGCGAATGAAGTATGTTGCACGGAGCCAAACTGCCCCTCCACTGCCAACGCCAGGAGTGGCAGCGGAAGCGGAAGTTTCGGAGGACTTTTAGCGTGGCTACCTTTCATAGGAGGGTCGGCTTTATGCGCAGCCTTCGTCACATTCCTGTTTAGAACTTTATCAGATAAGTTTACAAAGAAAAAACCATGTCCAAAGAAGTGAGTATTGGTGTATAGTATAACTAACACATGGGCTGAAAGTCCCGGGTCTAACAAGGAAAGCACGGTTTTTTTTTTGGTTCAAAATTAGCTTTATTCATCAACGTAATCTCCATCAAGAGCAACGCAATCATTCCAGCGCCGCTCTAACATTTCAATACCACTTTTTTGAACGATTTATCTTTTGCCTCAAAAAAGGCCTCAGTTTCATCGATTTTGAGACCTATTTTCGTTTTTTTTTTTATTTATTTTTTTGCATTTTTTTGAGGTCTGCGAACAGCCAGTGGTCGCTGGGAGCCAAATCTAGCGAATACGGTGGATGTGGGAGCAACTCGAAGTTCAATTCCCATTAAGAAGCAGTGTAAAATGTTCAATAATTGCAACAATAAATAAGTAATCATCGCTAATTGAAGATAAAATGCTTGAAAAGATTTCAATGCTTAGGACTTATTCAGATAGGGTACAGATGGCGCTGAACAGTAAAATTTACTTTTGAGTTTACAAAAGATATGTTATCGATTCGTCTATACACTGCGCTTATGTGAGAATAAAGTCATTCAATGTTATTTAAATAATATTGTATCTCTATATTGTTTGTTACAGAAATGAATCGCCGTGCATGGAATTTAACAATGAAAGTGTTAAAAAATGGTAACTTTTTCTCTTTGCAAAAAGAAACTTATTTATTAAACTAACTAAATTGTACATTAAAGTTTTACCCACTTCAACAATTTACTTTTATTTATTGTAAAATAATAATATTCAGTCAGTAACTCAGTACCTGTACAAAGTATTGCGATGTTATGTCTCATGCAGATGAATGGATTCAATTAATAGTACCTAACCGTATTCATGGATTAAGAAAATATGCGCAAACGCAGGGGATTTGACTATGCAAATAGTCCCTATAAAGCACCCAGGTGAATTTAGTAAACGACGCCGTAGAATGTGTCATAATGGGAATAAACCTTTTATATTTACATTCTATATCCGCACAATTAACAAAATTTAATTAATTCAAATGCATAATCCTCTATCTTCTTGTGGAATTCGCTCCATTTTTCAATCAACGCTTCAGTGAGCTGCTGCAATGTTGAGCAATGTTCCCCTAATTGTTTTGAGCAGTATATATGTATTATACCTATGTTTTTTGAAACATTCTAATCCAATTATGAAAACTGTGAATAAGGACACGAAAAATTTAGTTACATTACTGTCATGTCAAATGTCATTTTAGCATACTACACGCTCAAAGTATTTCAAATCTTTGTATTCAGATAAAAATATTAAAAATTTAATATCAGGTGTTCGTTGGAATAAAAACACATTTGAAACAAAATAGATTTAATACCACCTCCGATTTACATCAGTTCTGTAACTGCCTCAATCGCGGCTCATCTTATAATTATTACATTTTAATCCAAGTCGGGCATGTAAAAATACACAACCTTCAACAAAACGTATCTAATGGTTAGTGCCTTACAAAAACAACTCGGAACTTTACTCATTATGTATTTACAAAACTTATACGTAAAGAGGATTGCATACGAACGATAGGACTTATTATCGTCCGTCTGGGACATTAACGTTTTTTTCCTCAAAATAACTAGAAAAAAAAAAATAGTCTAACCATGTTAAAAGTGATATGTTGGTGCGCAATTACAATTGACAAATTAAACGTTTGTGTAAATCAGTTAACTCTGCAAAAGAACAATTTAACAACTGTTCAAATCAACACGGTTTAGAAATAGTAATTTGCGTTGAATTTATTTGTAACATGTAACATTGTATAGCTCTATGTGTTCTTCCTATTATAAACGAATAATAATTCAATAATAACATTAAGCAAGTAATAGCAATTTACTATTAAACGTTTCTCGTAAAAAAACTACACATTTAAGGCTTATTCTCGAGAAATATGTGTTTTGACTTTTTAGTTAACAGTTTGTTAATCAGATTTAGAACCCTAACGATTTATACTATTTATACTATTAAATGAAAGCTATCACTGTTTTCAAATTAACAACTATACCAAATTGCTAATTAAACGGAGTAAACTAACAGTTCGATATGTCACTTATCGAAATAATGTTGCCAACTTTCAAAACTATAGTGGTGAAATTTGACACACTCAAAAGTGGAACGAGATAAAATTTTAGGCAGATTTTTTATTAATATAAATATCAATTATCAAAAAATAACGTGCTTCTTGTATTTTTCGCCATTTTGATTACTATAAAGCTCCGATACTAGATGAAAAACAGACTTTAGACTTTTAGGAAGCCTTATTAGAATACAAAATAATGAAACATATCAATCAAATGAAATGCGTTCAATTTTAAAAAAAAAAAAATGCGATAACATACGACCTGTCAATGGACTCCATTTAATTAGCGATGCGAGTTTAGATGGCGCTTCACAAAATACTTTATAACTTTCAATTTAAAATTAAAAAGGTATAATAATAAGCCCGAAAAATCATTTTGACGATACAACTCTACATTTTAATGACGCAAAGTCTATATTGTGAAAGGAATTGATGCAATTGTATGCAATCAACAAATACGATGCAATAAAAAGCGTTTCGACTATGGGACAACGTGAAAGATGTCTTCTCACGTGCGCAATAAAGGCTATAATGCCACTTCACATACAGGTACACTTGACCGTTACTTTACTTAACTACTATTCACTTTAAATGACGGATTTACGATATTTATCGCTTAAAAAACACTTAAAATTAAATGTTAGTTAAATGAAAATTAAAATACTCTTTTACAAATCCAATCGAATGCCTGCGGACAAAAGTTCTATATATTTTTTTTTTACATTTTAATTTGCAATGAGTTTTTTTTTTAATTCATTGAAACTCGAACGAAAAAAGTATAAATTTTAGGCCCCTGTGAGGGGGGGGGGGGGGGGGTTGTGAGGGTAAACAAAAAATAAATCAATTCTAGTCAGCCATTTTGTTTCAGTCTTAAATATAATCTAGACGCAATTTATAATGAAAGCCTCTATATTTTCGTTACTACATATATTGTATAGAAGAATTCAACGGTTCTGTTTGGACGGACAATTAATTGCTTTTTTTAAAAAAAAAAAAAAAAAAATATAAAAAGTGGACAAAAAATAAGAAAAGTTTTGAAGAGAATAAAAAAAAAATAATCACGAATAAATATAAATATCTATTTTTTTTTGTATTACGTTTTGAGGTCACTCTCCATTAGTTTAGTTAC
This sequence comes from Synanthedon myopaeformis, assembly GCA_944738685.1. Classification (NCBI taxonomy): domain Eukaryota; kingdom Metazoa; phylum Arthropoda; class Insecta; order Lepidoptera; family Sesiidae; genus Synanthedon; species Synanthedon myopaeformis. Next base: position 10,302,366 of record OX122919.1, read on the forward strand.
AATGTTAAATAGTTATCTCATGTTTATTTTTTTTTTGGCACTGAAGTAATTTTATTCTAGAGTTTCGCCTCGACATTAGTTCCTCCGATGGTATGTGTCTGTGACCGTCAGCTTGGATTAACAACCGTCACGAACTAATGTCAGTGCAAATTAGGACAACACGGGTAAATAATTGTGCGACAGAGTGGATATTTTTTTTTTTTTTTGCAAAATTTCTCAATAAATATCGACATTTTATTTACACTTACAAATTTAATAGTGTTTTTTTTTTTTTTTTAAACAAACACGACACTGACGATTTATTTACGGTTTTAAATCAATATTATAATATATATGTAAAAAAAAAAACTTATTCTGTGATATTTTTTGATAGAAATTTTCTATAATTTGAAAATTAAAAATACCAATCGTATTTATATATTATATATACGACTTTATTGTCGATATTAATATTTATACATATAATATAAATGATTGATTTTTAAATATATTTGGAGACTAGAGAATCATTTTAATGACCACAATATTTTTTGAATCGCACATTTTTAAATAAAAATCAAACATTAATGAAAAAAATAATATATTAATTATTTTTATCATAATAAAGTGCGACTCGACTCTTCTATGAGAAATGTTCAAGATTTATAGAAACGAAATATAATTTATAAAGAAAAAAAAAAATTGCTTTGATTTAAAGATTGTTTTTTTTTTTTAAAACTAAAAGTTTATTTATTTAAACGCTATCAAATATATTTACATCAAACACGTGGCAAGTATTATTTTTTTAATACTGTATAGAATATATATATATATATATATAAGTATTTATAATATAATTAAGTTTTTTTAGCCTAAATTATTTACAACATATTATATATATATAAAAAAAAGACCATTTTTGTTGTTAATGATTTTAAGTAAACAATTGGTTCGGTTGAATTTAATGCACTCAAAAATAGACCTTAATCATTAACATTTATTCCTCATATCATTTCGCAATAGTTTTGAAATAATTGACTATAGATTTTAAATAATATAATATTATAATAACAACAATGGCATTCTCTTTAATTGGCACCAATTTATGCAAAACAAAACGGACCTTCAAAGTTAAACGATTAAGGTTCATTTTGCAACTATTGCGATAATGATATCTCTAAATAAATCAATCTATTCAAGAATGTTCTATCGATTCAATCCTATGTTTGTCTATTTCCTTAATCATTAATCAAACTAAATTAGTCTAATTTTAACTGTCTCGGTTAAAACTAACCCGACTAAAATAACCCTATGTATATAAAAAATAGGCCACGGGTTCAGAGGTTCTTAACTAATGTACAATATTTTAACTAAACCCCATTCGTATTACAACCATCGTCTATAATCTCAACACTTAAAGAAATTAACAAAATGCTTATTTATAAATTCAGTCGTTAAATAAATTTTTTGAAACTACTTGACGTTCGCTGATCGCCCTCAGTTTTAGCGTTAAGTGTTTTAAGTGTGATGACGTCGTACACTTTATTCACACCACATCAGTTTCTATGTATTTGTATACAGTTATACATAAAACTATGTTATTATGGAAGTCCACCTGTAATAGTAAATTTGACACAAACCGTATCGATAGAAACGCGGGTTCGTCGCCATTGATATATTGTCGACGAGATTTTTTAAGGGTACGTTTGGAGTAAGTGAGGAGCGTAGTGCGCGTTTCAGCAATGGCTAGCTCCGAACGATTGCAGCGGCCGGACCACGTGAGATAAGTTTGATGGTACTTTAGTCTGAGAAACGTTGAAGGGCGTTTAGATGCCCGATCTGTTTCTGTCGAAGAGAGGCAACTTGGAGCGTACGGCGCCATCGCAGACGGTGAGCGAGTGCGCCAGCGCCAGAGGGGCGAGCGAGGGGCGCGCGGGCCGCGGGCCGGGGCAGGCGCGGTGCTTCACGTCCACGATGAACTCCTTGCCGCCTTTGCGCTCAAAGTACTCCACTATCTTTGCGATCTGAGCGGAGCGGGCGCGACCGCCGCGCTCGTCGCACACGCTGTCGGAGCCCGCGAGCGACGCTAGCGACGCCACGTCCTCCGAGCTGTCCGTGTAGACGCTGCACGAGCGCGCCCCCGCGCAGCGGCCGCGGGTCGCGCAGCAGCAGCGGCTCAGCACGTGGCACTCGCCCGCGTCCGAGGCGCGGCCGCACAGGAAGGGCGAGTCGAGTCGCGGCGGCGTCTCCTCCAGGTCGTCGAGGCTGCGCAGCGAGCTGACGGTGGCCGTGGAGAGCGCGGAGTCGTCGAGGGGCGCGCGGCGCTGCGGGCGCGCGTGGAACAGCCGCTCGTAGACGAGCAGGCACTCGGCGCACACGTCGCGCGACTCGGCGCAGTACTCGAGCCAGTCGCGCCGCCACCACCAGCAGCGGTGGCAGCCCATGAGCGAGCAGGGGCACATCGCGTTGTAGAAGCACTCCGGGTGCTGGGGGCACAGGTCTTCGTTGGCGACGGAGAAGATGCCGCTCTCGCAGCTGCCGCGGCGCTTGATGGCTCGTAGCAGCGTGTTCTCGGACAGCTCGATGCTGGAGTTGCTCTTCTGGATGGGCAGCGGGTAGGGCGCGTGGTCGCGGTAGGGGTCGGGCTTGGGCTGCGGGCTGGGGTGCGCGAGGGGCGGCGGCTCGCAGCGGTCGAGGCTGCCGCGCCGCGAGAGTCCCGGCGAGGAGGGCAGAGAGGCGCAGCGCGGCTCCTCGTCCGAGGCGCCCACTTCGCTCTCGGTGAGCCGCACGAGCGGCGAAGGTAGCTCCACGCACGACGAGAACCTACAACACGTTACACGTATCCATTACTGCCTTTATCATCCGGTCTAGATCTAGCTAGACTATATGTCAAAACTCTAGAGGAAAAAACGTATTAGGTTAAGCATATTAGTTCAAAAACAATGTAGTATCAAGTAAACGTACGCGCAAACGTTTCTTTCATCGAGTCCTTGTAAACATGATACGCTAATAGTGTTGAAATACTGACCCTCCCGCGCGCGAGTGAGGCGGCTCGAGGATCTTCTTGACGCCGCGGAAGGTGTGCAGCGGGCGCGTGCCGCAAGCGCGGGCGGCGTGCGTGTCGCGCAGCAGCATGATGTGCGCCAACCGCAGCAGCCGCGCCGGCCGCGCCGCCGCCGCGCCCAACGCCCACGCCGAGCGGTGCGGCGCCCCTCCCCCCGCGCCACCACCCGCACCCGCCACACCCGCCGCCCACTCCAGCTCCGACAGCGAGCGCCGGTGTTGCACTGCATTGTAACATTTAACTAATTCAATTATTGACACTAGATGCGACGAGACATACCGCACTAGCGCATTTCTTCTAGAGTGCGGCTGTACTCACGGGGATCGTGCAGGTGTCGCGGCGTCGCTCCCTCGGAGCGCAGTCTGTGCGGGCGCCGCCAGCCGAACAGCCCCGGGCACGAGCGCGGGCCCGACTCCGTCTCCTCGCTGCGAACGTCAAAATGCAACTGTCAATTGTGCTCATACAAACTCATGCCGAGTTGGAGCAGGACTACATTTCTTATGGGACGAACCTGTCGTGGGCGGCCGAGTGGTTCCAGGTGTCCTCGAGGTCGATCTCGGCGAGCTTGCTCACTATCTCGGGGAATAGCGGCCGCGCCTTCGGCTCGTACTTCAAACAAATTCACATTCATCAAAACAACAACCACTAGACCACATTAGTTATAAAATGCATAACCAACATCAATGCATATTAAATTTTGTCAAAAACCATTATTATTATACAACAAAAAAAAAACTGTTATGAAAAAACACAGATGTAGTTGCCAAAATCTTACACATATCTTATATTTGGTCTGCTATTGTAAAATAAAAAGACTCACGATGCAACAATTGAACGCGAGCCTGAGAAAGTCCGGTACCGTCGACTCGTCACATAGTTCCACAAATGCGATATAGTTCAGACCGAAGTTGTCCGTCCGAGGCAAAACGTCCGGGTCGGCATCGACCTGTGTAATCGTGACAATAGTTATTGTTAAAAAATACAGTCCACCTTCAGTCTGTTTCTCCGGATACTTCTAAAGAACCCAACGAATTTTTATACACTTTTCTGTATAAAGACTGAAGAATATATTACACTCCTTGAATTTATATTGATTTGGATTTGAAAGTTCACTTACCCTGGCGATTAGCTGACAGAGAATGATGCCGTAGGAGAATATGTCTGACCGATGGTCATACCATCGACCGTGGAGACATTCCGGTGACATCCACCAAGGCGAACCAACGCTCGGAAGACGGTAGCCGTTGCTGGAAATCAAAACCATTTATCTAAGATACGAGTATTTGTCCATATTTCGAATACAACGCCAATGTGTTGATAGTTCAAGAAGAATAACAAATGCAAATTATACTTTTATGTTTTTACAGAGAGACGTTTTTAAAATGGTCTTTAGAAACTTGAATAATGTTCAAGTTGTGAAATAATTTAGAAATATTCCAATTTATTAGAAACTTCAGCTTATACTAATTACGTTTTAAGCTAATTCCATGACTATTTGTAGACTGTATTTCTCATTTATTTTTTTATGATAAGGACTAAGGAGCTTCAGAGCAGACTGTCTGTACAATTTCATGGCAAGTGGCTACGGTCGCCTAGGACTTGCACAAGATAGGATGCAATGATGTTTGAGTTTGGGTATATACGACACCAAACCAAAGTACCCGTTTGTATGAAGGCACTATTACTCCAAACTTAGCTCCTGCGTATAGCACGCTAAGGCCAATTGAAAATTTCAATGAATACTTTCAACTGATCTCAATCAGTTATTAAATAATCGTGTTTATAATTACACTTTTGAAACGAATAAACCGCTAGAAAAAGTGCGATTTAAATTCAATTTATTCGTGACAAATGGTTATCTATCTGTGGCAGGAGTTAGAGTGCGCCTTACACGCGATCGAGCGTGTTTCGCGGTTCTCTTGAACTCATAGCAATAGCAATGATGAAACAGTATGAGTCGATTTTGACGACTTAATTGCGACCTGATAACTGTGCAAGTTTCAACACCAACACACATTCAATTAAGTTTAATTTAACACGTTTCTATTAATATGTGAACAGAAAAGAATTTACAATTAATGATTGACCCCTGTGACATCGGCTAATGCGTCACATTTTCTTGTGCGTCAATGTGTTTTTTGTTTTTTGAAAGTAACGTAAACGTTTCGGAATTTGGAACTTGAGTTCACATAATATGTTATTGAACGCTAGAGAACAAAAGAATATTATATAATTTTATGGTAATTATACATACACCGGCTGAGGTATTTTGGCGGCCAAACCGAAATCTGCTACGATGGCTGTGTAGTTTCCTCCGCCGTTCTTCCTTAATAATACATTCTGAAATCACAAAACAATCTATTTAATAATGATAATAATTTAGGTTTGAACTTCTGTAAGTTAGTAACGTACTAACACAGAATGATTAAAAGCAAATAAACTTAGAACTGCATACATCTAAATAGATCGTGTCGTAAATTATTTTTTTATTTGTGCCTTTTTTTATTATTGACCTTAAAATTTCTTTGTGTAAATTGTTTTATCTTTTATAATCTTTTATAATTAAGATTACATTTTTTGTAATCTTTTATATTAAATTATAAAATAAAAATTACAAATAACAATAAAAACACTGCAATAACGACTGCGTATCGTATATGTATCAGTCAGTGAGCTTACTTACTTTGGGTGTGACAGTTGTTACAAAACATGTTTATAAAAGAGGCTTATTCTCACTAGTTCTGTAATAGTGTTTTTTTTTTAGGTCGCTTCATAATTCGTTTAGGCGCTACTACAGCTTTCAGGTTTCTTATAATGTTGTCTTATTATTTCAGAACTTTGGGGGGTGCACCAAGATCAGTTGTACATAATATGAAAATACCAGCCATTATAAAAGTGATAAATATATATTACCTTAGTAGTGAGGTCCCTGTGGAACACTCCGAGCGAGTGCAAATAATTGAGTCCATCGGCGACGTCTGCCGCGAGCGAGATCCTCAACGCTTGAGGCATCGGCTCCGGGGGCCGCCCAAGGATCAGCTGATCCAGCGAACCGCCCTCCATGTATTCCGTCAGAGCGTGAAGTTGACCTTCGTGCACACAAACGCCCATGAACCTGAAATTTGCGATCCAATATTTTAACACTCACCAGTGATCAATATTACTTTTACAAGTAACCATATACTTGTTAAAAATAGAAATATCTATAATAATAATATCATAATGAGGAAATATTTGTATTTTTGTTTGTAATGAATAGACTCATAAACTACTGTATCGATTTTAAAAATTCTTTCATCTATAGATAGCTACACGTTATATTTCATGAAGTTACGCGAACGAGACCGCGTGTAACAGCTAGTATTTGACAAAATCAATATTTTATATGATACATGTATATCTATATATATACCCAATATAAACAATGTATAATTAAAAGGATCATTCCAAACATCGTAGACAGGTAAAGGCTTGACAAAACTTTTGCATCCAACACAATTATTATTCAACACAAAAGTTAACAGCTTTTTGTATGGAAAATATTTACCAGGAAATTACAAAAAATTTCCCGCATTTGTCAAGTCAATTTTTAATTTCTAATATTATATATTATCTTTGGGCGACTTACGCAACTGAAGGCGTATTATCGGGGTCTAATTAATCATTCATTATTCTAATATATGTGAGTGAGTCGTAATCTTCATTTGAAGCGGGAGCTCATTTGAATTTCCATTTAAGGAGCAATTAACGTTGATGTTAAAATCTAAAGCGGTCCAACTTGAAAAGCCACCGTACGTTAAGATGTAGAAAATCAATTAGAAGAAAAGAACAAACCAAATGATGGGATTTAAGATGCATTTTGAAATGAGGGAGCGGAGGATTGACTCTTTAAAATGTTTATTACGATTTACATATGCATAAAAATAGCTAAATAGCTAATAGGAAGTAGTTTTAAATTCCAAATGCTCAAAGGCCAGTTGATATTTCAGAATAACATTGACCGAGACTGTTATGACCAAATTTCAATATGTGATCATTATCCGCTTCGTGTCGAGTCTGTTAATATATTTTAAAAAAATACATAAAATCATAAATTATGGAATTATATATTGATAGCTTAAAATTATCATAGTTTCTGATAACCTACTGATTCTATGAGAAAAGGTCCGACAGGAAATCTCATATTTATTATGCTGTTCAATTGTCGAGTGGATCCGAGTAGATAACTCACGAGTGTCCCAGCCCTACAAGAACTGAAGCGAACGCTTTAGCAAAACCAATTCTAAATGAATCGATGTCAAACGAATGATTTCTGTTTATGTGGGAACAAAAGCACTCTGGAGGCCAGCACGAATCATAATAGGTTGTATTTGAAAGGGAATTTATTAAAGGGTCCTATAAATTATAAACATTTGTATAAAATTTCTCTTTTATGATCTATGATTATATTTCTAAAGACTATTTTAGAACTTATTGGATAATGTAAACTAGAATAAATAGAATAATGCTTGGTTGGCTTAGCTTTCTGTCAAGTCATTCTTTCTTTTTTTCTCGGCTGACAATTGGGCTATCGAATGTTTATACAGAATTTTTCGAATCTGAGATAGCGGCTTCAAATAAAATAAAAAAAAACTAGAAAAAAAAAACTTCATTATAATATCAGTATAGATTGTAATGATTATGAATAGGTTGGAGATTGCAGCAAAATGTCTTAATGTGCGAATACGAACAAATTTCATACATAATGATAAAGAATAAGGAGAATATGTCTTATTTAGGCATAATATTCTAGTGTAGGTATTGAACACTGTAATTAAGTAATTTTACACATTTTTTTTTTATCACTTACTTAACCAACGAATTGGTAATGTGATGAGTATTGTTTCGAAACTTATTAAAAATAAACGCAGACCATAAAATAAAGTATCAAGAAAATGAACATAAAAAATGCATCATCATTGCGTACTTTTTGACGGCGATAACAGACGAGTCGACGAATTAATTCATTAGCGAATTCTGTATTTCGAAGTGCCATTGACTTGATTATTACACAATAATTAAGAAAAAAAAAACGCGCAATCCAATATGGTACTGCTACGATACCAATGCCATGCATTTAATGCACTCTTCACACAAGTGAAATTATATTTATTCGAAAAAATATTGCGTATGCTTACTTATATATAGTTAGTTATACATGAGTAATTTTAATTAATATAAGCGAGGGGAGACTGATAAGTGATCTACCCCAAATATGAAAATTAAAGACCTTGTATACAATTTCAATTATTACACTTATTACATTTGACTATAAGTAACATAACAACATTTAAAATAGTTTCCTATATGATACAATTTATTATTGTATTGGAAGTCACAGTAGCGAATCTTGAAGTATAAGCCATGTTATGAAAAATCAAAATTTCTTTACCGAGTTTGCCTCTCATTTTTCTTTCCTAATTTATATTTTTTATTAACTGCACCCAACAATCTATTTTACATATAATTATGTAAGAGTATATATTGCATGTGTATGTATTAACTTTAACAGCAGAATTCCGTGACTATTTTACTATCCACTGTAGTTTGAAAGTAGCCACATACTTACTATTAAATAAATGTACGTATTTCATTATAAGAATCAAAGTTGAAGGGAAATGCATTGTAGGAATCACCATCTCAAAGCGAAACCATTGCAATAAATATGCAATAAATACAATTTATTATTTAATTAATGGTTAGTATGAAAAGGGCACAGGTTTGATGTCAAGGCCCGAGCTGTCAGGCTCTCTCTCTTTGGCGATCAATGAAAATTTACATTAAAAAAAATTATAATGGCGTGTTGAACGAAGAATAGGTGCTTAATTACAAGTTGATATCAATAAACGATGATATTGTGGCGTGTTTACAGTTAACTATTAATTAAACGCAACAAATAAATTTAACTGAGTTCAAACTCATTGGAAATAACTTAAACTGTAATTATCTATTATCTACAATGATTATTCAACTTATTTCAAAGTTTATACTTTATACCCAAACAAGATCATACATTTTTGGCTTGATTTACCTTACCTACTTATGTAGATTTTTGCATATACAATATATATATTTATTACAATTCTTATGGTAAATGGTTACCGTTAGAAATACAACACTGGAGCGATACATATATGTACTACACTAAGATAATAATAAAATTTAGTAATATTTTTATACAGCTAAAACAAGTTTACAGTTGAGGGAGTCAAAGACATCAAGCCTATCATAGAAAAAGACAGTATAATGGACATGAGAAACTTCCTAAACACGAATGATACTATCGGATGCTTTGTTCACATGGGGATCGTGCAGGTGAAAGCCATCACTCCTTCCTAGGAAGCCGTGACACGAACCGCTTAGATCCGAACTGCTGCGACTGCGAGGTTAATTGACGCGCATTAATTTACGTAATGTCCGTGGCGCGGGAAAACCTTGTGTTGGTTTCTAAGCGAAGTATGCATTTTCACAAGTTTGACGTATTTTGTAGATCTGAGAGTGAACATAAACCTTCTTAATGGCAGATGTCTACTGCGAGTTGTTAGTATAAAGTAAAAATGATAAAATAGACTTCGACATTCCTTACTTACTCGCCGAAACACAACACACTGGTCTCCTGTATGGGGTGGTTAATTGGTTATGATTGAAAAAGTCTTACCTAGGATTAGAAAATCATTTAGAATCAATTCAAAATGAAGTATTATTCGTCGTGAACTGTAAAGATCCGGTATTAATCATCCGCGGCCTCAGATGAGAACAAAATATCACTTTACAATAGCAACAGTTCATTGTTTCACTTCCGAAGATAAGCGAAGAGGAAGCACGGAGAGTGGACCATTGTTTCCTCGACATTTCGCAAAAGTTACGCAAACCACCAAACCCAATGGAAGTTATGAATAAATCAACTTTTCAAATCTAAATAAACTTCGAAATGATGGAGACAACCCAGTGTTACGTGATTGAGAACTCGATTTTGCAAACAATTTTTACATTGTTATTATGTTTATTGTGGAATACATTTGATTTAAGTGTTACGCTGTGAAATGACTTATAATGCGATTACAATACTTAAAAAATATACAATAAATTTCAAGATTTAGCGACAACAATAACAATGCATGTAAAAGAAAAAAAAAATGGCTAAAAAAATTGTAGCCACAGCTAATGATTTATTTGAAACAGTCGAAGTGCAACTTGTAGACATAACAAAACACTTTGTAGGCACAATGTAAAGTATTCTTATTAGTCAACTCACAAATATGCACAAATAATACCATATGCGAAATTATTTATGCATGTCTGTTTTCAATATATCACATATTTTTTCCGTGAGATCATTTATGTTGATTATTTACATTGCTTTTAAGGCATAAACCTTCATAACGTTAAACGTCATTTAAGTTTCATAAATTATTAAATTTCACATGATCTATAACGTAATCCTTCAGCTGGATTTCCGGTTTGTTTTAGTGATTAATAATTAGGATCACGCTGAAAAAAGTATACGTATACATAAAAAAAAAGAATTGGTTAAACAATACTAAAAAATAATATAAAATCGTGAATCACGAGAAAGTTAAACAAGTATGCGCGTGGACTCCTTCATTTAAAACTGTAAACAGAACCCTTTCAAATATTTGTCCACAAAACCATTGCCACTGAGTAAATCGGTAAAATTTAATTCATCTCTTTGTGTGCGATATTGTCAACCGAACGAACCAAATAAATATGTACTTAGTTTATTTTGGATGAAAAATGTATTTGCGTCATTGTAGAGGCAAGAACAGAAACTTGAAGATTTTATTATCTGTGAGATAACACAAAGATTAATCCTTGTTATTATGGTGCTCAACATCCAAAGTAAAAATATCCAGCTCCAGCTCCAAATTGTTCTATACAGTCCACATATAAAAGTTACACCATTTTTAACGTCGAGTTTGGGTTTGTCATATTTTTCAAAAAAAAAAAAAGCGATCAATTGCTATATTATGGTATTTTAACTTCGTCAGAGTTTGCCATTATCGTCCGTACTTTACAGATAGAATTAATGATTTTTAATACAAAAACGAGAAGAGTAAGAAAACGAGTAGGACGGATTGAAATGTTAAAACTATTCCATTTATTTTAACAAATTCGAAAACCAAATTCACAGATCAATATCAGAAGGCCCGGAGGCTGCACTGACATTGTTACTAGTTACAAATCACAATTGGAGAAATGAAACAAGAAAAAATAGTAGGAGTCCATATTGGAATGACATTTACAAATGATATACCAGATTCATGAAACCATTATAAAAGTTACGATGACATACTTGAGAGGCGACAACGGACCGACCATAATGTTTAGACATTATCAGTGACATTTTAATGTAACACGAGCCTACATTTTGAATGTCGATTTTACTACTTGTAATAATTCATTGTTTACATCGTCTATGAATATGTACCGGACATACTAAAGATGATTCATATTTTAAAACTAGATAATAATGTAATATGATAATAGATTTATATGTTGCGTAGATCTGGTATTCAGTCTTTATTTAATATTATAAAAGTATATATTTTATTTATAAAAGTTTACTAATTTTTAAATTTGCGGCTGAAAGATGTTGATATTAACAGAGCTTTGGCAGCAGACTTATTTTAAGAAATTTTTCGAAGACACTATCGTTAAAACTTACAATATTATTATGTGCGAAGGACGGCAAAGGATATTATTTATTATGTACGTGGAAAACAACTTACCCTAATATATTGGGATGTTTTAATTTGTTCATGAGCTGGACTTCTCTGAGCATGTTCGGACGATTCGCCCTCTGCTGATTCATTTTGAGCACCATTACTTTTCCGGACGTCTTGTGAGTTACCTGAAAAAATAGAGTAGGTACATGTTATCAAAATTCATACGGCATGGACTGTTACGAACAAGGTATGTATTATATATCTTGAGAAATTACATCACATATAAAGGCAATATACAAAGATTTTAGTGTAGATAAATCAATGAACGCAACGAGTGACTCGAGCGAGTGCTCTCCAAAAAACACTCCGAACGGTTACAAACGCTGCACGAATTTGTAAAGGCACGGAGAACAACAAGAGACTTTTAAGGCTTAGACTGTAGACTATTAAGCTCTACATGTCAAAACAATCGTCACGTGGAGGTTGCTGTATGAATCAATAACCCTCGATGATATCCAAAGAACTTTGAGAACTTAAAAGCATCACCCGTTGCAGTGCTAAGGACATAAGGACATGCTGGGTTATATTAAGGAAGGATTTTAAAGAAAACATGTACGTGATTTATGAAATTTTCATATGAAAATACATATGAAAATTTCATATTCATATTTTGTAGCAACACAAAAACAATGCTCAATAAGAAAAATTTAAGTAGTTAAAAATTGATAACATATCTTATCTGAAATATTCTTTCTTTTATTAGTTCGTTTGTTTTAGTATTCGCTTATTCTAACAATGAAGATAACAAATGAAATAAAGGCAAGTTACATTCGTTAACACACATTAATTGTCTTATCTGAAACGAATCATTAGATTATTGTTGATACATGATAAAGTGGAGGAAGCCTTGAACGTATTTTATAATTGCATTTACATATTACTTTGCATTGTCTTTAATAACAAAACACAATTAATTAATTAATTAATTAATTGTTAAGAGTACTTACAGATTATACCTCTTCAAGAGCATAAGTGTTTTTTTCTTATTAAGGATGCAGTCTGTTAAAATTTGACTCTTGTTGAATTTTTCACGCTGCTTATAAAAGAAAATCTGCCGATTTATTTATGTGGTTTTTATTAAGTAAAAATAGAGTTAAATATAGCTCTCTCAGGCCTTGCAACATTTTGAGAACAACCCGGGACAAATAATGTTTTTTGTTATATATTGCGGTTGTGACTTTAATTTAAAAAAAAAGCACAAGAAAAAATTTGAAACTTTTCCTGTTTTTTTAGAAGATGAGCATAATCAAAAATTTCTATATTGAGATAATTTAAATTATAACAATGAAAGAGTGATTTCCAAAAGCAACCAAGATGTAGGAGAAATGTTGGCTATCTATCAGCTTGGGTTTAGAAATGACCGTCAATTTTGACTTTCCCTTCGTGAAAAGGGATCGGCAAACGTGGGGTCGCAGGGCGCGGTAAGCTGCAATTTGTATTGTTGTGTCAAAAACACGACAAACAACTGTTAGAAAAAAAATTCTAATATAATAATATTTATAAGATTAATAATACATTAAATTCGAACTATATTTAAGTGTGCCTATATAATCTTAAGAAATTAATTTCCACTTGATAGTTAAGTTTCCAGCCTTACGTTTTGTATGTTTAAATCAAGTACAGAAAATAAATCTGAATATTTGTCGAAGCCATAAAAATACGAAAACTTCACACTGGGCCGAAAAACCGGGCTAATAACTTAGTCAAACATTTCGCACCCGGAATGTTATTGTAACAGTACTTAACGCCTACAGTCCGATCCACGACCACTGCGCCTAAACATATACAGGCTGATTGCAAAAATATTATATAGCTAAAATTATAAAGAATTAAGCTATAAGCTGCGCCCGTAGCTTAAAATTTTAAAAAAGGGACTTTTTCTATCGATATAAATAAATTAACTCTTCTCTATCTTTAGAGGCGATGGAAACAATGTGTGGGGGGGACTATACTAACTTTTATAACTTGTCTTGGGAGATAAATTTAATCATAAAATAATTCCAGGAATCTTTATTTTTTCATAGTCAAAATCAGTAAGAAAATTGTGAAATAGTAAAAAATGTAACTTATACTAACAACTTAACAAAGCGAGTACTTATACTATTATATTTCAGCAAATGTAGAATTTAAAGACTAGACTTTATGTATGTGTGTATGCAGACTGTAGAGTCTAAAGAGATCTTGTCTCTAGACACACACTTTCAGCTTTTCTTCTTGTCAAAAAACTGTGTTGATGACTACGATCGATCTGTTCTTTTCATTTCAGAATAGCCAACAGTAAACCGTTCTGTCTGATAATTTAGTTTAACATGTCTGCAACTGTGAATAGAGTTGTACTTGAAAGTTATTTAATGTTTACGAAAACCGTAAGCACATGTGGAATGTGCACTACACCGGTCACTTGACACGAACCAACTTAAGACATGAATGATGACGTCGCACTTGCTAGAAATCCTAGTTGCATTTGTTTTTGCACACACGACGAAACTAAGTATATACTCGAGACCGTAAGTGATCAATGATTGATATTCGGATCGTTTGTTAGAAATTTAATAACAGGTTCTTTATTACAATGCTAGTGTCGTCGCCTTTTTTTGAAGGCTTTAATATATTGTATTATATAGATATATTGTATAGATATTCTTGAAAAGTCATGGTAGGGTATTTCGCTCTTTTTTAACATCATAATAATTCTTTTGTTTCAAATCTATTTACTTATATTTAAATATCTATATTATAAAATAAAGTAGATTTCCGCTACTCACTGTTTCTCCGAAAAATTCTTCTAAAGTACCCAATGGATTTTGATAAGGTTTTCACTAATGGAGGGTGATAAATGAGAACAACGTTAGTACATATAAACTCTAGATTAAATTAAATTAAGTCGTTGTCTTACAAAAAAAAAAAATTAAACATGGAATTAGAAAATTTAATTAATTTTCATGACTATTAAGACAGACGTCTCATGACTGCTCAATGCACCAAAGAAAGGTTTTTCTTTAAGTGGTGTGTCGTACATACATAAACGTACTGATAACATTTACAAAGTAGACATTAACCAATTAACTAAAAATAAATAAATACATAAAATATCTTTCTAAAATCACCAGTTAACATGAACCTCGCGCTTATTTATTTAAATCACGTGAACTCAATGCATATTAAACTCTGGTTAATACGTTATGAGAAATAGAAACGAATGGGTATTTCTGTCATGGGAACAGATTCCCGGGACCGTTGGTTGCATTCTTTAACATCACTAGATCACTAAACCGGGTCTCATTAGAAAATATTAGATACATACATCAATAATAATTACAATAGTTTACTGCGATAAAATTATTATCAAATTACTTGTTATCAACATTATCAATGTTGAAAGCACATTGAAGTTTTGAACACATTTTTTTGTCATAAATATTTATCTGAGTTCACAAAAAAACAAAAACCTTTAAAAATTATATTTAGAAAGAAAATTTAGGTACATGAAAGAATAATGGATCAATAACACTGACTGAAGTAAACGCTTCAGAATTAAAACGATTGCATTTGTGTTTACTAAACTAGAGAGAAATTAACAAGACAAAAAAATCATTTTTTTTAAGTTAAGGTAGACTAGATAGAGTGGACAGGCTGACGGTCAACTGGTATGGTATGAATGGTAGGTGGTTACCGTCGCCTATAACACAAGCAACGCCACTGTGCTGCCGACCACAGTAGGATTAAGAATAACAAAACACATACTGTTATTTCGTGGTGGTCTTCTGTAAAGGGATGGTTACTGCTGCAAGACAGGCAAAATTCCCAAATGACAACGAAACGTGCCTTGAAAGTCTTACCACTACTTAAAAATAATTATATATTTACTCAATTTGTTGTCTAATTAATCTACTGTCCTAATTTATTAATCTTGTAATTATTAATTGTAATTTATTTATCTGCGCCGTAAAATATAGCATTTATTTATTGGATTAACATACACAATATCTGCTTAAAATGCACAATACTACACCTGTCCTGTATCATATGATTAACTACCAAGATACAACCAAATTTTCCATTAAAAACAAAACCTTTTACGGTTTAAAATCTCATTTTATCCTGCCTGAGCCACAACAATGTGACTAGCGGTTCATCAAGGTTATGGAGAATTAATTGCCTTTGTTATTATCTTGGATGATTCCATATAAATTTTTATAAGGTAATCTTGTTGGCAGACACAATGCGTACATATTTTTATCAATTCGATATAAATCTCGGTATTGGATATCTGGACAGTTTCCAACACGGTTGCAACTGCATTTTGTTCAAGTGCAATAGACGCATTGCGATCGGAGGTCGTAATGCAGGTAGTGAACGATCTTATTTCCTTATTATTATTGTCGTCTAGTTCCGCTATGAAAAACAAGGGAAGCGTGTAAAATATCTATCGCGAAGTAGAATAAATAATTCTCATATGAAAAAAATATATATAGATAGACAAGCAAAGATGAATATAATAATTGCGTTATTTTTAATTTAACACACACACACACACACATAATGTGACGAATGTTATATCACGAATGTCAAATCAACAACAAACTATTAATAGTTTCAGTAATGGCAAGGCAAACTGCGCTTCGCAGTAGGGACAGTTCCTTTACAGAAGACCAGTAGACCGAGTGTGTTTTGGTGCGCGAGTGAGAGATGCTAGAGTTCATTTCGAAGATCCCTCCTTAACCCTTATCCTTACTACTTACTATCAAGGACGACAGTGCACTACAAGAGCACCTGTAAGTGTTGTTCGTGTTAAAGGGCGCCAGTAGCCACCTACCATCGAGTGGACCGTCAGCCTGTTTGACCGACCTTTACATAAACAGAACTGTAAATAGATGGGAACTATTGAAGATCTCGTTAGCTTTGCAGAATATTCTAAACACACCTGCTTGCCTTCAACACCCAAATCACGAGCGAATAGAAATTTCCATAATAGGAATTCGCTTTAAATTCAAGCATATCAAAGTGTAGGACGAGTAGTACGAAGTACTTCTTGGGAAACAAATAATAAGATGCTGTTATTTATGCACATAAGATAACAAACAAGTGTCGTGATAAACTTTTATATGAAAATTTATACTCAAATTTACAACTATACTAAAATTTGTCGAATTCAGCAAAGACCTAGTAATCCATAATACACATTTCCATAATAACACTACATTTAAAAACAAGATGATACCATTAAAATATTTTTAAATTTCTACAAGATATTTTTCAGTAATTTCAGTATTTGGCACAGCCCTTCTGGCGGCAGTAACCTTCCACTTATAGAATACCACCGTGAAATAGCAGCAAGTATGTTGTTATGTTTCGGCGAGTGAATCAGATACCAGGGACTCATTTTCCCATTCACTCCTAATCTATTACACTTAATGGATTCTCTACTAAGGTTTTGCTAATAGACAACGACTGCCACTTGTCACAGTTACATTATAAATAAATATAAACGAAGATATATTGATAATAAATATCCCGATTAAACCGGGTTAACCCTGGCAGTGTGCGACTGGTCTAAGGGTCCGCATTGACCCTAAACCGAGAGCCGTAATGTCTCGTCCGAATATGGCGAATAAAGATCCTATCTACCCGTTCGCACGGTCGAGCCGTCTGCTATTTACGATCCTAATTTGAAAAGCCACCTTTGGTGGGTTTGGATTACTTTCAAACTTGTATATATTTTATTATCCGGAAATATTTGAAATTGTTACACGGTGAATATTCAGCCGGCACTATACAAAAACTTTGGAGGATATTTAACTCGAATCAATGTTAATATACTAAAACGTTCTTTGCATTTTTTTCTTTTAAAAAAATAATTAAGGTTTTGCAGTTTGATTCCTTGGTGAATAAGTTATCCAAGTTATCATAATACATTTTACGAAATTAAGACAATGTAAAACATAATAGTTACATCAAACTTGTTTAGGGCATATCTTTTGTGACGAAGTAGGAATTAAGAACTATTTATTCAAGCTGTATGTTTTGTAAGTAAACTTTTGTTTTAAGTTAGCAGACGCCATACATATAAATGTAAGTTTTAAAAGGATCAATATTATTACGTACATTTATGACACCATGTATTTGACAGAAGAGCTCTACTTAAATGACAAGCTTAAAAAATGTGTGAGGGCTATTAGTTCTCGACTATGAAGATATCATAATTATGGTATTATATAATTGCTTACTAAAAATATTATTATTCTTATGATAATGTACACATATACATACTGATAATTGTTACATATAACCCATACTTCTTTATATCAAAATCTGAAGTATGAATTGTTCTACAGTAATGAATAAAAAAAGAATTCGAAGATTACGAATCATTTTGAATATAGGCTTCCACCTCTGCCAATGAATAATAATTTATTTAACTTCTTTCTCGTGAATTTTCATTCTTAAGTGGTCTACAATTTGTTATAAATACGATGTAAGAATGTCAATTGAAACATTTCCAACATAACCTTTATACGGCAGGTATAAAATATTCTTCGACTTTTTGCTTGTGTATTAAAAATTATAATTCGTGTTGTGACGCCAGCAGGCACGATTTGGTTTTAAACATTGCAGTCGTCGTGACAAACATTGAATATGATTTATTTATACGGTGGCGGGCGACCAAGGGCGACACAGAGGCAATGTCGTCTCTCGCTGTCCATTGTTTTCGTACGCCACCGGTTATCACAGCTTCTCTTACTTATAACTCTTGCGTTATCGACAAAACGATAACACTATCACATGTTTTCCTTTACAATTTAAAAATGAGATCATTAACTCTCCATTTTTTAGGTCTTTTCTAAAAGAGTTACTACAATTTTAAAGCTTTATTGTTTTGGCGCAGACAGTTTATTATTAGTTCTAGTTTCGTCCCTTTATGTACTGTATAACATGTGAGTGTATACAAAAAATACGAGAAATCAATTATAATCTGTACCTAAAGTTTATAAGTAACTACTCAGATAATGAGGCTATCTTATCTATCAACTGATTTATTTAGCACTGCTTGAAAGTCAAGCGAGAAGATAAATTTAAAATACATACTTACATATTAAGAAAAGAGGCATATAGGCTGATGGTTCAATTAAGCAAAAAAATTTATACATGTTTGAAAATAAACTGAATATTTTAAAAATATATAATAATGAAACTTAGCATAATAAAATTCCCTCCTAACAAAACAGGTTCTAAAAGGTTCGCCATCTTCTTATAATTTAGTGACACGTTTAACATAGGATATACAAGTACATCTCCTTAAAGCAGCGAAGGATCTTTTATTTAGATTAAGCACGCGCGGTGAACGACATTATAGGTTACGTTGAAAAATAGTTATCTCGGTCATTTTTTTGACAAGAATTACTGGCAATTTTTTTTTCTATTGCCTGAACGCTGCGTAAAATATGGAAATATGGAAATATGGAAATATATTTAAAAACCGACAGAAGGGTTATCAATAACGAAGAAGACGTTGACCTTAGATGCGTTATGAGTTTCGCCAGCTATGGAGTTTTGTTTTGGTATTCCAAAAGCCTCGGCTTCTCGGATAAGCTTGATTTTCTTAACGCTACTGAATCTGCGAGGATAGAAATCTAGTCCGAGGTCGATTAAAATTTGCTAGAGTTATTTGGAGCGTGTGATAAATATTCAACACGCTTTCTGGGATTCAGATGGTAGTGCGTGGTAATGGTAATTGCATCTTTTGCATACCTATCTATCTGGCTACAAATTTTCCCACAAACTTCCGCATGGCTAGGGGCAGACCATTTAACTCACCATTTCGTAACATTATCACGATAAATATTTTGTTTTCATAATTTCCAAATTAAGATATTATTTGTTACATTTTACAGAAATTTAATTTAATTTAATTTATTTGTCACGCGTAATAATAAAAAAATAAAATATTGATAAAAACTTTTATTTTCCATTGATTATGTAAAAAAATACTAGATGAATTATTGAAAGGATCTTTTTTAAATGTAATATTGAGGCGTATATGTTTGCTATTTGTTATCTTAATAATGAATAATGATAAACCCCACTTATTATACACTGGCATTAAAAAAATTCGAAGTGAGGCCGCAAGTATTTTTGGCCATAAAAAAATATTAATTAATTCAGGGAGTAGTTCAACAGCTGGGCTTGGCAGGATGGGAAAAGATTAATGTCCTTCGAGCGGAACAAGATTTATCTCAGGACTTGTTGAATTTTTTAAATTCTTTCCTGACAACTTCGTTTCGGTCGATTATCAAGCAGTTGAATATCTTATATCTTTTTCATATTAGAAACGTCAAAAATCAATTTTCGTACTAAGACATACTCGTATCTCCTCAACACGTCATACATAATACGTTAACACATTTCTCATACAAATTTCGCTTGGCTAAATCTCAACAAATAATTTCCTTCGCGATGATTATTATTCAAATATGTCAACAACACAATGATACTCATTCCAGTCATCGACATTTCTTGTTATTATTAATCGAAGATCAAAGATATGCTATAATTTTGAGATTCAGGGCACACTGTGTTCCTCAGTCATGAGACCATCATGTGGTTGACGATTTAACAAATAGTTTAAAGCAAGTTATTTTTTTAATATATTTTTTTATGTTAAGGTCGGCAGACAGGCTGATGGTCCACTTGATGGTAGGTGGCTAACGTCGCCTATTAGCACAAGCAATTTTTAAAATCTAAAGACACTTTAGTCATACTAGATTCATTGGATCAAATCTCGAGAAAAATTTCTAGATATTTGGTCAAGAACAAAACTTGTTAAGATTTCTTGGAGGATGTAGTGCCTATTAATAAAAATTAAATATAATAGAATAGAATAGAGAACATTAATTTGCATACACATGACACTCACGAATACATATAAAGATAACAAAGCAAATAAAATACATACATTAATTTTTTTTCACGTTTGAATGAGAATACATACTTAAATAAATATCCCATTGAGTGAATTAGCTTTTAATACAGGTATAATTAAAGCTTGTCGTTATACATTTACATGTCCCAGATAAATACTTAGTGTAGAAAACCAATATTTACGTGCTCTCTACATATTCAGATCAGTAACTGCAAATAAACGGGTTGTGGTGAAACGAACGATATTTATTGGAGAAGAATTTAAAATACACATCTATCAATGCATCCGACGTATAAGTTGCAACACTGATTAATTAATTACTTACCATTTCCTATTGTGATTAATGGCGGAGAAACGTCTTCCGCAGTTACATTTTATTCTATATTTATTGAAGAAATGAAACTATACGCTGCGTTTACAACATATTCCAATGCAGTGGACACTAATTTTAAGGCTATATATATATACAGAACCAACACTGACTTCTAAAGATGTTGAGGAGAAAATATTGATAAGAAATAATTTTTAAATTAAAATGATTTTTTTCTATATCCACAACCAATTGAATGCCTGCGAATTCTGATTGATTGATTACCTTCGAAATACTGAACATCTGAATAACTACTATTGCGATACAACTAAATAATAGTGTACCTAGATGTAACTAAAATTAATAGCAATCAAAAAGGATGTTCATTTTCATGATTTGAAAAACAGACATAGTAATAAATTAGTAAATAGTAAATAAAACTCGTTCATAAAAAAAAAACACACACTGAGAACTTTACAAGAAAAATACAAGGGAAATCTTGTTTCTCTACAAGTAGGTAAAGAAAGAGACACATTTCTACGAGAGAAAGAAAAGATGCATTTACTAGAGAAATAACGCATTTTTATACAAATAGCTCAGTTTATCTATGTATGGTGTTGTAGGCTATAGATACGAGTGAGGTGTGCTAGGCTAGCTTAGCCAGAATTCAAGGTTGTTTTGGTGATGGTTTATTTGTTTTACACTATAATACATAAAAAAAAAACATGAGTTTTCATGATAATATTTAAAAGACACAATTATACAAGCGCACAAGGAACGGCACACATATAAGCTATTTATGGTCCAGCTAAAAATACTTGGGATCCAACGTGGTGAGGCCGACGATGCACTTTTTATGCATCTCGCTAAATATTTACGACGGTGAGACGACAGTCCCCGCATACCTTTCTTTTCACTTTGTTAATTCCCTACGACTTGAGCGTTGAAGGCATAGAAAGTCTTTGGAGACTACAATAAGTTGTTCTTGTTTTACACAATATAAGAAAGTATCAAGTACCTATATAGTCCAAAAATTAGACCAAATTAGACCAAAAAAATAAGAGTGAAGGTACATAAATTTACAACAAGCTGAAAGTGAGTAAAATTGTTTAAAACATAATTATTTAATAACATTATGACGATTACAACTTTTACAACTTTTTGAATCGTTAAAGTGAAAAGGATGTAAAAAGGAATGTAAAAAGGAACCAAATAATCTTATCCTAAATGTCACATACAACAGATATAAAAATTACTGCAACAATTTACTTAAACGACTTAAACGAAATTATGAAAGAAATGAATTAAATAAATACGCAAGTGACCCAAAATTAAAATGGAAAATAGTGGATATGATAACAGATAGAAAAAACACAAAAACATCATCTACTGACCTCCTTAAAATTACTAACACTCCCGAAATATCATTAAAAGAAGTTAACCAATATTTTACCAACATAGCAAAAGAACTGGCAGATAAAATAACTAAGAAAAATGGCTCAAAATTAAAATCACCCATTCAAAATCCTGTTAATACTCCTCTGAACTCAATGATTCTTTTGGGGACTTCTGAAGAGGAGGTCAGGGGTCTAATAATGAGCTCTAAATCGGATAGCGCTGCGGGATGGGATGGTATTCCCTCCAAAGTATTAAAATTAATCTGTAAGGAGATTGTACCACCCTTCACACGAATAATCAACCTATGCATAGAAACAGGTACTTTCCCTCAAGCCTTTAAAACCTCAATCATTCACCCTATTTATAAATCTGGCGACAAAACCTCTATTGCTAATTATCGTCCCATATCGATCTTACCTGCTCTTTCTAAGGTCTTGGAAAAGATTATGAACAAGAGATTAATATCATACCTAAATAAAAACAATATCATTTCAAACAATCAATACGGCTTCAGAGCCGGAAGATCGACCGCACAAGCGGTCTCAGAGCTGGTTGAATATGTAGCCAAACACATTGATAATAAAGACAAATGTATAGGAGTATTCCTTGACTTAGCAAAGGCTTTCGACACGGTCTCCATCCCTATTCTACTTAATAAAATGGAGAGCATAGGAGTCAGGGGTATACCACTGAAGCTATTCAGAAATTACCTTAGTGATAGAAAACAGAGAGTCACACTAGGTGGTTATATAAGTGATGACGCTCTGGTTACCTATGGTGTTCCACAGGGCAGTGTCCTTGGACCTACATTGTTTCTGATTTATATTAATGGTCTATGTGACCTAAAAATTAATAATTGTAAAATATCCACATTTGCTGATGACACAGCGCTTGTTTTCTATGGTAAGTCATGGAATGAGGCCAAAATGCATGCAGAGACTGGACTTCTAGAAACAGCTATCTGGTTAAATCAAAATTTATTAACACTAAATACTTCAAAAACAAAATTTTTAAAATTTGCAAATACTGAACGCTCACTACATTGTGAGCCGGAATTAACAATCCAAATACATACGTGTCAAGATAAATATCAAACAACTTGCTATTCCATTTGCCCATTCATAGAAAGGTCAAAAGTTATAAAATACCTAGGTATCCAATTAGATGAAAAATTAACTTGGTGCCCACAAATCAATCATTTAACAGACAAAACAAGGAAATTAATATATATTTTTAAAAAACTACGTCATGTGGCCGATTATCCTGTTCTTAAAACAATTTATTATGCTCTTGTCCAATCCATTTTAACATACTGCATTACGTCGTGGGGAGGAGCACGCAAAACCCATCTTATAAAATTGGAAAGGGCGCAAAGAGCTCTGCTTAAAGTAATGATCTTGAAACCTTTCAGATATCCTACCATTAAATTGTACTCTGAGTGTGACGTTTTGACTATTAGGCAACTTTTTATTAAAGATACCATATTGTCCCAACATCTAAGACTTACCTATGAAAATAATTTGCCATTAAAAAGGCGTAAAGACAGAGTCTGTCCAGTTACTGCCTTCAATACATCTTATATTAATAAATTCCAGTGTTATTTGGGTCCTTTGCTTTATAACAAACTAAATAAAATTCAAGAAATATACTCACATAAAAAACTTGATGTTAAAAAGGTAATTGTTGACTGGCTCAAAAACAAAACATATGAAGAAACAGAAAATCTATTAACAACTTAACCAGATTACACACTTGATTTATGCCTGCCGGACCCATGTATGTATATGCGTGCGAGGTCGTGCGTATGGTGTTTTTGCGTGTGTGTGTGTGTGTGTGTGTGTGTTATATGTATGATGTGCTATTTTTGTGGTTCTGTTTGATTTTTGGTTCATTTGGTTCACTTGTTTTTCGATATTAGTTGTAATTGTTTTTTGCTATCATGAGCTATCGAACAATGTGATATTTATTTATAATTTTTTTATAAAGGAACTGTCACAGATGTAAATATGATATATTATTTAAAAAAAAAAAAAAAAAAACAAAAAACAGGGTTAAGTTTTCTTAGTTATATTTTCATATATGTTAGCTTATTTTATTTTTCTTTTTGTCTTAAGTCTACAATTTTAGTAGTCTAACCTAATTATTGTTCAGAACTGAGGGTATTTCGTTTTTCCATAATTTGTAATACCTGTTATTTTTATTTAAACTTTTGTAAATTACCCTCATATTCTTAAAATAAAAATATGTACTTATTAAGGTGTGTAAAATGCAATGGATTTTTGTCATAAGTGAAACTATTGTCACAGGAAGAAACTGGTGTCTAAGATACAGGCTCGGCCTAGTTTAGACGCTAGTACTCAACCTAACTGAATGAAATATATTGAATAAGTATTTATAAATTATATATTCCTATTATGTATTATGTGTATGTGTAATGAAATACTTATCAAATAAATTTATTATTATTATTATTATTATTATTATTATTATCTCAGAAACGGTGGCTCTTAGGGAAAAAAAGTATTGATACATTTTTATAGATAATTTTATGATCTACAATTTTTGTGTGAGGTAATTTTATGATAAAACTTACCGTTTATTTTTTTTTAATTCAATTTTTTTTTAACTTTAACCTCGAGTAAATTTTCTTCCGAGTACCGGAACGATGAGGAATTTTAATATGTTATTATTAATTATATTTTGAACAACTTTACTCACTTTCAGCTTGTTGTAAATTTATGTATATTTGAATGTCTAGATTGACCGGACTAATATACAAATAAATAAATATAACATTTTGTTGGACATAACAGCAGCTATCTTAATGTACAACATAACATTCAAAATTAAACACCGACAAATCACGACATTATAATTCAGATGTGTTCCCATCATATTAAATTGTGAAAATTGTGAAAATGTCAATTATAACTCTGGCAACAAATTTGTAAAATAACTTACTCCAAAATCCCCTGGTAAACATTTCAATTGTTAGTATTGTATTGTATGTATCTACATCAAATTATCTATCAGTTCAATCACAAAGCTCAATTTATTACGCCACTGGACAATCGTTTATAAACTTCCATATAACTAAATTTGGAAAGGTATGAGCAATTCTACACATTTTTGTTAAAAGTATAGGCGAAGGTCGATGATAAGATTATTGTCAGAATCAAGCATCCAAACAAAAAAAAAAAATTATTTTAATAATAAATATTATCGCCGTGGATAATCGCAATTGTTGATTTGTGTTGGTAAACCACCTATTGGATTCATTATGTTGGATTTCAGCTTATGAAATCATCCGTGACAGCGAGTTGTGAAAATGCTTTAATATTATAAGTCTGAAGGAAACCCAGCGGACTGTCTTAAGAATCAGAGAATAGTTCAGAATTAGTAACCCGTCTCTGTTCTGTGCTGCAGTTTCAAAAATAAGGAATTCTAATAAAAGGTCGACAATGTTCGTAATGAAGTGGCGTGGCACCTTAAGAAAACGAAGCTCAGCACAGTGCTATCTCCTATGTTACGTGTTAAGAGCACAATTAAAAAAAAAACAAGAAAAAAAAAGAACAGAATTAAAATGGGGTTTACGGTTTTTCAACTGCCTCTATATCTATAACATCATTTTTAATGCGAAGTGTAATGGATTCGCTAAATTGGTGCTTATAGATTTGAAATGCTGCTAAGAGTCTGACCCAGAAATCTTGTATTCGACACGGCATATATTTCTTTACGCAGACATTTTAAGATTTATAGACGGTTGTTCGTGATCGTGGACTTAATTATTGCGAAGTTTGGAAATCGTCTAACACTTGAATACTTAAATGATTCTTAAAAGCTCAACCACAGTGCAAAGCCACCTTAACTTTGCACTGTTAATAAAGAAAATAATAATAATAATGTGAATACCAAAAATTTTTACTTAATATAATATTTTTAGTAAACCCATGATTATTATTATACAATATGCATTGGAATTAGTCCAAAAGTCTTAAAATTCCTCTTTAATTAAAACTACCTTGTTTTAATTATAAATTAGTTTTGTGAGACAATGATATTTATCATTTTGAGAATCGTCTCCATTCCCATACACGTTCTTTACGGCGTTAAGACTCAACACATCTCTATAAAAAATATAAAAAAAATTGTCTAATATACTTAAAATTTTCTCAAGCTCATAAACAAGTGCATCATTATATTTTAAAATAGCTGCTGCCCGCGACTTCGTCCGCGTTGAACGATGAAAGGTCTTTCTGGTGTCCCAGACAACGTGTATGCAAAATTTCATGGTGATCGGTTTAATAGTTGTTGCGTGAGAGTTACAAACATCCATACATCCAAACATACTTTCGCATTTATAATATTAGTACGGAAGTACGGATAAACAGTATTTTTTCTACTAAAGTACACTAGTGGCAAACTCCGATAGAACTTATTTTGACAATAATAATTTATAGTTATTGAGGTACATAATATAGACAGGACAGAGAGTAGCAGTTCAAATTACTATTTTAAATTCAGTAAAGGTTAATTCCATAACTTCTATAATTGCTATAATTTTTATAATAGTTATTCTATTTCTATCGTGTCAATTTTATTGGCTTTATCGATTTTCTATTATTTAACTGCCGAATGGTTTATTTCTGAACGTGAGATCATTAATGCAATCCCGTTGCCTATTACATTGAGCACGCGGCCTTACCGCAATGGTCGCGCATGCCTCGCTAACATGGAATTCTGCGTGTACGCATGACATTCTTACTATGGCTATTTATCTAACAGTCGATAGCACACTCTCAATAAAACTACACGATAGTGACTCTTATTAATTGGGCGCAAAGCATTTTAGGTATCCTCACGCGTCCTTCTATGGACTCTTGATAAGATAAGCATAATATTAAATGGCTTTTAACTTTGAAATGTGTAAGTGTTTATTATACTTTTAACTAGTAATGCAAATAAAAAAGTGCAGTTAACTTTTGAAAATAACGCAGTGATACAACCTTCTCAAAGCTTCTTTAAAGGACCTCGGCCATTTCATGTGCAATAATAAAATTTTCTACACAATAACGCACACAATAGATAAAAATCTGTTAATTACCCACCGGCAGACAGAACAGACCATAGCTTTTCATTTTATTCACGGCGAATAAAATAAAAAATACAATCTAATTCTTTGTATTCCCAACAAGACTTACAACAGATTCTCTATGTTTTCTATGTGCAACTCCACTCGCGCTTCATAGATCTGCGCAAAGGACGTTCTTTGCGCAGATAATAAGGCACTGAGGCTGACATTAATGTGCGACAGACGAATAGTCCGACGTCTGCGTTGCGCCTTAATCTATATATACTTATTAAATTGTTTGTCCTGACTGACTTATCAACGCACAATAAAAACTACTAAATCTATAAAAGTAAATTTTGGAAAATTTTAAAACGTAAGCATCCGCTAATAAAGTCTTTTTAAATATTTCAACTCTGTTAGAAGCCGGGGGCGGCTCGCTAGTATTCTACACAAATACGACTATTCAAACAGCCTACTATTGACAGTGAACTTGCCTCGCGTCTTGTCTTTCTAGGCGACGGTGGACACAACCAAATTGACCGTCACGTTCGGCTTGCCTACGAATTTTATCATAAAATAAAATGAATTGAAGTAATAATTTTTCGTCGTAGTCACAAATGAATTCTTATATAGAAATGTACGGTTTATTCGGTTTTTGAATTCGCCAAGATTTAGATATCGTGTCAAGTCAACATAGAAAATACGTGGCACATGCCGAACAAAAATAGCAACGGTCTTGTCACCGATGTTTTAAATTCAATTTTACAACAAGACTGGAACAATTTGATGCATTCCACTTTGACTTAACGAGACCAGTGCAATAAAAATTAGCTTTCAAGCCTACTAGACACATTCTATATATCATCGCTCGGTTAGCCAGTTGTCTCAGTAATAAAGCAAAACGAAATTAATCTTAATTTTAATGTTGCAATAAATTTCTCCAGATATCCACTCGACACATTATAAAATGCAATGTTTATCTTGCCCTTTAAAATAGCGGGATCTGAAACACATATTAAATTGTTTAATGTTGTTTTATGTTAATGCAACAATTGTTAGTTGCCGCTTTCGAGTAATATACCCACGAATCGGCCATCAAAATCTCGATTCGTGATTTCTTTAGTCTTCTCATTGAGAAATTACGATTTGAAGGAATTTTCTTGACAAATAAACTGTATGATCTTTTCGAGATGAATATTTTAATATTCCCTTTCATTTAAATATATAAAAGCTGCATAATCCGTTACTACAGATATTGAAAAATATAGAATCAACTTTTTTGTCTCGTTGCGAGTAAACAAGAGAACCGCTGTCCCCCTTACTGCACTTACGAACAACACCAACAGCTAAGTTACAGTTAATACATCTTCAGAGTCCACGTGCTGTCCTGAACCGTAGAGCCCATTCCATTCCATCCAACGCGAATATTCCGTTAGTTGCATCAGTCGGCAACACGTCCGCGGGGGATAATTTCCATCACAGTATATGGGTAGATCAAACGGTGTTTGTATTATATTATGGGTATAAAACATTATTAGATACTAGCAACAGTGACTCGTACAAGCCAAACTGTATGTATTTGTATGGAGTATTAAAATAAAGAAAAAATAAAAGAAGACTAAATTTATAAAATGGGGCTAAAAACGCTGGAATAAACGTGTTAAACGGAATTGCAGAACTACTCCCTTATATTGTTTCGTTTAACAAAAGTATGTTAAAAAAATAAGTCTTACTAGACCTTAATTCTAATCAGGGTCATTCGTTTACCGGAAAGATTATACCGAATCACTTAGTCAGTCACTTGTGCCTCTATATAGTAAATAATAAAAAGAGCATCAGGGTCAAAGTAAACAAAAAGTCTACATACGATTAAATAGAAAATACTCGTGCAACGGTTGGCACCTAAAATATGTTTTTTTAATGTATATGTCGGCAGAGAGGTTGACGTTACGGTAGACAAAACATAAAGGAAACAGACTCTTCAAACTCCTCATTCGTCGAAATACGACAGCACAAGCGCTGCTATTTCACGGTGATCTGCAATGGAATAGTGACTGCCGCCAGAAGAGCGGCCCAGTCTCTCAAAGCAGGTTAAAATTACATTAAAAAAAAAGCAGTTAAAAATTATATTATACATAAATAAGAAAAATAGAGATGAAACAAGCTGTAGAGACATCAAGAATTTGTATCAAGGCCGAGTGAAGCGAGTTGTTTTTAGTTTTCAATTCATTTATTTTGTAACAGATGTAAACTTTCGAAATAAAAATTCGATTTGACGTTATCGATAGAATAATTTTGCAACATTATCATATTAAATGCAGTTATTGCATCTTTTTTAATGCGTCATTAATGGTCTATTTTATTTATTTTATCGTTGACGTTCTACAAATTAGATTATTGCCTAACTAATTATCTTAAATTATTAATTTGGTAGTGGCACGTAGTGGCAGAATACACTGTGTTCGAGTCATAAACTGAGCAGCACGTCTAGCTCCTTTCATAGAAAAGCACCGTGATATAGTATGTGTTTCGATGAGTGAGTAAATAAGTAACCCATTCCCCTGGCAGCGCATTTGAAAACCCGAAGGCGCTGCGTTAATAGGCGACGGCAGTTATTTACATACCACCAAAACGTCAGCCTGTTTGCCCACATTTACATAACGATGAATATATTTTATGTATTGTAAAGTAATATTATGTATTAAATGACTTATTAAATACATAATATTATGCTAAGTTTATTTAAATTTCTGAAATATCTAGTGATACTCAACGTCTAGCGAACATAACATACTTAATGGCTGTAGTTAGGGTTGCTAAACAATGGGCATAGCCGGGCGGTAGAATCGAATATGTGTATATGAATGTTCGGCAGAAAGGCCTCTTAGCTACCCGCGCAGTGTATATACTAAACAAAACCCGGGTGATTTTGCCAATCGGTTTACGCCCGTTTTCAATAACCTATCTATCCATCGTTTTGCCTTACTACAGTAACAACTTCTATCTACTGTCACGTTTTTCCATTTCAATAAACTACCGATAGATAGCAAACTCTATCTTCAGTAGTTATCTATCCATCGGAGTGCTTACTGTTTACTGTGGATAGAATTTTGTATGAGATATCTGCTTTGTGCATTTCTATAATGTTTTGACAGCTAACCTCGGATAGGTCAAGTTACTGTAGTTAAGGATTTGCCCTATCCGTGGATTTTTAGCGATCATACCTATGGATCATACAAAAAACTTATGCAAACTTAAATTATGCAAAAATATTGCATTACTAATAAAATTTTGATTTAATTTTTAATTTCAAAACAATGACGAGCAGTGTTGAAAGTGATAGGGTAGGGATATTGAAGATCAATAATTAATTCAAATAAAATCCGTACTTCCGTACAAATATTATAAATGCGGCAGTATATTTAGATGTATGGATGTTTGTAACTCTTTCACGCAAAAAATACTGAACCGATGACCATGAAATTTTGCATACACGTTGTTTGGGACATCAGAAAGGACATAGGGTACCTTCCATCGTTCAACGCGGACGAAGTCGCGGGCACCAGCTATTTATAAAATAAAACAGCTTTTTTTCATGTTTTCCCCAATTTAATCTTAATTAATTAATTTAATTGACCCGTGTGACTTGAGTACGTGGACAACTAGAAACTGATGCATTGAACTGGTCTTTTTCGCTGGATCAGGCTTCGTCTTTTAATTTATTATTATTGGCGTTAGTAGCCTTGCTTGTCACAATTTTGTTGGCTTCCACTAGTTGAACTAACGAACTCCTTTGTTAGAGGCACACTCTTTCCCTAAAAATAAACAAAGATAATTATTAAGGTACCAAGTTGTAAATAATCAACAAATTCTACATGCAATATACGGGATACAACTTATAACATCACGATACTTACGGTACTCATATCTTCTTATTTTTGTTGTATTTACTTATATTTAAACTACTTTAAACATTAATAAAAAGTCAAAGTAAAAAAGTTTAAGTTTTTAACATCTGCAAAAAGCAATTTAAATTATATTTTATGTTACTATAATATGTACACATACAAAATTATTCTTTCCGAGATTTTATTTTGTGTTTGTGCAAATGTCACAGATTATAATATTAGTTACGCAAATGTCACCGTCACAGGCCACAGCTGTTAATCAAAAAATTACAGAGACGTTCCGTTCCGACATTTCCAATAAAGCACTTTTTAATAAATAATGGTACTTTTTTAACAAAGTAACATTTATTTAATATATCAAGTTGTAAATTATATACTGCTTAATATATTGGTAACAGTAACAATTTTATTTAAGTCCATTTTAGTAAGTTTTTTTTATTGCTTCATGGTAAATATGCATGCAAAGGAACGTAGGAGAGGGCTAGAGATATATCGCCTATCGCCTCTTAGCAAAAGATAGATAGCGGTTACTGGAGCTTGTGAAACCCAATTTGAAGATAGATAAAAAGTTACTGCTTAACGCAGATAGCTATCTATCCGTAACCAGAGATAGGTTATTGAAAACCGGCGTAAGTCGATCGGCAAATCACCCGACAAAGCCGAGGGTCGGCTTTGTTGTTCAACAAAAAATGCCGAATGAAATATGCCGGTCCGACTATATATATAGCAACCCTAATGGATCAAGACAATATGTTAAAAAAAATAATTTCAAAATACAAGCCATAAATCTATCAAATAGTCATATATTGCATTTGATACTGTTGAAATGCCACCTAAGTGTTGAATAAAACACATTTCCATAAATTAGCAATGCTACGCCTGGAACAGTGATCATATACAATTTTAAAGCATCTTACCACATGACGGATAGCGTGGGTGTTATCAAATGTGCAACAGCGAAAAATGAATATGAATAAGTAAGTATTATAAATAATAATAGTGGCAATATGAAAACGTTTAAAAATAAAGAACTTTTCTTAATATTACAAACACCGTTTTATACCACCTGTTGTCTATTAAACTCATAATTGAAGACCTTGCTTTGATGCCTTAAATAATATTACTCCAATGCATGAAATATTGCATTATAACTCCAATTCATAGATGGTTAATAAATCGTGAATTTAAATTATATTATTTTAATGATAAAAAATCTAAACCAAAATATTATATTAACGTTTTAAACTTTCCTACATAATACCGATGTTTAAGTAGATTTTTATAAGTAATTCCCGCTGGCGTAGTGTGTGGTACATATACAATGCGAAAACCCCTCGGATACTAAATGCATCATCAATAATATTTTTCCTTGAAATTGGGATAAATAATAAATAAGCTGATTTGATACGCATAGTTCTCTTTGTATGGCTTCATAACATATGTTCCAATAAACCTTGGAATTTGCGTAATCGTTATTTGCGACTAAAACAAGAAATAATATCGGAATGCACCTAGAACGTATTGCTAAACTTTGAAACTACGAAAACAGAGAAATCAGTTATTAGATAAGCCATAAAAACAATCAGGTTTTCATGGCCAAAGACACTTCTAAGAGTGCCTGCTTTCCTCATTCATAACTTATACTATAATATTACTTTTCACCAGATTATGCGTACAATACACAATATAGCCTCCTCTCGGTTTTTCCAGCGTCCAGTGGGTCACACACTGGTAGAAAGGTTACTTTAGGTTGCTGTCTGTAGGTTAGTCGAATTTGGCCAGGTTCTGAAGAAAATGTTGCTCTATTTAAAAAAGAACCAAAAACACAATTATTTAAGAGTTAAAACTTAGTTTTAACAAATTCCCAAAAAAAAAATGCTTAATTTTTTAGACGTAGAAGGTGTAATGTTTTAGACATAATAGAAAGCCTACTTTTGTCTATCAGTCTATTTGTAATGACGAAAATATTTACAACAGAAAGGCAACTAAAAATGTCATGGCGAAAAGCTCGAATCATTAAGCATGTCAGTTGGATCCGAACGTTAAATGCTCGAAAGTGGGTTAACAATGACAAATAGATGACATGAGATTACCTCCTACGTTTGAACTTGTAAAATAAATATCTTCTGCATAACAAAATGGAATTTCCAATGTGTGCTGCAGACTGCAATTATTTTAGATCCCAGCCTACATGTATCTTTATATTTAAAAATGATAAGTTGTTTTGTGTACGCTTAAAAACTCGAAAATGAGTAGACCGATTTTAATTCGGTTTTCAAATATGGAAGAAAGGATAAACGGAGATGATTTTTAAATATAAAAATTGCACCCCGGGCGGAGCCGGGGAAGATCCGCCCGGGGTGCAAAATTAAAACTACCCATTATAACATTATTTAGTTCAGTTCAGACTTGTTTACTGTGCGAAGTTTAAAACCGGAGCCGGGGAAGTTCCGCCCGGGGTGCAAAATTAAAACTACCCATTATAACATTATTTAGTTCAGTTCAGACTTGTTTACTGTGCGAAGTTTAAACGTGTGCGTTAATTAGTTGTGATTTCATAAATTCATATGTCAAACAATACGACGTGATTTCTGAAAATGAAGCAAATTGTGCAGCGTGCTGTCATTAAGTACCTCCGTAAGAAGGGGTTATCAGCGAAGGCCATCCATGACGACATAGTCAGAGGATTTAGAGGAATCTGCTTTGTCATATTCATCGGTCAAAACATGGATAGCTGAATTCAAGCGTGGTAGGGAGAGCGTGAAAGACGAACCCCGCTCTGGAAGGCCTTCAATCTCCACTACTGATGAAAATATTGGAAAGGTACTGGATTTAATTATCGCAGACCGCAGATTAAAAATTAGGGAGATAGCCAAAACTATAGGCATCTCCTATGAACGTACACAAAATATCATAGTTAACGAATTGGGTTTCCACAAGGTGTCAGCGAGGTGTGTCCCGCAGCTGCTTTCAATGGAGCAAAAAAGAACGCGATTGACTGTTTTACGCGACTGCTTGGAGCTATTTGAAGCTGATTCAGATGATTTTTTGCATCGTTTTGTTTCTATAGACTAAGACGAAACATGGGCTCACTACAGTACACCAGAAACATAACAACAACCGAAACAGTGAAGACCGGTTCGCCACCCCCTAAAAAGGCTAAGTCGATTTTGTCGGCAAATAAGGTGATGGCTTCAGTGTTTTGGGACTCAAAGGGTGTGATTATGGTTGATTATATTGAAAAAAGCCGTAATATAAACTCTGATTACTACTGCATCTTACTACGTCGTTTACGGGAGGAAATTAAAGAAAAACGCCCTGGAAAGCTCAGAATAAAAGTTCTTTTTCATCAGGATAATGCGCGCGTTCACACATGTGTGCAATCAATGTCTGAAATTCACAACTGTGATTTTGAACTGTTACCGCATCCGCCTTATTCATCTGATTTGGCACCAACCAACTTCTTTTTGTTCTCTAACTTAAAAAACACTTGGGAGGCCAGAAATTTTCGACAAATGACGAAGTCAGTGAACGCCTAAATGCTTTGCAGGGGAGGTGGCAGAAGTGTTTTGAACTTGATGGTGATTACGTAGAAAAGTAAAAATATTATTAATTTTATACGTGTTTATTTTCTTGGTCAGGCCGAATAATTTTCAATCCGCCCTCGTATATTCAGATGATAAGCACGGCATGAGCCTCTCCTCTGTCATTTGAAGGCGCCTCCTTATATCGCATGGCGAAATAGGGAGCAATTAAAATTAAATGCTTAAGAATTGAATGTATCTAATATATTTTACAGTAGATTTTAAACTAACCAAATGGGCTTTAGATTAAACCCCGTCTAGACGTAAAATGTGTTTCATCTTTTCGTTTTAAACGCAATGCGGTTTTATCCCTTCCATTGTTCCCCATTTCATTATTGAAGTTGTATCCCACTAATGTTATAAATGTGAAAGTTCTTGAGGATGGATGTTGTTTACTCTTTCAATCAAAATCTACTTAAAGTATTTTGATGAAACTTTAATGTAATTCAGTTTATACCTCAATAAATTAACTACAATACCTGTGCCATTTATTCGCTCATCTGGCTGAACTTTGCTTGGTGCTTAACAATTGAATAACAGAGGGCCATGACTGTGCTGTTGTTTACAGATGTTTCACGACCGTTCGATTTGTTTGTTTCATTGCAATAATAGGACTTTCACTTATAAATTATAAATAGAGAATAAAAGTGATTATTCAAGTCAAGATGAGGTCATAGCTTGTGATGTGCAACTCTTTGCAGTTAAACACAAAAAGAATTATCGTTTGTAAAGAGATGATTTTTCTATTGTACACGAAGCGTTTCTCGATGCGTTTACCGACCAAACATTCGATTTATAAACAAGAATGATAACAAATTGTGTACTTATATGATATCGATTGTTGAAAACGTTCATGAATTTAAGTGAAACAGAGAAAAAAAAATACACTGGACCGCAAAGAAAAAGGGGTCGGTTAGAATATCTACAATATCTTCAAAAGAACCTGACCTAGCTTTATGAAATAAAGACTAAATGAAAGCTGAACTAAATAAATTTTATTTTTATGTAACCACATTAAAATATTCTTTAATTTAGTCTTTATTTCATTTATAGCTAGGTCAGGTACTTTTGAAAATATTGTAGATATTCTAACCGACCCCTTTTCTTTGTAGTCCAGTGTGTATAACTGCTCGAATGTACAAATATAAATCAATGTAATAGGACGATAAAATATTTTCATTTGAAATTGTAAGTGTAATAAGGCCTGAATAGATGTGCATTTAAGACTTTTTAAGGTAGTTCGTACTAATAAATACTAAGGTTTGTTTGTAAGGATGTGTGTATGAATGTTTGTTACTTTTGACGCAAAAACTTATACTGATATTCTTGCTTTCGCCAAAAGTTAATAATAAAGACTTTTTATAATAAATGCGATAGCCTGAAATCGCAGGCAAATAAAAGATAAAGCCTTTTTTGGTATTTGTACAACAAGTATTATTCTACATGACTGCTCTGACAATTTTACATCTGTTTTTAGATTTCAGTTTGCTAAATTAAAAACTAGAAGTCAACAGCTGGTCGAAATAAAAAGGCTTAAAAATCAAACTTCAAGCACAAAAGTTTCATTTAATGCGATAAAGTGATTAACTCCAGTAACAGTAGGATTTATTTGTTAAAAGTTGACGACTTTTTGTAATTAAGCCTCTCTGAATTTCAGATGGATGGTTACCTAAGTCAACTTTTAGATTTGGTTACAACTTTTTTTGTGTACTTCACTATTCCGATAATACTGTTGAATGAAATGATAAAGTGTTGATTTATGTTAACTTGCTACATCAGTCAGAACAGTAATTTTGATATCGTATCTAACACATTTGTAATCTCCGATTATCCCGGATAAAGAGACTAATATGACAAATATGAAATGCCTTACTGCCCTTATGATTTACGGCTAAGCCACTGAACCCATTTTGATTAGACATAAGTATGGGTCGCTGGTTGCGCCTTGGCTAATGACATAGACTTTTACAAGTAACTTTGGACGCGAGAAAGAGACTGTACTTGCATGTCATAGTTGTCAACTAAGATAACGTATAAGATGGTGATGAAAAAAAAAGTTAAAAAAACGATTACAATATTTTTTACTGTAGACGATTTTGTGCCTTACCTACATTTATTTTACAATAACACCATGTCCATTGCTCAGCGGGTCAAAACTAGTGGGTCCAAAGGGTCTCTTCGACAATTTATTAATTTGAGTGTCTAATTTGAGTTTGGAACGAGAAAACTGTTTTAGTATATTTCTAGACTAAAAGTAAAATCATTTTAATATTACGATAAAATATTTTAGTATATTTCTAGACTAAAAGTAAAATCATTTTAATATTACGATAAAATAAAATTGAAAAGCCAATTTAAAAATGAGATAGAGAATACAATTTACTGAACATAAATCTATTGATAAAAAGACAAAATATCAGCTAATTATAGCATTTCGCTCGATAAATAGAGATAATTCTCCGACAGCGCCGAGATAAAATGACAGATACGCTGTTTCACATCTTTAAATTATTATATTTAATATATTAGGTATAGTGTTGGCCATAATCGATTTGAAGGTGGAAAAAATATATATGGGTCAAAATTATAGAGGTGAACATTTTGCTTTGAGACAAAGTTTTTGTTTAATAAAATAAAATTTTAACACTAACATACACATTTAAAGAGACAGCTATCGTACACAGGTATACGCACTTTGCGTATTTATTTTTAGAAATAATGTTTTCATTGATTTTTAAACAAAAATATACCGAAATAATCATTTCGGGAATGTGTCCTTAATCCATATTTCGTAATTCAGATATGTCAAAAAAGTAAACTACGATAAACGACCATTTGATACTCATGTCCGAGTACAAATTAATCTTTGAAAATTCTTGAATCAATTTTGATAAGATTTTCATTGCATATATTTATAGTTCTCGAGTAAAAAAATTATGCACGAATAAAGTAACAGCTTTCCAGTTATTAGTAAATTTAACAATGGATTCGTCTTAAATTATCGTGATGTTAATAAATAGTGCAAATACGATTTGTTACTTAATCAATCAACCTTTGACTGTGACATAAACTTACCTAATTGAGCATTCTTCCGCAAGCGATCGTTCGCGCATTCATTAAAATTGTAGGTCATTACCATTGACTTCTTTGCATTCTTGTCATTTACGATTAGACACTTCAGGGGGGTCGTCCATTAATTACAAGAGGCGATTTTGGAATTTTTTCCAAATGTGAGATATGAGATTTGGATCGCATTGTGATTGACATTGAAAAATCTGACGAGAGATTTTTCAAAAATGCGTATTTTTAGTTTTCAAATGTAAGTTAATCTGTGCTTGATTAAGTTAGATTTGTTTCAAATGGCACATTTGTTGACTTCATTATTTATTTAATAATTTGCTCGCTTAATTATTTTTATTAGATTACTAAGAACGTAGTCCTTACATACAGACACAGACCCAGTTTTCTTGCATAACCCGGCCCCTTTCCCCCACTTAAGTTTGGGCTCGATCACCTTCCTCCTTAAACGCCCCATGTAATTAATGGATGCGCCTTAATTGGCAGGCAGAATATTTTTTAAACTTAGTCGTAAGACCGAAAGACTATGTAAAACATTCGACCCCTGGCAACTTAAATCTGTGACCATGTAAATTACGTTAATTGCTAAAACCCCAAATTAAATTACCTATAATAAATTACCCAGGTAATAAAACTTTAAATCAGTGAGTATCATGACAACTTTAAATGGTGTGTTGCTGTATTGACCGATGTTAATACAGCAATACTAATAGCATACTAATACTAATAGCAGTGTGTAGTACTAATATAACTTAGTGATTGTGATTCTATACTTTTTTGTTCAGATACGGTAATTAGTGATTACAATGAATAAATGGAATTGCAATTTGACACATCCCATGCAAGTGTGTGAAGTGGAACGGATGACTTGTGCGTCATCTCCGGAGTATTAAGTACTTTTCCCTACCATTTGCCCTGTGGCATTTGTTAATGGGTGTTTATAATTAGATTTGAGATTTGTTATGCTCCATTTCTGTTATTAGTTTAGCTTTATTATATCCACGATAGTTTAAGCATGACAAGATTTAAGTCTCAATTGGAAAGCTTAATGAATGGCATTGTTCTTAATATAAACTTGTTAAATTAAATCTTAAGGAACATATTATTTTTCTTTATCTATTACTTAAACATATCCTACAATCTAGTATTTTGGCTAATCACTACTTGTAACCAATGAGGAAGCGTAATTATCATATTATCAAATAAATCCTTAAATTATAACGCTTCTACCATTATTTCCTGATACAAGTTAATGGAAGGTCTGAATAGGCATCTAATAGAATAAAATGATAAGAAATAGATTGTTATCAATTTGATCGACTATTTTGTTGGACTATCTGGAAAAAAAGTTTGGTAAGGTTTGATAAGTTTCATTTATTGAAACAAATGGTATAAATTATTATCCAATTTCCATCCAATCCAAGAGTAGGTACTTAAAGACTATCATAATAAATTCTAGATGACAACAAATATTCAATAAGAAACAGAAATCCATGTTGAAATTAAAAAGACTTACCACAGTGAAGAGAACACATTAAAACTGACTTACCTGAAAACAAATAAATATAATAATATTAAATAAGACGATTTGCATTCACGCAATGTATCAAATTAAATTGCACAAGTCGCGTTGAACATCATTATGAATATGCAAAGAGACGTTCAAAGAATAAAATGAAAGGACAACAAGGCGCACAATCAAAGAGCGATGGCAGAATTCATAGCACTTACAAAAGTGGACAAAAGACATGTTATAAAGCACCTTCAATTCTTGCAACGTAAGCGCAGCGGCACAAAGGGACAATCATGGCCCTTTAAAGCAAGTGGGCCGAAACGTGGGCACTTTTAATAAATAAAAAGTCCTACATACTAAGAAACAGTAGAGTGACTTAAAATTAAATTAAGTGTATTTCTTAAAATTAATATAATAATGTACTACATTACATATTATATTCTTGAAAGTCGATGAAGCTGTAGAAAGAGTTTAAACATGAGATAAACTTTATATTTTTAAAAATATTTTTAGGTTCAAAAAACAACGCTGATATTAGAGCTACCTGGTTTATGATTAGCTGGAAACTGTGTGTCCTGCCACAACTCAAAAACATTCTAAATCATGTCGGAGTACACTTTTTTGGGAAAATAATAAAATGGTATTCTTGTTTTGTTAAATAAGATAACAGTTTTGATACGATTTTTCACGTGTACTGTGCCAATGTCTTGGATATTACTGACGCAACATCCTCTGCACCCACGAGACTGTCAAAAGAGGTGATGAATTGTAACGACTAACAAACTGTTTTCGTAAATTTTCACATTCACAAAGCGTGACTTTTTCTATGATTGAATAATTTATTTATTCAAATTTATAAAAACATGACGGAGAATTGTAATGTTCACTTCTAGACGATTTTGACTATTAGTTATAGTTTTTTTTTTTAAATAACTTTAGAAAAATGTTCTTAGTTGCTGTTGTGAGTGAGTAGAAAAGAGACATAATAAAGCTATAGTAGCTATTCGTCCAACATGGCCTGTAGTATAATTGGCGATCTCAAACGTTTTATTACTCCCATAAGCACATAAGCACATTTCTTTGAAATATTTATTGTATGTGTGAAAATATGTAGTCGCGGAAATTTTGCACTGTTATTTGTAAATTTTGTGCAAAGAAACTAAATAAAATGAATAAATATTGACAGGACACCATTTCTGAATTTTATAATTTAGATATGTGATTATCCGAATTAGATTATTAAAACAAACTTTAAAGAATAGACATATTATAATATAACATTTATCTATGTACCTTGGATCCTCATATAAAACAGTAATACCAGAACAGTAAAACATGATGTACAAGATCACACCGATTTAAATTACAATAGACAAAGAAGAGACAAGAACAAATACACTACATCTATCGGCGATGAGTACATTATTAGATATGGCATATTTAGATCGTACATAGTTCTCAGTGTTATTTATCTTAAGCCCCTTTAGAACGGGAGGCAGCAGGTGCATACGCGTTTAAAATTACACCTGACTACATTCCAACTATTAATAACATACTTATTTATTTAGACTTTTTGCCTTGAAAATAAAACTTGAACTACGACAAACTTCTTGAAGAGATTAAAAATAAAAATCTCTTTATTGCTAAAGACCAAATACATGCCTGTACCGTTTAAGTATCAACTTTATTATGATTACCAAGCGTGAAGAATTTCACATGGAGTGATTTGATCAGGTTTTCTTCCGTAATCAATCTCTGCAAAAAGATTAAGAGTTCCTACGAAAAGAAATTTCTTTCACTTTATGTGAGACATATGTTCAGCAGTGCATTCACCGCCTGAGTCCGTTATTTTTGATGAAATCTAATGATGATGAAGGAGCTAGGACTTATTTATATAAAAAATATATGCGTCATATAAAATATTAAAGTAAACCACAGAGAATCATATCTTTTGATAGATCAATTTCAGAATAAGTAATATCCGTAGCTC
Organism: Synanthedon myopaeformis; assembly: GCA_944738685.1. Taxonomy (NCBI): domain Eukaryota; kingdom Metazoa; phylum Arthropoda; class Insecta; order Lepidoptera; family Sesiidae; genus Synanthedon; species Synanthedon myopaeformis. Next base: position 10,343,967 of record OX122919.1, read on the forward strand.
TCGGACATAAAAGAAATTGATCTGCATCTGCATTGTTTGTATAATAAGGACGTGAATCTATAGACTTTACAAAAATAATGAGTAAAAAAATACATTGAAGTGAAATTTCAATACTGATGACGAATTTATGTGTTTACAGATGACATGCCAATTGAAAGAATAATAAGTAAATAGAGAAAGTAGATAGTTACTATGAAGAGTAACCTTATCGTATATTTGATGAAAATTTAAAAATCAACACAAAAAATAAACTAAGTATTCCTGTAGCAACAAATCATCGACATGCTGTGGAAATTGGTTAAAATCTGATAATAACGTTCAAACTCACCGGAGACAATAAATGATTCTATTACCATCATTTCTCTATAGTGACATCACTGATACAAACAAATAAGACGACAACCATTGCCGTCTCTAAAGAATTTATTCGAGACATCGGCGTAACGGACTCGTCCATGTATATAAAAAAAGTCCAACAAAACGTTACCTCAGATTCGCCTCATAATGTTGGTATAAAAACTGGTAGAAAGTGGCCGAGGAGTCATCGCCACTTGGTATTGGGCCAAACGCTGCAAGGTCATTGGCTATTTGATAATAACTTGGATCGGAGCATTATGAAGTAATAGTTTGTTTGTTTATATTTTTTTTCTATTGGGGTCAGTGGCACGGTCCATTACACTTTTTGCGTGTTAACATGCAATCCTATTAGGACGCAGTATGCGAGTGACCATACTTGTAAAACGGGTGTGTTTATTTTTACTTTAATAGGGATTTCTGTGAACATCAAATGACCTCAATAAATATATTATCATTGTTCAAAAAATATGCATTAAAATCATTTCATATTGGTTATGACAAATAAACGATTTATATTTATATTTGCAGACCTACGAATTCATATCTTTAAATTATGGCCTATGGGTTCTTCTGATGTAACTATATTACTGTAAAAGTTCATCAAAATCCAAGACGTAGTTTTTGTGTGAAAGAGTTCAAAAGCATACAAACATCCATCGTCATAAACTTCGAATTAATAATATTTATATAGGCTATCCTACTATGTAACTCAACAATTCGTCTCGGTCCTTGGTATAAGTTATGCTATTTCATAATTTTGAGAGATTATTGCGAACGAACCATTAGGCGACACATTGGTTAGCTAATATAATATAAATTTAAGTGTTATTGCAATTCCGTGGTTTTCGCATTGCACTGTAAGCACTTATTGCATTTAATTTTAATGCAATGCATCAGTAATTACGCTTCTGTCACAAAAGCTTCGAGATCGTGAATTTTGTAATCGTTTAGGTCAATGTGAACTATAATATTAATCGGATCCTATATATACTAATATTATAAAGAGAGAGAGAGAGTGAGAGCGGATTTTAAATGTTTATTTATATTGGGACTTTATATCACCACTGCATTTATTTGAAAGATTATTTTACCATTTAAAAGGTACATAATTCCAGATGAACATATAAAAATTTTGTTCGAAAATATATAAAAAGTATGAAGGATGATTCCAATTTCAATAGCGTTAAGTACTATTTATTGGTGATTCCAGACAACTTTAAAATCGCGAATGAGTACCTATATAAAAAGTGTGATTAAATATATATTAACAATGTAGAATACTTTCTAGTTATTTTTAAATGACATGTATAAATTTGGAGAATTGTAATGTTATATTGAAAAATTATATAATATTATGACAAATAGAATAGACGGGACCGTTATCCTTAGAATGCCGTCTATCTTGTCTCAATGAAGCATTCGACTCATCGCTTAGAGGTAATTTTATAGACGAAGTAAACATGTAAAAATAAACAAGGTTACAAACACGGTATTCGTTACAAATTCCAATTGCTTTTACAACGATTTGCCACAGACCGTGATTTCGAGGTCGAGCAAACATGTGACTTACGCCGCAAATTATACAGCTTCTTTACAAATTGCCTCGTGTTAGGAATCATTTTAAATAATTATAATGCTTTTACTGAATGACTCTCATTTCCGAGTATTATACCTAACGCGTGCCTTTGAAACTTAAACGGTGTCAAAATCCGTTGCGTGGTTTAGAAGTGAGCGAAGAACAAACTTTTAGATCAGCTTTTAACCAATCAGCTATTTAGATCAACTATCACAGCTATGAAATCACCAGTAGATGGCGTTAGTGAGCAACAGTTTCTAACGAGAAAGCAATATTTTTTTCTTCTTAAAGATGTAGGTAGATTTTAAGAAAGTAAAACAGAAATTGGTAAGACATTTTCAATATACAGAACATCAGTCAAAGTATTCAGGCTTTATTAGATTTTACATACATGTCGCTCGACTACACGAAGCAACTCTCCAACTAATCCTTTTTATACGTTTTGGTACAAAACTAAAGAAAATGCAACCGGAAAGCGTTTGACGCTTGTATTTTGCAGAGCCACTCTCCATTCATGGATATTTCATTCAAACTGGGAACGTCAATTTCAATTACAAACTTTGTTGAGCTAAGTCTCAACAACTTATGCAATACTTGTCTCAAAACTTATGCACTGTTTGAATACATTATATATTACTTGTTACATTTCATATTTATCTCTATGGCGATTTTCAATAATAAGGTGATTTAGGTAAAGTTAATGTATACATCTTCGTTGATCTTCATCACATTATGAAAGGTATAATATATTTACTCTTTTTCCCAATTGCATTACGAAACACTTTCACGATTTATGTAACCGCGCACCTCTTAGAGCGCTCATCCATCATACAGTTGTTGTCTTATCTCGATACAAACAAGAAAGTACGTATGCATCTTTGCTCGTCTTTATGGAGGACAGACAGATAAGAAGCACTTCATAGTACCGAAGACTGAGTTTATATTTTTAGTATATTATTTCCGCGTCTTCGTCCACGTATTTTTATAAATTTATAATAATTTACGATTTATTCTTACGTATGTACCCTATTGCCTACCTACTACATTAACAACTGTAAAGTTTAATTTTAAGAGTAACAAACATCTTCATTAAAAAAAATATATCGCATTTATAATAATTTTATTAGTAGCATTCATTGAGTCATTATTTTTAATATCTTATAAGCAAATATAATGGTTCTAACCAGTTTCGTGAGCGAGTTTTAGTACATACCAGTCTTAATGCTCAATTAAAATTAAAAAAATCAAATCTCATGAGACTCCGAAACATAAAATGTGTTAATTAAATGATTAGACAATGACTTGACGATTCCTATTTTACTATTCCACTGATGTATTGCTGTATTCTTTTTTTAATTTAGTATTTATCTTACTATAATATTTAGTATCTTAAACTTCTAAGCCAATTCAAAAAAGTGATGAATTGGGTGAGCACAAACCTTAACATGGAGAACATTAGCTCGCATGAATAATAAAATCAGCATCAGCACATTTCCTCGTCAGTGAGACGATTTCGAGGTCTTTGTTCATATTTTGAAACAGAGACCTCGAAATCTGGCTTCCATAATAAATTTGGCCCTAAGGTCGCCTCGTCCGCAAAATAATCGTGACATAAGGAAGAATTATGACCTTCCAAGTACACGTACACAAGTTAACAATTTTTGTCATGAATCAGTACTACGATCTTGTTTCATTGTAAAAAGAAATGATGTCATTTTTTAATGAAATTTTAGGGACGGCAAGGCACACTATGTTCAACATTCATAAAAACTGTATCAGTAACCAACCCCTTACAGAAGAATACCGTGAAATGAAATAATAGCATTCCCACTGTTTTGATACGATGTGTTTCTAAAAGATGTCACATCCGGTTTTTATATCCCCACCTTGTTCCTTTTTCTTTACGCTATCATAACGACAGTAGCAACCTATCAACAAAATGACCGTCAGCCTGTCTGTCAAAACGTAAACAAAAGCGTAATTTATAAGATGTATAAGAATTGAACATTTTGAAATAATGTAAGAATGATGAAAACATGTTTAATGTTCCACGACACGACTTTAATTAAGAGCATTAAGTGTACCCTTAACGGCAACCTAATTCAATGTTAAATCAGCAGACGTTAATAGGATTATTTGAGTTCGCGTTGTCATTATAGAGAAGCCATATTGTACCTAATTGCTTCTGACAGGGTCAAAGGCAATCCTGCCGAGAAAATTTTAGGTGAATTGTGATATTATAAAAACATTATTCGTGTTTTTGTTAACTCTTCCGATTAATCCTTTCCGATGTCATGTGTGGATTAGAAATGAATTATTTATTAGATTGCTGCAACGGAAAAGAGTAACATCGCGAAAATATTTGAGTGTAGAGTTTAATAGCTATGTTCAAAGATATTCGAAGTTATGTACATTCAAACTGAGCTGTATAAATCGTCATGAATCGCTGTATAAATTTGTATAAGCTTTTATCATCACTAATAATGTCTATCGAAAACGCAACGCAATATTATTTGCCACAGGCAACCGGTACGTGTTAGGTACATTCTTCTAAGAGTAAAAGAATAGAGTTACTGTTATTAGGTTGTGTATCACTATTACACATTCACATCACCTTACTTATGGCCATAGTAGATAGTTAGTAATAGTAGATAGTAGATAGAGGTTAGAGATAGTTTCTATCTCTAACCTCGTTCTTCTTACAGAGGAACTGTCTGCTGGATTGCATATTATTATGAAATCACTCCGGCGTTGCTTGTGTCCCCCTACACTTGGGCAATAATCACTCTGCCTGCTTCCCCTTTTCATAAACAAGGTAAGAACAAAAATAATAATAAATTAATTATTGAATTGAATGTATAAAAGGCAGCTTGTAATGAAATTAAATAAATGTCTTCCCACGTGTGCACAGAAGCATAAACACGAGCTGCTGACGAATTGTAAGGTCACCAAGACATTGAAATCCATTGTTAAGCACGGTGTTTAAATTCACATAATTAATTTAGTTAGTAATAAAGGCGGTCGTAAATTATTTGGAATGTCATTCGCTTGTCTAGTTTTGGCAGGCGATGTCTTTAGCGGCGCCATAGTAGACAACAAGTCTTATGTTGCTTTACCTACAGATAAATTGGCTGTTTGTTTGTTTTTATACTTACAAACAGTCTATAGAACACTTGCTAGTTTAAAATAAAAAACTATGTTTCAAATTTCATCACAAAAAAAATGTAAGAAATATTTTACTGAAGCGTAAACACAAAAAAAAAAACTTTTAGTAAATTATATGATGGTATATAAAGACAGAAAAAAACACCTTAAATATTGGTTATCCTTGACAGTGAGTCTGGCAGTGGCTATTTGAAATTTATATTCATACCTAAGCTATCGAATTACAAAACCAAACCATAGGGAAAAGTTTATTCCTTTGAAAATTTATTTTCCTTGCTAGTGTTAATAAATGCGAAAGTGTCGGGAAATTTTGCATTCATGTTTTCAGGGGTACAGAAAAGGGCATATTCGGAGGCTACCTTACATCCAGAAATAAAGTAGAGCTACCATTCCCGAGAGACGCGGACGAATTCGCGAGCAAAAGTTAGTACTTTATAATAGCTGGAGGGAGACTTGTTAATTATTAGATGCAAAAAATGTAATGCAGAGTGATTCTCCCAGACTAATCTGAATTTTTGTCATGCAACCTGATCCCAATGAAAATGTAAAAAAACAATCAAAACAGCGTTATCGTCAGATTCAATCAATTTCAAGGAGCGGTATGTCATCAAGGACTCTACGAAATATTGTCGATTTCCGATTCTAAAACACAATAATTGAAATTGATTCACGGTGATCACCCAACCATCGAACAATAAAAACCAGGCTTGCGCAAAAATATCATTTTTATCACTGAATGTAGGACGCTAATTTTATTGGTTTTGTCTTGAAACCATCGATGTTTATGGATGGGCCTTTTCAAACAAAAAATCACTTCCTCAAAATCAATAGTTTTGCTCCTCGGGATTAACCAAATTAGTAGTCTTGGTTGTTTACTATAATAATTTAATGCTTTTGGTTGCTACTTTCGAACAAAATGAAACCAATGTGCTCAAGTACACGTGTCATTTTGCGGATAAACATCGATCCTGAAACCTATCATTTATTAATAGGAAGAACTTTTTAGAAAAATTACAATACTTAATAAACTTTCTTTATTTCTTTTCTAGGATAATGTGTAACGGATGGTCAGGCAGACGGACGTTCATATAAAACGACTTCCTTAACCACAGGGAATTCCCAGATGCGGCGTCGATAATGCAAAAATATGTGGGGACTAATAAAAATTATGAGGAAGGGACTAGGAAGGCGATCATGCTCTGGCTACTCACGCTCAGAAACCAAACAGAAAAAGTGCTGTTATTTTACTGTGGCCTTCTTGCAGAGTGTCGTAACTGTTACCATTCACTGCGCAGTATATTAAAAAATATATTATAAAAACTAAAGTCAAAAATGGTCAATAATTTTAAATACGTTTCTACCTTGCAACATAACATCGAATCTAAAGATAAAACGCCGGAAAAACTCGTAGGTATAAATGATCGTGCATCTGCACATAAATTTTGTGGTTATCCGGCATTGATAAAGGTTCTTTGTTTTCATTCGGCGTGTTGAAATCTTCTCCTTGAGTGCTTGCATCGAGACACATGATACTACTACTTTACTTGTATGCTCGTATTTACATATAAATGCGTACTTGTCTGCATGAATTACTATAATATTACATTTGACTCGGTCGTCCATTAGAAGCTTCATTACTTTTAACTGCAATCGGCAACATTACTTCGAAGTCATAGCCTTGCAGACTAAAGGCGACAGTTTTGCATAATTATGTTAAAGTATGTAATTAGTTGGAGGTTTAGAATAGATCAACAGTTTCTATTCAATTGGACTTATTTTACTTTAATAGACTTCATTGTAATGAATTTTTTCTCAAGCATTTTTCAAAAACATATCAACAAACTCTGTTGTTTCAATACACTAAATGGCATTTGCAGAGGTTAAGATGCGCTGGTAAAAAAAAATTTGACGAAGTTTTATAAATGCATTCTGTTATCTAAACTGACACTCAATTTCTAAGAGATATTGAAACATCAAATCAAAATACTTTGAAGCCAACATGGTGACACATAAGAATGCGCGTGAAACTTCCCACACACGTGTAACCAAAACCGTTGTAAAGTCGGACATTGAGGTCTCAGTGTTAGCGGGTTTTACAATGGTGGGTTTTAGTGTATAAATTATAGATTTGACAAGGGTAAATAAATATAGAGAAATTGCGAACAATTTCTCCCTAACATATGAGATACGGGTATGGTCTAAAAGCTCTTTGATGGATATTTAAATTCCTTGGCATTATAGAATTAGTTAAATACGATTATTATCAATCTTGCAAGAAATACAAGAGAAAATATATGACACTGACACACAATGACAATTAAATAGAACATATTTGACATGAACTTCGTAAGGACAGACCTTAAAAAAGGTTTGATGTTGATAGGAAACTAGATTATTGGTAAGAGGTGTATAACATATTGATCCTTGTTATCATATCCAGTAAGTTTACTTTCATATGCAGTTGTCTGCTTAGTGCTTTACTAAAAGTCTACTACTTAATAAAGGAATGAATTTGAAAACTGACGAAGGTATTAAGGACCTCACTGTACTTGTACATAATTTTATTTTTACTCGAATAATAATATGAAACTTGAACTCCTTCGGACCTTTAACGGCTTTTCTCGCTTTCCCTTTATTCTCTCAGGGTAGGAAGCGAACGCTCTTGGCGTTGCTTGATGGTAGACGACGGTAGTCATCTACCGTCAAATGGGCCGCCTGCCAACCTTTTAAAAAACCGTACAAAAAAGTTACATAGGTAAAATAATCCTACTAAAGCTATTATCATTATAAATAACGCTGATAATACCACCCTACACTTAATAACCATCGTGAAACGTATCAATTCAATAGCCACCACAAAATACAATCATTAATGCAGAAATCGAATTTAGTATGTTCATTTTAGAGTCCAAATTGGTAAACACGAATGTCAATGATAGTACGGTTTTTATAGGTTGATTGTACGGAGCAGGCGCCGTGTGGGCGAATATACCATCTGTCGTGACACCGTTGAGAAATTACTACTTAACTAGTGTTGGATTACTCTTTAGTTTAAGAGGACACGTGTGAGACTCATTTCTCGCTGCGAAACATCCTATTTAGAAAGTGATGGCTAACTCTGAAAAAAGTCTAGACTTGGCGACACGCTAAATTTTTTTAAACAAGGTCTAATTAGATATATAAATTTTCAAATTGGTTTACATCTTTAAAAACCTTTAATTATTAAACGATTTATTAAAATAATAACTTTAACTTGCATTGAAAAGTTATTATGAAGAGGCAGTGATTCTCGATAAATGTAAAACTGCACAGATGCGTTATTACAACTTATCTAACCAATGATGACGACAAAGTGTCGTGAATAGAAATACGTAAGTAGTATAAATTCAGGTTATTTATAACCACTATAATTGTATGCTGTAATGTTTTATCTAACTATCCAGACAGGGTTCAAGGGCGTGTAATAACGCTTTAGGTAGATATACCTATACCTAGTTATTTATGAATAATAACCACGCAAATGCAATAAATAAATAAATAAATACGAAAGAAACTTAGTTAGGTTTTCTTTGAAAAATTCTTTGCCTTTGGCAAGAATCAAAATCACAAATTAAAAGATAAAATCGACTTTGTAAAATTGTCATTAAGAAAGACAAAATGTACTATGATGTAAGTAGTTGGACAATGCAAAAAGCAAAAAGGGACATATCTGAAAAACAAGTTTTACGTGCAATGTGAAAACGTAGATTTTGATTTTCATATTTGAAATTCAAATAACATCGATTACATTAAACTGTGCATTGCGCATAGTATAGATATCTATAATGTGATAAACCGTTTCAGAAAGGAAATATTAAATAAAAGAAGTGACTGAGTGAAGCCAAACGAATGTTATGCAAGCCACAAACGTAATTAAAGAAAAAATAAATTTCCTAGTTTCACATACGAGTACATAGATAACATAGAGAATGCCTGGTCAGTGGCTAGTTTGTTTAAATTTTTAACGACATATATTACAATCAGTTCAAGATCGATGTTTACATAATCCCTAATGAAGCAATTGCTATATATCAAATGAAGTGAATAAAAAGGTTTCTAACGACTGCACGTAACATTCGCCGTGTGTTCAGGGCCACGCGATGGGTGGCGCTCCCTTCCCATTTTTTAACTTATACATTAGGCACGTGAATAACGAATACAGAATGGAATCCACATTACTTATAACAAATTTTAACATGAACAGTGCCGCGAAAAGATATTCGTAAATAATATAATAAAAAACAAAAATAATAGCAATTGACAAAGCACACGAAGTAACGATAATCATTTTAATTTTATAATTTGGTTAGTTTTTGTAATTGAAAATCTCAAAGTTCTTACAAATAAGAAAAGTACTTCATCAGACGATCACTGTTTAATTTCGTTCATTGTTTTACAAAACTTTGTTTTGTGTAATAGATTGATAATAGATTGATTATTAACTACTTGATTGCCATAAATGGTTTTTTTTATCAATAATTTAAAAATATTTATGAAGTATCAAATTTATTGAATTAACATTATTCGACAGGTTTTTTACGGGATTGCAAGTTTCTTTAACAGTAAATTTTTTTTTTAATTCTAAGGACGTAAATTAAATACGCAAGTTGTTTAAAATTAAACCTAAGCTGAATTAAAAAGAAACAATAATGTAAGTTTATCAAGTATTAACACTAACTTTTCAATACTAATGTGTTGACACTAAACACCACCTGCCTTGGTAGACTGTGTTAAATACGCTCTACCAAATAACTATAGGGTGACTAGAATGTGAAGACTTGTGTCAAAGAGTGTGTCCTTCGGAAATCATTATTTTAAACCAGAAGACCGATCAATTTTAGTAAACCAATTGGCTAGAACTCACAAGTCAACTTTAGAGATTCTGTACGAAGGTAATGAACTTTAAAAATATTGTGCATCGTTTTGAGTCTGTTGGTGAAGTCATAAAAATCGTATTAACAATTAATCTAAATTTAAACCCACCACTTTCTAAAAAAAACTAATTAAGTAGTATTAAATATAAAAAATGACGCACAGTTAGTATGCAAATCAGTCCTGTGTTTACACAGTTATGATAGGAGAAATGGAAGAGTTGCGTGAATTTTGTAATTTCACTTTCAATCTGCTGCTTTCTCTATTAACATACGACTATATACATTCAAATTTCGCTGCGAATTAAATAACAGATATCATAACCATATTCATGTAGGACTAATAGTTGTTATGTAATTTACATTTTCTGGAAATTTATGTTCATTTAACAAATGATGATAATATATAGGGGAGTGGGACATGTTAATATTGCCCTTTTGTAACAATATGAGATGACATAATATTTGAACACGATATGTGAGCGTTTGCGACGGAAGCGAGTTCATCAAGCCACATAACAGTTTGACACCACTATAAAACGATGACCTGTATTTAATTACTTTCGTCTAATAAACATACTGCCAAACTATAATATACTACAGTCATTTTAGTTTTGCTAATGGATCTAAAATACATATATTGGTGATTGGCAAGTTCATACAGAGAAAATTGTAATCAATGTAAATCTACGTCTTGATCTAAAACAAGCAATGCTTATAGGGGTTGCACTATGCGAATGCACTACCTGGATAAGGAGGCGATAGGAGTTGCCCAATTTATAACTGCGGAATGCAGTTTAGCCTCCCTGCCAATTTTATCCTTAATATACACTAATAATTATAATAAAGCTAATAATCTGTTTGGTTTTTTTTTGTTTGAACGTGCTAATCTTTGGAACTATCTGTAGGAATTGTTTTTTTATTTTTTATTTTATAGACCAATTTATAAGGCTTATATATAGGCTGTTTAATACCATGCTAAGACTATTAGGAGAAAAAAGAAAAAAATATGACTTAAACAGTAAAAGATGTAATGGCTCTGGCGGATGTTGCGATACGGTGGGGCAGTGACCGAGTGCGTCCGCCGACGAAAACTGAGCAATTATTCCCAAAATAGTGAAATATGCATTATTTAAATTAAACAGTGGGTGAAACCGAGGGACACATCTAGTAAATAATAAATATTTACAGATGGTAAAATTTCACAGCAGTCTCTTAAAAGAAGGTAGAAACTCAAAATCTGTCTTCGTAGTTTAAAGCTGTAGGAGTTTTTGCACTCCGACTGACATGTTGTCATACAGACTACAATTTTCAGGAACAAATCGAACAATTCGAACGAATTAATTCTACACTGGATGTAGTCAACAAACCGCATCCAAGCTTCCAACAAAATTCTTTCCAACTTCAAAGTCCGCGCCGGACGGACGGCGACGAATCTATTTTTGGCGGATGTTAACCCACATTCGCACACACCCAGTGCTACAAATTAGCTAACTTTACCCCACAGTTGATTAGTTGAGAATTTTAATGAAAATCCCAGTAAGAATGTTGCCGGCACAAAGCCAAGGGGGCGCAAACAAGTCGTTACCAATGTGCTGCTTTATTTTTCGAGTTTTCATTACTTTTAAAACGGACCTGCGTGAGGTTGACAACTTTTATAAACATCGACGGACAAGAATGTTTACTTTCATCGGGTGTTACCCTGCACTCGAATTGTATAACGTAAAAAAAAACAGGTTTTGCACAATGAAATCATAAATTTAAATTGTGGTTTTCAGAAATTAAGTCTTATTACTGGTACTAAAATCTACTTCCCCCATAATAAAGTTATGTAAGAATAAGGAACTTAATAATAAAAGTCTCGAAGATGGTTTTCCAAACCGGAACATTTACGTGTTTTACGATATGAAGTGAAATTATGCAATCCGACTGTATGAAAGTATTTCGTGACACGACATAAACTTGAGATGGTGCGATGTACTGCGAATTGAGGATCTGATCCTGATCTGATATTTGCATAGTTTTGCTTATCACGCTAAAAACTGATCGATAACTTTCTACCCTTGGTATAAGGAGCAAGTACGTACATAGCAATATTCAAGCAATAATAAAATGACCTTGTTAATACTCTTTTTACCATGCGACAATTTCCATGTCAAATTATCGCACAATTGTAATTTAAAAAAGTATTGACCACATAGGCCATAACACAAGCTTAACACCTACTACAAGCATAACACCTATATACTATAGGCTGATAAACAAACTTGTTAAAATTTACCGCACATTTTTGTCTTCATGATAATCTTCCAAGAACTTATATGCGTTAAATAAAAAAGGAAATAATATGTAACACTGAACCGAATATTGGACCACCCAAACAGATTATGTTGAGAGATGTGAACAAAAAATGTTGCAACCGTTCCAGGGTAAAAGTTTTGTTTGAGCAAACATACGATTAGTGACACCTCTTGTCTAGTTAAGGAGGATCAATAAATATTTGAATAAGCGTATAATGTACCATTTATTCCTTTTGGTAGCTAGTCAAATACAAATTTAAAAACTATTTTAATGTACTAGAGGAATTCTGTACCTGAGCCTATATCGTTAGTCATGTCTGATGCTTTAAATCCTTCTATGTCGATAAAAGGTTTTGTTGATTAACTTTTTTGTTGTGGCACACATGGGATAATGTTCAACTAAGATATTGGATGAGTTGGCGAGACTGTTTTTTATTATACACGTACGTTTTTGTGCCCGTGGCGCTTTGGAATCGAGTATTTATTGATTGAGCCACGCCCTTTTTAATTTTGACATATTTCAAATGGTTTTAATTTTGTTTTAATAAGTACTATTGTAATCGTTATACGATACCATTAAAAATGCAATATATTAATGTGTGTGGCATTTAGTTACTCTTTTATGTAAAAGTCAGCGGCAAACATGCTGACGATCCACGTGATGGTAAGTGGCTGCCATCACCCATTAAGACAAGCTACGCCATATGTCCTACTAGTGTGTCGATCTTAGTAAGATAAGGGATTAGGAGGGAATAGGAAATTTGTGGAAATATAAAAAACGCTTTAATGTAAATAAAAGGTATCAATCAAATATCAAATATTTTTTCTATTCTAATACCTATAAAATGGACTCTGGTATCTCTTACTCACTCACCGAAACACAACAGCACACATTCTGTTATTTCATATTGAATTTCTGCAAGATAGGAAGTGGTTACTGCCGCCAGACGGAATGCCGAGTTTATGACTGCGAAAAGCAGAGTATCCTGCCGCTACCAAAAGTGACTAATTAGTAGTCCACTTCTTTAAATCTACAAAAAAATTGTAGATACACTTATCTTGCCCGATATGTTGGAATTTTTCATCAAAAAATACCTATTTTAGCAAAAGTATGAAAGTAAAAAGAAAGAATGCTGAAGTAATTACACACATGGTGTCTTATCTACATTACACACATGGTCCTTTACCAGTTCTTCACTTACACAAGTGGGCCGTCAGAGGCAGCCGACTTGAACGCGTTGCGTTTTTATGTTCACGCCCCGTTCCTACTATGTGTTGCACTTACAACACCTGGCTATTATAATTAACCGATTCTCAATTTCAGTCGGCATACGGTGAATTTTATAAAACATTATTTATCATTTAAAACGTTCACAAGAGTTGCTTAGCACGCTTTCTCAAGACGATTCGTGGCACGCGCTGATACGGAAATTTTTTTACAAACGTCCTATTTCCTATTACTAAATACTTGAACGTATAAATTAGCCAGGAAACTACTTGATTATAACCGCTGTGACTAATTCGCCATTGTTACTATAGTTAATTACACACTTTTAAAAGGAACGTGCATGTTCAGTAAAATTATTAGTTCATCGTGGCATATTAGGTCAGTGGATAAATAGGTTTGAAAAAAAAAAAACTACATAATTTTTAACTTAATTGTGTGGATGCTTGTATGGGTAGGCTATTTTAATAATTTATCATGTATCAGAGACCAATTTACATCTTTTATTATACTATTAACATACTTACATCTTTCATTTTTAAAAGTAAGAGAAATAAAATTGAAGTGATCTCTTCTTTACATTATTATAACATAATTTTAACTCATATCAATATGTAAATACATTTAAAAAAACACACACATTAATTTTGAGCATTACATCATATATTGAAAATAATTATATTTTTATGTTAAAGGGTCACAGGTACGCTGACGGTTTTCTTGCAAATAAGTTACAACCGTCGCCTATTATATACAAGCAACATCAGGAGGGATGCAAAATGTAAAATTATATGATAAAAAAAGAGAATATTGGGACTATGGAAACCCTTACTCACTAGTGCTCATCTGCAAAAAGGTAGTTACTGCCGCCTAACGACATGCCTAACTTTTGAATGCAGCCAAAAAGGTACAGTCAAGGTACACACTATAGTTAACTTTATTTTCTATAACAAAATTTGACTGGTCTATGAAAAACAAATTTTATTTATAACATCTTAACAAAATATACTTTATCTACGTAATTTTACCAATAGCACTAAGCAATTATCTACCAATATTGAGAATCTAAAATAATTGAACTTTGAAACAGATAAAGAAATAAAAGAACCATTCGCGGAAGAACGTAATTTCTTTCAACAAATATGACAGTTTATAGAATCACTTAGAATGGAATTGTTGTTAGCAATGAAAATAATGTTCCCGTCCCATTGAATCTGTTCTAAACGTGTTGTTTTCTCAGTCAACTCAATTTGCAGACACGAAACAATAATAATCCATTTGGACATTCGTTTCCTTTCATCCGCGAGCCACTCGTCACGCTAATCGAATGCTCTCGTAACAAAACATCATCAAGCGATCGTGTGGCGTGCCACTCCGTTGTTAGACTCGGATATGGGGTTTCATCAGATGTAGAAAGCGACTCAGCAGTCGTCACTAAGTAATTGAAGATTTTCAATTAGCATGAGCTGTTATGTTGGAGCAACGCGCTGTTAATTTTATGTTAACTTACGCTTTCTACGTGATTCGGGCACGCCACTTCCGAATGTTTCGCTTTCCTTGACTATTTGAAATTCTGATGTGTTTCGTATGACCTTGTTGATTTTTTGTTATTCCAGTTGACATGATGCTGCTTAGTCAAACAAGACGCGTGACTTGAACTGTAATGACATGATTCACAGAGCAACAACATACCCATTTAATTTGATGACAGTGCTAGAGTGCATGACTCATTTAAAGAAAAATAATAATAATATGAATGTATAATAATTGTATTTTATCTATTAACAGATTATTTATTAATTGAGCTACCTTATTTATTGTGTATTGGGGTAAATTATTTTCCTACACTAATGATGAGAAAAATTGGATATTTTTCGACGTAATTTTAAACATCACTGGTCAATTCTCTACCATTAATTTCTAAGGTGGTAAAAGCTTTTATTAATTTTCTTTTATTGATACCACTAAAGGTACTGAACTGTTTTATCTTTCATGTACTATTTAGGTATGTATACATAGTTACAAAAGTAATAAATAAAATTTGGAATACATAATATTAAATACTAGCTGTTGGTTATGCCTAATCTAAAGATTTCTAATCAATAAATCATTGTCTCCAACATTATTAGCTATTGCAACACGACAGAGACATTATCGCTTGCACTGCGTTTTATTGCATACA
Source organism: Synanthedon myopaeformis (assembly GCA_944738685.1). Taxonomy (NCBI): domain Eukaryota; kingdom Metazoa; phylum Arthropoda; class Insecta; order Lepidoptera; family Sesiidae; genus Synanthedon; species Synanthedon myopaeformis. Next base: position 10,359,682 of record OX122919.1, read on the forward strand.
TAGATCATTTTTACAGACATATTATGTTTGTTTATATTGACGTGAATTCACACTTTCTAAATTAATTTATTAATGATTACGATAATTTTGTTTGCAATGCAACCAATAACAACTTACTTATAGTTACATTTCGATGAAAATATATATTATGTTTTAAAAAGTAAAGTAAGATTCTTTTTTTATACATTTTGTTTATTAGTATTGTAAATATTTACTATTACTGTTATTTATTATTATTATTATTATATAAAGATTTATGGAGCACATGCAATTGACAAATTATTAACCGTCCCAGTTCTCGTTGAAGTGGGATTCGGATTGTTAAACGTATATCTAATGATAGAGCAATTTCAAAACATGTCTAACCTTCTTACATAAATGTTAACGCATACGTGTTACGCCCATAAAAGTTTGACCGAAAGTTATTGCAGCAGTGGCCATTTCAGATTTTTATCTTGAGAATTATAACATCGGCTACTAAGCTGAAATTTATTCACACATTGTTCCTCTAAACAAAATATCACTTGTTTCTTCAAGTAGTTGATATATTTTTACTTTGTTTGTTAGATTAGACCATTATCTCTGTGTTTCTCCGCTAACTTCTTCTAATCCATGCAATGGATTTTGATATGGATTTCAATAATAGAAAGAACGAGAAACGACGAAGATTTTATATGAATTGCTGAACGTTTTCTCGAAAATAAAATAGTTCTTAGGCTGTAATACATATTTTTACACCATATTTCATAGTAACTCTATTGTTTATTTATCTATTAAAATAAATTAGACAAATCAATAGCGATTGTAGCTTAAAATGATCCAATATAATTTAAAAATAATTTTAAAAATGACATCGAACCGAGTTCGTTCCTGGAAATTTAAATAGCCAAAAAAACTAACTGTGAAATACTTAACCTTAGATGTGATATGCACTGTTAAATAATATACTGTTGTATATCGGTCATCTATGGAAATAACAGCACATTTGTGCTCGGTTGTGTTTTGGTAGGTGATAAATCCAGTTTACCTGTAAAACTACCATTCCTATTACGAGTTGGCAGCACTATTGCACCTCCCTTGTTTTTGCTTGTGTTCCTCTCGTCGACGACGACAGCCATCTTAACGTCAAGTAGACGGTCAACCTGCATGTCGCTCTTTATTATAAAAAATATATATAGCGCGGCCAGCAGAGCGGAAGATTTTTTGTATACGGGGCCGCGAGAAGATTCACGCGAATAAGGAAATTCGTTTAATTGCCAATTGTAACAGGTCACGTGTGAAAAAAAATAAACGTCCGCGCTCAATTTGTGTGTTGTGAATTTCAAAATTAAACTTCTTATTCATATACCGTGGTGGTTGGCGTTTACGTAACTTGTCTTATAAACGCCCATTGTTAATTGAATAAGCCAGATATGTCGAAAGTGCTTTTTGTTTAGGCGTAATAATTTCATTATTAAAACATTCGAAAAAAATATTTGTTATAAACTGTGTCATTGTTTCGCATCATACATTAAACCCTCCTTTCATTGGGATTGTAATGTGGAAGCAACGAAACGTAAGTACTATTGTATTCGATATATACTCGTACAATTTTATTTAAATTGTAAACACATTTTAGCATCTGAGATTGTGTTTTTCTTTATGCAAAAGTAGTCAGATAGGCTTGGACGACTTACGATAGACTTGATCACCTACCATCAAGTGGACCGTCAGCCTGTCTGTCAGCTTTAATATAAAAACAAAAAAACGAAAATTTCGTCTTAGCACCAGCAAGATAATCCTTGCGATTTCTGGATAATCAGACATATCTTTTTCAACTTTTTTTGTCTCTAAATAAAACAATGGTAGAGATATTTAATAAACCTGTATTTAAGAGTGTTATTATAATTATATAAAGTAAGTTTATTTAGGGATCACAATACGCTTATAAACGCGATTATTTTAAAGCATGCCTGCCTCCAATGGTCTCGTCCGAACACATCGTCCGCCACCAATTGCATACGACTCTCGCTTTCGTGCAAACGGAATGTCGCCAGGCGACCTGCCTTACCTGACCGAGCCGATTGGGCAGTAAGTTTCAAGTGTTGAGAGTTCGTCAATACAATTATCACTAATTTATTCACATACAATTGCCGCCATATTGTTTATGCTAAGTAATGGAAAACACATTTCTTTTTTATTTATCAGGAATTTTAAAAAAAATCTTTTTTCATTTTCTTTTTAGAAATGATTTTCAATTCAATTGATTTGACGACACGTTTGGTCTAGTGGCTAGTTACCCTAGCTATTAATCAAACGGTCGCGGGTTCGAATCCCGCTAGGGGCAAATGTTTGTGTGTTAACATTTTACCTTTGTACCTGAGAAGTATTATATCAACTGTCTATTATCCATAATACAAGCATTAGTTGCTTAGTGTGGAACTAGATGGCGCTGTGTGGAATGTGTGAAGATATTTATTTATTTATTTATTTATTATTTATTTATTATATACTTCCTTTTCAAACTTCGGAAACAGTTTGTTTTAGGAGATTGTGCAAAAGCGGTGCCGACCTCAATAAAATATAAGTTAGGGGAATAGACTTTGGAATACTTTACTCTTGCAGCCAAAACGCCAAAACACAGCAGTAAGAGTAGTTCTGCAATCTTCTTTATTTCAAAAGTTTCTGTATCTTATAAGGGTTTTCTTGCGGTCGCCAGTCGAGATGTCCATTTTAACTGTCACTACTTTGTGATTATTATTTACAGAATTTTTATAGACAGCTTTATTGAGTTCAATTCCAGTTCCAATTAATTTTCATTTACCTTAGATGTTTAATGTTTTTTTACAGAGCTTGTGCGTGCCGCTTAGGAAATAAAAGTTAGGAAGAAATAAAATAAGGTAAATAAAATTTTTTTGGTATTTTATATTTCAGTTGCTTATTATAAAAGTTTTGAATTAGTGTTGAAACCTTGTATTAAGATTTTTAACTAAATAAATAACCAACGAAAACGCAAACATTTTTACGAAGACTTCAACTAATTCAGCTGTGCAAATCGCTTATTTCTTGAACCATTGGAGCACCCAAGCTTATAAACGAGGTAACCTTGTCGTGTGGTAAAAATGAGGACTCAATATTGCCAATGCGTAATGTATTACATAATTAACGTGTAGCTTACTTATAAATTTTAATCCGAAATCGGACACAGCAGGTGTTTGTATTATTAATCAATTTTTTTTTTCGCTCGGACGTTCACTGAGCGATTGATACCGAATACGTCGATACTAAATTATATATTGTTACACAAGATTTATGTAATTACGCAAATTAAAGCAAACAACGCAATAAGTATAAGTGTATTATATATTATTTAAAGTAGTCAAAATCTTTGGTCAAAATACGTTAATATGTATGTTCGTCAAAGTCTTCTCTGGCACTGTGATTGCCTGGGCTGGGCCCGTAGCCATGTGTGCTTTCTACAGTCGTTTACGCTATGCTACGCTAAGAGAAAACTTGGTGATTGGTTATTGTAACGTCAAAATAAAATTTTGACCAATCGCAAAGTTTGTCCCTCTGTATTGTATGCTTAGATCTTTTAAACTGCGCAACGGATTTTAATGCGGTTTTCACTCAGCTTTAAAGGAGGAAGGTTTTTATATATAATTTGCAGAAAAAAAAATTCCGCTAGTTTATAATAAATACAACTAAAATAATAGTTAAGAAAATTAATGTAAGCATAAATATATTTTTTGTGTGTAATACATAGCATTCAAATTATAGGTAAATAGTCTCTTTCAATAGACTATTATAGAAGAGGTGTAAACGAATGTTCGGTCTAAGCTGAAGCACCGCGGGTCACTGACACTGTATTTGAAGGACAATGAAAAAGCAAGGGGGGACGAATCTGTTGAATGGTTATTAAGAAGCGTTCAGAATAAGCGTAACATTGATTGAGGGAGGGGCTTTGTCGGATTTGTTTGGGTTTGGCCGGAGATGGCTGGACTTTTCTAATTGCAGTTGAAGGATTATTTCAGTTCTTGAACTCGTCAGCAATTTAAAAGTTATTTACATTTAAATATTTAAGACCTTTCGTTGTTCTAGTGTTTAATAATAGAAAAAAACTATATAAAAATAAAAATCAATTGCCAAATGTATGACAGAGCATCCTTTGGCTGATTTTTTTGATTTGCTCGTAATTATTGTCAGGACAAGGTTTGTATGAAAGAATTTTTTTGAAAAATCCAGGGGTTGTGTCGGAAATTTGGATGGTATTTTTATATGAAATTGACAGGCCAACAACTGTCTGGTCAGCTAGTTTATTATAAATTTGTTGAAAAATGAACTATTAAGTTACATGGACTGATTCTTTTTGTAGGCAGTGAATTCAAAATGTTGCTACAACATTATGTTAATAATTTATTGTAACTAACTTTCGAAAGAGTTTAATATAAAAACCAGCGAACCGATATGTTCTGAGCTTTTACTAGGTTAAATACAAACACTAATTAAATATATCTTAAGTATTATTTAGAATTACATCCGTTTTAAATTCGCATTGTAGGTATGCTGTAGTTTCATTATATTTATTTGTGTTAATATGGTGCTCTAAAATTACAACTATTTTTTAAAAAAAAATCCTGAAACCATTCCAGTACCAATCACCTAGTAGTAGTAAGTTTGTAGTAGAATTATAGGATACACTGCATTTCGCACACTTGGATACATTATGTACCTATTTATAAGACTATTCTGTACGTGTAAAATAAAACCCTACGAGACGATACAAATTTTGATCTTTGGAATGTCGTCCGAGGGATAATTGAGATCAAAAAGCACTTGTTTCCCAATCCAGCGCGCGTGTCAATCACTAAAACTGAATGCTATTTATTCCTAAAATAGGCATGGGATTACTAAACACGTTGGGAGACCGTGCACACGATATGGAATACCTAATAAGCGGATCGGTTTAAGAAATCTCGTGCTTTAACCCGTGCTGGGGTCGCTGACCCTCGCCGGCTAAGCGCCGCTTGCGCAGCCTTATTGTTGTCCATGCTCATACCAGTCTCGCTACTTAGTCTCGATGCAAGGTCAGCACTAGCCTTCGCGGTTATATTCTCTATTAATTGTAATCTTTATAAAAAACTGGTATTAGACTGATATGTATGTAAAATATGTATTGTTGATACATTTTAAAAAAAATGTTTAGTGTGTCGTTGTTAATGGAGTTAGAACCGGATAAGTGAGAGCGGACTTCCGACTAGAGGGTTCCGTGTGCAAACATAATTAAATAATGAAAATTGATTGTACCTTGAATAACTATAAATAAAGTTAATAAAGTTAATCGACTCTTCATGATTTTTCTCGTTTTTGATCCGAATTAAACATGAAACTAACCTTGCAGTTAAAATAAATAAAATCTTCTGGTCTAGTATACATGTCTTCATGTCGCACTTGTACCCTTCCTGGCATCAAGTCGACAGTAGACCTGTCGACATTTAGTTACATGAAAAAAGATGTATTGTAGGATATTATTTGCTATTGCGCTTTAATACAGCTTGGTAACTTATTGACCCTTAAATGTACCAAAATATTTATTCTGAATTGTTAAAACAGATAACAGAAAATTCATAAATAACAAACATGTTGTAATCCAATATTAACTCTATTTGATACCTAAAACGACTTGACAGACAAAGAAAATATAAGAAATTTTAAGAAATGTCCCAACTCACTAAATGTTTATATTGTATTCATCAATATACAGCGACGGCCAACGGTCAGAGTCACCGTCGGTGTTCAGTACCACATCGCCAAACAGTACCGATATCAACTGACGACTCGTCGACATCCTATCGTTTTGGTTTTGATTACATAAAGCAAAGCTTCTGCGAAAAGTCGCAGCTTGCTAAAACTGCCGTCAAATAATTTTAGCGAATCATCCTTAATGTGCGAATATGGAATCGTCTCTTTTGGAACTTTCTCTAAAAACTTCAAAGAGGCAGTTCATGCCGACGAAAAATTTATCACTTCAATTATTACCGCCACCGAAGTATTTTATGTATAATTAAATGCATTTATTTTTTATACTGGCATCGAAGTACAATGAGAAATACTTAGTTGTGTATTTTAAGTACCATTTCCCACAAATACTTCACAATTTTTAAAATGTATTCAAATTTTCTTTTCTCTTTTTAAATGTGGCTATTGAATAAAATAAGGATGTCTGCATTAGAGACTTTTATCTTAAACGTCATAACCATATCACATTTTTACTTGCTTGTTGATAAGATTAATTAAAAATTAAGACACTAAGTATATGTCTATTAACATGAATTGTATTTAAATAAGCATTTATATAGATATCACTCAGAAAATTTTAACTCTATTTGCTATTTTATGGTTCACTGTCTAGTTTTGAGCTATAGTGTTTAATGAGGTTTGTTGTATAAGTTTTTCTTCGCTTTACAATACGTAATCTTATATGGACTTACCTATATATAACAAAGTCGGTTTATGATATTTTGCTGAATTTGTCTTATTAAATTTTAGGTAAAAATTCTTACTATTTTCTTTAGTAAAATTCTTAGTATACCTTCGAAACGTATATTCATTTACACCTAGACCTATTAAACAGGATTAGCATTTACACCTAGACTTATTAAACAGGAATAGCATTACATAATAATGTGACAATTGAAGATTCCAATTTATTTGCTACAAACACTATATATATAGTTAACTATACTTACTGTGCTTATGTTATTCATAGTTTAACTCGCTCTCAAACTGCACCGTTATATTAATCTATTTAAAATATTTTATTTTAATTGGTTACGTATTACGGCTCTTATATGATTTTAGTAATAAACTAGTCAATAAAATAAGAAAAGCCACTTTCGGTGCCGTGAAATGAAGAAAGCGTTGTCATACTGTGAGAAAGTTTTCGAGATGATTTGTGAAATTTAGTGTTCGTTATTAGAGTTTTATGTTCAAGTAATTATATTTTTAGTTATGTTAGCATTTTATAGTGAACTGTGCACTGGCGAATGGGTGAACCATCCTTACAGAAATCTGTATTCATATGGACTAGGGACGCTAGAAACTACTCGTACATGGTATTGAAGTAGTGCACATCTATACTTTGAGCTTGATTAAAAATAGCCACCGACTACTGTCAACCTGCCTGCCGGCCTTTATCTTAAAAAACATATATGTAATACTGAAATAGCCGCTAATCGCTCTGTCTCAGGGGTCCTGGGTTCGATTCCGGGTGGGTCAACTTTGAAAATGTACTTTTCAACGTTGGCTCTGGTCTGGATTTAGAAAGTACCTAGTGGCAGAGAAAACTGCGTTTCGCAGCACGTCTGGCGGCAGTAACCACCCCTCTTACTGAAGACCACCATGAAATAACAACACATTTGCTGTCGACCACTCGATTGGGCTCGATATAAACATCAAAAATATTTTTTTTCTTTCATCTCGACTTATTTATATATTTCATTCTTTCTATTATAGGCTGATTAATTGCAAATTATGTACAAAATGTATAAAATTGATGTGAACGTGATGTATTATTGAGCAATATGTTATTACGTTATTAAGCACTCGTAAATTAACTAGGATGGCCATTAACCACAATAATTAGCTTGGCGGATCGTTGCCCTTATTTACTAGCCGATAATTTCAGGATTTGATAATGTTGCTTTAATATTAAAATATACACGTTACAAGTATTATGGTATGGGGAAGGTAAACTAGCCATATAATTTTTTTTAAGGGCCCGAATTTTACTGCCAGACAAGCTGAGCAGTTTAGGACAGCAGAACGCTGTCACTATTCTGCCTCTCTTGTTCAAAGAAATCTATTCGGAAAAAAAAAAAAAAAAAAAAACAATAGGACCAAAAAGTTAAAAAAAAATAACGGAGAAGCTTCTATGATTAATTTAAATAAATGTTAGAGGACACGGAGTTTATTATCTTGTATAGTCTGTTACTCAGTTTAATATAATTATTTTAAAGGCACGTACATTATTAGATATTTCGAAATGAGAACTAAGAATTTTGATAATAAATAGACTAGTTTTATTATTATAAACCTCAACATCCTTACATACTTACTCGTATAACAAAGTCCTCCGTCGCGTCTGTCTGTCTTTTTGCGATAAACTCAAAAACTACTACACCGATTTTCATGCGGTTTTCACCAATGGATAGAGGGATAATCACAATCAGGGAAGGTTTTCACGAAAAAAAAAAATGCATCCCGGGCGAAGCCGGGAGCGGGACAGCTAGTTACTATTATAACCTCAACATTATTTTTTTTTTATTATAATACGACAGGTAAGTCTCATACTTTTAAAATATGATAACAATAAATATATATAAATACACTACAGATTACAGGCACATAATACGTATCTACTTTGTGTTAAACCATTCAATCACTTTCTAGTGAATGAACCCTCGTGCAAAAAAGTCATTGTTATACTCGTACACATACTAGTCGTCATCGAATCACCTGCTTTTTCACCACCTGTGTCGATACTATTGTTTGCAAAGTCACTTTCAATACGATTGACTATCGTGCAAAAAGTAACAAAAAAAATATAATTGAATATATTTTGATTGATATTAGTCATTAAATATCTACACGATTGAATAATTTTGCACTATAATAAAACAATGCAATATCAACAGTCCATATATTTTATATAAAAAAAAAGACTTTTCAAATTGGCAATCAAATGAAAGTGCGAGTTTTTGAAGAAAAGTTTACGTGAAACTAATATATAATAAAAATATTTCATTGGTAGGTACCTACATAGTTTAGTTAGTGTGATTTTTATCTATAAAAACGCGGAAAATGTAACACTACTGACACTTAAGTATATTATAATGTCGTAACAACACAAACAGCAGTGTTGAATAAAAATTTCCTAGAACGATAATTGAGTGAGTTTTAAACACATGGTAACGTGTGTTAGAAAGCGTGGGCGATCCGATCGGCAATTAATGGCAACATCGGCTTACTAGAGATCTGTTTCTTACTTCTTGCCATTGTTCTATTGCCAGGCTTAATTAGTGGCGAAAGTCTAACGAGAGTGCCATGTGAAAGTTCTATATACATGACGGTAATATCCCAGCATTGTGAACCTTTTTGTTTACCCATTAAGATTGTGTCGTAACGTAATCGAGAAGATTCGGTATATTCGCTTCTGTGTTATGTGATATTTTTTTAAGATAAAATATTTGCAAGCATATTTGACGTCACGTAGGTCGCACACGTTCCTAGCGCACACAACGCTACGACAATGCAAGGTGCTCATGGAAATATTACATAGAAAATTGTACGATTTCAACATTATTATCAGTGGTGGCGAGCGCCAAGTGTTCAGTCGGCGACAGGTGCAGTATTGAGTATGTATTGAGAAATTAAATATACTTACTTAAAATAGATAAAAAAAATATTAAATAGACAAATATTATGTAAACTTGCCTTAAAATCTCAGAATTGGTTAAACTTGATTTTCATATAAATCACGGATCTACTAACTTATTGTGATCTACATTTAGATCGATGTAACACACAAATTGAATGTGTACTTATCCAATTTGAAAGAGCATTACGAATCATTCGAAGTTCGTGTAACGTCGTATTTGTTATTTTCATAATCAACATAAGATCTACGTAGAGACACGACACGGCGGGCGTGTCATGTTTGAATCTGGCCACAGTTGCATAACCAGTGACGGTTTACAAATTCAGTAAATAAATAAATGACAACTCATACCAATTTATTTCCGCGCAAAAGCATTACAGAGTTGCGCAACTGAAACAGGCCACACAAGTGAGTGGAGTGGACATTAGACATGGATTGTTTTCAAGTGTGTTAATTTTATTTATTTCTGCTATATATCTAAGTCAGATTCCAAAATGTGGTATATTATAGCGATATTTTGCGAAAAATGTTTTTTTTTTTTATCGTAAAGGTCGACAGGTAGGCTGACGGTCCACTTTATGGTAGGTGGCCTATTAATACAAGCAACGTCACAGGTGATGTAATTATTTTTTAATATTTCTTTTTTATGTCGAATAATAATAGCGAGTTAATCGACTATTCGCCATAGGGAATGGCGATTAATCGGTATTAGACTATTCGCTATAACAACAGAACTATTCGCGGCATCTATAATGAGTAGGTACTAGGTTATTCTTTTTTTTAAGTTGTAGAATTATATTGTGATTACTGATTGTATTTCTTAAGTGATAAATAAAACAATTAATCACCTAAAATATATATTTTTTAAATATCCGGTATTCGGCCGGATAGGCGCTAGTTATGCGGTATTCGGCCGGATATCATTCAGACCGCCGGATAGGCCGGATACCGGAGATCCGTTTCATATCTACTGTAAACACAACAAGCACACTTGCTGTTTTTTCATGTGGTTTTCTGAAGTGGCAGTCTCCTGCCACTACTAAGTTGCAACATATAATAATGGTCAAATTTTATTTGTCCTTTTCCACCTTTTTTTTTTAAGCAATTCTATTTATTATATAGATATTATTGACAACGCCCTGATGCTAAATAAATTTGCATTTTTTTTTCAATGTTACCTATTTGTTAAGATAACACTGATAAAAAAAATTAGTTATGCCTACACAATGCGCAAAATTTAATTAAAACACCACATAATCAAGTCAATCTTATATGCCTAATTAAGTTAGTTACGTTTGGACAATAAGCCGACGTGAAGAGATATATAATGACAATACTCGTACTTAAGTGGTTTATAATAGGATTATATTTGAACGTGGAATACAATTGCGAATCGAATTCTTTGACAATAAAATTGTAATTTAAAAAGCAATGGCTCGTAGAGTGAAAAAAAATCGCGATAGTTGTAACGATAGTGTTTATAAAACCGTAGAAATTAAGTGCAGAAAATAAACCATGCAGCCGAGAAAGGGGTAACAAACCATGTTATCCCTGTCAATTACTTTTAAACATGAAGTGCACTCTTTCACCCTATTATATAAAGCTCTCAGACAGTCTTGTATTCACAACACATTCATCACACAACCAAGTCATTCATCGCTGAAGAAGTGTTTTTTTTTACACACGCCAAAACGAGGGTTGAATATGGAAACATTTCATTTCTGCACACACAGTAAAATGTTTATTTGAAATGAGCAAGAATTGTGGATTCTTGCTCATTTTTTTTTTAAATCCTAAGACATAAATAAATAAATCGCCAAGACTAAATATACGCCCATTGTATGGCCCCCCAAGTAGGTAAGCATTTATAGGTTTGTGATAATGGATAATAATACAATGGACTGGGGACGAAACTTTGCACAAGAGACCAGTATCAAATTGGAATAGTTCATTTCAAAAGCTGGCCTTGCTGGGAGTCTAACATCTGAGTCAAAGCACTAAGCCAAGCACGTTAACCACTCGACCATTTAGCTCGATTAATAATAGCAATAAAGTTACGGAATTTGATAAAAATATCAAGTCACATAATGATACAATACTTATTTAACTTGTGCTCAACTAAGATAATAGTAATTGTTACAATTTAAGATACGTATCATCAGTGATCATTTGTTTACAGGAAGTAATTATAAATTTTTAATTGCACTTTAAATAAACAATTCTTGGACAATAGGACGTTTTCTTGCAAGACGATGATGACAAAACATTTGATACCTAATCTTAGCAATCAATCAGAATATCGAGATAACTAGTAGTATTAAATGAATAAATAATAATTTAAATCTAATGCCAACGTCAACGAGGAAAATAAAAGTGGAAAATAACTACAAAAAATATTTTTTAAAATATATAGTACATTAAGAACTAATATTAGATATATAGTTAGCATCTAATAAAAGATAATTCTAATGTCGCGACTCCGAAATGAACGTTTTAGCTACCTACCCGACCCGAGAATTGAGCACGCAAGAATCACAAAAAAAAAGTAAATCTTTATGTTACTTATTACAATGACTAGTAATTTGTAATTAATGACGCAAACGGTGATCAGTCGCATTGTTGTGTTGATGTTCTCATGGCTAATGAGATTTTTAATAACACTTTTAAAATACGAATAATTAAATTTTTAGTCATGATATAACTAACTAGACAGCGTAATCCAAATGGAAAAAAAAAGATTTTATTGAAAATTTACATGTTAATATTTGTTTTTAAATAAATATGAAATACTTAATATGGAAACTCAGGAGTCATTTGATTTAGTATTTTATTCGATCGTAGGACGAAATTATTTGCATTAATAAGTGCAATCGATAATTACTTAATGCGTAATTATTGATAACTTTATTGAGTAGCAACGCGCACTGCGTTTCACAGCCAAAAACTGGACAGTCCTTACAAAAAAAGATCACCTTGAAAAAATACCTTGTGTGCTGTTGTGGTTCAGTAAGGGATGTTATCTTATCCTACCTTATCCCTTATCCATCTGAATGAGCAGCCTATACCGAGCTAGGATCTTAGGTTTGACATAACTACGATACCGAGAGGATCTAACTCTTACTGAGTGTTATTTGTAATTTACAATAATGGTACTTGTCAAATAATATAGTTACTGTATTATTAAAAAGTGAGACTAAAGGGAATGTGCAATATATAAAATTCAATCACAGCACTAAATTTTAGAAGCCTTTATACGAGTATTACACGATCTAGTGAGTATAAAATTGAATCATAGCACAGAAAACGGAAGTGAGTATACGAGTAGGGAATTGATTGCATTAAGCAAAGGGCCCCTCGGGTTCGTTTCAACGGGATCTATATGCAACTACACACATCAATTTAGTTAATTGAATTCGCCTCCGGCTGCATTGGTCCTCGAGACGGGACAAGATCAATACATCACACTTTTGGCAACAAGTTCTCATAACTAAGCACTTATTTTATTTTCAAATAAATATAACGCTGCAAGATTTAAAGTTCGGAAAGCAGCTTCTATGAGGAAGAAATCTCTTTTATACGAATTTACTATAAAAATACACAATAAACAAATAATCTGATTATTATGTCTCGTGTTATAAATTCAAGACGTCTCATGTTAACAAATATGACTATATTCCTTTTGTATATTCAATAAATTTTCATATATTTGCTATATGGCATCATGATGCTAATTCAATAAAGCTGTAATAGACCTCTTTCGCAGTACAAATAATTATATTAAAACTTTTTTGGATCTAAAACAACTTCTGTTATATGGCAGACTATATTATAATATATGCGAAAAAAATTAACGCCTAGAAGTTGCAGCAACGTCTCTAATTTCTCTATGGTCTATTAACCGGAATCTCTTTGAGTTTGGTAAGAACGTAATCTATGCAATATAATTTTATTATTGTCCCACTTAAAACGATTATATTCATTTAAATTCACAAACGCGCCACGTTTCCGGCAAGCGACTTATTTCAATAACGTAACGCTATCAATGACGATCTGTGAGCCGTTTCGCCACATTCTTTCGACGAGGTGGCCGGTTTCGCGGCGATAAACACTGAAACTGACAACAGAAACGTAACCAACACTATAATGTAACAATTGCGTTGAACGTGTTAAATAATTCCATCAAAATCACACAACCACCGCTGGGCGTGGTAATCAAATCATCTATCTATCTATCTATCTGCATAAAGTAAAAGTTTCCGCGTTCTAATGTTAATGAGGGGAAATTCGAGAAAAATATTGTTTTTAATGCGGCACAGCAATGACTTTGCAATTATGGCATCAACACTTTCACTGCAATATGAGATTTCCATCATTGCACTGACAACAACTTTCCAATAAATATGTGTAAAAAAAAGCAAAGCATATATTATTATATATATGTCCGTTTAATAGATTTAGGGGTTAAATTTGATTGTGCGTGCCAAATATTTGTGGATTTATATAATATACAAACAGCATAAGAAAATTATAGCTCGATTCAGGAATGATTGGGTAATTTGGAACATGAAGCCATTTTTAAATGGCGCTTCGTAGGTACATTCAGAAGATAATGCTCAGAATATGACAAATGGCAAGGTCAATTGGACATTAACTATGAACAAAATTACACCGAGTTATTTTTAAATGGTTGTCATAATGATGAACTTCTTTTGTATCATAATTTGCGGTTAGCTATAATAATGGAACTCGTACATATAACACTGTTTACGCCATGAAGACATCATTGTCAACTACCATTGATATCACCGCTAATTATAACTTCAAAACTAATTGATATTGCTTTAAGTAGTTAGACAATTTTGGTGGTTAGGTTTATCTTAAAACTAGACCGACGCGCCCCGACTTTCTCCTATTATGATTGGGGAAGTTAGATATATAGAGATACCAATAATTAAACTTGCATTTTCGTGTATTTATTGTCAATAAGGGCGGATCGTCCTGGGAAGCGATTCAACCGTGTGATTCAACTGTATTGAATTCACAGACTAGGCCGATGTACCCAGACTTCGCCCAGTTGCAATTGGGGTGCACAATATATTAAGTCTATGTATACTATATCCACATGGAACAATGTCCCTTTCAAATAATGAAAGAATATTTTAAATGGGCACAGTGGTTCCAGAGATAGCCCTCCACATATAAACAATAGCCACTCTCTCTTTAAAATATTAGTATAGTATAGACTAGCTTTGCAATACGAATATATCCTAATATAATAAATTTACGCTTTCACGCCTTAACTACTCAACCGATCATAATGAAATTTTTCATGTAATACAAAAACATATGATGAGATATTTTTGAAAACAAAAATAAAGTTTTAACACATAAAAAAGAAACGCGTTCGATGTCGCATACAAAAGCTAGTATACTATAATTTAACATCTTAAATGTCCATTCTGTATGTCATTTCTATGTATTATTTCCTATATATAAACGTACAAAGTTTACCTCTTTATTAATAATTTACTTTTTTGTAATATAAACTAATACGTGTTTTGATAGTATATGTAGATGATATTACTTGAATACGTGTTTTGATTACAAATTAAGTGTATTTTCAGCTCATAATGATAACTCATTCAGACGAGGATAATTTGAAATACACAGAAAGAGATACAAGTTGATGTAATGTTGAAAATACTTCGTCTTATTCTTAATAGGCAGCCAAATAGGCATCATTAGAGAAGTCTTGTCATATAACAATTTAACGTGTACACAAATAATAACAAAATAAGATATAATATAAATATACTGGTTTTTATATAGAATTAACCAAATTAATGTAGAAAATGAAGTTGGTGAAGAAGAAAGGCATCAAAAATACGAAGATGTCCAGGAAATTCACTATGATGAAGGTATACTTAGTCATTGGTAACAAAAGGGAAAAAAAAACCATATGCAATTGTGCACCCTTTTATGGGACCCATGTGTATGTTGCATGGTTGGTACTTGTGTAAGCGAATCGACTTACATTGGGTGCGACAGTTATTATTTGACGACACCACGTCCCCATCATCCTTGAATTTTTATGAATGAATTGAAAATAATCAACGTTTATGATGCATTAGTTTCGGTGAGGGCCAAATGGAAGCACGCCAGAGATATAAATACATATTTGTTCGTACCTGGATTACCAGGTGAGAGATAAGAAAGTTATTTCCATAAATTCCCTTGAATTTTTGATAACTTGTTACTGTGAAGTAGAAGAATGTACTACTTTTAATTCGTTTTTTTTTTGGTCCTTAATATTATTCATATTATATAGCTATTCCTTAATCTTATATATAACATATCAAAAGTGAATTTATGAAATTTTTAACAGTTCTCATTCGTAAATAACGAATTTTACCCTATAATACTGTGTGATTTTAGAGATTCCGCTCATTGGAGAAGCGAGCTTCTTCGATATTTTCTATGTAATCATATGGACGTCCGCTCACTGGCAAGAGTCGAAGCGGAGCCACACACACAACCCCAAGAATGTAGTTAATAAATTAAAACATTTAATAAATAAGTTTGTGCGGAAAAAGGTATTATTGCATATAACCTATAACAACAATAATAACCGATGCATAATGCCCAATACATGTTCAATATATTGGTCAGTAAGTCGTTACTGTTGTCAAAACAAATAAACAAACGACCTTGTCGCTTGTCAGCAAGGTAACATTATCGGTTCACTACATTAACCTAAAAAGACTCAACGAATGTACGTATTAAATAAGGGTTACGTTACGAGTGAAAATATTTTTAAAGTGCGTAATAAAATGTCACCGCAATTAATAGCCGCCTTAAAGATACAGTTATGATCACTATTATAAATGAAACAGAAAACAGAATGGAAAGTCCTCAAAGTGTCTCGTGTTAAGAACGACTATATCTTATAACACAAGTGCTTACGATTATAGATTATCTTCTGTTCCTATAAGAGACTGTGGTCGTGTGGTTATGATAGCTTATGGTTCATTTAGAACCAGTTTGCCGGCCTTCGTGAAGGTGATCTTCTGTGAGAAATTCATTTAAAAGCCTACATCGCGGCTAGAACAGGAGCTGCATACGAAAGCAAAAATCTAAAACCACTACTAGCCGTGCGAAACTAGAGAATATTTAATTCTCTGGCGAAAGTGAAGCAAATCCCTAACTAATTAGTTTTAGTTTAGTATTTGAAAAGAATAACTTAACGGCAGATTCTTCTACAAAATATTGCCTGAAACGACTCGATATGCTAAAACAAATTGGACATTCGCTTTAACAAATTGGATATTCGCAAAGCGTCTCAGACACTAATTGGTAATCTGATTACGTCTCAGATTTTGACAAACGCTGTCATTGGAAAAACACTTGGTATTAAAAACTAATCACAAAATATTAAGTTAATATTTTCAATCTTTTAAAAGGACTAGAAAGAAATCTTATTACTCATTTGCCTACATACAGTTTTGGACTCATGAACTTAAGCAGCCCCATTTGACAGCAATAATCACCTTCTTACACGAAATAACAGTACATATGTTGCTTGTTTAGGTGCGTGAAGTAAAGATATGCCAAAGCATTTTTTTAAATATTAAACTCAGCAGAAATGCTTGCTTGCGGTACTCTTGATGGTAGGTGGCTACTGTCGCCTATGATACAAGCAACGCCACAGATGCTGCAAGTGCGCGGTCGACCATATTTAGGATTAAGGATAAGGGATTAGGAAGGGTAAGAGGATTGAGCTCTTGCACATGTCCTAACCATTTACTCTATTATTAAGAGTGATTATAGCTAAGCTGCCGCTCTTCTTTTTATAATAAAAATTAAAACAATTTTAAAATGTAAATAAAATTAAATTGTGATTGAGAGAGCTTGGGAAAAAATATTTCTCTTAATTTATCGACTGAGTTGAAGACGCATTAGCTCCTGGTCTATTGACAATTAGTTGTGTCTTGTGTATCACTTAGCGATGCCATGTACCACACGTGGTCTGTGCCATAATTGAGCGATTTACAAACCGTTTGCGGAGTCGCGAACCTTGTTCACGCTCACACGAAGGTTATATCCTGTCGCTGAGTCATAACGAGAGGGTAATGGTCACTCACATATGAGATCGAACGTAAAGCAGTTGATTTAAGGTCACGATGATAAAAATAAGCAACTTTTAGTTAATTACTTTTGAGACTTTCATTCTAAGGTTTTGAAATAGCCTTAGCGTCAATTCTAAAAAGCGCAATAGCTGAAAAGACATAGCATCACGATGGGCCACGCTGCTTCGATGTGAACTGACCCTTAAAAGTTTTGCACCATTTTGCACCAATTGGCAAAAAGGCAAATGGCAACAGGTTCACTGAAAAGCCTGTTAAAAGAATGTAAATAAATATAAGTATCGAATCTTCGCAAAAAAACTATGGATACTCGCCAAAACTAAAATATCTAAATAGCAACTCTCCCCTACTTCGCACGGATTTGGAATTTTCAAAAACCTATTCTTAGCGGATGCTTACGTTATAAAATAAACTAATGTTGCAAATTTCAGCTTTTTAGACTTAGTAGTTTTGGCTGTGCGTTAATAAGGCATAGATTTTATAGTATTAGATTAGTTAACTAGGCATTTAATATTGTTTGTTCAAGTCAACCTAATAAATGTATATAAAACCTAAACAGTTACTCTAAATACGTGAGTCATTAATACAACCTTGAAATTCATTCTGGAACAAACTCAAAAATATTAAGTACATATTGACACTCTCCGAATTGATCGAATTCATTCATCAAGAGGAACGTTTTCAACAGGAGTGACATTAAATAAATCCGGAGTGAGACGAGAAAAGTGTTTTCAGTCAGCGTTCATCTCCGTTTTCAAATATGATCTTGCAAAGGTCAATTTCCCATTTTCACTTTTATAAACGATAACAACTTTAGATAATTTTACGTTGAATTTACAATTTAAATGTTAGACATTTAAGAATATATATGTTAATAACATGTAATACAGTGCGACAAATTGATATAATAAAATGAATACAGTTAAATTAGACTGTAAAACGTTACTAGATTGATTTTCATGAGGTGTTATCAGTAATAATCTATTACGAATTATTTTCACGTTAATTATAAGAAATGTCCATCTGTAGACCACCAGACTCTGTTAATCGCTATTTATGTTGTAGTCACATAGTTAGTTCACTTTTGGGGTTATTAAACGGTATATGATCGCTATTGTCTTAGCTCATTGCTATTCTTGGGAGTCCAGACAACGTCCTTTTTACCATGGATTCGTAGCAAATTGCGACCATCAATAACCACGTGACCATTAATTCGTCTTAGGTAGTTAAAATAATGCGGCGCCATTTCTGTGATATCAGAGTTCTTCCAAATTCTTAATTTCAATAATACGATTAGTAGCCTTGGAATTGATAATTGAGAATATTTAAGTAAGTATATATTATACCTATATGCCTTAAAGTCGAAATTTTTGCGCAGCGTGTATTTCCAACTTGTTTATGCGAATGCCACCGTTCGGTTGAGGTATTTTGAGCAAGGTGATTTGTGTAGAGCATAAAAAGATGAAAAACAAATTTCCACTTTTTATCGTCGGAGCAAAGTCGCATTCGAGAAGTGTGACTCAAGCGTCTTTTTATCAACAACTTATACTGACAGATGCGCTGTGGTGATAAGATTGAGCAGATGTTCTTGTTATGTTGGATATACACATATACACACATATAATATAGAGGTGATATAGGCGCCTTTTACTTGCAACGATTAAAATTTAACTGAAATTAAACTTTATGATCGCGCGAGAAAGTTAAAATTTAAATACGTTGGTATGCATATTGATACTTACGTAATACCATTGACGCAAATATCAGAACATAAATAAGATTGATTGAGTTTAAGGAGCCTAAAATGTACAGGCTTTTGTAAGTAGATTTACAATTAGTATCGGGCTTGTTACTCAAAAAGTATTTATTCAATTGTAATAAAGAAGATTGGAATAAACACTCACACACTGGCATTATCAGCATTATGGCTAATTTGATTTTTTTATTAATGTTAAAGTTGTCAGACAGACTGACGGACCACTTTATGGTAAGTGTTTACCATCACCTATAGTTAAAATAACAACTACTCTCTCTAAGCTTTATGTCGAAATTATATTTTATAGGTTTTTTTTTTAGAATAAATGATGACGGATAGAAAAATTGACTGGTATCCTTTGCTCATTATAGAAATGAGTAACAGCGCACACGCTTTTATGTAACGGTGATTTTTTTTTGTAAGGGGGTTGTTGCTGCCAAACTTTGCCAAAGTTGTTTACATTATAATTTACTGAATCTGAAACAACTCACGTTAGTGTAGACTTTTAAAAATAATTTCGGAATAAGAGATAAATGGTGAAAGAATCCTGCTGATCTGGCTTGAGTTGTGTAATGTAATTTTGATAGGAGCCGAGGTAAACGAACAAAATGCGCAAGAGACAAATTTTTAGGATTTTGTAAATTTTAATGAATTCACGACAAAAGGTCGATTATAATTATGATTCTATTTAAATTACAATTATTAATTATTATAGCACGAAATAAATCTATGTAATCTCTGTATTATAAAAATCTCGTGTCACAGTAACCAAACTACTCCGAAACGGCTCGACCGATTTTTATAATTTTTTTTTGTGTAGGTAGCTTTTTTTTAGAACTTGTCTACAATGTAAACACTTAATTTCAAGAAATTAAATTAAACTTAATATCTTTCAAATCAAATATTCATATTGTATTTTATATTTTTTTGAAAATTTCTAAAAAACTTTTAAAGAATGTGTTTTTTAATTTTTTACATAATGTGATTTAAAAGAGAATATTGTAAATATATATTTTTTTAATTTTTTGGCCTGGTATCTACACCTTTAAGCTAAGTAAGAATATTGTGCGTTTACGGTTGACTGGTGACACTTCAGACACTGATAATTCGTACAATTGAAATAAAGAAAATTAATTGTTAATTTTTTTTCATTTAAAAGTTTTCAATAGTTCCTATCACTAGTTTTCTTCCAACCATTGACAAAGCCAATATGGCGGATTGTTTACATTATCGACAAGTTCTAAAAAAAAACATAGGTATATTCGGTAGGTCTGAGAATAGGTCGAAAACTTTTATATAGCAAAACAACGGTTGCCTGTTGCCGGTGCTAGTAGGTATATAAAATTATACCTATGCCATACGACAAAGTGTTAATATTCAACTCTAAAATCACAGCGAAAAAAATCGAATGATTGAAGAATTGTACCCCGTTTTCGCAAAACCTTCGAAATGGCCTATCATTTATTTCCTTTAACACACAATAGAACGACTTACGAGATATCATAGGCCATTTCCTCAACACTTCCTCTCCTTTGATATCGAAGAGTTGTTATACGTATACCGGAAATTACTCGTACGTCTAAGGCTCGTTACCGACTAGGTATGCTATGCTATACCCATTACTAAACATAACCAAATATTGAATTTCAAAGAAGTTTTTTTTTTACCTGTTCCTATACTAATATTGTATATTATAGATAAACAAATTAGTTACATATTAAAATTAAATATTTATTGCTCATTAGCGACCTTCGTATGGACCTTCGTGCTTTCGTATGGATGACAATTTTCCAAGCAAAAACAAATTTTTGAACCTTCCTCAACGAATATTTGAAAAAAAAAAAAAAATAGATAAATTGCTCCAGCAGTTCTCGAGTTTTGTGCTTAATATATTTACAGATTTATTTTTATAGATTACCTACTTATTATTATTTATATATAGAATACAATATATAATAAAAACAAAATGTATAATATTACATTATTTAATATATTAATATATCATAAAAACAATAATAAATATACAAATAACATTCTTAACCATAGAGTCTATTAGTCACAATAAATTCAATGGCAAATTGTTAAAAGACGTCTAATAAATAAACCCTATAAATGAAGGTGGTGTCATTTACAGGAGGTGATGATGTCAACACTGAAAAATGTATTGTTTCATACAGTTGTATCAACAGTGGATTGAACCAGCTGGCCATACAATTTTCGATCTTAATGCAACAAGTAAAAATGTACAGACTTCAGAACTTCTGGAAATATATTTTTATCCTAGTTGACAAATCTTTGTTGTCCATTATTAATAGCTTGCAATCAAACCCAATTAAGAAACAGACATCATAGCCCCTCTGTGAAATAGTTATGTAGTTTAATACATACTTAGAACCTAAACCTCTTTAAACTTTACAGTAAACTCAATGCTAGTAACAAATATAACATCAATTTTTTTTTTAATTACCATGACTTTCTTTATTTATTCAAAACCAATAAATATTTACGAGATGACAGAAAAATGCATCTCCATAATAAGCGTCATAAAATGATACAAATTCTGAGGAATCATAGTAAAATTGGATAAAATTAAAAAAGCTCCTGGCTTAATGTACTGTTTTGTTTTGTACAGCACTATGTTATAAATGGCTATGTCTCTTTAACTTATTTATATTATGGCACATGGAATTGGTATTATTTACCTTACAACAAATAAGGTAGTTCTGATTTTTTATATATATTGGTACTGATGAAATGGTAATGACAAATCCAAATTTTCGAAAGCCTTACGGATCATTGTTAAATTCATTGAAATTTAGGTCTTTTTTCAGTTTTTGTCGATTTTTACTACCAAGGACCTGTGCTACGACAAAAGTCACTATGCACACTTTTTAATTAGATTAAATTTTCAATTGAATGAGGATAATTTAGTCCTGGTAGACCAATTGGTTTAAAGATATGGCTATTCAAGTATGCAAAGTTTCTAAAAAAAATGGATGATTTACAGTTGTTTTTAGTTTTCGACAATTTTGACCACTAAGGAATGGGTTTATGGTACAACTTATCTTATAAGTTATTAAAGTGCACTAAATTTCCAATAAAATGAGATAAATTTGGTCTACATAAAGTTTGGTTCCCGTACGAACTCAGTTGTGAGGCCCAAAATTGCATTTATTGCTCAAAAGTTGTTGTCCAACATAATTTTTATTTAAAAATGTAGAATTAAATTAGCAAGCAAACTGAACAATAAATAACTGTTATTCGTGATCTTATTAAGACTGTTTAAATTAAACCGACAAAATAGAATTCGCGTGCACATAATTCCGTGTTTTGCAGTAATGTGGGTATTCAAATCAGGATTCCAAGGTTACTATCAAGGCCAGGACTTGAGTCATTCAATTATTATGAATGGGTGAATGTTTGAATGAACAATGCTTGTGGTGGATTCATGTTGGTAAGCTAAGAATGTAAACAAAATTCTTGATTAGGTTGGTGGGTTGCTCACAACATACACTTAACAAATAATTTTCCTGTTCCCTAATCAAATCTAAAAACCATTTGGCAGTAAGTTGTTTTGTGTGAGAAAGTTCATTTCAAATGTGACAGTGTCATCACTAGGACAAATATAAATTAATTAGCTCAGTATAACTAGATGTACTAGGGTCAACTAGAAATAATGGCATTATTTTTACAATTTTTTCATAACACATTTTGAGCAACATGGATGAAGGTCCTCTTTTATTAGGTCCAGGTCCATTCTAAAATTAAAATTTGAGGTTTAATAATGCTTTTAAACTTTTATATGTATGTTAAAGAGATACATATTTTTGAATATACTTAGTATAATTATATTTTGATGTTATATCAATTCTCTACATATAAAAGTTACAATAGAAACTTGTCCTAGAGTAATTAGCAATTTAACAAATTTAATTGAAATTGAAACATAATAATGTTAAAATTGTAACAGACTCATTTTGCAATAATATTTAAATGTTAGCTCACTTTTTAAAAGGCTCTTGTACACTGGTAGGTTAACGTTAAACACTAACTAATCATTAGTGTAAATTAAAAACTAATAATTAATTAAGTAGTTAGGTATTTCACTGAAACACAACTGAGTCAACTGAACGGATCACACATGCATAAAAGCTGTCTACAGTTGATTCACATTTCGCCGTCATTTGGACAGCCCATCTGGCTGCAGTAGCTTACAAAAGACCAACGTGAAATATTATCACGTGTGCTGTTATATTTCGGTGAGCGAGTAAGAGATGCGCTATCCCTTCCCAATCCCTTATCCTTAATCCTCCTTAAGGTCGCCGGAGCACCTGTGGCGTTGCTTGTGTGATAGGTGACAGTAGCCACTTTCCATCAAATGGACCGTCCAGCTGTCTGTCAACCTTAACATAAAAAAATGAAAAGATATTATGAATTAGAAATTCTTAAAAATTAAGAATGCAATTAAAGAGCCATAATAACTGAAATATCTCCAATATGCAAACTGTGCATTATGTTAAAAAAAAAAGGGAAATAGGTACTTGTGGGTAGGTGATAAAATACCACTCTGCTTCTGTCAAAGCATCAGAGTTGAAATTTCATGTGAAGATTAGTCTGGGTCTTGCTTGTCTAGGATTATAAAAACCTGTATAGTTGTGATAAACTGAGATAAGAAAGATATTGTTTTTAGTTCAACTCTCTGAAATTCTAATATCAAATATCTAAAATTAGTGGAATGTCTCTGTAGAACAACTGACAATAACAACATGTTGAGAATTAGTTAGGGAGATTACTGCCAAATACCTACAAAACTAAAGCAATAACGGTAGTGCCAAATAGGATGACATCGTCAATTAGCAGTTCTTTCCAAAGAATTTATTAATAACTTGGCAACAATAACAAAATTGGATTATGATAAATTATTATTGAGGTAAATTAAAGAGATTTAGCTTGTATTTATAGGATCACAGTTTAGTGTACAGTGTGTATATATAGAGGTATTAACTTATACCTTAACATTGTTAATTTTTGTAGTTTTTTATGTAAAAGATATATATCCCTGATTTAACATTAGTAACATTTTTTACAAATTGTTAAGAATCATTTAAAAAGTCACTATTAAACAAATATCATTGCTACTAAAGCTTAAATTTTATTATAACGGCATATGTATGAAATGGTTTATAATTGATTGAGAATTGAGAATAAGTATGATTATATAAAAACAACTGTATTATCTGTTATTACTTTAAAAATATCTGAAAAAAGAAAAGTAATAAATAATATTAAGTAAATACCAAATATTTTATATTAATTGGTCAAATGAATTATATTATATACTACTTTTTCACTAGCAAGGTCGAGGGTTAAGGACTTCTGACATTATATTATCATATTATACCAAAACACAACAGCATTGTATATCATGGAGAAGTTTTAAGAATTAATAAAAATGTTTCATACAATAAATAAAATTATAAATTTCATAATTAATAATTAAAGATGTTGTGTAGTAGCTATCACAATCTAAAATACCAAAAAAATTATGAAACATGATGAAGAGTCTAAATTTGAATTTATATCCCTTCATCAGACCTCAGGTTTTAATCATGGATCAGTACATGACATAAATGTGAACAACATAAATTAGTTAATATCTCAACTTTAAAATAATAATTATTAGAATAAACATTTACAGAAAATTTGATTAAACATATCTAATTAGTACTTCTATAGGTGTTGTAATACCAAATTGAACTGTGTATGAGTAAAGTGGTTAAGGCATTGTAAGTTCTTTTTTTAAATTTGTATTTGGAATGGCAAATTGATCTCAATCTCACATGGTAAGTGAAGATGAGGTCGAAGATGGAGTTCACTTGACCGTTAGTAGTCTATTTACTCTGTTATTAAAGAGTTCCAAGTATTACAGGGAACATTAAAGAAGGCAGAGGATTCCAGTCCCTCACATAATAAAAGTGCTTTGCGCGAATAGGTGTTTGTTGTTCATAATATATTTGATGTGCAATGGATAAATTGTGTGAATAAATATGTAAAGCAATATGAAAACAATTAAAACATTGCCAGTCAAGTTAAGAAGGTATGAGAACTTAAACAATTTGTACTCACTTTGAAAACCTCCGAGAAAAAGCCCTCTCCTATCTTCTCCAGTGTGAAGTCGTCTAATGGATAGAGAGCTGCCACGGCCGTTCTCAAAGCAGTACAAGACGATCCAGTCACCCTTCTGTCACCAAGTTTTTCACTATCCTCACATACACTCGACTCCTTCTCACAAACATCATCACAACACACTCCGCGTTTCGTCCTGTTGCCATTGTCCTGATTGAAACGTCTGCCGATCTTCGAATTCGGACCCCTCACGAAACGGCCAGCCTTGGCCGTCTCGTCCAAATTCGTGAAGCTCTCTGCTATCTTCAGCACTTTAGTCGGCTTACGTCGCTCGAACGCACTCTTACTCTTAGTACCGTCCGGCGAACAGTCGAGTTGCATTATAGCTGCTATACGAATATCGATGTTACTTTTTATCCCGCTTCGAACATAGTGCGTGCACTAAGTGTCTTCGAACGCACAAAATATAAGCCCCCTGTGCAACATAACGAAAGTCTATAGAGAAATATCAACTGGAGGCACTTGAAATCATGCGAAATAACATTATAATCACACGAAAACCGATTTAGTTCTATGGGATAGTCACTTTCACATATTTCTACACATCCCAACGTTGTTGGCACTATTTTACTTTTGTTGTATTTGAAATGTTTCAACAGCGTCTATTTATTAAATGAATATGTCGTTTATGCGGTAGAAATGTGAAGATAAACAATTGAGTTGACTCGACCGACGACGCGCGTACTAGCAAAGGAAAGCAGAAAGCAAAGCTGACGAATCGCGACAATATCTCGCATACAATAAATACAACAACATGAAAAGAACAGCTATTTGTTTGACAGATGAACTCGCAATGTTGGCGAGCGTTGTTGACTGTTATGTTGTCAGCACTGATGTATGCGTTCAAGAAAATAACAACATCCTGACATTTTAGAAATAAAACTGTTTTATATTCGTATTGTTATTTTAAGATATATGATTTAAATAATAAATGTTGTACTGTATTTTTCGCTTTATTTTTTAAAAGAGACGATTATTAAAATATAGTAGTACAAACATTTTAAATTAATCCAGCTTTGTAAAGGTAAAATATGGTGATGTCTATTTAGTAAAAGTTGAGATTGTGTAAATAGAGGACGTATAGTATAATGTACTTTTCCTTTTAGTTATAAAAATATTCAAGTATTGCATTTTTTTATTAATGGCAACACATAATATATAATGCAAACAAATAGATTGGTGGTCTGTGAATAGAATAGACAAGAAACAAAGAACAGCGGTAACCAGTGCTGCCATTTTAAAGTTTTCGGTGCTAAATATAGCCCTTTTTAAGGCTTAGCGCCCATTTTCAATTTTTAAATTTATTTAACTAGGTCTCAATTTTATAAAACATCCATACTAATATTATAAATGTGAAAGTAACTAAGTCGTCAGACAGGCTGATGGTCCACTTGATGGTAGGTGGCTACCGTCGCCTATACCTCAAGCAATGCCACAGGTGCTGCAAGTGCGCTGTCGACCATACTAGGATTAAGGTAAGGTTAAGAGATTAGGAAGGGATCGGCTTCTGTAAGGGTGTGGTTACTGCCGCCAGATCGCTCCGCTAAGTAGCATATGTACCTACAAAAAGCCAAGTGACTGCGAAAAATACCTTTATGATAAATAAAAATACCTTTATGAATTTAGCTGTTTATTTCATAATTCATGCTGACGACTATAATACTTACCTAGTTATAAACGTACCTATATATCACACAATGGAAACATAACGATGACATTCTCTTTGAAAATCAGCTTGTCCTTTAATGCAATGAAATGATTAATGAAAGTGAAGTTTCACAAGGCTGATTTCCGTTTGAGAAGCACTTTTCCAAAGAAATATCTCTCTGTTTACTTCATGACATAACAACGCTAGCTCCCATTACTCACAACTGTCTAATTAAATTACCTATTAAAAATTCAACGCTCAATAGCAGCTATAAATACAAATATATTATTGCTGTTGCGATTTCATATCTAAATTAACTTAACTACATTTACACTGATTTAAACTGAGTATTCGTTTTCACTTAACTAAGTTACTCCTAACACTACATAGAATTACTTATATTAGTATTGCTTGTTTAAGGAAAACGTTGCCTTCCTTCGAAAACATCGTAACAATTGAGCTCAAACAAATTAATCTTGTTCAGCATATTTTTATGATGCTCAAATAAGAAAAATTTGTTATCGCTGATCAGCTATTACTAGAGCAACCATCAGATGGAGCTTAATCAACAAATGATCGTTCATCGTTAATGTAATCTTATTCAAAAGCAAGTCCTTTAAAAATAATTATTATGATTAGTTAAATAAGAATTAAATGCGTGTGAAGAAAAAACTTATAAAGGAGAGATTCCCGTCAAAATTATCCAAGTATAAAAGTTATGTCATACAATAACTAAGAATAAGAAAGACACTTAACTAAAAATGGAATAATATAAACTAGTGTGTAAACGATAATTAATTTAACTACGTGAAAATTTTGTACATATTTCTAAGCTTCTCGTGTGTAAAAGATTGTAATTAATGTTAGCCATTATTAAGCGACCACAAAGATTATTTATTGTTGAGTAAATACCAATTCTTGTCATATTTATATTTGAGCCTTTCTTAGCGGATGCCATTTTCCAAATTTCAGCTTACTAGACTTACTTAATACATAGTCAATCAGGACAAACGATTTTAAGTATAACGTATAAATATATGTAAATGTTGAATGTAAAAATAATCCAAGTAGTCCTTAATAAATAACAATTATAATTTATGTTTTTTTTTTTTATTAAATATGCTAAGACACTAATTTAACAAATGTATAGAATAAAAATAATTTTGAAATGTACAGTCTTTAATGCAGTGTTTAAAGCAAATACTGAACAGGAGAGCCACATCTCCTATTAGGCTAATTAGTAATAGGTAATCTCATCTTTGCTATTTCGAATTAAACTAAACTATAATTATATAACGAACTAAACAAAAGTTTTAATTAGTTAGGCATTTAAATAAACATTAAAAAAATCCATGTACCTACAGACTTAAAATTCGATCAGTCACTAAGATAACTAAGGATTTTTTATACAAGTGCCAGCCATTTTGATGACGTATTCTCGTGACACACTCAGTACGTTAGCAACACTGGCCGGCGAGTTTTTAGTTACGGATGACGTCACGTGGCCTATGTGGAAAAGAATTCTCTTATTTTTATTCTCTTACTTTACAATCCCTGTTGTAAAGTACTTCCACTTGCAGTTAGAATTACGTGGATCGATAAAAATACTAAAACGGTATCAGTATTGCCAGTGACGATATATGGCGCTGAAACGTGGTTTTTATGTGCCACTTAAGAAAGCTCAATATCACTTGGCAAGCTTAACTAGTATTAACTTGCCTTGTTTGAAAAATGACCGATCAAATCTTGCACTATGAAATAGAAGTAATGTTGACTAAAAGCTAATACTAAAATCAAGGATTGTTCAAATTACATTACGATTTCGTAGCAAGTAAGTATATGACTTTTTGTATAATAATACTATAGTAATGAACTTCCTTTACAAACTACCTCAATTAGTTTTATCTAATAAACTACTTAAACGTAGGCAAGTTCTGAAACGTTATTAAAATGTTGCAACAAGAAACATTAATTCACAACCATTCTCAACACGAAGCCACAGAACAAAGAAAGTATAACATTTTGATAAATGCTTTAAATAAATGACACGTTAGCAGTTTTCTCATTGATAATGACAAACCTTTAGATAATTTTATTACTTAAAATATAAATAATGCACTCATGTTAAGTTTGTTTATTTCTAAGGGACCAAAACAGCCAAACGACATTAAAGTTCTTTGTTCTGGGCTGCCAAACTTGTTCGGCTAATTTAACACATTACGAAATAAGGGTAGCGTGAGTTTTGTCATTTACAGATACCTATTTGTTATTTAGTAATGAAGATGAACCTCTACACAGCTAGTGATGTGGAAAAATAGCAAATGCTTGGTTATTTTATTATTCAAATGAAAATATTCAATAGTTTCAAATGAAAGTACAATAGTCGTCCAACAGGTGTGCAAAAACCGTTACACAAATATTATATTTAAGGAGTAATTTTGAATTTAATATAAGCATTTTCATTTTATAAACACTAATAAAGTACCTGCTTAGAATAATATAGAATATATTTTGAAAAAAAAAAAAAAAAAAAAAATGTATGTATTTAAAATGCAAAATAAAAATAGATATTTCGCATATTGATATGCATTTAAAATAATTCACAGCTCTTGGAGCTGATTTAAGCAATAATATTTCATTGTTAAATTAAAAAAGTAATATAAAAATGAACGCTGTATTTTTTTTATGACATTAACAAGTGTATGGCATTAAATTGGTCACATTTTCTTGGACGTCCGTGCTACGGTTACGAAAGAGAAATAGTACCATATAATGTACACGTAAGTACCTCATTATGTTCTGTTTTATATAAATATTATTTTACGACTTAAATATTTGTATTTAATTTAAAACATTATATATTGAAGAAAGTGTCATTTATAAAACGAGTCGTACCATTTTAATAATGATTTAAGTGTTTATAAAAAACTTTAGTTACTATATAATAATTCTGTACAAAATACATGTAGAAATTATTTCAGGCGATTTTTAAGTCTTTAAGCAACAATGTTTATTATATGAGATTAAATCTACATTACGAGAGCTGTAAAAAAAAATTATAGGAAAAAGGCGACTTTATTATAACATTTGAAGTGACGATTCGTTAGTTATCTACAAAAATCTAAACCAAATAATATCTAAAAAAATTGATTGAGAAAATATAAAATCTTGTGTTCATTATGTACAAAGAACAAGAAATAGTTATTTTCTTCAATAAACTTGAAATTAAAATTAAAGATTAATAAAATTATACAAACAAAATTAATTTATTTAATCAATACTTACTTACTAGGTGAGCAAATCGAAAAAAAAAAAAATCTACCTAATTTGCTACTTAAGTTTTGAGATATGGCAATACTGATGTGAATATGTCAAATCTGACATTATGTCAGATGTCATTATGTCGTTTGTAATGGTGAACGTACTCAGAACGTGTCATATGAGTGCTATTTGTGACTTGTGTTGTTGAGTATCTGTAGATACTTGAAACATTCATCTCGGTCGAAAAATGGATTTTCTATGACTTCGACGTGGATTAAACCAACATCAGTGTGCCGATCAACTCGCTTCGACTTTTGGTGATGAAGCACCATCTCGAGCCACCGTGTTTCGCTGGTTTTTGTTGGCTGTTGTGCCAGAAAATATCTATACAGCATAGATATTTTCTGAACTGATATTGCAAGATCATCGTGTGACATACCGTGAGATTGAGGCATGCTTGGGCATTAGTTCCACTCGCATATATTCAATAAATCATACCAAAAAGATTTGTCAACTTTTTTTGACGCCTGAAGAAGCGCTTCATGTGTTCAAATCACATGTTTTGGAGGTACCTCAAGCGGAATGGAAAAATTTCTTCGACAATTGGTTTAAATGTATGCAAAAGTGTATTGATCTTAATAGAGAATATTTTGAAAAACAATGAAGCCGTTTCAGATTATAAATATTTGTTTTTATTTGTTTATCTCAAAACTTAAGTAGCAGCCCTTGTACATTGGCTTATTTGACTTACATTTCTTGGATATAAGTTTTATAAAAATTTAAGATTTCATCTATTTCGTGTGATTTCTCTTTTTCTCTTACGATTCTTACTTAATATGTGGGAATAATAATTTTCAAATTAATTACATTTAAACATTTAATTTAATAATTTGTTATTTAATTTCTTAATATACATTATTAAGAAATTATTAGGGGGCATAATATAATTTTCAATTCAAAAATGCTATCCTCGGGGCTCGGAAATAATAACATGAGTATTCAAAAAATGTGCGAAATTAAATTATATATATATTACAAGCTTAATTTTTTTTATTTTTTTATTAGCCTTTATTTGCCAACTTTTCTTACAATATAATTATACATGTATAGGTTAATAAAGATTAAAAGTTATTTTCAGTCGGTGTGTCTTTGCGACACAAAGGCCTCCTCCAGCAGCTTCCAATCATCCCTCAGCAGAGCTATTCGATGCCATAACGGGCCCGCAATTGTTTTGATGTCGTCAGACCAACGTTTTCTTTGCCTTCCTCTTTTTCTTTTTGTTTGAAATCTAGGGGTCCACTCTGTTATGTCTTTAGTCCATTTATTTTTATTTTCCCTGAGCATGTGACCCACCCACTTCCACTTGAGTTTTTTAGTTTTAGTTACAACATCTTCCACTCTTGTCGTTTGCCTTATTTCCATGGCCCTTTTCCTATCTCTTCGTAAATAGCCCAGCATGCTTCTTTCCATGGCTCTCTGACATGTGATAAGTTTTTGTTGTTGTTTTTGTGTATTTGCCCAAGTCTGGCACCCATAGGTTAAAATTGGTAAAATACATGTGTTAAATAATCTCCTTTTCATAGCAATGCTATATTTTTTACTTTTCATTATTTCTTTGAACGACCAATACCTCTTCCATGAGTTGGCAACCCGTCTCTCTATCTCTAACTCCATTTGGTCGCTGAAGGCTGTTAGCTGACCCAAATATATGTAGGTGTTGACATATTCTATTTCTCCCTCGTCTACTTTGATCTTATTTTGGGATCTATTTGTTAGTATTTTAGTCTTTGTTTTGTTCATTGTTAAGCCCACCTTTTTACTTTCATGTGATAGATCTTGAAGCATGGTTTGAAGACTTTCAGGGTTATCTGCTATAAGGATTATGTCATCTGCAAACCTTAGATGGTTTAGGGGTGTACCATTGACGCTAATTCCAAAATTGTCCCATTCCATCTTCCTGAAGACTTCTTCCAACACTGATGAGAAAAGTTTTGGTGAGAGTGGGTCTCCTTGTCTAACTCCTCTTCGAATCAGGAATGATTCCCCCTCGGTTTCTAGCTTTATTTTTGCTGTGCTGTTTAAGTATACATTTTTTATTATTCTAATATACTTCTTTTCAATTCCTTGATTTTTCAGGGCTTTCCAAATATAGTGATGTTCTAAGGAGTCGAATGCTTTGTTGTAGTCTACAAATGCCATATATAATGGGTAGTTGTATTCTTGGCACTTTTCAATAAGCTGGTTTATCACATGTATGTGGTCTATTGTAGAATATCCAGATCTAAATCCAGCCTGTTCTCTAGATTGTTGTTCGTCTAGTTTTTTTGTAATGCGGTTGAGTATTACTTTAGAAAAGACCTTGTATATGTTAGACATTAGGCTTATTGGGCGATAATTGCCTATATCGTGTCTATCTCCTTTCTTGTAAATAAGAGTTATGAGGCTTGTTTTCCATTGTGCTGGTATTTTTTCAGATGTTAAAATAAGGTTAAATAAGTTTGTCAGCTTTGAAATTGATTCTGGCAATGTTGTTTTCAACATCTCGTTGGTTACATAATCTGGTCCAGGAGCTTTCTGGTTTTTCTGTGTTTTTATGGCATGCTGAACTTCCGCTTCTAGGATTGGGGGTATTTCTTCAGTGTTATCTTTGAGATCTATATTACTTTCATAGTTGTTTTCGGTGGTGTATAATTTGCGATAGTAGTTCGTTGCGATCCTTAGGATTGGCTGTCTCTTTGTTTCTTGTTTGTTATTTATGTTTTTCATTTTCGGTATCCAAATCTTCTTCTCTTTTAGTTCTTTTAACGCTTTATTTATGCCTCCTGTTTTGGTTATATGTTGTTCGATGCATTTAATTCTCTTGCTTGCTTTGTCCTGTCTTATGTTGTGGCTTATTTCTTTACTTAGTTTAATTATTTCTTGTAGTGTTGCTTTATCTCTTCTGTTTTTGAACAGTATTTTCCTCTTTTGGATGAGGTCTATTGTCTTAGAGGTTAGTATACATTTATTTGTTTTTATCTTATGTTTCATAGTATATAGATTGTTTATAACTGTTTCATAAAGTTCTTGTGTTTTATTAATTTCTTTCGTTGTTATGTTCCTTTGTGGTGTTGTGCAATTTGTTAATATAGTTTTTTCCAAGTTGAAGTGTCTCCTCTGTTTCTTTTGTTGTTTATAGGATAAGATTGCTCTGACCATACGGTGGTTGGTATTAAAATTGAAATCGTTTATTACACTGACATCTTGGAATGACTTGGGTTGATTGCTTGTTATAAAATCGATTTCATTTCGGTAACTCCCGTCGGGTGATATCCAGGTCCATTTTTTAGTCAGCTTCTTTTTGAAAAGGCTGTTCATAATAGTTAAGTTGTTTTCTAGGGCCATGTTTACGATTCTTTTTCCGTTTTTGTTTCGTTCTCCTATACCATACTGTCCAATTACAGACTCTTCCCCTATTTTCTGTTTACCTATCTTTCCATTGAAGTCTCCCATGACAATGATATTTTTATGGGCTGTCTCTAGTGTAATTGAAAGTTGGTTGTAAAATTCATCTTTTGTAGTTTCATCTGCTGTTTCAGTTGGTGCATAGCATTGCACTATAGTCCACTTATCTTTGTAGCCCTGTAGATGTATATTTAATACAGCTATTCTTTCAGATATGCCTTTGAACTCCAGAATTTGTTTTTTTAGATGTTTTCTCACCATGAATCCTACACCGTATTGCCCCTTTGTTTCACCTATATAGTACAGGATGTATTCGCCGTGTTCTTCTATTTGGTTTCCCATTCGTCTTACTTCGCCTATACCGAGAATGTCCCATTTAATATTTTCTAAAGCTGTTTCTAATTCGAGAAGTTTCTCATTTGTTCGCAATGAAAGTAGGTTTAATGTAGCTATGTAAATATTGTTTGATTTTTGTTTGGGTATTTTGTTTGCTGAAGGGTATTGGTCATCTTCCCCCACGGTGACCAACCGGCTTGGGGTGTAATGTTCAGTAGTTAATTTAAGTAAAGTTGTGGTATGTTTCTTTATTCGGTTCTGGTTGCCGGTTGTCGTTATAAGTTTTTTGGGGTTTCAGATAATGAAGCTGATCTGTTTCGGTTAACGTAGTTAAGTATATTCGGTTTAATAATTTCTTTAGCTGCACCCTTGACAAATGGAGGTGTTGTGTTGTCTTTTGTGTAAATTTTTTTCTGAGTTGATAAGTTGGGCGAGCCTGAATCTTCCCTTTTCCTTTTGTCTCTTGTATGGTTTGTTGGTTTCTTCACTATAAGTCTATCATACTTTAAGAAAGCTAAGTTTCCTTTTTTCCTTTCTTCTTCCACTTGTGATTGTAATTGTTTACGTTTTTCGAGAACTTCTTTGGGATAATCTTCTTTAACATATATACCTGGAGGTAGTTTAGACTTGTTTTTCAGTATTGTGTGTTTTT
The DNA here is from genome assembly GCA_944738685.1 of Synanthedon myopaeformis. Lineage (NCBI taxonomy): Eukaryota > Metazoa > Arthropoda > Insecta > Lepidoptera > Sesiidae > Synanthedon > Synanthedon myopaeformis. Next base: position 10,394,527 of record OX122919.1, read on the forward strand.
TCCATATGGACGTGAGGCAGACTATGACAGGTCGGTTTTTATTGTTATTGTTCTTGCCAATTCTATATATATTGCTGATTTCTTGGTTATCAAGATGTGTGCCAGTTTCTGTTATTGTTTTTTTAATATAGTTCAACAACTCTGTTTCTGATTTTCCAATCTCGTTAACTCCAAAAAACACCAGGTTGTATTTTCTTTTTTCTTTTTCTATTGTATCAAGTTTATGTTCTAGTGTAGATATTTTGGCTTTAAGTTTAGCATTTTCTTCGCTTATTATTTTTATTCTCTCATCGAACGCTTCCATAACATTTTTTGTCACTGATTCAGTAATGAGTTTAGTCTGTGTGTTTAATTTTTCCTCTAATTTTGACAATAACAATTCCATACTTTTTTCCATTGTTCGGTGGAATTCTTTTTTTTTTTTTGAAATGGCAATATTGGTATAATAATATTTATAATATATTGATGTGGGTACACCGTAAATTTATTTGGTTAGGTTGGTAGCACTGTTAACGATATTTAAATTTCACTTTCACTATGTTTCGTTGAAAAAGTTATTTCAGTTTTTACTTCATTCCGAATATCCTTTGTACTATAATCACTTTAATAACATAAAACCTCTTAAAGGAGAAGTTCTTTCATATTTAACTGTAGTATAACTCGTTTGTAGTGTAAAAGGCCATTTGTAGTATAACTCGTCGGAAATATCTTGGCTCCGCAAAACAAAAGACAATACAAAAAAGTTTATTTATGTACAATTACAAGCTTAATATTATGATACAAATAGTTCGCGTACTTGTTTAAAAATTATTTATTTATATTGTAAATCATCTCGGTATTATGAAAAGAGTTATTATGCAAATAAATAATGTTAAGGTCGGTGTTCTTGAACGTGACTGAGAGTTTGTGACGTCTTGACATTCACCTGAAAAATGAAAAATAAATTAAATTAAAATAAAAGTTATTAATATCACTGCAGTCATGTGGGAATGTTCGCATATGAAGATTTTTTCCAGGAAAGTTTAGTAGGAGTCTTAGTAGGTATTTTATATTTGGGTGGATCCGATGTGGATATATAAATTTTTTGTTATGACCATCAGTTTTTTGTATGAAAAGAAAATTTCTTAAGAAATCTATCCAGTTTGATATCGAATGAAAGGGCTCCATGAGTTGATCCAATTCAAGAGCTGATCCAAATACAACACCATTACATTTCATCCAGATTCCAGCCGTTCCATTAAACGGCTGGATAAGAAAGTAGCGGTATGTAAGCGGTCTGTATGTACCGGTGGGCAGGGCGTCGAAGAGGAGGTTGTGGTGGGGGGAGGGCGCGGGGTGCAGGAGGTGGCGGAGCGCGCCACGTGCAGCGCGAAACAGTAGCGGTATGTAAGCGGTCTGTATGTACCGGTGGGCAGGGCGTCGAAGAGGAGGTTGTGGTGGGGGGAGGGCGCGGGGTGCAGGAGGTGGCGGAGCGCGCCACGTGCAGCGCGAAACAGTAGCGGTATGTAAGCGGTCTGTATGTACCGGTGGGCAGGGCGTCGAAGAGGAGGTTGTGGTGGGGGGAGGGCGCGCGGTCGCAGGAGGCGGCGGAGCGCGCCACGGCCAAGAGGCCGCCGCGCGCCTCGTGCAGCGCGAAGCAGTAGCGGCGCGCGGCGGTGCTGTCGCGCGTCACCGGCGTCGTCACCACGAATGACGCGCCGTTCTCGTACCACGCGCCGTGGCACGTGTACGCTGCAAAACAACACTTAACTTCAATTGAAACCAACGCCGTGTCGTGGCCTCTAACCTCTTACATCAACTACAATCATTTGTTTTCGACAACTCATTAATTGGTATTTTTATATTCATGGTGATACATTTTTAGCAAAATTTGGACCAAAAACTATGAAATATGAATTCAATATGGATATATATAGTTCAAAATGAATATGTTAACCCTAATCTAACTAAATTAAACCTAGATTAAGGGTACCATAATCTAGTACCCTTGATCTGGTTTGCTACAAAAGAAGGAATAGCTAATAGTAACGCGCCTTCCCATACCTGTAACTATGTCTTTGTTCTCACAAGTGGAATAAAACTCCATGTTTTTGACTGAGTTGCATCCGACCTCGAGTCGGTTGTAGTCTGTGTTGACACAAGTCACCTCGTTGGCCTCGATCTGTCTCCTACTCCTCAGGGTGGGCGTATTGGATACATTTCTTACGCTAAAATTAAACATCCTAGTGCCATTAATCCTACGATTATGTTCCAATTCCTTGTCTCTCTTTCTACTGTGTCTTTTGTCTCTCTCTGTCTTGAGCGATCTCGTGTTTCTTTGATGACGATGATTCTGTATCTCGTACTTCCCGGAGTAAGGACACTCCTTCGATTCTGGATTGCTTGCTGGAATTCAGAACATATCTCGTATTCAAATAAAGTAATATTATAAATGTGAAAGTTTCTAATATTTTTACTCAATCACGCAAAAACGAGATTTGGAACACACATAGTTTATTACCTGTATTAATATACAGGTCTTAAATATGTTACAACAATGCCACATATGTATGATGTATATATAAAAAATATGATATGTAACACAAAGACTGTGTTATAAATACTCGTAAATATTCGTAATAATAATAATAATAAGCTGTCAGGTGTCAAGTCATTTTTTCCAATCTCATTTATAATTTTGTATATATTTTTATTAATCAAGTTTTTCGACAAATTTTATTTGAAACAAGAAATTTGAAATAGTGTAAAATATAAAAAATATATAAACATGGATTACAAATATCATCTTTGGGCTTTTGTTTCCAAATTAATATTATGATGACACAAATTGATCTGTCAATACCAAACCAAATGTGAATATGAAATGTGAAAATATGAAAATGTTATACAAATAAAATGAATTTTAAATGATATTGCGAAAGAGGAAGAAAAACACAGCGAACCAAAGCGCACAACCAAGACCACTGCCCGTCTCGTCATCTCCGTGCTCCTCGGCGGAGGAATTTTTGACCGCTGACGATAAGAGCACGTCGAGTGACGATGACGGACCGACGCCGCCTTCGCCGCCGCCACCACCTACGCGACGAGGACGACCCCCGCTGCCGGCACGCTTGGGGACAACCCGTCTCGCGCCCGACCCCCGCTACCGGTGGTGTAGTGCGCCGCATGAGATGGACTCAGACCATTAATGAGAACTGCATGCGCGCCTATTACGGGGCTACAGAAGGGGGAACTAACCTCACGTCGTACCGTGCCAGGATGCTGTCTTTGTTTCAGGCCCTTGAACCATCCGTCACCGTCACCGCCCAACGACTGTCGGATCAAGTGCGAGCTATCCAACGGTGTCAACTGTTGGACCAGTCTGCACTTGATAGGCTGCGCCTGGACTCACTACCTGTTCGCGCGACAACTGAACCGTCACAGGTCTTACCCACTGCGGCGTTGACACCGGTTCCACCACCACAACCGATGACGCTTATAGACCTTGTTGACGGAGAGGAAGATGGTACGAACAAGTTCGTAAGTACCCAGGTTAATGAGCAATTGAGGAGGACTTTGGAGGAGACGATTCTGAGATATCGTTCCACAAGCGAGTATAGACCGCGCTTACCACGTTTGCCTGCGAATAGACGTAACTTTGCTTTAATGGGAGCCGTAAACACTTTGCTGTCCTCGTATATACAGGACAGCAAAGACCTAACTGATACGCTCTCGATACTATACTGTGGGGCCATCACTGTATGTCGCATTGCCCAGATGAGATTTTTAGACACTGCTCACACAAAGAGGGATATTTCAAGCATCCCTAAATGGCAGATTCGTATCGAGAAACGTATCAGTACGTTTAGGACTCTCATTGCAAAGTTGCTCTGCTTCAAGAAGGGTAATAAACGACCTCGAGTCATGCGTTTCGTGACTCAAGCTTTTGTAGGAACTAACATTAGACCTAAAGAATACATGGCCTGTGTCAAAGAACGTATTGATTTCTTGAAGCAGAGAGTCTATGCGTGGGCAAACAGAATACGCCGCTACAAAGAACGCGTGGATAGATTTCTTCAGAACCGCCTCTTCCAAAGTGACCAAAGGAAGGTATACAGACAATGGGAGGGAACAGATAACCGTGTGGAAGTTGGGAAGCTTCCAGATGAAAATGCTATGGTAAACTTTTGGCGTGACATCTGGTCGGTTTCCAACGAGCACATGGAGGGCGATTGGATAAACATTGTCAAGCAGACGTGTGAACCCATCGAACCCATGGGGGCTGTTACCATAAGCCCCGATGATGTTAGTTGTGCTGTTCGTACGGCCCAGAATTGGAAAAGTCCTGGACCGGACGGATTGCACAACTTCTGGATTAAATGGTTTCGATGCTCATACGAATGTTTGGCAATGCAATTTCAAAAAGCCCTTGATCTCGGTACCCTCCCTAGTCTGTTAACAACTGGCAACACCTTCATGCTCCACAAATCCGGCAGTACCACGGAAGCTAAAAACTATAGACCCATCACATGTCTACCAACATTGTACAAATTATTCACATCCATTCTGAGGACAAAAATTAACTCGCACATAGTTGCTAATAATATTTTGGCCCCAGCTCAGAATGGATGTAGAGTTGGGTCCCGTGGTACTAAGGAGCTCCTCCTCATAGACATGACCATTTGTCAAAATGTTAGGCGGAACAGAGGGACTCTGTCGACGGCTTGGATTGACTATAAGAAGGCCTATGATTCGATGCCCCACTCATGGCTAAGGAGAATTTTGGAGTTGTATAAAATTGATTCAACTCTAAGATCCTTCTTGGGCATGTGCATGGGGCAGTGGACCACTGTTCTTCATCAACCAGGCAGTCTACAGAGCGTCTCTGATCCGCAAAACGAAATAAGTATAAAACGAGGCATCTTTCAAGGCGACAGCCTGAGTCCGCTTTGGTTTTGCCTAGCCTTGAATCCTCTCAGCACATTGCTGAAGGATTCAACACTAGGCTATCGGTTGCGGAGAGAGGGAGAGGTCATTTCTCATCTACTGTACATGGATGATCTCAAACTATTCGCATCCAAACGCCAGGATCTGTTAGAGTTGCTGAAAATAACAGAAACTTTTAGCAACTCTATACATATGGAGTTTGGTATAGATAAGTGTGCGGTCATGCATGTACAGCGGGGCAAAGTTGTAAATTCGTCTAATTTACAACTCACTGAAATGACCTTTAAATCTCTCTCTGAAACCGAAACCTATAAGTATCTTGGTATGTCACAGTCATTGGGTATCGTTGATAGGGACATGAAACAGAGGGTGAGGGAGCGCTTCTTTTGTCGCCTAACAAAAGTACTTAAAAGTCTTTTGTCGGGTGGTAATAAGGTGCGCGCCTTCAACAGCTGGGTTATGCCCTTATTAACCTACTCCTTTGGCATACTAAGATGGACGCAGACTGAATTAGATGCCTTGGACAGAAGGGTTCGTCAACTGCTCACCACAAACAGGATGTTACACCCGCGCTCGTCTGTTATGAGACTATATATTCCTCGGAAATTGGGGGGCCGCGGCTTTTTGAACGCCAAGGACCTTCATAACCGAGAAATATGTAGTCTCAGAAAATATTTCCTTAACATCGAGTGCGGGATACATCATGATGTTGTGACAGTAGACAAACACTTCACTCCCTTATGCTTATCTCACGAGAACTGGCGCAAACCAGTAATATTGAGTACTGAGAATCGCAGGGAGGTATGGAAGAGCAAGGAATTGCACGGGCGGTTCTATCGAGCCCTCACTGGACTCGATGTAGACCCGCTCGCTTCAATAAACTGGCTACGTTTTGGTGACCTCTTTGGGGAAACCGAAGGTTTTGTCTGTGCAATTGCAGATGAAGTTATCAAGACGAGAAACTACCGGAAATATATTCTCAAAGACGGTACGGTCGACATTTGTCGAGCATGCCACCGTCCGGGAGAATCATTGAGACATATTATTTCCGGTTGTTCTCATCTTGCTAATGGCGAGTATTTGCACAGACATAACCAAGTAGCCAGAATTATTCACCAACAACTTGCTCTTCAATATCACCTTGTTGAATTTGAAGTACCATATTACAAATATATACCTGCGCCAGTTCTCGAAAATGGTCATGCCACGCTCTATTGGGATCGCGCCATAATCACGGACAGGACTATTGTCGCCAATAAGCCTGACATCGTGGTTATTGACCGATCCCAACGCCGGACGATGCTTGTTGACATTACTGTTCCACATGACGAAAACCTCGTGAAAGCCGAAAAAGACAAACTTACCAAGTACATAGACTTGGCTCACGAGGTGACCGCCATGTGGAATGTCGATTCGACAATCATCGTCCCGATAGTCATATCGGCGAATGGCCTTATAGCGAAGAGCCTCGACCAACATCTTAAGAGTCTCTCGCTAGATGGATGGATCAAGGGTCAGATACAGAAGGCGGTACTTCTTGACACGGCACGAATTGTTAGGAGGTTCCTCACTCTGCAGCCCTAACCACCGGTAGCTTGGGCCTTGCCCCGCTACTTGCGGAACTCTAGATTTAAGTTTTTTATAATATTTATTGTTTTTTTAATTTATATTGTAAAAAATTTAAAACTAAGAAAGAAAAATATATACTTGGATAATAATAATGCATTTATTTGCTACAATACTTGGTTACAGTAGGAGATATGTATATAGTTTTATAGTACAAGTTTTCTACCTGGGTACATGTGTGCAAATATTAAGTTGTACAAATAAAAAGTAGTCAATTACATTAGCCGTTTTTCAAATTACGTATAATGATATACTATATAAAAGCAACTATGTCAAATATACAATTAATAATACCTACATGTCAAATTTAAAAATACTAATTAAAACTCACACCAATTATAGTCTATTTTTACATTTAATATATTCCCTAACATTATAGAAACATTCACCGACATACCGACTAAAGTGACGTAGGGCGTGGAGGCGGCGTTGAAGTGGTAGGAGGAGCAGGCGTCGTCGGCGCGCAGCGTTGGCGCCCCTCGCTGCAGCTCAGCGATGTACGTGTCCCGACGGTACAGCAGCACGCACACGTAGCGCGACACGCTGCGCCATCAATCACTTTCATTTTAACGGCACTCTTATGGTAACGGTGAATGTGCGACATAACGCGACTCACCAGCGATGCTGCCAGTGCGCCACGAGAGCGACGCTGTTTCCGCTCGGGGAGCTGGCCTTGACGTTGACGCAGTACACCTTGATGTCGGCTCCTGTCTGGTTGGTGATGCGGAGAGTAGCGTTGCGCTGATAGAACGTGTAGTTGCTGCTGAAGTCCAACGTGTGCCACGTGTGCGAGAATGTCATCCACGAAGGAAATTGACAATTGGAACGTACTGCCACTGAAAATTAAGTACATACATCGCTTCATTGACATTGTAAGAAAGAATTTCCTAATCATCATATTGTGCCTTGACCATACACTTTCGTGGTTCCGTATTGAAAGTTAAAAAGTAACCTGTGTCCACCTTGAAGGCAGGCCGATTTATTTTATCACATAGTTAGATTATATTAATATGCTACCCAATTTAAGAGTGCAAAACGCTTTTTTCAATATGAAGTAAAATTTGCGTGTTTGTATATTGAAGGTAATCTTCAAAAATACCCATCCGATTTAAAAAATACTTTCACTACATAATAATTAGAATTGAATTTGAGGATGGAATAAAAATCCAACGCTTGGCAAGAGAGAAGATCTTTCTTTTTCAACACGGACGAAGAATGAATGTGAAGCCGGAACAAGGAGCAAAATCAATTTACAAAATAAAGTATTCAAGACTAGTTAAATAGTCAGTTGTAGTCATACCTCGTTTCAAGGCCATAGTCCTGGATCCTTCGGTAGCGCTGAAGAGGCCATTACACGTGGCGTCACCTGACTGGGCCACTCTGTACTCCACGCCGATTGACGAAGCGCCTTCTTTGGTGCCCGCCATATTAGACCCTGAAAAACCAATTACTACCTTTAAGAAAAAAGTACTGTTCCCGAGGAATTATCTATACCAATATTATAAGGAGGTAAAATTTCTGTGTTTGTATGCGGAAGGTAATTTTCGAACGATTTAAAAAAAACCTTTTACCAATAGTTCAGGATAGAATTTCAGGACGGACAATAGCTATCTAGAAAAAAAAAACAACAGTAAAAGTATAATGTCAGGAGTCAATGTATGTCCCTTATTTTTCTATGCGAGCACTTCATACAAAAATATGTGAGCAAAACATGAAAAGATGAATGCGTGGACGAAATCGCGTACAAAAACTAGCTATTTATATTACAACGTATCTGTATAGAAATCCTATATTATTTTTATATTTACATGAATTTTTTTACCATTGAACACAAGCTAATTAAGAGTTTGTACAACCATGACATTCTTGCTAATAAATCACGAAGTAATAGTGGATAATTATATCCCTAGTTAGGATAACAGTTTACATAATTGGGATAGTAATTAATCGACAATTACACCGATGAGAAGATTAAGAGCGGTGAAAAGGTTTTTCAAAGTAAATATCCGCGTGCTATTTCTTCAACGTAATTGCGACAAGGAATCCGAGCATTCGTATGCTTTGATTGGTTATCTTGGCATTGAAAGGACTGTAGGTTCATTCACCATTGTAGTTTGGTGTTAAAAATACTATATGCTTAAATTTATGGTATAACTAAACTCTGTAGCAAACAAATACGTGCTATTTATGGGACAGGGCAGGGGGAAACGATACCTGTTTAAGACTTATGCTTTAAATTTCAAAAATTCTCAAAAGATAAAAAAATGCCACATAAATAAACATTTGAAAAAATATTATTTAATATTTATGCTAATAAGCATTAATAGAATAACAATGAGCTCACCAATTGAACCAATGCCGTTGGTCTTCTCGTAAACGAAGCACCTATATCTATCTTCGTTGCTCGTAGCGTGGTTGTGGTGGATCTTCCCCACGAGGAAACGGAGGCTGCCTTCCTTCCACGTTGCTAAACATTCCAGCTCCTCAACTGAAAACAGGCGACAGTATTCTGAAGAAGCTTTTCCATAATTTAAAAAATATATAATAAATGTTTCTAATAATGTATTCGATGATTTCGATTAAAAATTTCGATTTCGATATTGTAATATTTGCAATTTAGGCCTATCTAATCTAAAAATTTTCAACAAACGAGTCGTCGTGGTATATTATATACCTATTAAAAAACTATTTACTAATATTGGCTATTACCTGGGCCAATAAATTAGCCTTGCTATCCAAAGAGGTTATGTAGCCAACGTTCTTGGGACCCTGCCTAGACTAGATTACCGAAGCTTTGTAAATACTATATAAAAATTTAATTTAAGATATATTATAGGTAGATAAGTTGTTAATTTATTAATTATTTTTAATTAAAAAAAAAATCTCATTGTATTCTTGTAGAAACAAGTGTACAAATGAACACAAACTGACATTTCTACATTCTCAGACAATATGAAGTTTTGATTACACTGACAAAGTAGTAAGTATAAATTTAAATCCGTCGTGCCGTTGATAAGGACGACACGGCACGACAAAAATAAAAGCTAAGACACGACTGTGTTGCCTAGTAATTTCCAAGATTTGTCTCCGAGAATAGAAACAGTTGCTTGTTTGCTAACTGAGACAATCGCTACAGACGACCGCGCGAATAAAAGTTTTATATAGACATGCTTGTAAAGGGGAAGTACTATTGAAAGTATGAAGATAACCAACGAACAGCGAGAATTGAAAGAGCCTTCTTTCTTTCATTTCATTTCAGATTCCAGCTATGTATTCTTTCCAATTTCTACTATACTATCTGGTACACCATTTTAATCTAAGTTTAATTTAGTTGATATCTCCATCTACTATATTTTTTCATCTCCATCTACTATATTTTTACTCAAGAGAGTTAGCAATTAATTTAGCAAATTAGTTTTGAAATACTAACTACATAGGCAATTCAGTCAGCAGGCTAAATATTTTGCAAAAAGGTTTTAGGCTCGTAGAAGAAATTCCCTTATTCCCCTAAGAGTGCCAATTGTCTCAGTTGTTCTCTAAGAGTATGATAGGGATAAACGATTCTCAAGAGCCCCGGCTTCGCACCGATGTAAATTCTTCAAATTTAATACACACAAACCATCCTCGTTTATCGCTTTTTCAATTAGTAAAAACCGTATCAAAATCCGTTAGGTGGTTTAGAAGAAGTAAGCAAAGAAACAAACAGGCGGACAACGACTTTATTTTTTATAATATGTATAATTGCCTCAGAGGAGTTAATCTTAGGCCGTTTTATATCGAAAGATCTGTTATTTTATCCAATATTCGTATATTCTATTCTATTCTTCAAGTCGTATTAAAAAGAAATTTTCATATTTGCAATTATTTGGTTCGGGCATTATTATCACCATAAATAACTTTAAAAATTATTAAAATATACTTTTAAAAGTATATTTCGTGTTCAAACGTCGAAAACGAGTAAATTTTGCCGAGTTGATTTTGCACTCTGAAATTAAATAATGTTATATAGTTTATAATTTTAATGGCTTTTCATTTTAGATGAGAAAGCTCATTAAGCGAAATAAAAAAGTCATCTCCCAATTAAGGCTGCATAAAACGGCGTGTTCATCCTAAATCCAGCAACCGACAAAACTGGGTTAAGTAGACAGAATTTGGGACGTGCAGTCGCAATATGCAGTTTAGCCTTAACTTGAGTTATTCTGGAACATTCGCTAAACCTAAACAAAGGGCTACGACGACACCTTTGGAAGAGTGCCCGATTCATTTGTAAGCAATTTTACAGCTCCTCTCACGACAATCCTGTTTGTCTAACAAACAAATTAGTTTTGTAATCTGTCTTTCAAGATCACACAAGCACACTGTTGCTTTTAACATTAATTAATACATTTTTGAAGTGAAGACTTCCTTAGGCGCGTTGGGCATTTTTGAGATGGGAAAATACCATTGAACTTGCTCTACTTTAAAACAAAATTTAATAAATTAGTGACAGTCCCGTTTTATCCCAAACCTAGTAAAAAATTGGTGATCTCCATTCATAAATCTGTTTTTAATTTTAAAGCTTTCATTGGTGAATCTCGACAACATTGATTGATGGCAAGGCAACATTTTAATGTCATCCTGCATGAAGTAAAGAACGGATAATATATTTAAAATTGTACTGTATTATATATTTTTTTTATTCATTTAAGAATGTCTGCTCTTCTGCTAACTTCTTTTTAACCACTCATGTTGCAATATCAAAAAGAGAGTACAAATACTTAATTGTTTGATATTTAAAATTAAGCTAGGTAATCATGTAATTAATGTGTTACCTAGGACACATTGTATATTAACTGAGTAAATTGAGTAAAAGTCTACAACTTAAAATATAAGAAATAGTGTATATGAAATGCTTTGCGTATATAATACTGCAAGCCAAAAAAATTCATATAAAAAAAAACTTGACATAAAGTAAACATTGATTTTTTTTTTAAATGAAATAAAAATTAATAATTTATTAATAAATAAAAACTTATCAAAAAAAAAAAGTGGCCGTTCAGTACTCTGTACCATTTTACAGCAGTACAAAAACTCTATAGAGCAAGTGAACTTAGTTCGTTTACTCTACTAGCTGCATAAGGTATCTGACAAAAAAAAACTTACCAGTGCTCTCTGATCCATAAACGTCTGGACACGCTTGGTAGTTGAGTAACAGTCTTGAGTCTTCTGTACAACTTTCTATAGAGGAAACTGGACTTTTGCAATCTCCATGCCCCCTGGAAATGATTACGAATGTATTTTTATAGGATTTAATGCAAGTCATCGAAATAAACGAAGGAAGGGAAACATTTTATGCTTTACGCTCCAAAAAATAGGACAGATGTTTTAGGGTCGGTTTATTTGTCTTTGATGTTAAATTCGTCTTCTAGATGAATTTTTATATTCCAAAGATTATTGTAAAAGTTATATTTATTATTAAAATGAGTAAAGACCAACTAAATATTGAAATTTTAACGTTAAAAATTATTAAAAAATACGTATATTAAAATTAATTTATTTTTCAACAAAACGAAATTAACAGGCGGTTTGGATTGATTCATTAGGATCAATCCAATTGGCAGTCCGGTCCGGATTCGACGCGTAGGTACCCTTATTATGATAAGGGTAGGGTAATATTGAGACCTAATAATTCTAGAATGGCACATGTCAGTTATTAGTTTATATAATATTCATGAAGATAATCAATCAGTTGCTTTAAAAAATAGTTACTGGTACACAGGCTACTATTCTATTTTTATGAAATCTTACTGGCTGGAATTAAGAAGTAATGTTAGAAATAATTACTTTTTAGTAACGTTATATACTTTTTAATTATTTTATTTTATTTTATTTAATTTTATTCGGCGGAGCTAGACGAGTTATTCTTTATGGCCAATTAGTTTCCTCCATGTCCCTGCCTTCCCAGCATGCACGTGGTTTAATTATATTTATGTATTAATATAAGTATGTATAAAGTTGCATAGTAAAAACTAAATTTTTAATTATGATTATAAATGGGTTTGCTTTTGGCCAGCATATAGCCGTGTAGCAAAAAACGAGGCCGATGATGAGGCGAGCTCAACCAGAAGATGTCTATTCAGTCAAACTTTGAAAAGATTTGGGTTATATGAGCTCGGACAACATAGACGTCGGGCAGAGAGTTCCAATTGTATTGTTAATGTACAATAATCCTGTACACTTTGTTTGTCTGAATTTTCTTAAGGTTATTTTTAAGAGTTCACAGTGATTTGATAAAACAGTCGTTTTTTGGAAATCCACAGAGCATGAGAGAATGAAATGACATACCGTAGCAACATTCTGGCTCATCAACCCGCCCGTGAGATTAATTAATTTTTAATTAAAGCTCAGTTAATTAACGATGACTGAGCACAGGCTGTACAATTTGTAATTTAGTTGATCATATTATCTCTATATTATATCAATTTATAACTGTAGTATTAGTTATGAATGCCTAATCATGTTTGTGTATTTAGTTAGTAAGTATTATCTACCTATTCTGTGGTAACTAGTCATCGAAATAATATATCTTGTGGTAGTGTATAGTAGTAGGTGTAATTTTTTATGTTTTTTGTTATTATTATTATTATTTTTTAGTTTTAAATAGAACTTTTGATAGTGTTTGTTTTTCTATTAATTGAGTTTATTAATTACTCTCACTTTGATATATCAAGTGAGAGTGTTTGCATCTTGATAGCATTGATAATTGAAGCTTGAAAGTTGTTTTGTGTACAAAATAAAAAAGTAAAAAAAAAAATGTCAGAAAGAACCTTTTATTTTAATATAAGCTCCTATGGTACACAAAACAGTAATCATCATAAGGTTCTGAAATACGTAAGGATGGTATTTACTTCACACTGGATTTTAAATACGAACATTTATAATGGTTTCACTTACCTATTATAAGTAAAAGAGAAAGGTCCTCTAAGAGGACAATCAACAGGTTCAGCATTTTCTCTGAACATGGAGTAGAGAAGAGCATCTCCAGTGATGAGTGAACATAGGTGTGGTAAGGCATCTCTTCGATGACAGAACGCTGAAAGAAAATCAATTTTAGATACCCTTGCATAACATCCTATGCAAACCGCTGTCTGCCTGTCCTTCACACAATCGCATAAAAAGGCAATTGGGCAACACATACATTTCAAATTAAATCGTATTGAACAAATGAAAACAGAGATTCCAAATAACACCAATTTAAAAGCGTCAATAATGCAACGTTTAATTTCATCCGAAAATTACAATTTTAACTTTGGTTATTTTCATACAAGTCAATTAATTAAATTCATATTTAGGTGTTTAAATGTGAACAACGAACGTACAACTCGATCATTTTAATTTGAAAGCTATTCAAGCTATTCGTGACTCGATCAGAAATTAATTATTGTATATTGCTATTTTTAAAAATCAACTAAGTAGGTACATAATTATTATACTCACTTTCTTTATATTGAAGCACGTTTAAATGTTTTTCGTGCATAACAACGCAACGATAACACCCTTTTCTGTAAGAGATAAAAATATTTTATAGATAAATTTCGTGTCACGTTGTTTGTCCGCGATGAACTCCTAAACTACTGAACTGATTTTGAAAATTCTTTCACCTATAGAAAGCTATATTATCAGCTAGCAACATAGGCTATATTTTATAGTTACGTGGGCGAAGTTGCTTGCAACAGCTAGTAATATAATATATTACAATGTCTGAGATGGTTCCGTATTGGTAAATTTATGGGAAAGTAACTCTGTCTGTCTGTTACCTTTTCACGCCTTAACTACTCAACCAATTATCATGAAATTTTGCGTTCATCCAGAAAAAGAGGACTCAGGGATGTTCTAAAATAAAGTAAAAAAAACTAATGCCTGGCCAAAGTGTTATAGCAGCAAGACGTCGAACTTTATTACTTAATTACTTGCATATTTTTTTATTTTCAACGCGGACGAAGTCGCGCAACCAGCTAGTTATAAAATAAAGTCACCTCTGTCTATTTCTCAACTAACTTCTTTTAAGAATTTCAATGGAAAGAGCGATAAACGATGAAGTCGTTAGTTATAATTTTTATAATTACCTATAATCTGTAAGTTTGATTTTTGTTTGAACGCCCTATAATGTACTAGTATAGTTAGTATAGTTAGTTAGTTAGTACAGTTAGTATAGTTAGTATAGTTAGTACAACTATACAGTATAGTTGATACTTACTCATCAACAATAAGAAACTTATCTCCTTCGCTGGAGATACACCTTCCCTTATTGGACAACCGATCGGCTTCGATGACAATTGGTTGAATCACGCCCGACTGGAACCACTTCCCGTGCCAATGGGACGGGAATACGCAGCCTGTGGACAAAATAAACACTTCATATTACTAATTTACACATAATACACACAAAATGTCAACCTGTACAGTGTACGTATATTGTGTACATGTAGCTCTGTAGCTGTGGCATTCATCCGGAAAAATGGACCTACTATTAACGAGGGATACGGACGAATTCGCGGACATAGGCTAGTCTAAATATTTATTTTAGATTTCACGTATACACACAATTTTAAGATCCAACCCACTTCAATTGTTTATTTACAAAAAAGAAATACGTTATTATATTCAATAACTGTTTAAAAAAACCAGTGGATTTTCGGTTTCTCTAAACTAAATGATAAGTTAAAAATTAAAGCTGTGGAATATAGAACTCATTCGTTATCAACAAAAACACATGTTATACAACATACTTTTAAAATGTATTTTTAAAAATATAAAAAAAAAACAAAGATAATAAAATGCTATCTCTTTAAACGATTATTTTTTCTACAATATTTTTGTATAAAACTAGCGACACGCTCCCGGCTTTGCCCGGGTGCAATTTTTATATATAAAATCCTGCCCGTTTATCCCTCTTTCCATATGTGAAAACCGAATTAAAATCGGTCTACCTATTCTCGCGTTTTTAAAGAGTACACAAACCAACTTATATATAAAAGCAGATTATCCTAAGCAGTCGGCGTTTGTAATATACAAAAAAATCTGTGGCCTAAAATTTTGTGCTGACAATATTATATACACAGTCATAAGATTATATTTAAAATAAGTGCTTTTTATTTATTTATGAAAAAAGTACTAATTGCCTATGCATATAGTAGGTACTTTTTTCATCTGTAGATATCTGCTCTATGCAATGTGCTCTGTATTAAATTTGTGTCTTAACTTGTAGTTATGTCTTCATAAAATAATGTAAAGTTTGTCTGTTTAATTAATTTTTCAAGTATGTAAATAATGTGATCACAAGAACCAACAGTATTAAATAAATTCTTAATAAAAAGCGGCTTGCTCAGGAATTTTGTCGTGTAATCGACATGTTTGTCTAGCAGGGACGAGTTAAAATCACTTTAAGTGAGTTAAATACAAAATGATGATGGATGTGTATTTTAATATTGGACTGAACAACCCAAAATTAAATGATTCCAGCACATGGAAACAGCCAAGTAAACAGATAACAGCCAGAGGCTTCTACGAAATCATATTAATGGGTAGTAATGGGTTATAAAATGGTTCATAATTGTATGATCCGATGATTAATTTACATACTATTTATCATGCAGGTGGTCCCGAATTACAGGTTTCGTGTGAAAGTGTATGGAAGTCAAAAATCATTGCAAGAGCTGATTCTATTCTTGTGAGACATTCATTACAATTCTAAGCAATCCTACTTGTATGTTGTATGTAAGCTACAACCAGCAGCTTTTGCTTTATTTTACAATTAAGGCTTTAGAATAAGCCTAAATAATACTGAAATAATTAAGGCCTAAATAATATTTCAGGCTTTTGAACAGCAATTAGGACATCTCTAATTTGTTCCAATTCCGTCATTTCACACGACAATTGCTAATATTGTCTAGATTTATTTTACATACAGTATGATGTCCAAAATATACATAGAGACTGTACAGGCTGTATTAGACTTTTGTAAGAAGGCACAAAAGGTCTTCAGTATCTACAGCAGACAAAGTACTAGTCAGTCTGAATGGTTTTGTCCTGTGATTAATTGAACGAACATGATATTTCGTTTCATTCATTCTTTTAGAGACAGGTTAGTCGAGGTCGATCAAGGGCAAAAGTACTTTATGCTTTATCTTTGATTCATCAATTGTTTTGAATGTGGCGGGACAGGACGCTGTTTTGCATAATGTATTGTTAAAATTATGATATCCTGTGTCGTCGCATCATTTCTGAAGGTCGTCTCTTTATTAACATTATTTATGCCATCTTTAGTTAAATGACAAACGTCCTGTCGCACTGTGACTTATTTTCTTATATTTATCTTGTGATAATTCGCAACTTTGATTCCCTTAATACCTACATCCCTGATAAAATTTGCTTTATTTTGTTTTTGGTCACAATAATTTTAGCCATTTCTTAGCCCAGACAACCCATAATAAAAATCACATAATAATAATAATAATAATAATAATAATAATCATTTATTTGCTGAATATAGGTTACAATGGTTTTACAGTAGATAAATTTCGCTACATTCTACCCTTTGAGGGTGTGCAAATATTTTAAGTAAGTACACTAAAACAATAAAGCTAATTGATATTACTAATTGTTACAACGAATTATCAGACATGTAATCTTTTATATCATAATAGCATTTGTCGACGAGTAATTTCTTCATTTTCTTCTTGAATAAATTTATATTAAGTTCTTTAATGGTGTTTGGAATTTTATTATATATAACTGGCGCTTGACAAAAAACACTTTTATGCATTAGGGCTGTGTGTGCTTTTCGACTGCATAATCTGTTGGGATCTCTTTGTGCTCTTTTACTATCATCAGAGACTCGCTTAAATAGGTTGGGGTTGGCTTTTACATACACAACAACCTCATATATAAATAGCGATGGAAGTGTCAGGATTTTATACTTTTTGAAAAAGGGCATACAACTATCTATAACTTTTAATTTAAACATGGCTCTAATACACCTCTTTTGTGCCTTGAAAATAAAATTTCTGTCTGTCGAGTTACCCCAGAATAGAAGCCCATATCTTAACACAGATTCAACAAGACCATAATATGCTAATAAGAGTGCATCAATGCTTAAAGTGTTAGCTAATTCATGCAGGGCATATGCTTGTTTGCTATGGCATATGGATACGGATTTCATATTATATGAAACTGAATACCTTCATCACCAGCCCATAAGTGTGCTGCATTTTTTCTGTCACTCCAAGTCATCGGACAGCAGGTGACAGGTCCACTAGGCGTTTTTTTTTTTAAATTTTGTCTGTTTGTTCCGGATAATCTCCAAAAAAGTTGTATCGATTTTGACTGGACTTTCACTGGCAGATAGCTGATGTTATAAGGAGTAACTTTGGCCACTTTTATTTTAGAAAAAACAAAAATAAATTATTTTAATACTTAATCAGTATCCAGTATAACGCGCGCGCCTCACGTGCCGCCCCGCAGCGAAATGGGGCCGTGTTCAGCTAGATTAATTGATGTTCTTTTCAGAAAATAACCACAAGGAATTCCTAGATACGTCAAAAATGTACCCCCTCAACAGAATTATTATCAAAACAAACTCGACAACGTCACGCGAGTATTGTAAGAAACTAAATAATATCATAGATAGCAATATTGTGTGTAAATTGTGTTTACGAACGCGACCACGGGTGCTCCTCAAAAACCCGTCTGAGTTTAAGAGCCCTATACGTTGCCCAACAACTGCTAACAAACTGGCGGCATATTAAACTTGTCGGGGTAAAGTTAATTACTTAATTTCGGTTAACTGACGTTTGACTGCTGATTTATTAACATATTACGGTAATTATGCCGGCGTGACACCTCCTTTATACGTATCGAAATAACACAGAAATTTACTGGAAGTAGCTATTAATATATTAGTCGCAAAAATTAAAGGATATAGGAAAAACTTCCAAATTTTTAGGTGATTTCATTAAAAAAGAAAATTGTACCTAAAATCACCTAAAAATTTTGATTTTTTTTCCTATATCCCTTAATTTGTCGACTACTAGATTTAACAGGACACATAAATAAAATAAGTCATTTTAAATTAAGAATTTATCTGTCTCGTATTCTAAACAGCTCAACCAATTTTAATTGTTTTCACTTATGAAAAGAGGGTTTGTGTATATAAAAATTGCACCCCGGGCGAAGCCGACAACGGGTCACTAGTAAATTATAAATGAAACTTTTACTTATATACATACAACAAAATATCTATATTCAATAAAATTATTAATAACAATTACAATTGTAATATTTGGTTATTTTGATTAAAAAAACTAGCGCGCCGGTCTACGCTGGGTCCAGGTTGATTCTGAACAGTATTATTAGAAAATATTGGGTCTGACCTGAGTCCGGCTGTGGCTTTAAGGCTGAGATGATAATGAGGTTCAACTTAGAGGTTCACTTTTATATATCCACTCGAAATAACGTTTCTTGTATTTTTTTAATTCTGTACTTCAAAGAGGAATGTCATTTTTCATATGGGAATGCGGGAAACATATTTTGTTTATAGCTGCACTCATAAAGGCATGTTTGAATTGCTATCATTATTCGTATTAAATGAGTTTTTACTGTATTTTTGTAGAGGTG
Source organism: Synanthedon myopaeformis (assembly GCA_944738685.1). Lineage (NCBI taxonomy): Eukaryota > Metazoa > Arthropoda > Insecta > Lepidoptera > Sesiidae > Synanthedon > Synanthedon myopaeformis. Next base: position 10,413,733 of record OX122919.1, read on the forward strand.
GGGTAAACATAACTTACAGCACATTTGGAAAGATTTTAAACCAAATTATGAATAATAAAGCATACAAATAAGTTCAAAGGACTAATTACATAAAAAAACTATATTATATTCTTTAGCTGCTAAGAATCATATATCACTCTTGAATGGGTGCATTGACGCGATAAGATGCAAGTATGGATATTTTTGTTAGTAACAAATAAAAATACTTTTTACAGTTCCTAATAATTTATAGTAATAATTTATAGCAATTCTGAATTTACCATATTATTATGCATTCACCTACTACGCAATACAAAAATTAGAAAATTCTGACAGGCTCCAAGAAAGAAAAAATGTGGGTCATAAAAAACTGAAAATTAAATAAAAAAGTTTTAATTTTCATTTACAATTTTCAAACGAGTTATTTTGATCGAGTTGGGAATTATCATAACAGCTTATATCTGATTTCTATGTTCTAAAATGAACTTCTGTTAGAAGGTGGATTGTCGCCAGACATCTTGACGCGTATGTGCTAAAGAGATGAAGTACATTTACACAATACAAGCAAACTTAATCGTGTTAAAAGGATCATTGTTATGCTATTACCAACTATAATAAAAGCTGTAATCCGTCGATTACAATACAATGGGCTGCAGTCAGTGCACTCAGCGATGCTTTGACAACATGAAATAGATAGACAGTCCTATGAAAACATAGAAGGTATAATACTTTTGACATTACAGAAAAATTAAACATTAAACACAGAAGACATTGCGGATTAATCAGACTTCACGTTTTTTCGAAGATTTGGTCTCTTAGGACAACCTTATTTATTTATTTATTCCAAAAGGTACACCGACAGCACAAACAAAAAACTTACAATAGGTATAGGATAGGTAACATAAAGTAATTTTAAGGCATACACAGATAAACTACAATCTAGAAAATGAAATGAGACTTCTAGAATTCTAATATATCTAGAATATTATCGCGATCGATAATATTCTAATAAATAACTATTATGGCGCTATCGCGAAAAGTTGAACATACAAGTTGTAAAGAAAAGATAAACAGGAATATAAAAATACAGTTAATAGAAGAAAATATATAAAAAAATTAACAATTATATTAACTATTTTTTTTTTAATAATGAATATAATAATAAATATTGAGCATACTGAGCATGTCACTTAATTTCATAATGGTTTAAACATCGACAATCAAGCGCTCTTTTTAGCTCCCAATGAATAAAAATGAGTTTTATGACATTACAATGTGGTAAGTGAATCTCTAAGTCATCGTAATGTAAGAATAAATTTAACAATACACTTGTCGGTGTGAAATTGAAGACCTGTTTTAAAAAAAAATATCTATCAGTGAACGGGTTCCCTTCATAGCACGTTTCTATTTATTTACTACTAGCTGTTGCTGCGATTTTGTTGTAGTTCGTTTTTTTTTGAAAATCCAACAGGAACTTAAAATTTTGCCAGGATATGAAGTTTCGGTAAGACAAGGGCATAACTTACAAAAACTTTTAATATGAGTTAAATATGCAGAAGTGTTTTAAAAACATTATTAAGTTAAAAAAAATATTCACAAGAATGTGGAGATTATTTGATGCAAAAACAAGAATTGTTTCAAAGCAATATATATAAGCAGAAAAATACGATATTGAATACAAAAAAAAAATAACCTTTAAATGGCTCTCATGTAAAATTACAAAAAGTCCAGTTATGCTGTTTTGCCGAAGGTGCGATATGTTAATCGAGGTAATAAAATATATGTGTGCCAAATTAAGTAGGTAACAAACATTCGAACATACAAAAGTTACAATTTATTATACGATTACGATCACAGTGTTGGTAAACTAAGATTTACTTTTCCGTTATTGAGAAGTGTACCAATTTACGGTACCTACTTTAAATTCAAAATCAATAATTTTTTAGAGAAAACAATGTAGTCCATTATTTCCTCCGTTGATTTTGTCACTAGTGCACTAGACACTATGAAAAAATATAATATAGTTATCAAGTTATAAGTACCTCTGTTTTTTTTTAATAAATTATTTTTTGAAAGTTATTTTTACGAGTGTGAAGCGGAAGTGTTAGTTTTAGTTCAGTATAAACACAAATTAATATTACTTAAAAAATAAAAACGTACAGATATAGAATTTTTTGTACTCATACAGTTGATGAAAAATAAATGTATGAAATTTTATTAAGGTGCTTTATTTTTGTGTTGGATGAATTATTTTTAAATAAAGATTACATTTCATATAGTCGATGACATAAATACTTTCTTCATTATGTATACAAAATAATGATGTAAAAAAAATGAAGAGTTCTCCAATGACAGTTGTGATAGCATCAAAAAACTACTTAGAAAATAATTTATTGATCATAAACACAAAGTAATCAATAGTTGATTATTAATGGGGCATCGTGGTTAATAAAGATAAAGTCATTAAGGGCCTAACGAGGCCTTTGTAGCATTACAATGAATATTTCATTTTTTCATTACTTTGAAAATACATTTACACATGACCATTAAATATCGAAGCGAAGGGCATTTGAAAAAGTGAAGTTGGTTTAATTACGTTTGTACAGAGTGCCTTGAAAAATACAGTTTTCACATAGATATATTGATATTTTTGTAAGAGGGTGCGGGTCAGATGGAATCTGTTCTAATATTATATTTATAAATGCGAAAGTATGTTTGGATGTATGGATGTTTGTGACTCATTCACGCAAAAACTACTGAACCGATCACCATGAAATTTTGCATACACGTTGTCTGGGACACCAGAAAGGACATAGGGTACCTTTCATCGTTACGCGGACGAAGTCGCGGGCACCAGCTAGTGCTGTATAAATCCTAGATGCAACTGCAAAAACTTTTTTTTTTTTAATATATGTATATTGATTTTATTACTTCAAGTGGTCAAGCATGTTAATCTGATGGTCGTGACGTCACCGTAACGTGATCGTGATATGTAAATGGCCTCAACTGTTTTGTGGTCTCCTTCCAATTATTTGCTGTTACAATGAGCGACGTCATTAAAATTCAAGCACATGGAACAAGAGATTCGTCTGACAATCTGAGATTTTTCATACAGAATTATTTATATGAATTTTAGGACAATAGGATGCTGTAATTCTTTGTAAGAAATTTACAATAATTAAATTTTTAAGATTGCTTTTTTTAAGTATAATGTTTTCTTTAAACTTTTATTAATAGATTTATTTTTTATTATTTTAGTTGAACTAATTGGAAAAGGTGGAAAGTAAGTGTAATAGAGAAGCATTAAATACATATATATATATATCTTTTATATGTATCAAAGTTCAAAGTATCAAAGTTGGAAGCGAATAGGCCAATAAACTGGATGATATAAGATAAATATTTTTTTTAATATGTCCTTGTATTATATTTTTGTCAAATCATCTAATCTACGTCTAATGCCAAACTTTATCATCGCGAATTTTAGTAATGGCTGAACAAAATGAGTTCAGCAGTCATAAACTGTACAGGCCGTTTGGTAGCAGTAAACATTACCTTACAACTGCACTAGCTGGTGCTCGCCACTTCGTCCGCGTTGAAAATAAAAAAAAAAGCAATATAAGCAACCTCGTGTTGCTATAACACTTTGGCCAGGCGTTAGTTTTTTATTTATCCCTAGGGAATAGTCCATTTTTCTGGATGAAAGGTACCCTATGTCCTTTCTGGTGTCCCAGGCAACGTGTATGCAAAATTTCATGATGATCGGTTCAGTAGTTTTTGCGTGAAAGAGTCACAAACATCCAACATCCATACATCCAAACATACTTTCGCATTTATAATACTAGCTGGTGCCCACGACTTCGTCCGCGTTGAACGATGAATGGTACTCTATGTCCTTTCTGGTGTCCCAAACAACGTGTATGCAAAATTTCATGGTGATCGGTTCAGTAGTTTTTGCGTGAAATAGTTACAAACATCCATACATCCAAACATACTTTCGCATTTATAATACTAGCTGTTGCCCGCGACTTCATCCGCGTTGAACAATGAAAGGTACCCTATGTCCTTTCTGGTGTCCCAGACAACGTGTATGCAAAATTTCATGGTGATCGGTTCAGTAGTTTTTGCGTGAAAGAGTTACAAACATCTATACATCCTAACATACTTTCGCATTTATAATACTAGCTGTTGCCCGCGACTTCATCCGCGTTGAACAATGAAAGGTATTCTATGTCCTTTCTGGTGTCCCAGACAAAGTGTATGCAAAATTTCATGGTGATCGGTTCAGTAGTTTTTGCGTGAAAGAGTTACAAACATCCATACATCCAAATATACTTTCGAATTTATAATATTAGTACGGATTAGTATAGATTTAGGCTTGCGGAAGTGCATTAGGGGAAAATGTAATCAGCAATGAATGCCAATTTGACTTAAATTTTATGGGTTTGTATTTATTTTTATTTAACATTTGTATTAATTTATAGCAGCAAGCACTTACAAATGTTTATAAATATCTAAACAAAAACAGAGAAATAACACTAGCAGCAATAAAAACACAGTGTACGTCCCCACCTTCACCCAGATAGCAGCGATATATTCCGCCTATCCGACATTGAATGGAAATTAATGATGGCTCGGCCCCGACCACCTGACTTCGCGAGACTTTTTTCTTTATTTGAGTGGTTTACCAAGGGTTTAGCTTATATGCCTGCGGGTGTGCTCTTTCTTATCTTGAATCACTAGCCGTTTCGTTATCAATATTATTTCTGATGATTTTACTTCACAACGCATACCAAAGTTGGGAAAACAATTACAAAGTTTTCAGTATGTACTTATTTTAACGGATTGCCCTATGATTAAGGCTCGTGTTCACCAACAGACGGTTATTTTTAAACAGCTGTTAGTCATCACGTTTAATCATTAAGTTAATCGCATTTTAGCGATGGTGAACAACAAAATATTATTAAACGGCTGTTTAAATTTTAAACAGCTGTTAAAAATTTAAACATTGGTGAACTCGAGCCTTAGCCTTTTAAATATCATTCAATAAAAAATGTATTTATTTATAAAAAAAACAGTTACATTGTGTGAAATGGAGTTCGGTTGTTCTATGGTTAGATAATGAGTTATCATATGAATGTTTAGGTATATATAACATTGACCACATATAGTTTGCTCCAATTTATATATTATAAGCATTTCATGCTTTACTTTGAATTTCAATGAAAAATTAAGTAATAACTAAATAGAAGCCAATCAAATGCATTGAAAAGAAAATTTAATCAATTCACGACCACAAAGAAAATTGTGAATAATAATTCAGTCTATGGCTTAATTTGTTTGTATATACTTTAAAAATTAAAGGATACTTAATTGTAATTTTTAGTCTATTTTAAAAAATAAATTCAAAATCTCTGATGTATTTTGGTTTCTTTAGTATAACTTAGTTCAGTACAAATATAAAACAGATTTTAAAAAAGCCCAATTCTTTTAAAAATTTTTTAATATCTAGATTATTTAAGTTAGTGTTGAACATATAATAGTATATGACAGTGAATTTTTTCAACATGAAAATTGTCTACATTTTCTTTGCATTTTAGATTACCAAATGCTTAATATATTTCCTAAAAGTGATTACCAAAGAGATGGTTAGAAAATTGAAAACAACTATGAAAATAGACAACTGCCAAATTAATAATACGTCCAAGCATAAATCTATCTAAAACATCTATCGGATAATCGATAACGAAAGTAATAGATTTTAATACTAAACCAAAAAGTCGACTTTCTCATTTGACATATATAATACAATCTCTTCTCTTGTGATTGTGTGATATTATATATATGACATATATATGTATAAAAATTGTATGCATTAAACTGTAAGTGATACTTCCTTGTCACGTGAAAGCTCTCGCTTGGGCCGACTTATGTTCTACAATTTGTATGTTAATTTTCAATGTATACGAACGTTTGGTGTTATGTCTGTTATAAAACTTTTTTGGTGTGCTTACCTGCCACCCTATATCATAAAAAAAATCGAATATTTACAATACGTTTTTATAGAGGATACGTAAAATATAAGTGCGAATATTACTTATTATATTATACGAAGATTGTGAGCCCGAATTGAAAAAGGTATTTATCTACTTCGCAAACTTAAAATTAGCATAGTTTAAGAGCTCGTAGTTTTTGCATATTGGGAATATTCTAAACTAAGGAAAGTGAGTTTGTCTGTTTGTTATGCTTTCACGCATTAACTACTCAAGCGTCTGTCATGAAATTTTGCAAACACGTTGTCACAGTTACAGAAAATGTCATTTGATCTTTCATCCAAAGAAATACTATTCACGAGGGATCAACAACGTCCGACAAAAAAATAAAAATATGAACAATAAAAGGGCGCAGACGAAGTCGCAGGCAAAATATAGTTTTAAATAAACGAATATTAGGTGCGTGACGTCATATTCATAGATTGTCAGATTTGGTCGTTAATTTAATACCTACATTTCATTTATTGTATTTTTTATATTAGAAAGTATGAACGAACCGACGTCGCCAGGTCTTGGTCTATTGACAGCTATCAATAAAAATATATTAAAAAGAAACAAAGGTGATACCACCTACGTGGATTGGGATATAAATTTCATGTAACCTACACTCGAACCTATAATAGCGGCGTAAATAATCCAAGAGTATTGAAGTATAGGGATGCCAACAACAAATATATTATTATTATTAATAAATCGGTCCATGACTATTAATTATTTTGAATTATTATTATGTTTCTCTGTGGGAACGCTATAAATCTTTTCTTGTCCAGACCAAGCTGTTTTTAAAAGTTTTAACCAAATCAATTTTCTTTTATGTAAAGGTCGTCAAACAGGCTGATGGTCCACTTGATGGTAGATGGCTACCGTCACAGTCGCAAAAGCAACATCAAAGATGCTGCACGTGCGCTGCCGACCACAGTAGGATTAAGTATAAGGTTATGGAAGAGGTAGGAAAATGGGTTCTAGCATCCCTTACTCATTATTTTAAATTAGTATTAAATTACTAGGTACTGTTGTATTTCCCCGCACTGGATAGCCGTGGCGGGGCACCGAAGTCGTGTCATAATGTCCCCGCGACCCCGCCCAAGAAAGTCGTTGGGTTTTAGCCGGTACGAATCCGGCATAACCCCGCAGTGTCCCATACACTGCCGGGTAGTATCCAAGAGGATTTCCCAACGTTAAAAAAAAGGTAGATACTGATTGTATTTCATTGGCTCATTGAAATACAACAGTACCTACACATGCTGTTATTGCCACAATGGTTTTCTGTACATTACATAAATATTTTTTACGATTGACATTTAAACTTCATACGCGTCGTTTCCGAAGGGGTCAATGATCACGGAGCTTCTAGATTTCTCGTAGTTCATCCACAATATTTGGGTAAAGGAGCCACTTCACACGGTTCGGATGAGTTAGCCTTATACCACACTCCATTCTAACGTCTAGGTAGCTACAGTATAAATTCATCGAAGATTTGCAGCGCACTTGCTTTCTCTCGTGTTGCTTGTGTCCTTAGGCGAAGTTAAATCTTCAATCAGGAGTATCGCTTGCCTGTATCCCGCCTTCTTTAAAATAAAAAATGCCAATCTTTTGATATAGACTACAAATACATCAGTCTGTATAGTGTAGGTACAAAAATCAATATTTTCAAATCTGCCGTTGAGTAGTTTAGAAGAATTAGAGTAGAAACAGATAGAGGCGTATTATAGCGACTTTATTTTATAACTAGCTGTTGCACGCGACTTCGTCCGCGTAACTTTATAAAATATAACCTATGTTACTCGCTGATAATATAGCTTCCCAACAGTGAAAGAATTTTTCAAATCGGTCCAGTAGTTTCGGAGCCTATTCAATGCAAACAAACAAACAAAAAATCAAATCTTTCCTCTTTATAATATTAGTATAGATATGTATATATATAGTTGTAAATATGAAGAAATATAATTTTTTAAGATTTTCTGATAATATTTATGTTAAATTTATAGTAGCGAATGAATTTATGTTTTGTTGACATCCCTGTGAAGTGAGTGGAATATTAATATTTCGGCTCAGCTGCATTTATACGTGAGGTTTGGAGGACCTCTGAGAATGCCACTGTAAAATAAGCTTAAACCCAGTGAGCCTATAGCTCATTATTTATTTGCTTAGAAAATATGTATAGTTTAGTTGAAATGAATTTGGTTTATTTTAGTAAAACAGTGCCCTCAGAGACAGCTAGATCCTATAACGAGGTAATAGCAAAATAAAAAAAGGCATTAATTAAATACCAACCAAGGCATATTAAAGAAAAAATATTTTTACTTGGAAAATTGAATCCTATGTTTTATTACATGATGACAACACTTGCGACTATGACTGTCGCAAGTGTCGGTTCGCGAACTCCCAGAGGTTTCAAATGCTACAGTTACTATTGACGAACCACCCGTGTGAGCGTTTAAGTGGAATGAATAGCCAGTGGCCATATAAAAATAGTAAAAGAAAAATTTAGAACCTATATTAAATTATTAATAGAATAAATATGAAGCGCGAAAACCACCCAAAAAGCTCTCTTCCATATGACAAAATATACCTCACACAATGACGTGTCGTACAGTTTAGAGGACAACGATCAAATGACTAGTATCTAAGTTGATAAGCATAGTTTACAATAATAAAAATGAAGAAGAAAAAAAAAAATTAGGAGTAGAACATGTAACTTGACAATATTTTCTCAATTTTCTGCCAATAGTTGAAAATTCTTAGACTTATTTATTTATTTCATAGCATTATAGTGCTAGTCAAGACGATAGTGTAGTCACATCTTTATCTATTCATAAATAATAATAAATAAATAAATATCTTCACACATTCTACACAGCACCATCTAGTTCCACAGTAAGCAACTAATGCATTGTATTATGGACACCAGACAGTTGAGATTACTTTTTTTTGTAAATACATAAACATATTATAAATATAAAACATCCACGATTCAGGCACAAAGGTAAAATGTTAACAAATAAACATTTGCCCCTAGCGGGATTCGAACCCGCGACCGTTCGGTTAATAGCTAGGGTTACTAGTCACTATAGTAAGGACAAAATGTCGCTGCAGGTCGAGTCATAAATAAGATCCGGGCGAGATAAATTCGGGCGAATTGTCTATTAACTCATTATTTGCATAGTAATGTGCACGTGCAGGAAAAAGTTATCGATGAACTGGTCGGGGTCCGCAACAGTAGGTAACAAGATGCTAACACTACTAAACTGAAGTAGTCACACATACAGGAATCATTTTAAATAATAAATGTAAATAATGATTCTGACGATGATGATTCCGATTCCGATGACGACTTTTAATTTATAATTTGTAAATACATAAATAACTTACAAAATTTTAAATTTCTGTAAAGTTATCGATAACACTATCGACACGAAAGCGCTGTAAATCACTACACGTTCCCATAAGGCCTATAAGAGTAAGGGAGCGCGCCTGTACTCCGCTCTACTCATACGTTTTATTGCCGCGCCTGCAGCGAGATTTTGTCCCTACTGTCGTCATCATCTACAAGCCGCAGAACGTCCACTGCTGGACATAGGCCTTCCCCATAAAGTTCCAATATGACCGGTCAGAAGGAGCCTGGATCCACCGTCGACTCACGGCCCTTATCAGGTCGTCTGTCGACCTTGTGGGTGGACTATTTGTCTTGCCCACTACAACTTCAACTTACTTGGTAACTTTGGTACATCTACGGATTTCCTCATTTCTGATTCGATCACAATAGATAAGACTTCAAAAGAGACATCAACAAAGTAGTGCTTTTGCCAACCGAAATAATTTTAGAACCTCAACCATTATACGTCTAATTAAGTACTTATAGAACCTCATCCATTATACGTCTAATTAGGAATCTAATTAGGTACTTTTGAGTGGAAAGAATGAAAGAGTATATCTTGAGGTACTCGTGAGTGATTCAAAGTTGGCGAGTGGAACGTGACAAAATTGGCCGCGGGCAGGTGACGTCGACACGGAAAACATTTTAACCCGCCAACGCCGCGTTGCGTTGCGGTCGGAAGCGGCTTTGGGCCGAAACGTTCCACTACATATTCACTTAACCCGTATATAAACTCACTTCATTATCTTATCATTTAACGTATTCATAAGCTGCCAGATTAGTGCTAACACTCGTCCACAATACGTTTAACAGTGACAGGGACTAGGAAGAGGTATTACCCGATCGGCAGTTAGAAACTTACTAATAATATAAATACAGAAACTTTGTGAATATGTTTGTTGCTCAATCTCTTAGGTGAAAATGGGAAAACAGATAAAATATAATATCCTCGGTTAAATTATACTTTATATTCTCAATCTGGTGATAAGTTCGACAAAACTGAGGGACAACATTTTTGGTTATTCTTTAATAGTTTTATACTCCGATTTTAGAAATTTTAGAAAACTATATTGAACCACAACAACTTAATAAAGTGCTTACGGGTTGGCCACCAACTTCCTGAACCTGTCTATGTCAAGAGCTAACTGGAACAGTTTCTGGACTGAGGAGTCTATACTCGTAACTCCACAGAGTATAGCTACTGTAGAGTTTGTGCGGTGTTTACAAGCCGACATTGCACTATATTGGCCGGTATCGCGGACAAATGTATCGGATTGAGTGGTGATTTCAGGTGTTTTCGGTCGCGTTCAACTTCAATTGAATGTGAAATGTTTGGAAATTTTAACATTGTATTCAGTTTTGTTTTTTCAAAAATTACGTTTATAATTTGACTTTCCACTGCTGGAATGTCAACATATTTTGTGTCTGCCCACGAAATATGTTTGTTACAAATAACACAAAAACGTGTTAAACACTTAAAAAGCTCCGAAAGATCGTCACAAACAAATTGATGTCACCCCAAAATTAACCGCAACAGGATTATTTACTTAGTTCGACTTCTAATCTCTTCTCAAACAACTAAATATAGAGCTTCCTCAACTTTTACGAACACAAATATTAACAACGTACAAACACATGTAAACGTCCAAGCTCTATTTTAGTTTCAAATCCATTTACAATAATCCTTTTGAAAACTACGACGTTTTTATTAAAGTGAAATAGACTGTAAGCAGCAGCGACGAGGGTTGATTTTCATCTGGGAGGGTCTTGGTGTCATTTATAAAGATCTGGCCCGCGGTTGGCCGCTACTAAGTATTGCGTTTAATCAAAATATAAGTAATCCTTGGAAGAATACAATAATAGACATCTGGGATTCATTATTAAAATGGTTTATATCGGTTTAAAATGACAAATAAAGTCCTTTACAAAATCGTTCATCTTGTCACAAAATAAATAACTAACTATAATTGTAAATATGTATTATACATAAATATCTTTTCTGTATCCATCCCTATTATAAAAAAAAAATTAAGTCGGTTTGTTTGCATGACAGATTTCTTCTTATAAATAATTATGGTGACCAGTTGTGTATATAAGAGTGTATATTGTGTATAAGCCACCATATTAAGATCCGGAAGTATCCAAGTCTATATCTATGAGTAGGTATAACTATGGTATAGAGCTATTACAAAATAAAAGTCTCCGTTTCTGTCTCTTTCTCCGCTAACTTCTTCTAAACCCAACGGAATTTGATACGGTTTTCCTTAGTTAGTGGAAAGAGCAATTAACTAGGAAAAGTACAACCAAAAAGATTTAATAATTTTTACATACGATTTCTTAAAAAAAAATGCACTTTGCCGTCACTACGCTCCAGCGTGCTCATATAAGTATTTTTTTATTTTAAGAACTAAGTAAGTAAGATTAGAACTTACCTACTACTTACTAGTGTTACCAATAAGAGTAAAATATTCAACACAATAAAGGTTTAGAAATGATTTTCCTTTGTTAAATTATGTAAAACACTTTAATCATAACGTGAAAATTAGCCGTCACTGGATTACAGACACGTTATGAAATAACTGCAATCGAGTGCTAATGCATTTAAAATTAATTATATTCCCACTAGCATATGGTTCAAAGTAGATTTTATGTAGCGATTTGGCGGTTATTACATTTTCGTTTTGATTGAATTTTATTGCATGATGAAAAATAACTGTTGGGTTCTAACGTTATAATTAACTTTTTATATGTTTTTTTTTTTAGTTTAAATAAAAATATTATAAAGTGAAATTGTTAAAATTTATGTAACTTAGGAGTGACATAATAAATAAATTAATATAAATAATTATCTTCACACATTCCACACAGCACCATCTAGTTGCTTACTGTGGATAATAGACAGTTGATACATAGATTACTTCTTTTTTGTAAATACATGACATATTATAGATACAAACATTCATCACTCAAGTACAAAGATAAATGTTAACACATAAACATTTGTCCCTAGCGGGATTCGAACTCGCGACCGTTTGGTTAACAGCTAGGGTTACTAACCACTAGACCAAACGTGTGTCGTAATAGCAACATTAGACAGATTCCCACTAATAAATATATCTCTATAAAATAAACAGTTAGTTATCGTAACGTCTCCCGAAACTCTTAAACTTTTCTTCCCCATTGATTATCGATTCTACGAGCTATGTGACCTGGCATTTGCCACTTCAGTTTTCCCATTCTATGAGCTATGGTTTTAGTTCTTCTACGCATATTTCCTCGGTCCAAATTTACAGGGTAAACAAGAGCATACTTACCTTATTTCATAACCATAACATACTGAGTAATTTTGAACTTTCTCATTAGGCTATCAGGTACGGGACATGTCTCTGTGTCATAGTAGCTTATGATATATTCATAATAGTAACTGATATCATACACTTGTAAAAACAAGATCTTTCAGGTAATAAAATCTTTACAAAAGTACAAAAGTTAACTTTTTTAAAATTACCTGCGACAATTTTCATATTAAAAGTATTTTTACTTATTAAATTTACAAAATTTAGTAATAACTTATTTTAATATGTATGTACAATGCAATTAATTATGATTAGATTTTCGCTATTTCCACAACACACATTTGAATTTGAATTTTTCAGAAGTATTGAATCAGTTATTATGACGGTTCATTAACTTAAAAGAATAATCCATTGTGACTAATTTTATTTATGGCCACTCACCCCTAACACATTTATTACCGCGAAACAGCCAAGCCAATAAAACCACTGAATCAAAGAGAAAAAGTGCTCTCGGTTCGTATAAATATTTTATTTCGGATAGTGAGAGGTGTCCATGTGATGGGACGGAAAACTGCACTGTTTAAGAAAATTACATCTTAATACGATTTCAGATACTAAAATACTCGCTACGACTAAAAGAACTGGAAAAACTGTAATTTTTATATACCTAGTTGTCGGAAAATAACATGATATTGGTATCAAACTTTTAATATTTTGAGGAATGAAAAATTAATAATTTGTAGACTTGGATAGATTGTAGACTTTGGATTCTTGGATAGATTCTATTTAGGTTAACAATTGGAGTTACTTTGATTACATAAAAAAATTACACAATTTAGAAAAGCAGGTATAATTTTTATCGTAATGTTTGTAAAGAGAATATAATTCGAAATAAATTCCGTTTTAATTCATTTATTTCTAAATATTGCACAGTTTGTGCACTTAGTATGCTGTTTGTTAATATTTAACAAACTTGACCAAAGTTGAATAAATAATAAAATACTTATTATATTGATCACTCTAGAGACTTACACTAAAACTGATGGTCGCCCTACTTATGGAAGTCGGGAAGTTTTACTAATGTGTGCTAGTCAAATGGACTTGAGAATTAAATCATACGAAATTGGACTTTATAAGTTCTAAATAGGGTGCAAAACTAGAGCTCACTGTTCGATCGTATACCATTCATGCATATGGAAATCGGGAGCTAGGTCATAGAATAAATACCTACTTTTGATAGTTTTATTTGCTTCGCTATTTTGAATTTGCGGATAAAATACACACAGGGGAATTTTATTGAAAGTAAACTGGTGGAATTTTTAAAATTCGATACTCGTCAGGCATATATATAGGTTTCCTATGTAAAATTTTTAAAGATCATCCCTAAAATTTATTTAGAATTGCCGTTATGAATTAATAGCTGGTTCGCGTTGAAAAAGAACGTTTGACATTCGCGTTTATTATATTAGTAGGATCAATTTCCTATTAAAAGCGAAATAGGAAAAAATATTTTTTATCCCTTGATTAACTACGATAAAATATTTAGTTTAATCTGCAATGACGAAGAATAATATATACCAAATTATACTGAGACAAATGGATAACTTCGTAGTAATGTTTCAGAGGACGCAGGTTAACCTTCAGACTTTGAAGTAACTTACAAGTGTTGGCTAAACTAAAAAACGAAATAGAAAAGGAGATTGACTTTTTTAAAGGGATCAGGCTTAACGTAAGTACAAGTATTACGTAACTGACAATTCGGAACCCAACAAAAAAAATTAGGTGTTGTGTAGTCAGATAAGAAATATTTCTTAAATGATTAAAAATCCACTTTTTCATGTTATAAATTTGTTTACACAAAATCCTTTGTTCAAAATATGAATGGAGTATAGTTGTTAAATATAGCAGTATGTATTCACAATTTGAATTTTTTTAATGTAGGTAATAACGCTAGTATCTAATAAATTATCAGTCTTCATATAGAAGAGAGGGTTGTTGTATGATGGTTATATATGATTGTTTTCTTTGTACAGAAACAGCCCATCATATCATAACATATTGTAAACAATAACGCGCACAAGTCATCGTGAGCCTTTATTAGAAAATGATTTACAGTTCCCGCATCTCTCTTTGTTCATTACAGTACCTACAATAAACAGGGTTGTTGCACATCAATTTATTTAAAAATCTATGTGAAAGGTAGTACGAATTTGTGTACAAAATACACGGTAGATATATCCCTCCTATGCACCATTCACCATCTCAGCCGTAGGACGTCAACTGACATAGGACTCCCTCGTAATTTTCTGAAGCAGCCTGAATTTCTGAAGCAGTCTGTCCACCTCGTGGGTGGCCTCCACTTGAAAACCTTCTAGTTTCAGGGCTGGCCCCCGCGCGCCGAGAATAGAGTGTGGCGCGCTGTGTACGCGGGAATCTCGATTCTCGGCGCGCGGTTGTACGTTTTTTCTTGCAGCATCTTTTGTAGGCTAATATAATGTGGGTATTTTAGCTCTTGTATGGGAGGAATGAATCTGTTACGTAGTAATTATTATTTAATCTGAGCCCAGGGGCCGTCAGCTCTCCGTACTATGTCATAACTATGTGTGTGAGGGATAAATGTGAAGATTTATTTCGACAAAACATCATCATGTTTTCATATTGAATGAAGAAGGGACGTCTCTTGAAATTACAAAATATAACTTTTTGGAATATTTGAATTGAGCAAGTATTTCGAATTTTTCGAATCGATGTTACGAAGTATATAATTTCTGCGGTTGGCAAAGATGCCAACAAAAACGTAGGTAATTCGAAATAATTTTGTGAGCTAAGTTGTTTTCGACAACCCTGTACAAATCGGTGTTCTGATAAATAGGTCTCCCGTTGTCTGAGTCCGCCCCAATAATTAGTGACGTGTGTGCAAATTTAATAACTCGCTTGTGAATATTTAGTTCTTGCAATCTACGGAACGTGTCCGACACGACCATTGTCACAATCATTTTACGTTACGCTACTTTCATTATTGGCATTACTAAATTTGCAATTTTAGGTCAATTATAAAAACAATCACTGAGGTGACTACTATAATAATCGCCGAGTTTGCAATCAAATTTATTAAGCTATTTATTAGGAGAAGTAGGAGAATATTTATATTAATTATAAAACAATAGTTGAGAATTTAGACAAATTAATGGCACCAGAAATCGAAGATAAACCCTTTTTTAACGTCGAAAAATTCGTGTTTTTGTATGAGATAAAACAAGAAATATAATAATATGATATGTCAAGCGTGCCAATGAAGAGTGAAAAAGTACCTACCAGTCCTACCACTAATTTGTTAGGGTCGTGTCGTACCGTAGCTTGTAAACGTATATATTCCGTTACCGTATTTGCTTACTACTGCCGCTCGTCAATCACGCTCCGCAGGCTGACTGTGCATTTCAAATTAAGACCCATGTCACACTGACGAACCGATGCCAATAAATTTATAAAAAAGTTATATTTGTTATTGATTTTACTTTAAAGGCAAGGAAACTCAATACATTTCATAGCGCCCTGAGCAAGCTTGAGACGTCATTGTTATTGCAACATAATAAATAAAATAAAATAAATCAAAATTACTATTATTAAAATAACTATTGTATATTTTAATGTACGACAAAAATATATAGGTATATTTCTTGTGAAAAAATTTGTTTAAAGGTTCAACATCGTAGTTGTAAATTAATAGAAGTAAAAAGTTTAGATTAAAATAAAATAAAAATATTATAGCGTAGCATTAACTGTGACCGAGCCCTAATGCTTCGGCAACTCAAATTAAGACTAACGATTCGTCGGACCTTAATGTGGCCAGTTTTAATTTCAAAACAGATGAAACTTAACGGCATTTTGCGGTTACGAAATATACGGTTTTTTAATGGATGTTTTTTTTTAAAACTTCTGTAGCTATTTGATGATGCCGAGGAATGATGTATGAGTAGCTTACCTGAAACAAAAAATGCAATCGTTTTAATTTTGTTACAACCCGTTCACAGTGAAGTTGAATGTTATAAATGGTCTTAATTTTTGGTTCGTGTATTTGAAAATATAATTTCTCAAGAATAAATCCCAATTCTGTTCTAATTTGTGATTTGTAAGCTTTACTACTTAGGTCTTGAAACTTCGATGAATTATTTACAAATATATTAAGCAGTTCTTTCTCGGGGACCATTTCTTCCCCCTGTGTTTCGATCTACTGATGTCACAAACGTTCTCTTTGTGAAAGTTATTCAGGTTGAGTTAGTATGTATGGTTAATTTATAAGAACTTGCACGGTCGCTTCTCATGCCCAAGAAAGACCTAAGGCTTAGACCAAGATCGAAAAAAAATAAAAATAAAAAAAAAACGTATTCAATGCTTTCAAGCAATTGAGCAGTAATTCACGTTATTTAATATTCGCAATTGAACCATTACATAAAAAGTTCACGTTGCTTACTTACATCAAATCGCTCAGCCAAGTAAATGCACAGAGGCACAACTTACTTTTCTGCAATTTTACAATTACTCGATTATAGGGCACTTCGATTAATAGTTTTATAATGGAGTCAACCTAGTTTTTAGTTTATAGCTAGGTCAAGATAATAGAGCAAGATACGTAATAGAGAAATAATAATTATAAATAGCTGTGGCAACAATGAACTCAACTGCGGAAAAAAATACAATTTAAATGATCACTAACTATGCATGCGACTTCGGTCGCGTATCTTTGTAAATTACAATCTACTAGCTAGTATCCGCGACGTCTTGGTTCGCGTTGAAAAATGAATTTTCAAAACATTTTTCAAAATAAAAAGTATCCTATATGTTAATCTATGTAATAAACAATCTGTGTGTGTGCCAAATTTCATCCAACTTCGATAAGCTGTTTTTGCGTCCATACATCCATTCGCACAACTCACAAGCTTTCGCATTTATATTATTAGTATGATGTGTTATTTTGATGTATAAAACATTTGGTTTATAAACCGTAAAGTTTCATCAAAATTCGGTTAGTATTTTTTGTGTGAAAGAGCAACGAATTTCCATACATTCCACACAGACTTTCGCAATTACAATATTAGTGGGATTACAGACTTAACTATCTCTGTGGAAAATTTAAAAATAGAAGCTTGTGTGAGACTAGTTTAAATTAGGATCAGGTTTGCTTTTTTAATTATGTTAAGAAATATTACTAAACTAATTTAAGAGATGCTATATAGAAAAAAATGTCTTTGTAACCAACTGATGTATTTGTAACAGCACAAATGCTGTTATTTCTCGATGGACATCAGTAAGGGATGTTTGGGAATATTTTCTAGCTTCTGTATAGCAGATTGCTTCTGTAACGAGGTGGTCAAACTTTGTAAAGTTATTAAAAGAAGCCTGTAAATATAATAATTAAATGGATGCACAAACAAATATATGATGCCAAATCCCACATAAAATTCCTTTTTGAAAGCCTTAAATAAAAATAAGGAAAGCCGAAAATACTTTGCTTTGTTCTTGGCGAGTACGTCAATTAGCCCTCAATTAACCAATGTGTGGACAGGCTTAAATAATAAACGAACTGAAGCCCCAACTTTGCATGGCCTGTTGGAGCAAATGTTTGCTCAAAGGTTTGTCCACAACGACCTAACGAAACCAATGAATTGTTTTCTAAATAAATAAATACTTTAGCTTTCGTTAAATCAGTGAGCAAATTTCCTAGTTTTTTTTTTTCAAATATTGTTTTCAAATATTTGAACTTACTGCCAATGACTAAATTAACTGATTTAATGTTACTCCTAAAAATAATAAACCATTCAAATGAATTTCATAAATAATTTTAGAGAGGAAAATCAAAGTTTTATAACAAAAATAATATAAAATAAATAATTAATTATTCATGTATATTAATATAACCCCATGCGAAACCGAGGCAAGATTCTAGTTTGCTTCATATTCGGAAAAGTTGAATTTAATTACAATTATTGAGTCCTATTTCGATGACATTAATAATAATAATAATAATATTTCTTTATTTCAGACTTTGGTCCATACAATTATTTATTATCTTATAATTATTTATTATTATAATTGTTTATAATTTTATTGGTATCAATGTTTCACTTAGACAGAAAAAAATAGTGATAGAGAATTAAAAGAAAATAAAGGTGGTGTTCCAGAAAACGTCTCTCTATTTCCAGCGGTGGAATGAAAGAAAAATAGTTTGGCATCGTCGCGGACGTGTTTAGCCGTTATATAAATCGCTCACTTAGTCCCGTAGCCCGTTCAGTAAATGAGAACTGCTGCCCATTTCAGCCTCTCCCGCTCATTTCTTGGCGGGCTAAGGTGAGGGACGTCGCCTGGTGAACATTGAAACACGTTTCCTGTTGTTAATTCATTATAGCAGTTAGTTATCGGTAGAAAGCTGCTTTCAGACATGAATATACTTGCTTGTCATTTCATATTATCATTATCATGTTCTTTGGTATTCTGCTTTTGGGGCGTGCTGCCTATATACGAACAATATTCACAACAATAATAGCTCAATATAACAATAAAATCTTTCAAATATTGATTTATTTAGAAAATATCAGTTAATTATTAATTTCATTTCAATTTATAACTGGAAGCATTTTTATTATTGGTTTTTAGGTCTTGTTTTGACTTACTGTATTATTGGATTTTTGTAGTTTGGAGACGTTCAAGTATTACGTAACGCAATTTTTGAAGATTTTTGAATATGCAATCTCATGTACGGCTACGTCTCAGTTATATTTCAGATAATCTAGTTAAGTTTCATACAATCTAGATTATGTATTAGATTATCCATCATTCTTGTTTCCAATGCTTATCCACTGTGGTTGAATACGTCAGTACGCTTCGTGTAATATGTCTGTGTTGTCTGTCAACACTATTGCTGTGTCCCCTGTCTTGTCCACATTGGGATCGAGTGCATTGATCAATACACTCCAACTGCAAACCCGAAACATTCCGAAGACAGTACTTCAATTAGCCCCGTTCGTTAGCAGCGCAAACAGTTAAACGTCACCGTATTTAATCTAGACCAGATGTTCTCAAACTGTTCACAGTTTGGGGTTTAGAGTCACACCACACGCGTATAGACTACAGACAGACGAAGTGTACCTATACACATTTTATATGTTTTGCACAAAATAAATACATTTTATATTGGTTTTAATTATAATAAGATTTAGATAACAAATTATTATGGTTTTGTTTTAACTTCTTTCCCATCTTCATTGAACAGTTGCCATAGCTGTCTGTTACTACTACGGTTGCGGCTGAGAAGCTCAAAATACTCAAATACAAAATATTCCCTTTGAATATTTGTCGAAAGTCCATGGGATACCTTGATCAACACTACTGGCGACTGTACGACTGGCTATTACCTTTGTCAGCAAGTTAGTTTTGCTATACAACGAGCATGCTTGGAACCATGGTTACCCAAGCTTGAGTGTAAATAATTTCAGTAAGCAAGTTATTCACTAATAAATTTTATATAACAAAAATAATTGTATTGAAAAAATTTAAATAAACTTAAGTAATTATTTATATTTAATTATTAATATTCATTACAATTTTTGTGATTAACGTATTTTACTGTAGGGGCGATGTCTAGGTGCCACATACGTTAAACACGCTTTTGCTGTTTCAAGAAGAAATAATGAGTTATTTCTAGTGCACAGCTCCGCAAAACGTGGTGGCTGCACTGTCGTTCAAACGCTGCATTGCGCCTAAAGGAGCATCGCGTAATAACAGACAAGCAAGCTTTTGTCTCTTGCAAACGTTATAATTAACATTTTAAAGAAGTTACATTTAATTTGTAAATGAGGAACACGCTGCAGTTAGTGTTAAAAAAGTTAAGACAGAGACGGCGTGTATCGATGTTTATGACGACACAAAAAGCGAAGAATTGCAAAAGGGAGCAAGCAGCATATGAAGAGCGAAACTGCATAAATGCACATTACGGAGGAAAATACGTCAGTGAGAAAATTAACTCGAAAAAACCCTCAAAGACTTTTTGTTAAACAAGAACAAGTGATAGTCTAGCTAGTTGGATGCATCTTTACAATGTACAACCCAATACATTAAGACCGGTATCTATAGTAGCGAACTAGCGAATATTGAAATCAGCACCTCTATCATGAGTTTATAGTGACCGCACTCGAGAGATTGTCAATTTGACTTCGACAATTTTATTGACAATTTTCCATATAAATGTTTTACGCTCTTGCGTGGTAAAAGTAGGTACTGGTCCCAGTGACGTCACTTCCTTCCTGCTTCTGTAGTGTAGAAAAAAAAAGTATTTAAATTAAGTTACGTTTTAGGGAGATAACATAGTGATAGTGATCCGTAGTGAGCGCATCAGACTCTTTGAAAAATTTCAATATATATAAAACATAAGGAAGTATGCTGATTAGCCTCTAAGCACTTTATGAAAATGGTTGTACGTGCAAAATTATAAGATTATTTTCGTTTTTATTGTTAGTTGCCACGTTGCGAGACCGTTGGTCCATATAAGTGCGAATTGAGTAATTTCGAGAAGCCAGTGAGTAATCTAACATAGAACAATAACCGTATGTTGAACCTAATATAAATCAAGACAAATAATATTTTTATCATCTATAACCTTTCAAATAAACTAACATAGGCAATGTTGAGAAGTAACGTAGGCTTTAGTACCTACCATGTTTAACTATAAAGTATAAATGGTTA
This sequence comes from Synanthedon myopaeformis, assembly GCA_944738685.1. Taxonomy (NCBI): domain Eukaryota; kingdom Metazoa; phylum Arthropoda; class Insecta; order Lepidoptera; family Sesiidae; genus Synanthedon; species Synanthedon myopaeformis. Next base: position 10,435,173 of record OX122919.1, read on the forward strand.
TAAAATTCTAAAGGCAACGCTAAGGAACCCGCTATGAATGTGGGACTAACAATGTCTTGCCTTTGTGTTCTTGTTCGTGCTCTAACCAAAAGGTTGAAAAGGTTTTGTATCTTTAGTGTTCACAAGAGACTTATTTAACTTTACCAGTTCGTAGCTTTGAACAGTAGATATTATAGTTTCGCTAGCATTTCGCGTGCGGTTTCTCTTGCGTTGTGTTAATGTTTCGGTTCAAAAGAATTAATACATTAAATACATAATACATTATCACTTTAATATTTTTGTATATAAAAGTCTAGAGCGTACAGAGACAAACGGACAATTTAGACTATGTTAACAAATAAAATTTCAAATTAAGATGTAATAATATTTTAAGGTCGAGTAACTATGAAAAAAGGATATTTAAAATTATTTAAAAAATGAGGGCTTTAAAGAATTTGTTAAAATAATATTCCTATTTACAATTTCCAGTAAGTCCAGTATTTTATTTATAACTAGCTGTCCCGCTCCCTGCTTCGCCCGGGTTGCACCTCTATCCATTGGTGAAAACCGCATGAAAATCGGTGCAGTAGTTTTCGAGTTTATCGCGAACAGACAGACAGACGCGGCGGAGGACTTTGTTTTATAATATGTAAGGAAGATAGTGGGTGCTTGCTGTGTTAACGATTTAAAAACATACTTTAATATGTATATCGCTATAAAAATATCCAGTTTGAAACACGCAAAAGGCGTATTTAGGTAATAAAAATAAATTTTGTAGGAACCAAATTGATCCACTATTATTGTCAGCAAAGCGTTGTCTAATGTTCAAGGCGTGATAAAATGGCCTTTTTGATGTCATTAAACAACACGAGGAATGCGGGAAAGGAGAGAAGATGGGGCAGGCTCATTTAAATAATATATTTTAAATATTTACGAACAATAATTACATACTGTGACTTTGTAAGATGTTCCAGTAGGTACTGTTGGAATGAAATAAAACCTATACTTTTTATTTTGCACGACAGCGGGTGCATCAAGCGAGTCCCGTTTCGCGTTTATTTTCTCGAGTATAGTTTTCAATTTAAATATTCATTTAAATTGTATGGTGTAAAGGGGTATTACAATGTTATGAATTGCTTAAGATAACAAACGTGTTTAATTTGATAATGGTTAATACTGTATCCGTCTAAATAGCTTTTCAAAATACCACATTATATGTTAGAATGGGTAGTAAGTTATCCTTAAAAGATAGACATAATGACATCACGGACTTTTTGTAAACCTATAAAAGAGAAATAATTCCATCAAACATTGTTTTGTTATATCTCAAACGGATTAAGCACCGTTTTCGATTAAAGCTCGTAGACGGCTTGATTTTTCCGACATCTTCAACAATCATTGTCATATTTCAACAAAACAATAAACTATACGTATAAAAATTATTTTTAAATTAAATATCAGACAAACATTTCTCAATAATGATCTATATCCAACCAAATATCCCTATAATTATATCGTCATTAATTCATTAATAAAAACTTTCTTTTTATTACAATTCAAACAAAGTTCCATTTAATAGCTGGCATTGTTTTGTATTATTAATTAATGGTTGTTTTGGTAATTATGTATTTACTGACAGACAACAGGCTGTTTCTTTCGTTGATTGCCAGGTTAAGGTAATAACACCTTGATAAAGGTTTGAAAAGGTAAAGGTAAGTTGATAAAGGTAACGGTTACCTTTATTTGTTTTAAAATTAAATCGTTTTGAAACAATATTCTATTTATTGTAATGTTATTTTATTTCTAATTGTTATTGAGAATACAATTAGAAATTGTAATCTGTTTTGTCAGAAAAAGTAGGTACAATAAGTACCTTTTTTGAAGTGAAAACTTCTTTAGGCGCCCAAAAGACATTTTCATGACAACGACAGTGTCATGTAATGTAATGTAATGTAACCATTCATGTAGCTGATATTAATTTAAAATAATTTAAATAAAGAACAATAAGCAGACAACTGCATATGAAAGTAAACTTACTAGATATGATAACAAGGATCAATATGTTATACACCTCTGACCAATAATCTAATTTCATATCAACATCAAACCTTTTTAATGGTCTGTCATTATGAAGTTCATTTTAAATAATTATGTTCTATTTAATTGTCATTGTGTGTCAGTGTCATATATTTTCTCTTGTGTTTCTTGCGATCAATAATTGTAAATAAACACGTAATTGTTCAAGTTTTCAACTTCTGTCTGCACTCCCGGAGTGCCACTGTTTTTTTTTTACAGGAGGAATCCACCATGGATACCCACCGGCCTGGGGACAGACTGGTGGGCTATGTTGGACTCCCGCCCCGAGATGGTAGTTACTGGGGAAGACCTACCGACTAAACCTCTTGGCGTCCTCCGCGTCCGCTACAGGCGAAGTTGCGAGGTCGGACGAACACTCTTCCGCAACTCCGCCGAGGTACAATAGGTACCACTTGCGGACCACGAGGCGCGGACAGGGGTTTCATCCCTTCGTGGTTGATGTTCCTAAGTCTCGCACGAAGCGTTACAGTTCCACCTTCCTGGTCCGAACTGCTAGGGAGTGGAACTCATTGTCTGAGTCTGTGTTTCCTCAAAATTACAATCTCGGGGTCTTCAAATCTAGGGTAAATGGGCACTTACTAGGTAAGCGCGGTCCATCTTCGGCCGCATCTGCACCTTACATCAAGTGAGATCGCGGCCAAGCACTGCCTTGACTCCATTAAAAAATAAAAACCTAGTTAGTTAGGTTACATTTGAAACGGTTATGAAAAAGAAAACAAATGCTTTTAGACTAAGCTCTATTACAGTTATTTTCCATATAATTGCCTGCTTCAATTCAACTACATTATTAAGAATCTTTATAGTTTGTATCCTGTGCCTTTAAGGATATAATATGATTAAAGAAATATGTTTTGCGTCGTAAATGTCGTTTATTAATTATACAATTAAATCATACGATACACTTTTATATATTTTGACGATTCACCTGGGTTAGACATGGGAGGTGGGTTAGTTATATAAATTAACATTTTAATGTTTTCTCTTGTCCTATTTGCTATAACAATTATTATTGTCATTGAATTATATATAAATATAGATTAGAAAGATTTTTAATGTCCATCCTATGGACTGAGTCACTTGAAATAAATGTTTCATTTTATTTATTTTAACAATAAACGGTCAAGAGGTTTGCAAGTGTGCTGCAGATCTTGAGAGGATAAATTATAAGGGACAAGTCGAGGACAGTGGAATGGGTTTTGGCATCCCTTACCGAAACACTAAGCATTGTGCATTGTTATTCCACGGTAGTCTTTTGTAAGGGGCTATTAAGGGGATGTTTTTGTAATCAGTTACGGAACACAGTGTTGCCCTGCTAATAAACCAATCGAAGAATTATTATCACAATCAAGTGACAATCAAGTGGCAATCATTCAAAATCCATAGCTAAAGGTCCGATTTCAATACGAATTTGGTATATTCAATAACAAATTATACCAAATATACCAAATTACGGTGTTACCTAACACTAACATTTAGTTAAGTTATACATTTAATAATACTAACATAAGTAAGCTTTTAAGTTTCTTTGTTACTAACATAGCTTTAGGTATCTAAGTTGCTTCATAAAATATTTATAATTATTATTATTCATACAATTTAATTAAGTTTTCACTAGAATGAAGAAACTACACATGGAAAAAATATCATATGCAAAACTGACCACTCATGCATTTCTCCTCATAGTATAGCAATAGTTTAAAACAATAATTAGTCTTGACTTTAGCCGGTGACAACCCATTTTTGCCTACCTATTATTACAAATAAAGGCCTTTGCCATGGTAACAACAATAAAAGCGAATGATAAAAAGATTTTATGTGTAAGTGCAATATTCACATGCATTTATCTTTAAACAATGAAATAATTCCATTATTATGATGGGTATGCACACTGTCCATCCTAAAGTTGATTAAAAATTCGCAATAAAAGCTTCAAATAAAAGGTTTTTTGTTAATAAAATCGCGAATTGATTACGAGTGCGCGTGAAGCGTTGTTTCCATTTAAAAATGGAACATTGACCATTCCTGACACTATTCTCGTTCACTATTCTTGACAATCGCTTCAGAAAGATATATCGTATTGTCTCGTTCAAACTGAAAGTAATGTTACAATCACAAATACAGAATAATAAACAAGATTTGTTCAATCTATTCTATATTTAACTATACACATTATAAAATAAATGTTGCATCTATACGTCTCTATATCTACATTTAGTATGTATATTGTATGTATAATTTAAGTTATAAGTGATATTTATATTTAATAACAATAATATTTAAAGTAACCGCTAACACAAACACTTAAATATATATTACTTACATTATAAGGGTTAAAGTATGAAATTGCCGTTTCGTAATGAAAAATTAAAACAGTTTCTTTACAGAATAAAATATATATACGGGGAAGATATTTTCTGTGCGAAAAATTCTAAATATTAAAAAACACAAAACAATTTTATCTACAGAACTCTATCTACTATAGGTATTCGCAACTCCAACGAGTGATATACTCCTAATCGTTGTCTTCCCATCTGAAACTATTATCCCAAATTACTTACACACCTAGTAAGTTGGTTGAAGTTCAGATAATTAAAGTAAGTAGCGGGAACATCTATCAATTAAGTGGAGGGGGTGTGGGGTGTCTTGGGGAGTAGCAGACGTATGAGGGGAAACGAATGTTATTCAGTTTTGCGACTAACTAATGTGAAGGAGTAATTGGTATGTGGCGTTTTGCGTGCCGCTTCTACACCCCAATATTAACTGAACAACTGCTATTTTAGAATCTATACAATTCCTAGACTATGACTATGACTATGGCTAGATGTTTAGTAACGTAAAGAATACAGGGCATATCCGACAGTTCGCTGTATGCGTCTGGCGTCACGTGGTGCCGATTGTCATCTCCTAGTCCGGGAAAATGCATTCGTGCGAAGCCAGAGGCAGGTCGCTGGTACAAAGTATAAATTAAGCATAGAGACAAAATAACTAGGTATAAATTATTTATTGAGAAAATCATAAACTAACCGACTTTTTAGTGAGCCCAAACACGCTATACTATAAGTTGCTGAGGAGTTGGTTATTCCGCAGATGCTGCAGCACCAGGTCAAGGTTACCACCGAATACCAGCGAAGTAACAGTATATCAAATTTCACATAAATCGAACCTGTGGAAGTTAGTGAAATCTCTTCGTCAACTAGGAAATGGGCTGATGGTCTTCAAGCGCCTGAACAGATCTTCATAAATTATAACTAAAAACCATTCTGATTAGTCAGCTTTCAAACAAAAAAAAAAAACGGATCAAAATCGCTTCAGCCGTTTGGGAGCTACTAATCCACAGATACACACACACAAACACACACAAGTCAAACTTATAACACTCCGTTTCAGCGTCGGGCGTCGTGGGTTAATTAGAGCTTGGTATCTAGTTTAATGCACTTGGAATTTACAAGTTTTAATTTGATCCCTTTTTGGTTTTAAAACTTAATTCTTTTATTCGAATGAAATAATTTAAAAATCAACAAAACTACACTTCATTGTTTATTATTAAATTGGTATGTTGATAACAAATTTCAAGCAAAAATGTTACGTCTAGCCTTTGACATTCAGTTCCAGTAGCAGCCATTGCATTGAATTTTCTTGCATTATTAAAATTGAATATTTAAGCAGTTCTGCTACTTGCAACTAAACATTCAGTGTCTGCTACAACACATTAATAATTAAATTTCCAGCGCATTTACAATATAGGAGACAGGAGAAAAAACTTATATATGACCATATTCTGAGTTTCTGAGACTTGTAAAATTCGTTTGTCAAAAAAAGTTTAAATACTTTTAATATTCTTTTAACTTAAAAAAACGATTAATATTTAAAGGTAGAGTCGTCCTGTCTGGAATGGATTACTTTTATTTTATAGGATTGTTGCATTGGATTACATTACTTACTAGCTGGTATTTTTTTTTTGATGAAAGGTATAATTTATGTCCTTTTGAGGATAAAATATTGCGCAAAATGTCAAATGGCTGAATGCTATATGAGGTAATGCAGCTAACATACTTGGAAGCTTGCTTAAAAGACCCAATATTTAATTATTTTTTTTTAAATTATTTATTACACATGTTTTTTAGAGATAAGTAATTTTTTTTTTCAAAAAACAGCTACACTAATAAAATTATATTAATGTTAAAACTTAAATATATGTCAAATGCTTTGTGATAATACTTGTATTGAATGAAATAAAATTAATTATTAAACAACTTATTAATTATCTTATCAATAGCCTATGTAAAATTAAGATTTTATAGTGTCACCAATAGAATAGAAGTTAATGAAACGAGACAATAATTCTATCATTTGGTACTGGATACATCTGTTACTCAGGGCCCCGGGAGCATTCAAAGCTAACTTCCCAGTTTGCGAGTTGAGTTGGAATATGGCTCTCAGACTCAATTCACGAGAGACGGCGAGCGAACAGGGACACTGGAAGAATGAATAGCACAATAGTGAATGGACTATGGCAATAACTTCAGGTTTATTTGACAAATTACTTTACTTCAGTATAAATACTAAAAAGGGTATGGCATTTGTAATGAGGTTGTAATCAAGTTGGCAGCGTGTCTAAACAAATATTAAACAAATTCCTATCAAATTATGTAGGTACTATGTACTGTAATACATTTTTATGTATGTATGTATGTTGTTTTTTTAATATATTAATGTTAGAAATGCTACTGTTGATTGAGACTATACGTAGACGTCTTGGTTTAGTTGTTCCTATTAGTAGCATACGTAGCAAATTGAGCCTATTTCATGTACCTACTCAGAGTATACATTTATTCGTTATTTACATATATAATATTTATTTATTATATTTTATTGAAATGCCGCCGCTAGAAAAGGCTCTTTATTTTAATCTTTGTATTAATACTTATCAAAATAATTACTTCATATTCAAGACTGCTTCAATACCTTTATATAACTTTTTGAATTATTCAATTCGGACATTCCATTCGAAAGATATCACGAGTTACCCTATGTCCTTTCTGGTGTCACAGACAACGTGTATATAAAATTTCAAGGTGATCGGTTCAGTAGTTTTTGCGTGAAAGAGTTACAAACATCCATACATCCATACATCCAAACATACTTTCGCATTTATAATATTAGTATAGATATAAAACAAAGTCTTCCGCCGCGTCTGTCTGTCTGTTCGTGATAAATTCAAAAACTACTGCACCGATTTTCATGCTGTTTTCACCAATGGTTAGAGTGGTTCTCGAGGAAGGTTTTAGTATATAATTTTCAACGCGAGCGAAGTCGCGGGCACCAGCTAGTATAAAAAAAGTCGCTGCCTGCTTTTGCCAATTTCTCCTCGTATCAAACTCCAATGGATTTTGATACAGTTTTCAGTAATGGAAAGGTTGCTAATTAGCCATCTACCATAAAATGTTTTATGTTTACATAAAGAAAGTTGAACAGTAGCGAGTTTCGTTATAAAGTTTCATTAAAATAATTTTGTATTAAATTATGGTTAAATTTATTATTTTCAGCCAGCGAGTCCAAGTTGAGAGCGACCGTTATCACACTAAAACAACGGTCGCTCTTAACTTGGACCGAAAGTTGAGCAGCGTGGTGTTCGAAGTCCATCGCAAGATCGATTCCATCCGCCAGCGGCTTTTATTCGGCCCCTTTGTACTTTTTCATCTCGCGGGGATTAAGTAAAGTTTCGTGGTCCAACGTTAGCTCGATCACTATTATTAGGTTCTCTCTTTGCTTCAATTTAAGTGAGGATTAAAAACTTGGACATTTCTTGCGGATTATTTTACAATAAAGATTAGAGTTATATGTAGAATTGTAGATACGAGTATATACTGATACTATACCAGTATAAATCAATAAATAAATAACCTTCTGTAAGGACAGTATAATATACAAAAAAATACTACTCACATTATTTATTTATTTATTTATTTTATTTTAGGGAAACTTAATAAATAAATAAATAAATAAATAAATAAATAAATATCTTCATCACACATTCCACACAGCACCATCTAGTTCCACATTAAGCAACTAATGCTTGTATTATGGATACCAGACATGATATACTACATAGATTAGTTTTTTTTTGTAAATACATACGTATTATAAATACAAAACATCCATGACTCAGGTACAAAGGTAAAATGTTAACACATTTAAAACATTTGGTCGAAATTTGACGACACGTTTGGTCTAGTGGCTAGTAACCCTAGCTGTTAACCAAACGGTCGCGGGTTCGAATCCCGCTAGGGGCGAATGTTTATGTGTTAACATTTAACCTTTGCACCTGAGTCATGGATGTTTTGTATTTATAATATTTATGTATTTACAAAAAAAAAAAGTAATCTATGTATTATATCAACTGTCTGGTATCCATAATACAAGCATTTATTTGCTTAGTGTGGAACTAGATGGTGCTGTGTGGAATGTGTGAAGATATTTATTTATTATTTATTTATTTATTTATTTGCCACTAGCGAGATTCGAACCCGCGACCGTTTGGTTAACAGCTAGGTTTACTAACCACTAGACCAAACGTGTCGTCATAACTATAAACTGTGATACTGTATAAATGACTGGTAAATATAGATTAGGTCAGTACTTATACAGTATGACATTTAGATTATTTGCGAGTGAATGCAATGTAGTTGTGATCTACAATTTGAATGTTTATTATTATTACAAAAGCAGTATTGATTATTAAAAACATTGTTAACTTTGAATTATTTAATTGACTTACTAAAATTTTAATACTTTAAGGGGTAAAATGTTTTTGGTTTTGTTGAGTTTTACTGGTCCTGGTTTTAAAGATAAGTAAGCAGGCTTACGGTCTACTCGATGACATAAAATATTAGGAATAATCAATAGTATTTACTAAGGAATAAATAAGCATGTCTCTGTTTTGTTATTGTCATACCACCATTTAATTTTTACTTCATAATAATTAAATAGCATAGTAGGTACCTAGTATGTTGAAATCTATTTGATTTAGATAACAAAAACCGTAGGAATAGTCTTATAGCTCTTAGTTAATATTAACACAGTTTTAGAAACATCTTCCCACACTCTTTAAATGTCTTGTTTTATACTATTTTCATTTTTAAGTAATGTTACAGGGCAATGATATCAAAAAATAACTTTTAATCAATTGGAATTTAGAGTATCTTTAACCTTTAATGATATATTTAGAATGAAAAGTTTTTCTAAAACTATAAACAAAATAAGTCAAAAAGATAATAATTTCTTTATGTTCATTTCAATTTACTAATGAAAAACTGTTCAGCCACTTTTCAGTGGCATTTATGGCTTACGAAGCTTGCCATAAGACATCCCAAATTAATCAAATGGACACGGCTGTTTCAACCCTACTCTAACACACATTCAATTAGACTCAATACGTCCCATAGGGTCCCACCGTCAACCGAGGCAGGAGTGACAGTGCGCCCGGAAAAAAACCCCGGATTAAGCTATCTTGCCCGGCCAGACCGGACGGTATACGGTCAACTGATACCCGGGTGACGAACGTATTGCTTTGCTACCTAATCGAGGCTCAAACTGACATTAATGGCTACGTTTTAACTGTATCGACAGGTCGACGATAAACAAACTAACTTCCGAGTTATTTCAACTGTTTGACTGAACTGAAGATAAAATATTATTAACTAGCTGGTGTCTGCGACTTAGTCCGCGTTGAACGATGAAAGGTACACTATGTCCTTTCTGGTGTTTCAAACAACATGTATGCAAAATTTCAAGGTGATCGGTTCAGTAGTTTTTGCGTGAAAGAGTTACAAACATCCATACATCCAAACATACTTTCGCATTTATAATATTAGTACGGATTAATTGTTGACAAGAAATCTACTGCACTATTAATTTGGACAAAACATATTAATATGTACAACTAAGCCTATACAGTTTTTTATAGAATACTTATTAGCTGACCCCAACAGTCGTAAGTTTCATATAAAAATACGGACTTTTCCCGTAATTTTTCCAAAAAATTTCTTCATATACACCCCGTGTTGACAATTACGAATACAACAAAAAAATAAGTAATATTTCAAATGTCGTCTTTTAATATTGAACCGTTCGCGTTGGCGTCCGCGTAGGATGTTTATACAACAAGTGTATGAGATCGATTCCCGACCGGTTTCGTTCATACACGATCTTATCTCACTCATGATGGACGGGGGATTAGATGAAAATAATTCGAACGAATACTTCTTATTAATAAGCGGTGCCCTGTGTAAAGAAATCAGATATCAGATCAGATCAGTAATAGTGCTATGTGAATACAAAAGCAAACTTATTGTCTAGTAAATTAGAGTCATATTTATAATTTTAAAACATTAAAGATTTCTAAAAAGGTGTAACGGTTGTCTTAGTTGTGAGGCTTATTAAAATTAACCAAGCACATACGTAAAGAGATTATTAATAATAAATGTAAAGCAGTTGTAGGGACTTGTTGTAAATACTCTTCTGCGTTATACATACTTTTTCGTTTTACTTTTAATACTTTTTATATATATTTTTATGTCATATGTATGTTGTCACTTATATTAATTTGTCACCAATTTGTCATGTTCATATAATAACTTTCTTTGTAAAATATAATTCTTAATCCGTCGTAATCCGTATCTTTAATTTATACAATCACGTACAGCATTAACCAACCACAAATTTGGTAACTCCGACGTGATAATCTGACGTGATTTTAATATAATTTGCACACTACATACGAATAAATATAACGAGGGAACAAAATAGCCGTCCGAACATTTTAAATAGTGTGAGTGTTAAAGTACCACCGTTTTGGCCAGAAGATCCGGCATTGTGGTTTGCCCAATTAGAAGGCCAATTCGCCTTAGCTGGTATAACTACGGATTCGACAAAATACAACTATGTAATAGCAAATTTGGATTGTAGAATTATCGCTGAAATCAAAGACATTGTAAAAAACCCACCCCATACAGGAAAATACGATAAGGTAAGAGATGAGCTAATTTCGCGTTTATCGTCATCCAATGAGCAGCGAGTTCGGCAGCTCATTAGCAATGAGGACATTGGCGATCGCAAGCCTTCGCAATTCCTGCGTCATTTGTTAAACCTTGCTGGACCAGACGTTCCTGATGACTTTATAAAATCTTTGTGGTCAAATCGTCTGCCATCGCACGTCCAGTTAATAATTGCCTCGCAGTCTAAAAGCTGTTTAGAAGACCTAGCTAAGCTCGCTGATACAGTGATAGATATAGTGCAACCGCAGATACACCAAGTGTCCACGCCGTCGACGTCAAGCGAGATGATCGAACTCCGGCGGTGTGTCGACGGTCTTAGTCGCGAGATTGCGGAATTAAAGATGACAGCGCGGCCACATGCTCCAGGTAGAGGGCGCTACCCAGACCGGCGCCGTTCACGTTCTCGGAGCAGCAACCGAAGACAACGTGGTGGTATGTGCTGGTATCACAGCAAGTTTGGCCCGCGCGCGAGTAAGTGTCACTCGCCTTGCAGTTTCAATGAGGGAAATGCCGACGGCAGTCGTTGATGACGGCCAGCGATTGTCAAAATGTTTCAGCCCGTTTATTCGTGACCGACAAAAAGACACAGGTGAAGTTTTTAGTGGATAGTGGTTCAGACTTATGTGTTTATCCTGTTAGTTTTATACGTAGTTCACGCCCTAAAAAGGACAAATATGTATTATGCGCCGCAAACGGATCGACAATTTTTACTTATGGTACAATTTCTTTAAAGCTCGACCTAGGCTTACGTCGTGATTTTTCATGGCGATTTGTTGTAGCAGATGTAACAAAACCTATCTTAGGCGCAGATTTTTTAAAATTTTATGGGTTATTGGTAGACATTAGGCATAAACGTTTGGTTGACAATATTACAACGCTTTCTATTAGTGGTGTATCCGCACAATCTTGTTCTGTGTGCCATGTTAAAACAGTTACAGGTACATCTATTTTTCATCACATTCTACAAGAGTACCCAGAGATTACGCGTCCAGCCGGTGATACTTCGGCACCAAAGGTGAAACATAATACGGTTCACTATATTCGCACTACTCCTGGTCCACCGGTATACTCCCGCCCAAGAAGATTAGATGCAGAACGACTCAAGATTGCTAAGCGTGAGTTTGAACAACTTGTAAATACAGGTATCGCGCATCGATCTGACAGCTCATGGTCCTCACCTTTACATTTGGTCCCCAAAAAGAACCAAGGTTGGAGGCCGTGTGGTGATTACCGTGCTCTTAATGCTCGTACTATACCAGACCGATATCCAGTCAGACACTTAGCAGATTTCTCCTACAATCTCTATGGCTGTACAGTATTTAGCACTCTGGATTTGGTACGTGCTTATACCCAAATTCCAGTATTTGCGGATGATATTCCGAAAACAGCAATAACGACGCCTTTTGGTCTTTTTGAATTTAACTTTATGGGTTTCGGTTTTAAAAATGCTGCGCAGACGTTTCAACGTTTCATTGATGAAATTCTTTGCGAACTAGAATTCTGTTTTCCATATTTAGATGACATTTTGATAGCGTCAGTGAACGTGACAGAGCACGAAAGTCATCTGAGACAAGTTTTTGAACGACTTCGGCAACATGGTGTTTTAATCAACACAGCAAAATGTAATTTTGGAAAGACAGAGGTAGCTTTTCTCGGACACAACATTTCTAGCAATGGCACAAAACCTTTACCAGAGAAGATAACTGCCATACAGAATTGTGCACGCCCCGAGACAATTAAAGAACTTCGTCGTTTTTTGGGCATGATTAACTTTTATCGACGTTTTCTGCCACAAGCAGCACTTAAGCAAAAACCACTGAATGCTTTGTTAGCAGGTCCAAATTTAAAAAACTCGACGAAAATAGTTTGGAACGAAAATTTAGATAGAGCATTTTTGATCTGTAAAACAAGTCTAGCAGAAGCCACACTTCTTGCCCATCCTCATCCTAACTCGAAAGTCGCGCTGGTTACGGATGCGTCAGACTTAGCAATTGGTGCAGTTATCCAACAGCGTGTAGACAATGTATGGGAACCGTTAGGATTCTTTTCAAGAAAACTAACAGCAACTCAGTGTAAATACAGCCCTTATGATAGAGAGTTGTTGGCAATATACGAAGGTGTTAAATATTTTCGTCACATGTTAGAACTTAAACCTTTCGAAATTCATACAGATCATAAGCCAATTATTTTTGCATTTCAAAAGCCATTAGACAAATGCTCGCCTCGTCAATTCCGATATCTAGATTTCATAGGTCAATTTTCAACAGACATAAAGCACATATCTGGGGAGGAAAATGTTGTTGCTGATGCGTTATCTCGACCAGTTGATACAATTAGTATTATAGATTTCGCCGCATTAGCTAATTCACAGGACACCGATTCTGATCTACAGCAATTGCTGAAGACAGGGTCGTCGCTGCAACTTAAAAAGGTAGTGATACCTGGTCTACCCAAAGAAGCAGCAATATTCTGCGACATGTCCGGCTCAATTACTCGTCCGTATCTTACGCCTGAGTTTCGTCGTGAAGCTTTTGACTCGCTTCATAGACTGAGTCATCCTGGTGGTAAGACGACAGTGAAGCTACTTACTCAACGTTATGTCTGGCCGGGAATAAATAAAGACAGTCGTGAATGGGCAAGAGCATGTCTACAATGCCAACGTAGTAAAGTTTCTAGGCATGTACATTCGCCGATAAAAACATTTATTCCACCATCCGAACGTTTCGCTCATGTACATATTGATATAGTTGGTCCCCTGCCGCTGTGTCGTGGTTATCGATATTGCTTGACTGCAGTGGATCGTTTTACGAGATGGCCTGAAGTGATGCCAATCGCCGATATCAAAGCGGAGACCATCACTCAAGCATTTGTTCTCGGATGGATTTCCAGATTTGGTTGCCCAAAACGTATCACGACGGACAGAGGAAGACAATTTATTTCTGACACATTTCGACGTTTGGCGAAGATGATTGGAGCTGAACATTTCATGACAACGGCTTACCATCCTGCAGCCAATGGCTTAGTGGAACGATTCCACAGGCAAATGAAAGCAGCAATCAAGTGTCATGAAAGTGAAGATTGGTTGGAAGCCTTGCCTTTTGTACTTTTAGGTATAAGAACGGCCTATAAAGAGGACATTTCAGCTTCCACCGCAGATCTGGTGTATGGTGAACAATTGCGTTTACCTGGAGATTTCTTCGAGAGCTCAAGTAAAAGTGTAATCGATTATACGGATTTCTTGTCCCGACTGCAATTGCAAATGCGAAAACTGCAGCCTACGATAACGGTTCGTCACGGAATGCCAAATGTTTTCGTTCACAAAGACTTGAAAACAGCTTCTCACGTTTTCATAAGGGATGATTCTGTTCGAAAACCGTTGCAACCGACATTTTCCGGACCCTATCGTGTAATAAACCGTGCAGATAAATTTTTTAAGCTCGATATCAAAGGGAAATCGAATAATGTTTCCATTGACCGTTTGAAACCAGCATATATACTAGAGGAGCCCAGTCTAGCACCTACAACTTCTAGCGAACGTGCTGTTGTTTCACCTCAACAGTCCGCTCCGGAACGCAGAACAAGATCGGGTCGTCGTGTTTGTTTTCCCAAACGTTTATCGACCTAAAGGTCTCCGGGGGGGCTGATGTAGGGACTTGTTGTAAATACTCTTCTGCGTTATACATACTTTTTCGTTTTACTTTTAATACTTTTTATATATATTTTTATGTCATATGTATGTTGTCACTTATATTAATTTGTCACCAATTTGTCATGTTCATATAATAACTTTCTTTGTAAAATATAATTCTTAATCCGTCGTAATCCGTATCTTTAATTTATACAATCACGTACAGCATTAACCAACCACACAGTCTTAGATCTCTAACAAAACAGATCATTAGCAGCTTTAAAATATTTCACACAGATCTTTATACCCCTTTTCTACACCCCTCGTCTATATAAAGACTAATTTACACAATATCTCTGCAACTTACAGACATACATACTGCTTCGTATACCAAATAATATGATAGAAGCATCTCCCCATGACAAGTCAAAAGATAAAGAAAAAACCGAGAACAATACAAATGTTTAGCGACACATCAGAAATCTAAGTAAAAATAATACTACACCTTAACATCTCTGTTATAAACACCAATATCCCATACTTTCTACACACGTAACGTTTCATTTGCAAAACAAAATATTGCACACGAAAATTGAAACCTTACACGATTTTCAGTTTTGTTGTTTTGGTAATAGTGGTTGCTTTTGTTTTTTTGAACGGTCTTTTGTAGGTAAACACTCGAATCGCAGGAGACCCTGTTGCAGACGTCAAAAAAGTACCATAGAGTTTGCTAACGAGGAAGGGGAGTTGTGTGGACTCCAGTTGCGATCGGTGAATTCGTTCCAATTCGGCGATTCTTTTTTTATAATACACTAGCTATTGCATGCGACTTCGACCGTATATCTTTGTAAAATATAGCCTACTCCGTGATGTGTTACTCGCTGATAATGTAGCCTTCTATAGGTGAAAGAATTTTTAAAATCGGTCAAGTAGTTTTTGAGTTATGTTACAAAAAAAAATATACAAAAATACAAATGTTTTCTCTTTATATTTTTTTATATTATAAAATTCGTAATGAGCCAAATGAATATTTGTATAAAAATAATGCTAATATTTACATAAAAAATTCAAACAATCTCAAGAATAGCTAGACCGTTTAATTCTGTTCTCACTTATGGATAGAGATCATGTGGTTCGTATTTATTATATGCACAAGTGTATAGAGATATTAGCCATACATTACTCTCTGATGAAGAATTCGCCTGCAGTAAAGAAACAATAAAAATTATATGAAACAATATAATTTGACGAATTATATGAGAATACAATAGTTTATATGACACTAGCTGTTACATGCGGCTTCGCCCGCTTAACTTCATAAAATATAGCCTATGTTACTCGCTGATAATATAACTTCACAACAGTGAAAGAATTTTTCAAATCGGTCCAGTAGTTTCGGAGCATATTCAATGCAAACAAACAAACAAACAAATCTTTCCTCTTTATAATATTTATAATAGCAACACTAGCATACCAGCATAATACCATAAGCGTGATCTGTCTGGTACATAGGCGGCAGTGTCAGTTTTTTTTTTTTGTATCAAATGCGTTAGACGAAACGAGACGTATTAAAACGATAACAATCTCGAGACACATTCGATACGGACTCGAATACTAATGTGAGGAGAACAACCGCGAATCGTTACGTTACTCACCTTTTATAATTTGCCAAGAGTTGTAATGTTTTGTGTTCGCAATCCGTTTTTCGGTTTTAAATCCACATTGTTTCAGTTCAAAAGTACATTTTAATTTATGCTTTTTAATTATTTTTGACTTCTTTCCAAACGGTTTTGTGGTAAATTTATTCATTAAATATATCAAATCATTAAATATATATATATATATATATATATATATTTAATTTTCAAGGCGGACAAAGTCGCGAGCACCAGCTAGTATAACATAATACTATTAATTTTCCACAGCTACGCAAATGCTACAATTTTCCCTTCGCTTTTTCTGTATCTTCTACGTCGTATAACATGTAATTTTATACGGTATAACGAAAAATAAATATGAATTAAATGTAATTTCAGTTCGCTTGAAGTGTTGTTGAACAATAAACTTACCTTTACTTAAACACAAGTTACGAAACAATAAATTGTATACTATCTGGTAACGTTTCTTTTTTGTCAAGTAAATATACATGTATTTATATATTTATAAATTCATTTCACCCATATTTAGAATTGTTTCAATTATCTTTTCGATGGCATAAGCTCTTATAGACTTGGTGCGGTCGAGTTATTAATGTTAATTTTGCAAGTAAAGTAATAAAAGTTATTTTTATTTAACAATCACCTCTTGTCAGCGACTTCGTCCGCGTCCTGTTTTTCTTAGGTTCATTCATTATTGAAGTGAAAACTTCTTTAGGCGCGTTGGGTTAGGTTAGGTTAGATTTTTGAGATGGGAAAAACTCATTGAACTCGCGACATGTAACCGTTTAACCGTAACGTAACCGACACCTCTATATATTTTCAGATATTGGGCCATCTACACAATACCACTGAAATTAGAATATATTACGTAATAATACATTGTTGAGAAAACTAATTGAATTGAAATAATACATCAATGCGAACAGAGATGGCGCTGACAGTTTAAAAAAAAAAGAACGACTTTTGAGATGGGAAAAAACCATTGAACTCGCGACACTGTTACCGTAACCGTAACCGACACCTCTGTATATATGTATGTACTTTCCTGACGATTCAAAAAACACACACGTAATCGTTCATGTTTTCACTTCTTTCGGCATTCCCGGAGTGCCACTGTTTTTTTTTGTTTAGTTTATTAATTTTTGTCAGGCGTTGAATTTTCTTTTCCCTCGGGAACTGTACTCTTTTCTGGATGAAAGGTACACCCTATGTTTATTTCTGTAACCCTGAAAACGTGCGTGGAAAATCCTATGATTATCGGTTATGAAGTTACGAATTACGAACGTGAAAGCGTAACAAACAAACAAAACTCACTCGCGTTTTTATTATACTAGTCTAGTATATGCGCGCGACTTCGTCCGCGTCCCACCGCTACCAAACTTCACATGAACACCCGCCGGACTAATCTGAAGATTGTCTGAAAGTTTCATCAAAATCTGTTCAGCTGTTTTGGAGTCTATGGAGTCTATACACATATCGCCTTTTATATTGTATATTAAGATTAGTTAGGATAATAAATTATATGGTCAGAACAGGTCGCCCGCTGCGTTTGATACACAGATAACCCCCGTTAGATACAATTTATGTTAAAAAAAGAGGATACAACGACGACAAATGAATTTCTCGAAACGTTTAAAAACTTTCTCGAAACTAACACGAGATAGCCCATCAAAAATTTTCATGATAAACAAAATGCATTGTATAAAAATGTAGCCATTAATAGCGATAGCTCACCCTCCAAAACCTGTCAAACTGATAACGTGAGCGGGAAAGAGAAAGAAAATTATCGAAGGAAAGGTCCAACAACAGTGTACACAATATGAACACTTACAACAGTAAGTAATCTTAGATTTACGTTAGCATTTGTTTATCTGAAGCGTTTCCAATTTGTTTTAACTATGAATTAGTTTATTTATGTATATCTTGTAACTTGGGGACATAAAATAGAGAAGGTATTTTAAGAATATTTTAAATTTATTGCTTTATTCTCCACTAGCTGTGCTCTGTGATTTCATTGGCCATTTTATCAATACTTACTAATATTATAAATGTGAAAGGAACTCTGTCTGTCTGTTACTTTTTCACGCCTTAACTACTCAATCGTTCATACAGAAAATCTTAAAAGCACATGGAATTTTCGTTGATGTCATATTAAATACTATAAAATGACTATATATACTGTATTTTTTTTCTATAATGTGTCCGATCCGTCTTAATATTAATGTAGTTGTTGGACGGATGATGAATGGTGACATAGCAAAGCACTTTGTGGTAAACAGCTCTATTATTCTTAGGGTTTAGTTAGCGAGTTTAATTTTGATGTATATTTGCATAAAACCTCAGAAATAATGGATTGGGTAGAATCAACGGTTTCATTCATAGGTAACTTCAGGTCAAATCTGTGGAGCATTATAATTTTAGAAAGGCTATTTTATGTTTAGATCAATAGATTAATTAAGTATTATGAGGAAGACATAAGAAAATTTCAGTTATATTTCTGTTTCCGCTGACAAAAAAGTTCTTTCGCATTAAAAACTTATTACCTTGTAAAACATTTTAGCCTACCATTTTTATTTATAAAATGATAGCACCAGACAGAAAAAACTGGGTCTATAAACACGACAAAATGAATGGCATAAATAATTGTACTATAAAATATCTTAAGATAGCTTCGGTCTAACGATTTAAAATAAAATATAATTGAATCAAGCCAGCTCACTCACTTGGAGAGAAAATCAAGATAGTCACAGTTAAATTACCGAAATAACTAGACATACTATCCAATAGAATTTTTACGCTGCCAGAGATCTAACTATTTTGGGCTAGTGAAAATGTAATATTATTTTTGTATAAGTCAAATGACTGGGTACTAAACTGGGGGTGTTTTACGGATTTTTTGATCCTTAGCGTCAATTAGTAGTTCAAATAAAAATAATTAATTAATTTAGAAAATTTACCTACTGGAGTCACGTTGAAATATATTGTAATATATTGTGATATTCTGACTTCTCAATTGTCGGCTCGAAATGGATGAATTACATCCAATGAACAATAACGTGCATATAGCTCTGTGTTTTATTTTTAAAAGGTGGCAGGCAAGCTGATGTTTACTATATTTATAGTAACACCGGTATTGCCGGGACTATTGCAGGCCCAAAAATTCGGGCCAAGGTTATGATTTTATTGGGTTTTTTGAAAGAAGGCGCGAAATGCAGTGTGCCATAACCAAAATAACTAACAGTGTCTGGTTTTAATGATAATAATTATAATCTGAATAATGATATAGGCTACCTAAACACTTCTTACTCCGACAAAGCTGCTGGAAAATAGTAGGTAGTATAATAGTTTGATACATGTAATGGGTATAATATCTAAAAATTCTAAAAAACTTCAATCAGATTCAACACTGGTTAGTAAGTAAAGCAGGTTATGAATCATATGAGTCTTGAATTTCTGCTATTTTTTAACATCAATTAGGCATTTAGTGAGAGTCTCAAACCATCATCGTCAAATCACGACCAACGCTCATCACTGAGATAAACGCAGTAAAGGCGGGCGAAGTCATAGAGCACAGCTAGTACCTAATAAGTTCTAACTAAGGATACAACGGAATCCTAAGGGCGCGTGACTTAAACGTACAAAAATAGCCTTCATGATACAGTCTGTTATCAGGTCAAAAGCTCCAGACCATTCAGTAGAATAGTCTGCTTCATAAAAGGTTGAACCGAGTCCATTAGTCAGTTTCCATCAACAAATACTTTGAGGTCGAGCATCTAGCAAACTATGAAATTGTAGTGAAGAGCAAAAGTTCATTTTACGAGAGCCTGTTTCCATGGTATCAGTTAACCGTCAAAGAGCCAGTAGTAGTTCGCTAACAACGTTTATATTCGAGTTTTAACGGTGAGGTTACTTCAAAACTTTGTAGGCTCAAACTTTTCAAAGTTGAAAAATAAAGCCTTAACGCACAAGTTGCTCGGTCTACTCTTATGTTTGCTATTATATAATGAAATATATACTTAATTATGACATATATTTGAAATTATATTTAGCATCGAAATTTGCGTTCAAGCTATTTTAGATTTTCAAGTAAAAGGGTGATAAATCATAAAAATTAAGTATTATTGAATAGTTCTGTCGCCTCAAAAGTAACTTTATAGAATATACTCTCTGCAGTTGGCAGATCTACTGTGTACATATACCTAAGGCACAAGACAGTGGTCCTAAGGTCCCAATATACTGCGCCTTATGGTACCTCAAATTTTATTTAAAACATTTTACGATAAGTATGTCCGTCCATAATTTCCTATCCTACTATATCTAATTGGAAAGATAATGGGATCTTGCACACAATGTGATTTTTTGTGCCATATTCTTGGACGAAGATCGACTTTAAGTCAAACATTTTTTTAAATAGTTCATAGCCTATATTTGTTATTTCTAAAAAATACCATTAAAAAGGCCCCATTTCTACTTCTTGATACGATCGCTTTCTCTTTCGTCTACTTTAAAAGTTGCCAATTTTCTTACACTTCTCAGTGACCAATTTAATAGTTCGTCCAAGGCCAACGAGCTAGTCACCTCTCGATTTATCCGTTTCCGAAACACTGTCTCAAGATGTTGAAGATTTTATGTAGAATGTGGCCATTTTATGTTAAAAAAATAATCGTTAGGTTTTTAGAAATGGGACTAATTAATGAATAGGAAAAAAGATAATAATAAAAAAAAAACTTTTTTAGTAACCGATAACAGTTAAAGAAAATGAAATTTAACGACGCCCACGTTCCACAATATACGTTGCTGTCTGACTATTTTATTATACCGGTATTTCATTCGCCCACCGGTCCAAATACGACTATAATCATTTTTATTTACTGAATAAAAATTAATATTTATTCAACATTTTATTGGCAAATTAAAATAAAGAAAATCGACCCACAAGCAAATGCAAAAAAAGATAACAAACTGTTCTGTCTTCAACCATTTCTATATAGATAATTTTGTTAAAACCATTAAAGAACATTTCTGTTTTGGTAAAAAAGAAATATATCAACAAAATTTTCCATACTGTGTCTCAAGTAGACATCATTACGACCCCTCTAGAAAGTTGTGGTAAAAACGGAGGTGCACCTGACATCAGTAATTGATATATAGAGTCATTAATCAATGTATTTTATCGTACTTCTCTGTGTATATAGCTCATTTTATTATGGGTAGGTTAATGTACAAAATGTAACGCACTTTACACAAGTTGCGTCCTGTGGTTTTATTTAACAAAGATTTAAATAGTAACTTTTTTAATAAAATTTTTTTATATATATATATTTTGTTTTGACATGTGGTGACGTTGATTCTTTATGACAGAATCATTATCTAAATTTAATTCTACAATAATTAGCAAAACGACCACGGCTTCCTACAGATGCAAATTTTCTCTTCATAAGAACCTTTTTCGGAATTTAATGGATATTTGAAAAAAGAAAAAAAAATAGTTGGATTGATCCAGCTGTTCTCGAGTTTTGAGCTTAGCAACACTATTTCGCAACTTCGCACTAACTAACAGCAAGCAATATTATTTCGAAAAATACTCGCACAGATTAAAAGTAAGTTATGCTTCTATCTCCATTCTTATCTGTTAATAAATGTAGAAAAGTAGATATTTTGTAATGAAGTCATTAAGAATACAATTTTCAATCGCTAACATGACTCGTGTTGGCTAAATAACATTTTATGCTACATACTTGCTGAATCGTGGCAGGTCGAAAGTATACTTCTATATTACAGGCATCACTTTTGTCAATAAAGTATAATATCATGAATGAAAAAGTGTAACATAATTATGTTAAATAAAAGCCATAGTAAATCAACAGAAATAAATAATTCACTTTTACAAAAAACGTTATAAACGCACACACAACATTTCTAGAACTGGCTACGCGTGAGATGATATTAAAAAAAATACAAAAAGGCATCCTGTTTTTATAGTGAACCAGTTTTAGGGTTCGAAATTCGAATGGCAGGTGGAAATGTCGCTCGTTAAAATATCTGTATTAAACTGGTTGAAATACATTAATTGCTGTCATTGGGGGCGAGGGGTGAGACAATGGACCTTTTTTTTGGTAACTATTGTACCTCGGGACCCCTCGTCACGGTCTGAAAGCGGGCCTCCACCACTCACGCAATTTTTAATACATTTATATACGAAATATATTTGTAATCTTACTAATATTATAAATGCGAAAGTATTTTTGGATGTATGGATGTTTGTAACTCTATCACGCAAAAACTACTGAACCTGCGGTGAAAACCGTATCAAAAACTGTTGGGTGGTTTACAAGTGGAAGTGTGACAGTAGAGAAATAGATTCTTTTTAAATTTTATTATAATAAAGTCGCTGATAGATAGATAGAATAGAAAATCATATAATAATTAATGCTAAGACGAATATATACTGGAATCCAGTGAATCAATGACTTCTTTGAAATTATAAGCAATTTATTTTAAAATATACATCTATACTAATATTATAAGTGCGAAAGTAAGTTTGGATGTTTGTAACTCTTTCACGCAAAAACTACTGAACCGATCACCGTGAAATTTTGCATACACGTTGTCTGTGACACCAGAAAGGACATAGGGTACCTTTCATCCACAAAAATGACTATTCCCTAGGGATATATAAAAAATAAAAAACTAACGCCTGGCCAAAGTGTTATAGCAACACGAGTCTAAGCGTTATATTGGGTTTTTTTTTATTTTCAACACGGACGAAGTCGCGAGCACCAGCTAGTACGATATAAATTCACTAGTAAATATTTCATTATTAGCATTTCTTTTGTATTTTATTTTAAATGTTAGAGAAGATAATGTGTATTTTGCATATGACCAAAGGTATTTGAATACGATTTTGAAAATAATGTCGCCCTGCTCTTACGAATTATTTTTTATAATATTTTTTAATTAAAAAATAATTTAATTACATTAGTTATGAGAAAATTCAAATTTCATTACTTTTTAACATTAACCCTATTAAAACATCTAACAAAATTGCTTTTGTTGTTTCTAAGAAATTGCCATTAATTAATTTAACAATATTATATTATATTTTAGAAATTTTATGAAATTATAATAATTTATATTATGATAAGAAAAGAATGGTATATTACTATTATTATTACAGTAAATCAATGTAAATTTATTGATCCCTCGATCAGCTGATATCCCCAAAAATGACATCTTGCTTTCGAATGAGATGTCATGTCATAATTTAGCAAGTCCTAGTTACTTAATACTCCATAATAATAATAATAATAATAAAGCCTTTTATAAATCCAGTTTTAATTGTACAGTAAAGTAAACAACTAAGCTATAAGCTTTTCAAATTTCATAAGGCATTGAGCACATAATATTTCATAGGTACAAATCAAGTACAATGGCGTGTGTTAGCCTGTTCAGACGATTTATAACTTCACTGAAAGAATTTTATATGTTGCTGTAATAATATTTACACAGTGTGAAAGATTGTTAACATGCAATAATGAAATAAACTAACCATTACTTAACTATAACAATACCTATAGGTGTGTATGGTTATATATTAATCATTTAATATACTATTTAAATGCTTAACGTCATCAAACACCAAAAACGCTGACATAACGCTTAAAATGTTTTATGGGCAAGTGTCAAGTTCGAAGCTATTTCAAGCTTTAAAATATGTACGATACTTTTATTGTCTATTTCAAAATAACTGTATGGTTGTGAAGAGTTTTAAAATTTAATCTTACTATAAGAACATTTTATATCTTCACACATTCCACACATCACCATCTAGTTCCACAGTAAACAACTAATGCTTGTATTATGGACACCAGACAGTTGATATAATACATAGATTTTTTTTTTGTAAATACATACATATTATAAATAAAAAACATCCATGACTCAGGTACAAAGGTAAAATGTTAACACAAACATTTGCCCCTAGCGGGATTCGAACCCGCGACCGTTTGGTTAACAGCTAGGGTTACTAGCCACTAGACCAAACGAGTCGTCAATTTTGTTTTATTTAATCTGTATTTTGTATTTTGTATTTTCATTTTGTATCTGAGCCAATTTTTATATGTTTTTTTTTTTATATTCTTGACGCCTATGGCTGTCCAACAGATTGTGGCCTAGGCTTCTTGTATATATGCTATACATGCTATTTTCTTATATATACTATACGCAAACGCAAAATTTTAATGTAATAGCACTTACAATAAACTACCGAATGATATAGAGGCATTGCTGTAATTCTTGCAAATATGATTATATTATTTCTATGCTGTAATGAAGTTTATAAGAACTTTGTCAGAATGCTTATTAGTCTGTTGCTATGACATGCTATGACTGTTGCTATAAATAATTTTATCTATACTTACTAATATTAAAAAGAGAGAAGATTTGTATTTTTGTATGTTCGTAAACTCAAAAAGTACTGGACCGATTTTGAAAATTCTTTCACTTGTAGAAAGCTACATTATCAGCGAGTAACATAGGTTATATTTTATTTAGTTACGGGAGCGAAGTTCGCGTGCAACAGCTAGTAATTTATAAAATAACTTTAAATATTTGTTACATTTAAAAGATTTGAAATTTTTGAACATTTTGAACTGAAAGTACTTTGCGCGCGATTCACATAATTTTTGTGTGACGCTTCATCGTAACGATCACGTGACGCTTGTGGTAACGTAACATATCTGCATGATATCTATCGCTTCAAAGTTTCACTTTTAACTTTTTTTACGCTTCTTTAGTACACGATTATGCTGCTCAATGATACAGGTATCTAAAACGTTTAAAATTAGTCCTTTATTACTAGTCTGCATAAGTACTCGCTATTTCAGAGGGATTCCAAATGTTAATTTTAATGGACTAAAACAAAACTTTACAGTATCCAAAACTACTCCCCTAATTGTGGCCGCACGTGTATTCAAACGATACCACAACTAATAGGTACATGTAACATGGTAAAGTAAACTAATGGAAGGACTATTCTGAAATGTGTACGGTTTAAGAGTTGAACCATATTGAAATCGTACGTAGTTACAGTTTTGAGATTAAATGTGAAGCAAAAAAAATTATAGCAATTTTTTTTTTCGATGAACTTCTCAGTTTTCCATTTCAGCTCATAGCTTCAGTTAACTATGCCGTCCTAATCCCTACTCTTCATCCTACTATGGTCAGCAGCGCACTTGCATCACCCTGTGGCGTTGCTTGTGTAAAAGGCGACGGTATCCACCAATCTAGTGGACTGTCCACCTGTCTGTCGAGCTTAACATAAAAAGAACACCCACAGTTAGTTTTATTACCTGGATACGATACCTTTTATCCTGGAAAAAATGTTATATTCGCGAGGGATCGTCAAAAAATATAAAAAACTTGGATGCCACAGTCACCGTCGATTAAGATTCAGGCGTTATACTACTCAATATATTTTCTTTTACAACGCGGACGATGTCGCGAACACCAGCTAGTATTTTATGTACATTTCTTTACAAAGCGTTCAGAATAAGCACGCGGTGATTCGGTACACATTTTGTGAGTAGACAATCAAAGACAAACACACGAATACATTCAATGAATTTGGACGAAGTGAGTTTTCATGTCGTTGTAATTGTAGAGAGCTTTATTTGATTATTATAATTGTGCATCCGATATCAAACGGATTTGCTTGTTTTTGGAATTAATCATAGTTTGGAGTGTGTTAAACCATTAAACTTTCCCCGGTTCTAAATATTTTTTTACCATTATATTTCTTGTATTAGAGTAGTAGGCGACCATGATATTAAAGTGTTTTTTAATGATTGAAATAAATATGTACCTAGATATCTATTTTAAAAGCATTATTGTAGCTTTCTGTTTTATAAATTTTACTAACGACCCACTCGCGACTTTCGTATGCCTTTAATATAGGTTTCTAATATATAATGCAAGAAATAAATGTATAAATGATTACTTTTTTTCTCTCCGAATCTATTCCCAAACAGTACCACTAAAATTAAAACATTAAGCATATATAATGTTTCAATAAACTTAAAGGCATATTTCAATAAACTTATATTCCTGTAATAATGTAATAACAAAATATTTTGTTACTTTTTTTTATAGCCGTGATTAAGAAATTCAATGACCTGAAACTCTTCTCGACCGATACCTCGGTCAGTTAACTTATTATGGGTTAAATTTGTGCGTAATTTGTGCGTTTTCTATGATATTTCATCATTTTCAAAAAGAAATTACAAGAATTATGCGGTCAACGAAAATAATTATTTCAATTAACTGTGAGTAATTTTAACAAATGATTTTCACTATAAAAATATCTACATGGTAAAATGATAAGGCTTGAAATACTGTTATTATAAAACCTTCTATTAGATATAACTGATTTTTCATGGTGGTCATCTATATGAGGATGGTTACTGTCTTCAGCCTTGGTTTATTTAAATTTGTATACTTGAATGACAATAAATAACACAATAGTATAAGTTAGTTCAAAGTAAATGAAAAATTAACTCACCATCTTGTTTGACTGTGTTGCCCAGTGGTCCGCAACTGGCCAAGCAGACGAAGACGATCCATCTCAGCATTAGACCAAAACTTCCACCTTTCTGCAGCTCAGGTTGGTTGTGGAAGTGACGTACCGTTGGCCTGACCGGGGTAGTGCGGGGCCGTTCCATAGTGAACTCACACTTAACAATTTATCGATCATTTACACAGCAACGCTTTATTTTCTCTCTTTAAATCACATATTGCTATTCAATTCAGTTTTTTTTTATTTAAAAAAAAAATCGATTTTAATTTTAAAAAACAAAACAATGATGTGCTCTAAAATATAAAAAATGTTCTAAGTGTTCTAAATGTAAAAAAAATAATTCAGTCGGTAATGCGTTGTTAGGGACAACACTATTCGTTACCAATATTTCTTGACAAAAATTGTTAATAAATAATTTTATTAAGTATAATATTATTAGTACTAGGTTGTTATAAATGAATGAATCTCGTTGTTTAATAGTTAATGTGTTGTTGGCAATACTGATAGCACCATGATATTATCTATAGTATATTGTAAACATGTCCAAAAGTTTAAATGTTATCAAAGTTAAATTGTATCTCTTTATTATAAAGGCAAAAAATATATTTAAAATATTAGTTTATTTTACAAAATAAACGTTTGACTCACACGACTCATGAGTTACTCGTGCATCAAAGAGGGATATTACTCCTGAAGCGAATCACGAAATGAAGGTACTGAAGTCTGAAGGTTAGGGATTCGTGCACCGCGCCCTATCAGGGCAAAGTGAGGTGACCTCAATAAATATGAACGTTAAAACTGATCGGCCGATAAGCCTGCTTTTAGCCACACAATACTATATAGCTATCAGTAGCTAATTTCAAGCTGAAATTTAAAATGTATAGAAAATTAGTGCATTTAAATAGCATTCTCGATGGCCTCAATCGACTCTCCCAAAGTATGGGCCCGAAGATGAATATGGACAAGACAAAAGTTATGTCTGAGTCCATGTTGTGCCCAGTAACAGTTGGGAATTCAACTCTTGGAGTTTTAGATGATTACATTACTTAGGGCCTCTTTCACCATGTGTCAAGTATGCTAACCGCCAATTTAAAGTCACCGGTAACCGGGAATGATGGACATGATATACCTTTGTTTGTACGGTAAAAGTCCCAAATATTAAAAAGAAAATAATTAAAAAAAATCGCCTATCGAAGGATGTAGTAGTATAGAATCGAATGCATAATTTAATAAAACATAAAATTATTTCTAAAAGTAACTAATCAACACTTTATTTGTAGTTGGTGAAAGAGGCCCTTAGTCCAATAAGGTAGAGCCTAATTCGAGAAGGTCAATTGACGAATAGTACAGAGCCGATGGCCACTGTGACCACTAGGACCAGAAGGTTCTCGAGTGGAAAATCTGATCACGTGATTTTGATTTTAACAAAAAAATAATAAATTTATAACTTTCTTAGGCTCGAGTTCGCCAACAGACGGTTATTTTTAAACAGCCGTTTAATAATATTTTGTTGTTCACAATCGCTAAAATGCGGGTTAAACGCTCTAAACATCTGATTAACTTAATGATTAATCTGATTTTTAGGGCGTTTAACCCGCAGTTTAAAATATTATTAAACGGCTGTTTAAATTTTAATCAGCTGTTTAAAAATAACCGCCTGTTGGTGAACTCGAGCCTTAATTAACGATTTGTAACATTGTAAAGTAACACGCATGTAACTAAGTAAATTACATTATTTTATTTTATTTGATTAAGATTAACTACTGTCTCGACCACTTTATTGAAAGCATGAAAATCGTCGCCGATTTTTCTAACCACCAGATGTTGAAGTTACGGCGCCCGTTGTGTAGATAACATTTTATATCGTGTAATAATAATAATAATAACGGACTTTTCTGAAACAGTATTATTTTTTATATTTTAGAGTGAGTCTTTTGAACTTTTTAAAATATCAATTACAGAAAATAAATTGCTTCTTTTCTAATAAGAAACGATATGTTATTGAGAATTATCTATAACAAATTAATCATATAATAATGTAATAAAACTCAAAAGTTTTTTTTTCACGCCTTAACTACTCAACCGAAAACCATGCATTACTTAACAGGTGTATAGAAAATAACATTTTAATTAACATTTTAACCTTTTAATTCAGAAAACAGTCAGTCAGTAATTCAGACAACAGCCGACGCGACGGGTCATCTAAACATAAAGTTAAAAAATTAAACGCTTAACAAAAAAAAAAATGAGCAAAGAATTTAATAAATGTTTCAACGTGTTAGAAAACCTGGTTTTCAATAAAGTTCTACCACTTATATCAATTTCAACCAATTAGAATTACCTCGGCGTCTGATTTGGTGCTGACTTTTAATCGATTTTCTCAATCATAAAGAAAATAAAGCGTCTTTCTGTTGTCTGGATATAATATATGATTTGGTTACACTGTACACAACAACAGTGATTTAGTTCTAACATAATTTGTACGAATGTGTTTGAGCGAGATATAATTATGTTATTTTCTTTATCTGATAAGTCGTTGCGTGCGTTACGCGTATGAAGTTCGATGCGTGAACTCGAATAATCTTTGTAACAATGTAGCGAACTTGTTAATTTGTTGTTTTTTGGCATAACAACAAATATCGTTAATTGAAGTTACATAATTATATGTAAAAGTTGGCAGGCAGACTGACGGTCAACTTGATGGGAGGTGGCTACCGTCGCCTATTAACACAATCAACACTATAAGTGCTGCAAGTGCGCTGCCTATATATTGTAAAATAAATTATTAGGGTCTAGTATCGTTTACTCATTTGTACTGATTTGTATCTTGAAATCTTGTGGTTATATTCTGTAAAGGAGAAGTTGGTTGGTGTGACCACTGTGTCATAAGGAACATTACCACGCTAGGATTGTCGGAACTAGCTAGTTAATTATAATTCACACATGAATTCAAAAAAAATTGCTAGAGATAATTTTGACTAGTATTGAAACCAGACCAGCCGATAGTTTGCTCTCTCAATTTTTTATTCCTCAAAATATAACTATGTAGCTATCTAAACACCTTTACAATTTAATTGGTTTTTAAATCACACACACACGTATACCTCTCAATGAAAGGTACCGTCGGAGAAAAAAGTCTATTGAGAACCTCAAATAGCCAGGTAAGCATTCGGGTCGACTGATGGTCCAACACAAAGGAACGTGGGCGCATTTCATGCCACTTCATGCCCGTTTCATGCCTTCTCAGGCCCATTCATTCCTTGTCAAAACGGAGCGTCCAAAGTGGAGATCATTTCGATTCTCATGCCTTCGTTCGTTTTGAACTTGTGTACTTTGCCTTTGTTAGTTTTTATGGATGCACCTTTACTTCAATGTGATTGTGGGTTTATTCACATACTTACAACAATTATTTAGCGGTTAACATCTGCATCTATTTGGTGTCAAAATCGTTATAGATCTTTACTTAATTTAATACCAGCTGGTACCCGCGACTTCGTCCGCGTTGTAAACTAAAAAATATGTAAGCAATATTAAACGCTTGGACCTCTTGTTGCTTTAACACTTTGACCAAACCACGGAAATTAAGTTTTTTCCTTTTTTCTGGATGAAAGGTACCCTAATGTCCTTTCTTGTATCTCTGACAATGTGTATGCAAAATTTCATGATGATCGGTTAGTAGTTAAGGCGTGAAAAGCTTGACAGATAGACAGATAGACAGAGTTACTTTTACATTTATAATATTAGTATGGATTCGGGAAAAATCATCAAAACCTTTACCATTTATTTTAAATTATCATAACTGGTTTCGATTTGTATTTTCTTTTATAATAATTTGGGCAAAATTTTATGACCTCGTATTAGGTTTTATTAGTTGTTGTCTGAGGAGTTTTGAAGCGACACCAGCTCTCGGGAAAGCGTGAGGCACTCAACCTTTTAAAAACTGAACTTACAAACTAAGTAACTTTTAAAAGTACTAGAGCTCAACCTAAGCAACACTTACTAGAGACCGTTGGTATCATCGATGGACGAACCAATGGGTGCTGAGAAGGTTCCAATGTTGCTGGGGTTCTAATTAGCAGATCGCGGAAGTAAGGGAGAAATAATGCGGAGGTAATGTGTCTCCTCTTCCATACACGATCTACTAATCAAAACCCCAGCACCATCTTTACTTGGAGACTGTCTCTGTCCCTGGAGGGTCGATCCATCGATGATACTACTGGTCACTAGTGATAGTTGCTTAGGTTAAGCTAGTATTATATTAAAGTTAGTTTGTAAGTTCAGTTAACGATTGAGCGCCTCGCACTCGCCCGATGGTCCGTTGTTTCTTTAAAACTAAACATAATATGAGGTTAAGTTTGTATATATTTTTAAAATTTTTCCTAAAATTGTTAAAAAATAATTTGAAACTCCCAAAATCGGTCCAAAAAGTAAACAAATTTTCTAATTAATTATTTACCTACATATTTTATTATGTGTTATAATCGTAAGCTGGTATCCCCTCTTTATTTAAGGACTTAAGATGTCTTAAATATTTAAATGGATTTGATATTATTTGAATTAATAAAGTCAAAGAAGTAATTTAATTGGTAAAATTTTGATATGAAAAAATGGAACAGGTACTTAATATTAGTTTAAAGATTTCAAATAATTCACTAGAAAATTCCTAAACTGTTCAGCAGACGTATGCCTAATATGAAATATAGACGGGGCGATGTGAACCCATTTGGAAGTAAGTCGGTCAAACAAGCCGGCGAGATGTAACCGACATATCCAATGGACTATACATCTTTATATACAACTAGTATAGAATGTTTAGAGCCCTCTACGGTGCCACAACATATTGGAGACACCAGAAAGGAGACTGCTCATGAATTTTTAACTCTTGGAAGCATTTGAATCACAAAGATTTTTCACTGTGTGTTCTCTCCATATGTAATACTAGCTTTTGAGGGCGACTTCACTTGCGTAACTATAAAATTTATATATGTGTCACTTTCATGTCTAGACTATTCTATCTAAGATACAGTGTTATTTTGAATAGTCTACAAACGAAGAGGCATTGAACTAAACCTAATTCTGTCGTAAAAATAATAATAATAAAAAGTTCTCACAATATATATTTTTAAATTCCTTTTTAAAACAGTAGACAATGCCGACATATTACAAATTAATTTATATTGATGGGATATAAAAATTTCCTATTTTTACAAAATGAAACAGGAATTTTCTTGAATTTACTAATTTGAAGCCACACAACGGATTTTTATACAGTTGTCACTAAGGGAAAAATCAATAAACGAGTCAGGTTTCTGTACAATTAATATATAATAGGTATTTGTACATTATATTTAATATTTTCTTGCCAAAAACACCACTATTTTTTTTAATTAGTAAAATTGCATTCACGTGAACCGAAGATCGATAGTCACAAATATCATTAGGCGAATTCTATTAAGTTCTATTGTGTTGATTATTTTCTTGATTTTTTTAAGTTTTAAACTGATATTTAGTTGATGGTCATCATCATCATCATCTCGGTCACTAAATATCATCAATGATATTTAGTGATATTTATATGATGGTAGTTGGCTGCCGTCGCCTATCGACACAAGCAATGCCATCGTTGATGCATGGTCTTCTACTGTGGTCTTCTATTAAGGGGACAGTTAGCTAAATTAATGGCACGGTAGCCACTGCTATAGGTTAGGCAGGTGTGACTGTATTAATAATGAAATATTTTGTTCTATAGGCACTGTCCTTATATTCTTGTGCAACAACTGAAGATAATACATACATGACTTGCAACTAACGTAGAGTTTATGTATTGTTGAATCATTAGCGTAAAATGGATGTTTGTATGTCTTTGTATTGGTACGATAATTTATATATATAGGTTTATTGAATTTTCATAGCGTTTTGGTTTTATTTAATTGGATACTTAGGTTCGAGTTCACCAACAGCCGTTTAATAATATTTTGTTTTTCACCATCGCTAAAATGCCGGTTAAACGCCCTAAACATCTGATTAACTTAATGATTAATTTGATGTTTAGGGCGTTTAACCCGCAGTTTAGCGATGGTGATCAAAAAAATATTATTATACGGCTGTTTAAATTTTAAACAGCTGTTTAAAAATAACCGTCTGTTGGTGAACTCGAGCCTTAAAGCTGTTAAAAAATACTCTGAAAACCGAAAGGCTCACTTGAATTATCATTCCGAACCATTACTAAAAATAAATAAAATTTTGTTTTAATTCAATACTTAGAAATAGGGAATTACTAAATCAATTAACAAAGTCCGACAAGTATAAGTAACAAGTACCGACAATTTGAACATCTAAAAAATAGTAAAAAAACATTTATTACATCTATCAAAATTATTTTAAACTTGTCCAGTGTTTTTTAATTTGCTACCCATTTCAGTCTCATCTTTCATTAGCCAGATTATAGTTGAAATTGTAACGGGTGTTATCTATCCTCTCTTCAGTCCTTTAGTTTATTGAATGAAAGCAAACTATTTCGATAGTCCAGCGTAAACTTTGGCACCAATTAGACCGTCTGTAAAGCGGAAGCTTAGATTTGATTCCAATAAGTTTTGTGAACAAGTTCCCTGTAACTGCTGATCGATTTTGATCTAAAGGTGCAACTTCGGACACTGACTAAACCCTTTGACCATCGACTTTTGCATTACTGAAGTGAAAACTGCAATTATTAGTTAATGTAAGTTTCGCTTAAAGTTTAGAGATGGAATAATGGTCTGGTCAGCTATTTATTTTTAGGCTATACGTCATTCAATTGAATATCTAACTGTAATTGAATATGTCTTTAGAAATTGCCCTTTTATTAGCGACCCGTCCCTGGCTTCGCACGGGTGCAAATTTTTTGCAAATTATATACAAAAATCTTAGTCTTTTATCGTTCTTTCATCTAGTGATAAGTTGGATGGTTTAGAAGAAGTTAGCCGAGAAGCAGCGGTTTTATTTTATATTATGTAAGTATAAAGTTACATAAGTTATAATATAGATTATTAATTATTAACTATTAAGTATTTTTTTATTCAAATCTGAGAATATATATTATTTCGATGGAGAATATATTACTTCGATGGAGAAAATGTATCAATAATGATTACAAAGACACTTAGAAGCCGAGGCGAGAGAAAAAACAGGATACTTACAACTTTTTAGCATTATACTCAGAGAATACAATCCCGAGCATGTTTTTCAATTCCGGGATTACGGGATTTTTGATGCGTAATCCCGGGATTAGACTATGTGGTTTTTAATTGGGCTCAAATGAAAAAATAAAAAAATAAATAAAAAAAAAACGAGTAATTTCTTAAAAAATGTTTTTAATGTCGTTGGACATAACCGACGGGAAATACCTCGCAACAATATTATGATATGAGGTGATCGGTGATTCCCCTGAGGCGTATCTAATGGTTCTTTTTGTCGTTATATAATAAATGCTATTAATGTAATCTAAGCAAGGTTATTGTCAAGGCGCAACGGACTATGGAAGGCAAACTAGACCTGTTTGTGGCAATCCCGAAAACCCCGAGATTAGCCAAGTACAGTCCCGGGATTTTCGGGATCCCGGGATTGTATTCTCTAATTATACCTATTATTATGGTATTTACGTATCTATATATACTTTTAAGCACTATATACATGTATTGTATATGTGGTTTACTTATTGTAGTTCTACTTTTCTAAAAACTATTTTACATCTTACAAAATTAAATTTTAAAGTAGTTCTTAATCAAGCCAATAGGATTTGTGACGTAGGAATTGTAATAATATTTCTTTAGGTGTCTGGTAAGGTGTATTCTTTAGTAATAAAATGGGTATATTTATTTATGAAAATAGCCTCACTTAATATAATACAAATGGTAGCTACTAAGCACGGTTCTATATTTGACATTGTCGCGTGACAGCGACACCCGGCAAGGCGCAGGCGGGCGCTAAGGGACGTCAATCAAGTGCTCGGTGGAATGAAAAGGTGGCACAAGTTAGGTGCTGGGAGCCACCCGTGCGGAATTTATGTACAAATCTATAAATTTTCATTTAACGTCAATTGTTATTCAAGGCTCTTATATATATAAAGGTTACATAAGGAACGGTCAAACCCGACCCGACTTCGCACGGTTTTTTCTAAACTTTCTCTAGATAAGAATTTTTGTCGGATTTTCTCTAATTCTTAGACACATAAATTATTATTATTATTATTAAAATAGGCATAAGTTGTTTTAGTATTAATCATGTTAAGAGAATTAAATGTTTTCAGAGCTTTCTATCTTATTTTGTAATCACACAGCTTTTAAATGGTGGTTCTAAATTAAAAGTTTGGCATGTTATAACTCCTTTCAAAGATTTACTTCTCTAAAAGGACGACGTCTATCTTAAAGGGCTTGTTCAAAATAAAAGAGGTCGTAGTACTAAAGAGTACTAAAATGATAAAGTCATATTAACTTTTTGGAACGTGTGTTGCAATTTCATACAACGAAATGTCGCTACGCCACGTCGTTGCAAGAAATATTACATATTTCATTCGCCATCCAGTTTTTGAGCCTTAAAAAGTTTAATTTCTATTTAATATAAATTCTCTGTGCATATTTTAAACTTCATAATCGTTTTATTACGTCTGAGTCTTTTATTTGATAAGTCAAGTTAAACAAAAATTTAAATAACGGATTACCCCCAATAGTCCCAGTAGGGTTTCGTTTTATATCCAATTGTTCTTTCTCTTTTTAACCACAAACTTTCTCCCTCTAACTACAATGACGCTCGAGTTTATTGTGTCTGCAACCGCAAAAGGTATTTGATCATTTTTTTTTTCGACTATTTACTCGTACTTATTACACCAATGGGGTTTCTTTATGAAAGAACGCTGGAGCCCCATCGTGATTAATTATCATTATAAAATGTATGAAAGTTATCATTAGTTAGTGTTCGAGCATATTTTTTAATAAAGGCTTGTTTCAATTTTAAACTCAATAATATCTACATTAATCTTTTCTTTCCTTCTTCACAGGATCGTTAACGTCTCAATTAGTTTTTTTTCTTAAACTAAGGTTTGTTGATTAATGATTTTTTCGTCATATTTCATTATAGTCTGTTCGTAAATATGTAAGTATTTCTATCGCACTTTAAGGGCCAGTTTTATAAACGACATACCTTTTTCCCGTTCGTTACAGTGCTGGTAACGAACGGTTAACGGTCCGTCAATAACGTTTACTGACGGTGGTTCTATAAAAGAAATTAAACATTCGGTTAACAAATTAATATTAGTTCTAGCTAGCTGTCAAATTATACTGTTGACTAACGAACAGTTGTTTATAATACACTATATTATACTATTAGATCATTTTTTCGTCTATTTGATATAAAATTTAACTAACGGATCGTTATAAAACTGGTCCTAAATGTATTTGATTTAAGATCGTGTTCATAAGTCGTCTCATGTTTTCATTTTCTTAGTCTTCTTACTGATGTATTTTTAATTCGAAACAGGAAAGAAGTAACATACAACCCTCTCAAAGCATAAATCATACAAACGACTTGGAACTGTCAAAGGCTTCCACATATCACTGAATGCGACAAGGTTACACGCATGGTTTACTCGTCAGCTATTTGGTTTTTGTAACTTCAATCTTTGTTTAGGGCTTGACACGTGCGGTGTTTAGGCGAAGCACGTTTCTGTGCGCACTGTATTTGACTCTTATACCGAGGCAGTAAAGTCGTTTTTTACAAATATAAGTGGTTTTTATGTTTGTACAATAGAAAATTGTAAGTCATTCGCAAGCAAAGTGTCAAATCAGCCGCAGGGCACTTTTTCGGTTGATCGCTCACCTGTTCAAGGGTCTCAATAGAAGTAATAAATGGGTAGAAACCGATTACCAATATCGTATATTATTGACATTAGTGGAGCTCTATAGCCATATGTATAAAAACTAGCTCATGTCACTGACTGCGTATTTTTATACATTAAAGTCTATGGTGTTATTCCGATAAGTCTATGTCTATTTTAATCTCGTTCAGAATTTTTTATTCCAGAATTTATAAATATATCTATTATTTCCACACTTTCGCATTTATAATACTATTAAAAAACCTATTTTAACTAATTAGAGCAATATGTTATTTTACTTGTATCTTAATGTTTTTCATGGTGCAAATAACAAACTTATTTATAAGTTTGATGTATACTTAGTTTCAATAAAATTAAAAGAAATTTCATTAATTAACTATTATCGGGGTTTATTCTTGATTGTGTTGTTATAGTAACAATAAATCTTTTGATTTCGAATTTAATTGTTTAATGGAATCCATTCTGGAATTTCCACATTCACCTTTAAAACATTTCCTCCGAGACACGAATAAATAGACCCTTTGTTGGAATATTTTTAAAAAGGTTTATCATTTATCGCCCCCGTAATAAAACATTCTTAATCAAGATTCAACTTGAGTAAAGGCGATATTGGCACTAAGAGAAAAGCCTCAACTCTCTTTGAGGCTGATAATCTCAATGTCCCAAGGCCTAAACAAAAGCGTACAAGTAAAAAGAATCGGGTTTACACACCACACAAGTTCACATGGATTCCTTAAAAAGAAAGTGGACCTTATAAAGGGAACGCAGGGTTTAAAATGGCACAGACAATGTACATTGTCGTTCAGTGTTTGGCAACTCGAACGATGATATAATATATGTAAGAATAAAACCGGTTGAAACGCTGATAACTTCCGCAGAACAAGAAATATGTCGTAGACAGGATAGTTTTATTTTTATTTTTTATTAGAATCTGTCAGTTCAAATACTTCAGTTTTGGTTCTGTGGCGGTGATCATAGCAACGTGTGTTTTTATTTAGTTTTAATTATTTTTTTCTATTGGTAACACTGACGCATAAAATTCTTTGTTTATGACGACGGTAAATATTAAAGTTGGTAACGAATAACGATCGTTTATGATTTCAAGCGAATGCTTTTAGTTTCCACGTTTTTTTTTTTGTTAAAATCACGATATTTTTATGAAAATAACCAGGTAATGGCAATATTATTTTAGCTTTTTCAGTTACGATATTAAAATTTGTTAATTAAAAAAAAACACGCTATTGATAGTTTACAGAGTGCTTTGTTTATAATAATCATTTTGATTATTTTAAACAAATAACACACTAGCAACCTGTCCCCGGCTTGAGTTGAAATTTTCAAAAATCCTTATTTGCTATAAAATGCTGATTCTTAGACTTTGGCTTTGTCTTGATAGTCAGGACAGACTATTTTATAAGTAATATATAACTAATCATAATCATATAAAATATTTGTAGTTGAGTTTTAGAAATAGCTTTAGTTTTCCAAATCCTATGATAGCGTAATATCATAATTCACATTCTCCGTGAACTGATTCAGTTCTGTCCGGTGGAATTAAAATGGAAAATATTATTTTAGGACGTGTTGTTATATATTGTTACAAAGAGTGTTGGAGAACATCGCTTTGGGGCGTTTAGTGTGAAATTAATGAACAACTCTAATCCTGTTTGCTTTAGAGATGTGTTTTCATACTTATTATGCGGCAGAATATTGTTTCAAAATCGAAGGTTTTATAGGTACGCAAACATGACATTTTTTATAAATTTATTCATTACTGGCAACCCAGAGGCAGCAGTGCTATTTTTTCTGCAAATTATACACAAACCTTCATCGTTTATCGCTCTTTCCATAAGTGAAAACCGTATCAAAATCCGTTGGTTGGTTTAGAAGCATTTAGCAAAAGAAGAAGCATAGACTGGGACTTAATGTGTATACATAAAAAACCTACGAATAGGAAAAAACCACGAAAACAAATTCAATTTAAAATGTAACATGTAGGTAAATTGACAAACTAATAATAAATCAGTATGAAGCACGCTAATCGATTAAATACCTACTTAAATTATTATTTACAATTGGAACTAGGTTTGTAAGTTGTTTTACGAAAACTATACCACGGTCTGAGGATACAGCTGGTGCCTACGGCTTGATATGGTATCAGATTGTTATGACAGTGAGGGTATTAGCAAAAAGCTTAATGTAGGTATTAATACATCAATGTAAATTAAGGGAAGTCATAGAAACAGCAAAATTTCACGAAAATCAAATTGATTGAGCTATCTTAATAATTGGAAAAATATGCAATAAATACCTACGCTTTTGAAACCCAAAAAATAAAAAAAAGCTTGTAAATTTGTTACGTAACTGATAATTAAAGCGATGCAGTTAAGATGCATTGAAATGAAATCTTTAATCCTATTCAAAAGCGGAAATGTCTGATGAAAAAAAAGTAAATTAACAAAACCTGGTTGTAAATAAAGTGAAGGCATTTGCAACACAAATCGCATTGCAGTTGTCTAGTGCAGAGCTTTTTGTGTACGACTCAAAAGAAACCCGCTGATTAGCATATTCCATACATCCTTGACGTTGCGGTGCAGCGATTTATTGTTAAAAATCGGTACACTATTCAATCCCGTGTCCTAACAACGCATTACCGATTAAAGTACAATGTAACAAGCGATTTATTGCCGTACAAAATGTTTGTTTCAAGTCATTATTCACATTACTGGGACGCTGGCTGGCAAACCGCGGCTACACTTTCACACAAAACGTAACGATTTATTGCTCTCGATAAATAAATGCACAGATCGAAGCACAGAGACACTTGTTTCATTGAATACAGAGGTTGTTTTGTGGTTTATTGTTGCTGTATTTTATAAATATCAGTCCACAAGAGGAGAGAACCGCGGTACGCACGCGTTAAAGCGCGCACACGACTGAACCAAAATCACCCGGGCAGGGTTTCTTTCTGCCCAGCCGGTGTTACGTTCCGTTTCACGTTCATTATAATCGATCACTCATAATTTTACAAAAAAAAAAACTTAATCGTGTGAGTAATAAGATTTTAATATAATAATAATATTTTAGTAGTGGCAGAACGCATTGTGCTATTAGTAGTCTTAAATTGAGCAAATCATCTGGAAGTGTAAACCACTGTAAAACAATTGCATGTGTGCTGTTGCGTTTCTGTGGGGGAGTAAGTTATGCCAGAGCCTTCCCTATAACCTCCTAATCCCTTATGCTTTACATCGTCAAGACACTTGCACCACCTATGGCCTTGCTTGTTTTAAATAAGCAAAGGTAACCAGTTAACTACCTGTAATCAAATGAACAGCTTACATGCCCACCTTTTCATAAAAAATATATTCATTTTAAATTCTAATCGAAATGATTTATAAAATTTATAAATCAGTCATAATTTATCATGAAATATGTATTATATTTAACATGATAGCATAATACAAGAAAATTTGACTGTTATCTGATTATCCTTATTTATTTTTTATAGCATAAACAGTTTTTGTATTGACTTCTGTGAACCGTAGTGCCTCTTTGACAGTGAAAAAATTTATCATGTATGTATGTTGTATATGTACTACATAAGTTTGAATTTGTCATTTAACAAATGTGTGCGTAAAACGAAACGCCAAAAGCATTGGAAACAGTAACGCCATCTCTCTCATTCATTCGTTGACAAAAGGTAGAGACGAAACTGTGCGTGTTTCAACCCTGTACCCTCCTAAATGCAGGGTTATTACTGCCCAGTGTAAGTTGAACTTTACATTTGTATGGGATTGCATTTTGCTGTTTAGTGTGTGCACTGACCGCGGAGGGTGAGGGGGATTTAAAACGTTGGCTGTTTCTGTACGATATATAGGGCCGCGATTTTAGGGCTAACAAATTAGAAAGGGGAGAAAAAACGTTCGGACCGTCAGGTTTATTGACATTTTGTAGGGCGATAATTAAGGTTGTAGAGAAGGCTTAGCGAGGGACTCGAAGTTATATCGGCACACCGTTAAATTTTGGATCCGTTTCAATTAGTGCCTACCAATTGGCTATAAATGGAGTAGTAACGACGCTGTAATTTTTATAGGATTTCAACATTTCACGATCCCCTTAACAGTTGCTAATTACAGTTGAAGGATTAATTAAAAACTTTTAACTTTTTTCATTTGTTTTTCCATTTCTTAAACATTTAGAATAACTGTTAAATCAGTTATGATTATAATTTA
This sequence comes from Synanthedon myopaeformis, assembly GCA_944738685.1. Lineage (NCBI taxonomy): Eukaryota > Metazoa > Arthropoda > Insecta > Lepidoptera > Sesiidae > Synanthedon > Synanthedon myopaeformis. The sequence goes on from OX122919.1 coordinate 10,476,264, forward strand.
AAACTAGGTTTTCTAATGCTCATAATTTCTACCTGTCTATACTTTATGTCTATTTAGATTAATGTTTAGATTATTGTGTTTTACCATACCCTAATATATAGATATACCTACTATAATACCCTAATATATAGATATACTAGGTACACACTCCCGGCTTCGCCCGGGTTCACAATAAAAACTATCCTATCTTTTAAGTTGAACCAAATTACACATAGTTACAAAGTTTTATCAAAATCAGTTCAGTAGTTTAGGAGTTCATCGGCGACAAACAACGTGACATCTAATTTTTATATATATATATATCGATAGAGATATTTAATAGTTATCTTTGAAGTTATAATTCGCGACTTTAGCATACTCTTATAGATAGACCATTAAAACTCTATATAGTTAGTTGCGACTGTATGTTTATGGTAGACCGGTGAAAGCTAATAAGGTCTAAATTAACCCAAGCAAAGCCGCAGTATTCTGCTAGTAGCAACAATATGATTAGCTTAAAAAGTAGTTGAAAATTCTTATAAGAATTAAGTCTGGGTCATTGTTTCAAATAAAATTGATTTTCCGGTTCTTCCAAAATTATTTATGACCGAGATAGTGACATCTATATTTCATTTAGTTATACTGCTAGAAACAACTGCAAGACCGCTTCTCTTCTCACGCTATATAGTGAGCTCTTTTAGAAGTGGTTTTGTACTTACGAAATAAGTTAAGATTCATTCACTAGATGACGCTATCTGTAGCTCACTGAGATCGCTTTATTGTTGTTTGGAATGAAACTACATCCTTTGTAATTACTTGGAACTTTGATATACCTTTCGTATTTTTGACAACTATTATGGCGGTCAGTAGACAGATGGATATACTTTTTAGTGATGCGATTTCAGCCTTTTAGGGCGGCTTCGGTAGCCTGTAGTGGCACACTGCGTTTTGTAATCATTTGGGCAGCCTGTCTGGCGGCAGTAACCATCTAGACCACTGTGAAATATATTTCGGTGAGTAAGTATGAGATTGCGAAAGCCCATTTCCCTATCCCTTCCTTATTCTTAATCCTATAAAAGTTTTTCCTCATCACTGTCTGATATCATATTTCCTTGCAGTTGTGTATGGGACGACCTCTATCACGTGCGATTTATAAACGCGGTACCAGTATTATGTGTAAAACGTTGGTCGACACGTTGGGTCTAGTGGCTAGTAACCCTAGCTGTTAACCTAACGGTCGCGGGTTCGAATCCCGCTAGGGGCAAATGTTTATGTGTTAACATTTTACCTTTGTACCTTAGTCATGGGTGTTTTGTATTTATAATAAGTATGTATTTACAAAAAAAAAGTAATCTATGTATTATATCAACTGTCTGGTAACCATAATACAAGCATTAGTTGCTTACTGTGGCACTAGATGGTGCTGTGTGGAATGTATGAAGATATTTAACCTTATCCCAATGATTTTAACACACTCATTTATTTCAATACTAAGAGGCCGTAGCGTTAAGCGTCATGCCACGCAAAGGCACAGGCATCCCTTTTTTTTTTTTGTTTTTTTTTTTCGTAATGACTTTTCTTCCTCTTCAGCAACAAGTGCTATTATCACTAAATCCCTGTCCTAGGTAGGCTTTTCGCACATTTCGTACGAAATAAAATCGTGCAAGATGACTACTACGAGTAAACCGACTTTTGGTTCTCTGCAAACTTTATTAGATGAAACGGCAAACTGAAAGATATAGACTTTTTATTCCAAGTTTATTCATCAAAGTTATATTATATTATACATGATTCTTATTATAAAAAAGGCATTAATTATACAAAAATGTACATCACCTACTTATTTCTATTTAATATTACTAAAAAAATTACCTAAAACTGACTGGTATGTTATAAAAACATATACCTACACTTTATTTTTATTTATAGTACAATAATAATAGAATAATTATTCCACAACTTTCAATGTGAGCTATAAAGAATTCTTTTATTTTTTAAATTCTGTGTATAATCTCAAAGGTTTCATTTAGTACACGATTAGTAAAAAATCCAAGATTTAAGTATGAAAATAGTTAAATATATTGATTAATTATTGTAAAGCTATGTTTACAGAGATAGGCATAGCACGGGTGCCTAACAATTTTTATCAAATTTATATAATGGGTTTTGGTACTACTCCTATCGCACTGTGAACACAACTTTTACGAAAAAACGACACAACTCAAAAAACTTTTTGATTTGTTTCACATTTCTATTTTATTTTCAAACAAAAGGGAAACGTTTTTTTTTTTTAAATTTAACAAATACAAATTTAATAAAAGTTTGTGAACGTGTCATGTATTTGTGACGATATTATCATCTATTAAAAAATATCTGATACACAGTATTATAATATGTATTCAGTAAAGCTAATAGCGGACGGAAAACTTATTTAATATTAATATACTACATCTAGTTTTGTGGACGGTAATTGTCACGAGGTAGTTTAATCGTAAGGGATTATGCATAAAATGTTTGACAAAAAAAATGTTTAAAAACATTTTATATTAAATTTTATTCTTATATAGTGTTTTACCACTTAACATATAAAAAAAAAATGACATTTTTGTCTTTTTCTTTTTTAAGTAAATCTTGGCAGGTACGACAAATGGTGGCATGTGGCTACCATCCTTATAAACAACCGACGCTAGTGGGAAAGCAAATGCTTTGCCAGCCTTGATTTTATCAACGAAATGTTCATATATGTGATTTTTTTCTATAACTTTTCAATCGTAAGGAATATATTTATATTGTGATCAAATGATCTTTCTTGGTAGCATTGAAGTAACTCTGTCTTTTTTTTTTTTATAAAATATAGATCTACTTTTTTTTATAAACCTTATAATTTTAATTTATGCCTAAAAAAAATTGGGTAATTCAATAAGTTCAACCTGAATAAACAGAAAACCTTATCTATAGAAATATTTGAGACTAAATTATATTCGTACATTAAATATTCTTTGCATATTGTTTGTATAAGGCATAGACTAAAAAGTATGTGTAAAGACCCACAACAAAATAATATATAAATGTATACCAAAAACTACACTAATGTAATATACACTATGTGTAAACGTACCAGGTACATATTTTTATAAAAACAATAAAATTATAATAACTATTTATATTAAAATATACACAACGGTGTTCTCGCAAATATTATAGCTCGCAATGAAAGTGGAAATTTAATTTACATAAATATCACCTTGTTTTGAGCAAATTCGAGAGATATTTTCTACTTCAAATTTAATTTATTCTGTTTCTTTGATAAAAGAAGTTACAGAATTCTTTTTTTTATTATAAATACAACCCAAGAGCAAAATTAATGAAAAAAAAAAATTTAAATTTTTTTCTTTTTTTAATTTAATCGCTATTCACTTAATTTTGTAGAAATTGATAAGGTACCATTTTTGTAAGAGTACCAATAGCACATTATAAATTTTATATAGTTATATAAAAAATTGTTGCAAAAAATATGTATGTACTTAGGTTATTGCAAAAACGAACAATGTAAGTAGGTAATAATTTGAAAAAAAAAAAAAAACCCCAAATCGTAATTAACAGATATTAAAATTTAGTGTTCAAATGCTTTTGAAAATCTATATATTTTTATTTTATTGGAAGCACTATCAAATTGTTCGGCTTATTGTTTTTTTTTTTTTTTTTTTTTTTTCAAAAAATTAAAAATATCTAACAAAAATTTACGATTTCTAACACAGAAAAAAAAAAAAAAAAAAACTATTGGGCTTTCACTTTTTCTGCTGAAATGTGTCCATTCGTGTAACCATTCTTAATGTGACCATTCGTTTTTGAGTTTTCTTCAGTCTTTATGTGACCGTTGGCAATTTCTTGGCTTGCCTTAGGGTGACCGTTGGGTATGTGTCCATTGTTGTTATTATTGTTGTTGATAGGATTCGTTTTGTTACTTGGTCTATCCTTTTTGTAAGCTTGGATGTAGAAGTTCATAAACAGGACTATGAAGATTGTTGAGTGAAGGATAAGACCGCATGCAATGATCCTGCAAAAAAAGATTAAGAATAAATCTATTTGCAACAAAGGACATAACAACAAGAATACATAAAATACATAGAATACATAGATAACATAAAAAGACACATACAAACGTCTTCAACTCGAAATAATTAACTAGTTTATCTTAGAAGTTATTAAATCATACTTAGATATTATTATAAATATGATTATTTATTTATTTATTTAGATTACATACAGCTATAAATTTAAAAATTATATATTATAGATTATATGTTTGTGTTTGTGTTCTCGATCACAAATTGTGTGGATGTTTCTCAATCAGAATAAACTACACGCTAGAAATTTATAAAATGAAACGAAACGAAGTCGCGAGCAACAGCCAGTCAATATATAAACGGGGAAAGGGCGGAGTACTTTGAGAAATAGAATTCAACTGCCTCCATTCTACTCTGCAATTCTTTGTAATTACATCCGTTGTTGCAAAGTGCGTCAACAGTGCGTGGTTATTGGCGGCGCAGGCATTTCTATACGATGTAACTGTGACATTAGAAGCAAGTATTACATTTGATACTAGCTGGTGCTCGCGACTTCGTCCGCGTTGAAAATTATAAAAAAAAGCAATATAACGCTTGACCTCGTGTTGCTATAACACTTTGGCCAGGCGTTAGTTTTTTATTTTTTATCTATCCCTCGGGAATAGCAAAGTACCCTATGTCGTTTCTGGTGTCCCGGACAACGTGTATGCAAAATTTCATGGTGATCGGTTGAGTAGTTTTTGCGTGAAAGAGTCACAAACATCCATACATCCAAATATACTTTCGCATTTATAATATTAGTAGGTACGGATTTGATATTTATTTACTAGCTGACCCGACAGATGTATATACTTCTGTCGTTTTTGATATCAATATATGATTCACTTCAATATTGTTGAAATGTTTGAATTTTGGTTACTAGGAAGTTTGGATGAAAAAAAAAAAAATTCCCTTTTTAAATTTTTCCCTTTTAAATTTCCCGTTTTTCCCTTTTTAAATTTTTCTCTTCATAAGAACTTTTCACGGATTTCAACGAATATTTGGAAAAAAAAAAAGAATAGGCCCGCTAAATGAGCGATTCATTTTTATTTCTATAGATATAGATCTACCGTATGATTTTTCTACTAATTTAAAATAAAATGAAATTAAGGTTCCTGCGGGATAGAAAACTGCAATAAAGCTTTTTATATATAAATCTTCTATTAATAAAAAAAAAAATATTAGATACACATTCGAGTTTAGACAGCAAAAATAATTCATTTCCACACATTTTCAGTACACAATTTTCATTTGAAAAGTCGTTCAAATTTAGTTTTAAAGAGTTGCTGTGAATTGTTTAATAACTTATATTGAGGCATAAAAACTTATTTTATGAATCCCGGAAGTAAGAATGTTTAAGTTTAAATTGTGGAAGTCATTATACTTAATTGTCTATTTAATGTTTTACTTACTTTGGGTATCCACAGTCATAGACAACAGCACTAATAGAGTGGAATAGCACCATGAAGAATTGGACCTGAAAAATTAAATAATAACCAATTAGGAAAATATTTATTATATATTATTAACTTAACTTAAAAAAGGAAAAGGAAAATATTATTAACTTTTTTTTTATTATACCTAATCGCTTTTTTTGATGCATTTTTTTTTGAAAACTGTAATATATAAAAAAAATCCTCGCTTTTCGTTTTTAGTGAAAATTATGGCGTTAATTGTTTTTATAGGCGACGGTAACCACCTATCATTGAGTACACCCTCAGCCTCAATTCTGCCTGTCAGCCTCACTGACATTTTTTTATGAGAATTTTTTATATTTAAAAAAAAATATCAAAATTATGTCAAAATTATTTGACTGTTGTTTGATACTCTTGTGAATTAATAACGTACGTGTATCTATTTAAAAATCTTTATATATAAAAGAAATTCGTGTTAGTTACGGCTGAACCGATTTTTATGATATTTTATTGAATTTGTCTACATCTCGAATAGCAGAATAACTAAACTTCGGAAAAATATATATATAATTTTTTTTTTATTACTACGTACAAAAAGCGTGTAGGGGACCTCCTATTAAGTATAAAAATACTTGTATCAAGAGACCCCCGCAAATATATATATATATGAAGAATATTCATTTTCTCATACATTTTGTATGAAACTAGGCGGTACGAAGTTCGCAGGTCAGCTCGTTTTATATAAAATCACGATACGACGCAATAAATACTTATTATTAATAAATGGTGTAATAAGTTTGAAGGATATCTATCCGGTGATTCTAGAATGTTTGAAACGCGCTGCCGCAATACAGAGAAAGGATACACGTTTCGTCGCGAGCCGGAGGGTGTTGAAATCAACTCTTAACTTTATACTATCAATTTATAAGTTATAAGTTGGCTACGACAAAAAGTGTTAAAGTTGTGAAGTTGAGCAATGAGAAATTAACAAAATATAAACTAATTTCAAGATTTGTACACTTCAAAGAATTCACTTTAAAAGATAAACGCGAAGATATATAGCTATTGAAATTACATTTATAGTATCACTTTAAAATAAATACTTTAACTTTAATTATAAAAAAAAAAATGACAAATTCCATTTTAATCGTTACTAAGTTTCAGTAAAAGATTACTTCAAAAGCAATATAGATAACTTAAATAATTTAGCTGACAATTATTTTATTATAAGTATATAAGGGCCTCTTTCACCAACTACAAGTAAAGTGTTGATTAGTTACTTTTAGAAATAATTTTATGTTTTATTAAATTATGCACTCGGTTTACTGCATCCTTCGATAGGCGATTTTTTTTAATTATTTTCTTATTAATGTTTGAGACTTTTACTGTACAAACAAAGGTATATCATCTCCTACATTCCCGGTTACCGGTGACTTTAAATGGCGGTTAGCCTACTTGACACTTTACTCAGATACGGTGAAAGAGGTCCATTTTAAATAGTTGTATGGAGAATCAAGTAGAAAACTCTATGTATGTGCAGTGTATGACAAATCATGTCGTTCATTGAACTTAAATCGCATATCCTAAGTTGCACAAGAGTAGATCCCGTAGCCACGGCCGTCTTGCGGAATTCTAGGTGCGGTCCTTGCCATAATCAGAAACAAAATTCGAGAAATAATATTAAATACATTATTATTTTTTAATTTTTAGGAAATTTAATATTTTTTTTTTTTTTAATGTAGTCGTTACAAAATTATCTCACTAGTTTTATATCGATGTAATATCGTAATACTTATAATAATATAATATTATATCGATGTTATGATATTTAAATTTGATGTTTAATTAAGACCAGAGTAAGCAGTTTTGGTGAGTGAATAAGAAATGCCTTATCTCGCAATGTAACCCCGAGCTAGATGGCTGAAGTCGCTGAGAGAACGTTGAGCATTCTTAAGAGGCTCGTATCTAAAGTTAGGTTATCTAAAGTATTACTTATTTATAGGTCTGCTTACGTTCTAAGCGAGATTTGCAACGTCTTCGCAGAAGTTCCATTCTCGAGAGTATGAACTTGAAAATTACAATTTAAGTTCTGAAGTCGAAATAGTGCTTGTTAGTGCAAACATATTTAATTACATTTCCAATAGAAAATGCAAGTGGACTACTGTTACTGCTACTGTTAAAATGAAATGTAACAAAGAAATACTTAATTTGATTGGAAAGGTTTCGCGTTACCAATAAACAACGCAGTGAATGTTAAGCAACAGTTAAGTAATATTCACTTATCTCTAAGCGTTGTAATTTTTGAAGTAACAAATAAGTAGACCGTGTAAGTTTAATCTGGCAATCTTCCTGAGTAATTCGCAGTCGACCTTGAATTCTTGACGGACGTCATGAACGTTTTAAAAAAAAGTGTAATTTTAATTCCGACATTCGCCATTTTTATTATCGAACTTGACAGAGACACGTATCAGAGCGTGGAGAAAAGAATTCATTTATGATACTCACGAAATATTTACGATAAACGTTAAAGAAATTTAATGTAGGTAGTATAGTACTTATTACACTTGCGTTCTATATTCTAATTATGTTAATAATTAAGCGACCCGCCTCCAGTTTCGCACGGATGCAATTTTTTTTCTGCAAACTTAGAAACATAACGGAAAAAGGGCAGAGTAGATATTTATTTACTAATATTAAAATAATTACTTATTTAAATAATACTTACTAGTTGTAGAGTGGTGAGGTGTTTTTTCCACCATAAATATTTTTGGTACTGAGGCCCCATCGCAGCAACCATGTAGTACCCATACATTATCACATGAACCAAGTTGTTGACGATGTTAGAGAAGGTTCCATGACCACCTGTTGGCAGTGAAAAAAATTAGGTATTGATATATTTAAAATTATGGATTGAAAATCTTCTTGAGGTAAAAGTGTAACATATAATGAACTATCTTACATAATTATAAAGAATTATAAAACATATTATAAAGTCGCTGTCCGTCTGTATCTGTTTCTCTGCTAACTTCCACTGAACTATCCAACGGATTTCGATACGGTTTTTACAAAAGGAAAGAGCTATGAACGAGGAAGGTTTGTATTTAATTAATGTGCACTATATTAACTGCTTAACTGCTTTGCACGGACATATTTTTTTCTGCGAATTGTATACATAAATCTTTATTGAGTATCGCTATTTCTATTAGTGAAAACTGTATTTTAATTCGTTGGTTAGTTTATGAGAAGTTAGCGGGGAAACAAACAGAGACGGTATTTACGTTATTTTATTATTATGTAGATATGTATAATAATAATGATTATGTATATTAAGTTTAATATAGTTAGGTTATTATTTTTCTTATGAAATTGTAAGTAAGGTTGGTAAAAAATATATTTATGACATACCGGCGATGAACTTGACAAGCATCCAGGCTTCGAAAGGTGTCAGCGAGTGATGATAAAGATGAAGCCACGAAATTTGTCCCTTCTTCTTGCGCAAGACGAAGAACACAGTGTCAGCGAACTCTGACAGCTTTGAGAAGTAGTACACCCAGCACAGGTGTAACATCTGCAGGAGAGATCATATCTATACATACAACAATTTGAGAGTTAATTTAATAATTAACTGGTTTTTTATGTTAAGGTCGACAGACATACAGACAGAAAGACGGCCCTATTGATGATAGGTGGCTATCGTCGCCTATAACGCAAGCAACGCCACAGGCACTGCAAATGCGCCGCCGACAATAGTAGGATCAGGGCCCGTAGGTATGTGTGCTTTGTACAGTCGTTTACGCTACGCCACGCCACGCCACGCCACGCTACGCTACGCTACGCCACGCTACGCTACGCCACGCTACGCTACGCCACGCTACGCTAAGTGAAAACTTGGTGATTGGTTATTGTAACGTCAAAATAAAATTTTGACCAATCACAAAGTTTTCTCTTAGCGTAGCGTAGCGTAAACGACTGAATAAAGCACACTTGGCTAGGCCTCCAGGGATAAGTGGGGAAGGGATAGGGCAATGAGCTCTGGCATCTTTTAATCACTCACCGAAATACATTAGCACATATGCTGTTATTTCACGGTGGTCCTCTGTAAGGGGGTGTCAAATTACTGTGAAATGCAGTGTAGGTAGGTACCCTAAATGATATTGACTTATATACCTACTTTATATTAAAGCTTAGGTAGTCTGTTAAAATTTCTTTAAATGTCTTCTTTAAATGTGTACTTCTGAATGAAAGGTTAAATCCAGAATAATTAGCTGTTCATGTTTTTGAATAAATTTATGCGAAGGCAACATTTTTAGAAATAATAAATGTAGCAGTCACTATAATCATTAGACATACGTAATAATTGGAATACGCTTTAGCGTTGGGTAATTCTATAACTTAGATCGTGCAGAAATCATTATTCTTAAAATAAATTTAGGTACAGTAATCATTAAAAGTGATGATTTTAGTAACATATTGTGTACTATAATAGGAGAGCTTAAATATCTCAGGTGAGAGTGAAAGCTGTTGTATTGTAGGTCATGTTTGCAGACGGCACTTGCTTTATGTCTGTGATGAATGAAGCGAAAACCGGTCAAGTGCACACATTCAATGTTACAAGTCGTTTTGGATAGTCGATAATTCAATTGTGACTATTGCAAATTCGAGATTTCTTTTTTTAAAATAAAAGTTCCGCATGCGTATATTCCCAGTTGCCCCGCTATATAATTGTTGTCCCGTTATGTAACTAAAAGGGTCAATTAGAGAAACTACAGGGGTTTTAATTCCCAGATGTTCCGGGCGACATCTGGGTATGTTATGGAAAAAGGCAAATATTGGTGGAAACTTTGTTCACTGATAAAACTAAATTCTATATTTCCTACGTCTGTTACGACAGTAATTTCTTACAAAAAAAAATACATTTGATTAGTTTATCATTTAGTAGTTTAACATCCAGAAAAATCTATCAAATAAAAAAAAAGACAAACAAATCCGGGCTGATAATATAGTCGTAAGCTTTACCTTTGGGAAAAAAATATATTATTCACATTATATTCTTAATGGGACTACTATAGCGGGACTATTTGAAACATACGTCATGATTTTTTTTATATAGAAGCTAAAATTGATTTGAAAGAGGAGATTTTTATACTATTTTAAATACCAAGCGAAAAATTCCCAGTGACTTTTCATAATTACCTATGCAGTCTGGTCTAGTCTGGTATTTTTTCCATGGTCATATAGTCACCATACTATTTAGCCAGTTAATTATATTAGTTGAAGCTGTATATTGTGTTAGTTATCATAAAAGCTGTATTATTCATAAACATTTACTAATTTACACCTTTTAGTTTGAGGTGACTTCATTAATCTGCGAATACTAGATTATAAAGTACTGTTAACTATTTTATCTCATGGGATTCCCAAATATATTAATATTATTTCTAAATTTATGGCTTTAGCAATATAAATTATCATAATTTTATTCGGATTCATTAAAAACGTTAAATCACAGGTGTTGATAAACTAGTTTTTCGTGTTTTTTTACATATTATTATTATATGATGTCACAATAATAGCAGCACGACGATAACAGTATCGAATTAGGATTCGTTCGAATTCGCACTCAATTTTTTAAACAATTTTTATTATAAATATCTTTTTTTTTAAATAATCTTCTTCAGTCGTACACTCCTGGCGGAGCTGTCGTGGTCGTGGAATGTCTAAATTGGTAATTGGTAATTGGTAATACCATTGGTAATACCAGGACCCATTTAATTAATTTATTTAAAAGTATAAGTAATACAACGAACTGTAATACTTATATTTTTAACTATATATGGCTATTAGAATATTTTTTTATAGAATCCAAAGTGTACTTTAGATACTCGAGAATTTCTGTTGTGTTTCGTTAATGAAACTCGTCATAATTTATTTATTTTCAATATACTGAGATGTTTAATACGAGACTGTTTAATATTCTGGTATAATTTAAGTATATAGCAGTTTTCGGTAACATAAAACGCCGGTAATTCCCATCCCATTAAAAGAAAGGCCAATGACATATAGCACATTTAAAAACAACATAAATCTAATTGTCGTGAACTTGCATTTTTTGCTAAGGTTACGACGGAAAACCTAATGTAACTGGCTGAATACAAAAAAATATTAATTGTAAGCATTTATATGAACAAAAGATGCTTTTTACAGAAATATTTGTAAATACTTAAAGTTAAATGTTTGTCAGTCAATTCGAATCATAACAAAATTTAGAAACACTTAAATGTTTCACATTTTTTAAAGATATATAATCATTCTCAGAGAACTATGTCATAATTTTTTTAAAATTCATTATGAAACTCTAATCAATTCCAATACGATAAATAACACCGACAAGTGATTTTCTATTGTATTTGACATTTCTTTATACATATAAAGGTCTTCAGACAGGCTGACGGTCCACTTTGTGATATAAAATGTGGCTGCTAGTGAGCTCTCGACTGAAGACAATGAAAAGCAAAGTGGACTGTATTGGTATTAATATATTATAAATATGTACATAATATTAAAATATAAAATTAAAAGTTATGTGCTCTTATTTATGATATCGATCGAAAATTTGTACTGATATTTTGTTGACAATCAAAACCAAATTGTTCTTGAAATGTTAATAGAACTCGTGCGAACTCCTTATAATAATATAAGGAGTTCGCAACACCGACCACAGCAGAATTCGTATTCCATGAAGTGAAGAAGAACACTACAATAAACTTCATTTCTTAATTCGTAACTTTATAAAGAATGGATGGTAAATTAGAAGATGTTTATTTTTATGCTAAAAAGTAATAAAAATGTTCAAATTTTTTTTCTACACACCACCCTACACACTTCAACCACACTTCTTCCTAAATATAAATACATTTGATTACATTTTCTTTCGTATTAGAAAGTCTGTAAGTGTGCCGTGAGGCTGGTGCCATTGAACAAACTTGACCGACAGCCATAGAGTAGTTATTGTACAGATGCGACAGTCAATATAAAAAAAAGTCTGGGTGTTAACCAGTTTTTTTTTTAATTTGCGAATCATTATAGTTTTCATTAACATTAAGTTTTTTTGCCTAAAATTAACACTGCAGTGACTAGTTTTCACAGTCCAGTCACACTGCAGTGATATTTTTACTACTTATATAAGGAATGTGAAAGTGTGTAATATTTTTATAAATTTTGATTTCTCATATTGATGTTAATTACTCAATAAGACCCAAACTCGATTTTCAGATACCTACGTCATTCCTGGATTGAAATATTTATGGTAACAATAATTATTAAGGAAATGCGTTCCTGTGGGATGTTAGTTCTACAATGTAAACTTGTCAATAGATGGCGCGAACGCACATTTAGTTGTCATTTATATGGATAAAAAATTACATATAAAATAAATACATAAAATATACACTAGCTTTAGTCCGCGTCTTTGTCAGTGTATCTCTTTAAATTATGACAAATGTGTTATTCTGATGTATAAACTACATTACTGTAATTTTATTAAAATTAGTTCAATGCTCTTTGTGTGAAATAATAATCTATAAATTAGTGGTATTTTTATTTTGTCTACATTAAATTTTTTATATTATTAAATCATATTTTTGCAATGACTTTCAGTTCTAAAAGCATGTTAGTAACAATGAAATAGTCTATGACAATGTTACATCGCGACAGTGACCGCAAAGCAAACTGCTCTTACTTTCTTTGACTCTTAATGCGAACGACAACATTGAACCTTAATCCTTTGCAAAAAGAACTTTGTGTTTGACTGCAAAAAATACACCTGGTTACACCGATTAATCATATAAGATGAGTTAGTAGATATTATCAAGAGAAAGTCATTGTGGAGTTGTTATATTAAATTAGTCGATATGAGAACGACTCATAGAAATTTAATTAGGATTTGGATTTTGATCAAATATCTTTACGGACATGTTAACATATAAATAAAATCATAACCGTGAAGCCTGAAGTATCTATTGGCTATATATAACAAGGTAGTTAGGTTACTGGTCTTATGAAGCCATCTTAAGACTTATAAAGTTATTACTCCCAGTATTGTGACTTAACAATTAAAAAAAAAATTAATTATATGTAGTAATAAAAAGTAACATACCCTCGTAGCTTTGTCACTAGTGCTGTAATCCACTGGTTGACACGTAAGGCTGTAGTCGCCCCACCATCCTGACATCAAGTGCTGCAATTCAAATAAATCATATTAAAATTTGAAAAAATAACATAATAACTTAATAATAAATTAATAATGAAGAAATACAGAATCAGTGAAATTCAATACATAAGCATAGAATCCCATTAAAATTATGAAGGGTGAGGTAGTTGTCTCACCGCCGACGATGAACGAGAAGCGATTAGAGCTAGAAACTAGAAACGAGTTCGAGGGCTGCACTAAAAGTATCGGGATTGGAATATTTCCATTGTTCCTGGCATAATAAAGTCTTTATAATCGAAAACTCCTTGGTTTTATTAAACGAATAACATTTATTTATTTTTTAAAAAGAACGCGGTCTTGTCGAACTTGTAAAGTCATTGTGAAAATGGAATTGATTCGAGAAAATTCAAGAGCAATGATTTATTATGACTCTCGAAGTGGTTTAACACAAAAACAGTGTGTTTTTGATCGGATGCTTCCATTTAACAGCTTAAAACAATTGAGAATTCCTAGAAGTTTTGTGATAAGAATGTCAATGGCCAGTCTTTCTCACCTTTTATTGTCCGGTTGTGCGTACTTCAAGGCATACTGTTCATGAACGTTATTCTCACATATATTGCAACATAGTTCCGTAAACATCGAATCTAATAAAGCTATGTAAACCTTGACCTTTTTATGTTTTACATTATAAGTGGTGTTACGAAAAGTGTCCGGTGAACCGTGGACGCACTTCACGCACTGCAGAGCGCGCAGGGTGATAGCAATGCTCTTGCGATTACCAATTCAACCAATATAGAAGAAAGGAAATATGGAGTCAGTAGCGCAATCTGTTTTGCTCACTTGAATAACACGAATCGATTTGTGGTGACTACGTCTTGCATAGATGAGACTTTATTTTTATTTTTTATTTTATTTATATTAGGGAAACATACAATATCTCGCTACACATTATAAATATACATACAAAAAAAAAAAAAAAACATAAATCAGCAAAATTTCCACTAAATTACTAAAACATATTATAAATTACAACTCACTATAGAGTATTTATGTTTGTTAGTAAGAGATGAGGCGTTTGAATGTGGATAAACATGTCAAAAATTCCAAGAGTCAGAAATATAGCAGACCTTCTTGGTATGTCTTCAGACCTTTATCATATAAAACTATAAATGAGTGGGTTTAGCAAAAAAAAAAATAACTTTCACCGAGGAGTAACTTGTCGCCTTTGAAATTTGTCAGTGGTAAAAAAATATATAAAATATGTTAACAATGTTGGAATTCGGAAATGTTGTGAATATCTTATCTCATCTGAAGTGAACGAGGTCTGGAATGTACACTTATAACTCTCACTTTAAAGAGATAAAGTTTGTGGGTCTGTAAGTTTAGATGTAGCATGTAATCTCCAAAACTACTCATTCCATTTCATATATACTTTCATAAATATTTAGAACATCACTATGGACGTAGATTATATTTTTAATCGCAGGTTTAAAACACGGAAAAATAATATCTCAATATATGAAGTCCATAACGTTGTAATTTCCTATCGTCAGATGAATTCTGTCACAACTCTTATTGTCTTGGAAGATAAACTTCATAATTTTGAAGAAATATATTGATATATACAAGACAGTTAACTCCATTATACACAGTGTTTATGTCACAAGCGAAAATAAAAACTTTCTGCTTTCTTTAAAACAAGTTTATGAAATTATTGAGAATTCATAACCTTACATGAGTTTGGTAACATCGTAATGCAGGGTGCATTTCAGGTAATTACAATCACTTTCAAACCGGATTCGTCGTCAGCTGATTCCTGCTTCGTTAACTTTCCATATCGTATAATCTCAACTCAATAGTTTTAATATAGTTCTTTTGTTGTATTATATCTTATTCTTCATTAGTTATCTTTATCTCGATATCACCAATTTGATTCTTGGTTTTGATAAGTCTTTCTTTATCATTCTACTGCAATTCCTTTAATTTTTTCAAAGTTTATTGTAAAATGTGTGAAAACTCGTCAATTTTAGTGTTTTAGTAAATGCAGGGAACACTGCGTCTTTCCACCAGTAAAATAGAATTACTTGTTTTATATTGGGGATAGGGGAATTCCAGATCATATTCCCCCTCTCTCTTATCCCTTGTCCTTTATGATATTCAAGGTCAGCAGGGTTACAATTTTTTAATAAAAAATTAAGGGTTACAATTTTCTTTTTTAATTAACTCTGTACGATCATTTTCTTCGAAGTTACAGCCTGTTGAAAATCACCTAAAAATTAGGATTTTTTTCCTATATCCCTTAATTTTTGTGACTATATTATATATTAAGAGGCGGCGGTAGCCACCTAGCATCGAGTAAAAAAAACAATAATAAACTTTAATTAAAGACTTCCGATGTACGAAAGAAATGGAATCTTTGAGCAGCTATAAATATATATAATAATATATATTATCATACAGCTGAATATTGATGTTTTTTTTTTGCTTCATTACACATATGAAAAAATATATTTTTTAACCATCTCTATATTATTAAATTTTTCTAATAAAATTGTGTATTCTTTTCTTTTTTCAGTTATAATTGAATCCATTTTGATCAGTTTTTTTTTAATCAAATATTCTAAATAGTACTAAAAAGTCTTACCTCATAGAACATATACGATGACAATAATACTTGAAAGGCGTTATATATGACAAGGGTGTTTGTGATTTTGAATGGTTTCTTGTTTGACATCCACAGTGGACCTATCACCATGACGAATGCGAGGTACACCAACACCATAGCCAAGGTTGGCAGCGGTGTATCGAAGAGAAACCATCCTTGAACACGAGGATCTGAAAGAATATACTCAATTTAAATTTTTATTATTGCGATGAAATATTAGTCATATATGATTAATAAAAGAGGCTTAAGCCCCTTTTTCTTAGCTGTGTTAAAACATTTAATTAATCTTTATTGCTCGTATATTTTTAGCAGGCGTTTAATTATATTTATATATATTATTATCAACATAACATTTTATATTTTTATCTTTAGAGGATCCCACGGGAAAAGTACTTTTTTGTCTGGATCCATGTTCTTTTCTGAAACTCAGACTGTCTATCTATTCTTTACTACCGATCATAAGACAAAAATAAATCTAAATTTATTTTTTATGGGTCCCGGCTAATATTATAGGATTTTTTAAAAATTAATTATTATGTTATTAAATGAAATATATCGGGTACAATTAACTGACATTGTTTAGTATTTCTTTTTGCTTATAATATGTACCAGAGCAATTTTTATATTTTAAAGAAATTATTATTAAAATTTAAATTTCAAACAATACACTTTCTCGTGAATATGAATATGCAGTTTATATTATTTGTCTGCTTTGAAGTCACGACCTTCCATGAGAGTGAAAGCCACAAAGTGAAACACAGATTACAGGTGTGAAAATGTGTTCTATTAAAAAAGTGTTCTTATTAAAAATAAGCATTTGCAAGATTTATGTCACCTCTACGGGGAGATACCCCATAGAGGTTACATTAATCTTGCAAATTAAGACGAAAATACTAAGTTACAAATTGTATTTCGGAGAGTGAGTAAGAAGATGTCATGTCTTTTTATAACTTATATTTAATCCTTGTATGTCAACAGTGTTCTTGTAACCGTTATGACATTGCTTATGTTGATAGGAGACGGTAACCATTTAGTTATCATCTAGTATACCGTCGGACACAATTTTTAAAATTATTTTTTTAAAATTTATTTTAAAATTTATTTATTTAGATTATATACAGCCATAAATTTAAAAAATATATATTATAGATTATATACAAATAGGCCTAAAGAATCATAAAAATTATATTTTTACATTTATTTATTAATTTAAAAAATTATTATTATTATCATAAGACCAAAAAAAAATAAAAGAAGAGAATATTCTATAAGTGATAAAATTAAATTTTCAAAAGTGCGACGGTTCAGTAAGGGCAGCTATACTATTATAACAAAAACAAAAAAAAAACCTTAGAAGACTGTCCATAATTTTAATCGTTATACACATCGTCATTCAAAGATTTTGGAAAAATGATTTGATCAGCGGGAAAAACGAAAATTTTCATGTTTAGTTTTTATAGCGCCAATCGATTCTATTACTTATAAGGATTAATTGACCTTAATGGGACACAATGAGGTTAGAGTACTAGAAGCGTCAAAAAAAAAAACTACTTTATATCTATATCATATATTTATTTATATCATATAAAGTCATCTTAAGTTCTGTTAGAAATAGAAAACAGTTTTTTTTTCTTTTCTAAGAAACTATTACAGCATTTTCTGTTACTAGCTGGTGCTCGCGACTTCGTTCGCGTTGAAAATTAAAAAAAAAACCAATCTAACACTTTAGCCAGGCATTAGTTTTTTATTTTTTATTTATCCTTCGGGAATAATCCTTTTTTCTGGATGAAAGGTACCCTATGTCCTTTCTGGTGTCTCAGACAACGTGTATGCAAAATTTCATGGTGATCGGAGTAGTTTTTGCGTGAAAGACTTACAAACATCCATACATCCATACATCCAAACATACTTTCGCATTTATAATATTAGTAAGATTTGTATATTAGTATAGATCGATATAGAAGTATAGATTAGTATAGATTTAATATATTAACTAAATAGCAATTTATAAACAGGAATATCATTCAAGGCCTTAGTAATAATCTTTAAACGTAAAATTAGTAAATAAATAAAAAAGTTAGTTTAACAATTTATGTATAATGTGATAATATATAAATACATAACATATTTTTTATCCTGCTTGCAGTGCCGGATTAAGATATGCGCGTGGCCCGTAGCAAATTCTATCAAGAGGCCTTTAGGATCTCCAGTTTAAGCGATTATGTGGATTTTAAATGTTAAAATAGAGCGTATTTGCTCTAATTTTTTTAAATATAATATAAAGACAATTTTATTTAAACTTTTAAGTACATAAAAGAATAACATTTAAACAATATTTTTTGAATTGTTTATTTCAAAATATTGAAAATATAGGTGTTGATATCTGGTACGCTGGGCCCCCAATGCGAGGGGCTCGCAGCAATTGCTACGTTTGCTTCGTAGCTAATCCGGCACTGGCTGTTTGCACAAATCTTCATAATAATGAAATGCTAAGTGTACTTCTAATAAATTGATCTAAGTAATTTACGTGAAATCGAATACTTATTATTATAACTGACACGGTTTTTTTATAGAAAATGTTTATTTCTTACATAACTTACCAAATGGTTAGAAATTCTTTATAAATTTATAGCAAATTTAATATATATAGGAAAATATATTTTATATAGCATGCGGTATTATCATTTTAGTCAGTTTCATATTAAGTCATTTTTTTTTACATAAGTCTGAAAAGGATTTTTTTAATTTTATTTATATCGTGAACTTATTAAGGTTTAAAACTTTCACCTTAAATTCTCGGTTTACGTTCTTATATCGTAGACTATCTATATGTTACTATCTATACTAATATTATAAAGAAAGATTTGTATTTTTCTAAAGTTTATAATGAATAACTCAAAAACTACTGAACCGATTTTAAAAATTCTTTCACCTATAGAAAGCTATATAATCAGCAATTAACATAGGATATATTTTATAAAGTTACGCGGACGAAGTCGCGTGCAACAGCTAGTTTGTTATATTCAGAGGATATAAATTCAGAATAAGGTCCGAATTTCTTTTCATTACTTTAATTGTCTATTATAATTATTATATAAAATATAAAAATAACATATTATTTTCAAATATTATAATATTATGAAATTGAGAAGCTTTAATATTGTTAAAACAAAAGTGGCACTAGAAAGTTGTATGCTATTATAGCTATTACAATGAATGTCTTATATTGAAATTGAAACTAGACAATCGTTTACTATGGATAATCCATAAGTGGAGTAGGTTAAAGTGGATTGAAAATATATAATTATAACTGTGGATATATTTTTTTCAATTGCTATCTTTAAAAAGTAAATTAATTAAAAAAAAATAGCAAATCTTCAAATACTAATTATATCTTTTAATCACCTGCTTTACAGTGCTTTTTTATACACAGCTTATTCAAGATTTCCAAAGCTATTGTGAGTTAATATATCCTCACTTCGCAGCTATAAATCTCATCTTTCCAATATGAGAATGTGAATAAATGCTTTTTTAAACTCTTTTTATTGTTCTTGTATAAGTTTTTATTGTATCAATTTTTCAAGTTGAAAGAATCAATTAAAATTTTTGACTATGAATTGAGTTTACAGAAAAGGCCACGAAAAAACTTCGATAAATTAATTTTTTTGGAGAATTTTGAAAATTAACAATCAAATTAAAAATAATATTATTATTGTTTATTAATATCCTTTAAAGCATTAAAAAATTGTACAATTTTTACAATTGCAATAATAAATTTTTAAAATATTTCCACGCTATATTGAATTTTTGACTATTATAAACTTTTTTTAACATTCAATACTTTAAGAATTTAAAATAAACATATAAATCAATAAGTTGATTGATTGATTGATTTATTTATTTATTGATATTATACTGGAACTTAGCAGATAGAAAAAATAAAAAAGGCTAAGCAAGGATGAAAGAAGTGAACTTGATTTTAAGAGGTAATTGTTGCTATTGAATATATTATATTTGGATATAGAATCCATACTTAATATTATAAAGAAAAAAGTATTTTTCTTATATATATATACTGTAAGTAACGAATAAATTCAAAAACTACTGGACCGATTTTAAAAATTCTTTCCCCAATAGAAAGTTACATTATCAGCCAGTAACATAATAGGTAGGCTATATTTTATATAGTTGCGTGTATGAAGTCGCGTGCAACAGCTAGTATTAAATCATTGAAATTTTACCATTTTATATTAAATAGTGTTCAATTGCATAAAGTAATTACAACCATTTCAAACTTTAATTAGTGTGTATTACATTATGGCGTCAGAATTAATTACTACAATGCACTTGCCCTGAGCAACCTTAAATTTTTTATGGATTATAAGGTAGTCATAATTAGTTGACATCTGGTTGACACAAACTTATTTCGGGTACAAATTTGTATAATATTTCTATTACTTAATCATTACATTTTTATGTTTGACTTGCAGCATCTAGTCAAACTTGAAAATGTTGTTATTCTAAAAGGTCTAGTGCTGGAGATTCTGCCTTCTGTGAGTTGTCGATATAAATTTTTTTTTTTTTTTGAGAATTCATTCTGAAGAATATTTTTCGGAATATTTACATCAAAATTTAAAAAATGAAATTATTAATTGAAAACTACTTTAAAGTTTTATGATTATGGATTGATTATAAAAGGAATCTAATTCCGGATCATAGCAATAACTGAAATATTTTAAATTAATATATAAAACATAACAAAAATTAGTAATTAGAAATTACCTGATACTCTCTCAGCTAGCATCCAATATTTGGTTATAATCGTCGTCCAGTTACTGTCCGAATATATGTCGTTTATTGCGATTCTTACAAAGCCCGACATTTTCAATGTTCTTGGCCACACACTCACTGAACAAAAGTCACTGTCACTTCACTGTACTAACGAAATATTAGTAAAGTTTACAGTCACTGCACTACGAATCGCCGCCGGTAACAATTTGCCGGTAGCAAGCTGTCACCTAGAAAAAAAAAAGAATTTTTTAACAACACAATAAATAGTACTTCGTGATTAATTAAAATTATAGCTAGTAAATATAATATAATTAAAATTAATTTTTTTTTAAAGTTTTTTTAAGGTAATTAAATTGCATCTAAACATGTTAATAGATATTTACCTATTGTGTCTAACGAGACCTGTCATTTTTTTAAATATTAATTTAAAAGGAAGAAAAATCAAATAGACATCTCGTTCGTACGAACGAAAGCGAATTTATGAGATGTTAAAGTTCAAAAATGCGAAAGTGCGCGCGCGCCGCGACTCACGCTACAATTGAATTGCCCGCGTTCCCTCTGCCAATCAGAAGCGTTCTCACTCCCACATTACTCAAGGACGTAAGTGCCTGTTGTGGCAACGTTAATTGCGTTCTATTACGAACGCAGAAAAGTCTCCACTTCTGCAATAAGTATAAGCGGACGAACCTACTTGACCGGTTCAAAGCATGAGGACGTTTTCCATCTAAGAACACAGATGGACACAGATACCTATAGAAAACTGATCAGAATTTGTTTTGATCTATTAAAATAACAAAATTTAAAAAGAAACAGCATTATATTATTTTGTGACAGTAAAAAATTATTAAATTAACTTTTAACAATTTAAAATTAAAAGAACATCCTTTAACATTGTCTCTCTGAAGTTTTAACACTTAAGATGAAAATGAAATGAAATAGCGACGAACAGATGAAACACACATGAGATAGACAAAGATTTATCTTCATGCGATAACTTAAGACATCCTCCTTGAAATGAAGTAATTTCCTAATATACCACAGATTTTGTAAAATAAAATTTATATGCAAATGTGTTGAACAGAACATTACATATCTATATGAATCAGTTATTTTCGCAACATTTTGTGTGTCGAGGCTGTGATTTCTATTCAAGAAATAACACAAATATTATAGTAATTAATGTTGATCACGCAAGCAACCGTAAGAGCATGAAAGTCTACTAACAGTTTGTTTACCAATAAATGAAAATAGTAATTTATTTTTTAATACCTACTTATTATTTTTCATTCAAATAAAAGCATTGTTCGTAATTATCATTTATTGTTCAAATAAAGTGGAAAATTTTAATATAGTGGATTTCGGAATAATTAATTTGGAAAAAAAAAATCAATAAATTCGGTCACTTAGTTAGTAATTGAAAATAAACCGTGTTTTAAATTTGACTTTAAATATTTTAAAGGAAAATAGAGTACATATTTCAAGAATTATCTCGAGAAATGTCAGAACGTGTACCTCGATTTTTTATTAGTCTTCCAAATAATGTGTAGATGGCGTTAGTGTACTTTCACTGTCAGAAATGTGGTACATAGAGTATATACGGAGTGCTTTATTAATAAAATATTTGAACTTTATATATTTTTTTATATAATAAGTACTTTAAGTGACAGGGGACGATGGTCTTTAATTTTTATTTCAGGAATTTTTATGTACGTAGCACTAGAAAATGTGACAACAGTTACTTACTTATTATATCAAATTGCAACAGTATTTTTAAATTTAAATCTTATTTAAAATTTGTTTTAATCTCACTATACTGAAAGAATAAATATTTTAATAGGATGTTATGATTTAAAACGGAAACACACAAATCGTTAAATAGGAGTAATAAAAAATAGGATTTCCCTAATAGTTTTAAAATAGGAGTTTAAGGTTTTTCATTTATAAATAAATCTGATAAATAATGCATTTACATAAAATCCCTCAATACAAAAGAGGAATAGCATACGTTTAATGTTTGATATTCTGCTACTTGCGCCCGCGCACAGAATCGCTGAAACATCAAATTGTTATTGTCTAATCTAAAAATAGGTATGATTAGGTAAATGTTCTTCATAACATCAAATCAATAAACGTATAATTGTTTGACTAAAAAAGTAAATTAATCAGATTTATTTTAAACAAAATAAATATTTTTTAAGAAGTTAACTGGAGGTCTTTCTTCCAGTTAACTATAAATAATACCGATATTATGGTAATTTTACATCAATCATTGTTTTACTCTTACTATCTTGTCACAACTGTTGATGGTGGAAGACAAAACCCATAAAATGTAACGCGTATATCCGAAATGCTGCAGCCTTCACCCACTTGCCACTTAATGGTCATATTAACATTGAAATAACTAAGATAATATTGACATATACATTTCTCAACTTGTTATGAAAGCAGACCTTGGGGTGTGCGCTCGTTAAGTTTTTTAAGTTCTTGCAAAAACTCATTCATCTAGAAAACAAGATGTCGCTGTAATTGATCATACCAAAATACACAACTTGGAAAATACTGTCAACAACATGATCGCACGAGTAGGTATCGTTTTCAAAAAAGTGCTAAACAGTTGTAATTCATTTATTAGCAGTGTAATTTTATATATTGTAGTCTAATTTTATGTGATATTTTACAACAGAAAATACAGAAAGAAAAAAAGCGTGTTGAAATAAATCAACTTCTTTCCTGTGTAATCTTTTTGTGCCACTCCATTACTTACTGAAGTTCGGCAGTCAATTTTTTAAATCTCTCGTTGTCTTTCGCGAGTCGAAATAATTGTTATACTGTTTTAATGCGAGTACTTAGCGAAAAGCTTTATTTTCGTCGCCTAATTTGACTTAAAACATATAAAATAAAGAGCGGTCCGGGACACGGCTGTCTGAACGTCACGTGAGCAGCCATGTTTCGGAACGTATCAAATTAAATTAAATTAAATTTGAATAACTGACCATCTGAAAATCTGACCTTTTGAAAGTAAAGGAAATTTACAATTGAATTAAAATTAAGAATATTATTAGCAAGAAAAACATCTATATATATATATAAAAATTACGTTTGTTCTCGATGAACTAAGAAACTACTGAAACGATTTTGATAAAATTTCGTAACTATGTTCATTTTGAATCCGTATGATGCCGGGAGCTGGCCAATAGTAATATCGCGTAGCGACATTTGATGTCATCGCATTAGATTACAAACTTGAGACTGACTAAAATAAACGCAGTCTGCAATAAGTTCAGCTTTACGCTGTCAGATGGCGACAGCCAGTGAGTTTAAATCGCGCTATCGTTTGGTTTTTGCCAAAATGTATTTAATTTGGTCCAACTCTAAAAGATAGGATATATAAATTGCACCCCGAACGAAGGCGGAAGCGGGTAGCTAGTATAAGACTATATTCAAGAAAACATTAAAAGGTTGTTTTTTTTTTTACAAAATCTCTTGATAAACTAAGTTAGTAAGTTATTTTTTAAATGTTTGTGAGCAGTTTTTTATAAACGCAATAACTAAAATGGGTAAACTTGAAGGTCAATGTGCTATATTAGATGAATTCCTTTTAAACATGGTGAACCTGTTATGCGCGAGAACTGGTCGTCCGAGTGGAGGGTTTTCACGCAAGATTTAAAATGAATCAGTCTTTATGAGGCGTGTCATCATCGCATAGAAAAGAATGACATAATTAAAAGAAAATCTACTGGTCGTATTAAAAAAAAAAATACCTAAATAACAATTATTGTCTAATCTATATCTAAGTCTACACATATTATAAAATAAATACGCTCTCCGCCACTGTCTTTTTTTCCGCTAACTTGTTCTAAACAATTCAACAGATTTTGACACGGTTTTCACTACTGTAAAGAGCGATAAACAAGGAAGGTTTTTGTAATTAATTTGCAGAAATATTTTTTTTCACCTAAGTATAGAAAGCTACATTATCAGCGTGATATATTTTATAAAGTTACGCGGACGAAGTCGCATGCAGCAGCTGGTATATTATAAAATAACAACATGCACTAACAACCAATAACTAAGTACATTATTTGGTTGTGAAAATATGTAAAACGAGAAGTGATACATTATCATTGTTAGTGGCCACAAATACTATAAAACATACGAGCGATATACTATTTGATAAAGTAATATAACATTTCATATATTCATTAACCAAACATAATCTAAGGAGTATAAGAAAAGTTTTTCCGCACAGTTATAAGCCGGAATAGAAGTGATTAAGAAAAACTAATGTAAGTTATTCAGACACTAACTTGTTGTCACTTTAGTTTATGGTAAACTAGTGTTGAAATAAGTTGTATAGTTGCCGTTCATAAAGCACTTGCTATCTGGACATATTTATGTTAATTCATCGTTGAGGACGCATGAAGAATTTTAATTCCTATATGCAACATTATAATGTTGCTTAACAAAGGAATTTGGATAATTATGAAGAATTGTTGATTTATAAATTGTAGTTAACAGAAAATAACCAAATAGGTACTAATATTCTAAAGTAAGTAAATATATACTCAATCAGTTTATTGGCTTTGAGATAGGTATAATGTATGTGATGGACTTTAATCGCGTTGAGACTAAAAGTCATATTAAATTAGCTTTATGCCTAATTAGAATAATATTTTCTAAGTATTTTTTTTTTAAATTTTACCTATAATATATTTCTTGCTATAGAGCAAAGAAATATAATTCCCAAAACAAGAAATCGTTTACTTTTTAGTTAATTAGTTTTGATAATATTAAGGTATGTGAAGTTATTGAATTACATTTCGAACCTTCACACGTAGTAAGTAATTACTGGTCACAATTTTTCATTAAAGTAGATTCATTAAAGCAGTAGGTGTTTCCTACAGATCAAGGAACTCCCTTTTTAAATGTCGCTTCCGTATTTTACGATTGCAAATATTGATCACATTTTAATACTTAATATAATTTTTAATTTATGAATTTTGATTTCGTGATTTTTTTTTTGCAAAACTTTTATAGTTCCAACTTAATTAAACTTTAACTTATTATCAATTAAATATTAAATATTTATAAAGCTATTAACAAATAAAAAAGATAGTCAAAAGTTTTCACCAACTACAAGTAAAGTGTTGTTTAGTTAATTTTAGAAATTTATGTTTTATTAAATTATGCACTCGGTTTACTGCATCCTTCGATAGGCGAATTTTTATTATTATTTTCTTTTTAATGTTTGGGACTTTTACCGTACAAACAAAGGTATATCATCTCCTTCATTCCCGGTTACCGGTGACTTAAATGGCGGTTAGCCTACTTGACACATCGTGAAAATTGTTAAGAAAGTAAACGTAAATTTTGAGTAACTGATAAAGGGTACTTATATTACAAGTTTTGCTAAAAAACTTTGCAGGTAATCAGAACCAAGAGAATTTTTTTTTAAATCTTAAGATATACTTTATATTTTAGATTATAATTATAATCTTGAACATTTGTTGAAAATTATTTACATTTATTATTTTACGTTACAAAGTTCTATGCTTCAAACATTAAGTCTTGTGCAATTCATTCATAGGATCTCATATTATACGAAGTAATCGCACACGGGATCTTGATTAGCAAAACTTTTAACACGCAATCAGTCAGAAATATAACTTATTACGAGTAATTTGTGTTGCAACGTAACCTTCAAGTATAGTGGCCAATGGACCAGTCGACCTCGTACGATAAAAATGGTGGCCAAACCCTAAAATTTGAAACTCACTGTCATCTTTACCAATTTCATTAGCTCCGGCAATTTTATTCGCATGACTCACAGATAGACTATACTTTTCTATTTTTCAAGTACAAAATAGTACAATTCAAATACTAGCCGGTGCCCGCGACTTCGTCCGCGTTGAACGATGAAAGGTACCCTATGTCCTTTCCGGTGTCCCAGACAAAGTGTATGCAAAATTTAATAGTGATCGGTTCAGTAGTTTTTGCGTGAAAGAGTTACGAAGTCGCGGGCACCGGCTAGTATTTGAATAATATTTTCTTCCATAGGAAACTATACTTTCGCATTTATAATATTATTGAGGAAACTATACTTCCATAGGAAACAAGTATTGAGTCCCTGATCTAGTTTATGTAATGCATCCTCTTTTACGCGTAAAATATTGATGTTTAAATTAATTATTTGTTTGAGGTAGTTAAGAATTAATGAACACACATTCTCGCCCATTGTGCAATAGCAATGTAATAAGTCGTTCGCACGCAAAGGATATTGCGGCCGACGTCTTCCAAGGGCCTTCGCGAAAATCAAGTCCGGCCTTTGGTACTCGTACTTAAAGGAGTTCCGCAGTTTCGTAGAATATCAACATTCGAAACCGTAATCCACTTACATAACTGGCTGTTTGGTAATTGATGTAAGGCAAAGATATAATAGATGATTTCGTTTCGCTTAACGATGCATTTCAACTGAAGTTTGTACATCTTCAGTTAAAATGAACAATACGCACATCGTTGTCTATACATGTTTTGTTTTATATTAATTTATTATGAACAGTTCGTAATACAGACTCAGAAAGGCACCGCTGTGTTCACAATCGTTTTTTTTTTCAAAATATTAATTATTCATTCATATGTTTGTTATAAGAAGGTATCTACCAATTAACATCACTAGGAAGGCTTTTTGTATGTAGTAAATGGCTACCGTGGTCTATAAATACAAGCTACTCCAGGAAGGACGCAGGCGCGTTGAACTGCACCCCGGGCGAAGCCAGGAGCGGCTCACTGGTCTAATCCGTACTAATATTATAAATGCGAAAGTATGTTTGGATGTATGGATGTTTGTAACTCTTTTACGCAAAAACTACTGAACCGATCACCGTGAAATTTTGCATACACGTTGTCTGGGATACCAGAAAGGACATAGTGTACATTTCATCCAGAAAAAAAAGGACTATTCCCGAAGGGTGAATAAAAATAAAAAACTAACGCCTGGCCAAAGTGTTATAGCAACACGAGGTCAAGCGTTATATTGCTTTTTTTAAATTTTAAACGCGGACGAAGTCGCGAGCACCAGCTAGTATAAAATATAGCTGCAATTTATGATGTTATTTCGTTTGGTCTTCTGTAAGTAGATACGATATTAAGATGGTGAAAAATTGGTCTTTTGTATGGTGAAACGCTTTTAAGAAATTAAAAAATATCTTTATTATATCAATAGTTAAAAACATTATTAGTATATGTATTTCGAGACATCGAGCTTTCGTTTCGGAATACAAACGGTCCTAGCCAAATATGCTTTCTACAATCGTTTATGCTGAGAGAAAACTTTGACATTATATAGGAAATAGGTTTTCTTTCAGCGTTGTTGAAGAAATGACAAATTTCTTCGACAAATCACGTGATCAGAAAGAAACGAATAGAAAATTCGGACTAATATCGTAGCGTTAGAACGATTGGCTATGAGATCACCAATCCCCAGTACTACAAAAATATACATATAAATGTTTTGATACTAAAAAATTCAGCCTGTGCAGTTAAACATATTTAAAGTTAAAAAGGTTGGGCTATAATAATTATATAAACGGATTTAATTCGAAGGTACTCAATTTCCCTATTTTCTGCGCTCGAAACATTCTTTTTTTTTATTAACAATTAAAGCCAGTTTTATTAAGAAAATGTAAAACACCTGCCGACCTTAATGTCGTTGTTCACGCGGAAGTATCTATATACGAGTATATGCAAATAATTACCATGGCTTTACTCGTAGAAGGACCTTTGCATCGAGATGGTCAGATGGTAAGTTTATTACATTATTTACTGTCTTAAGGAACATTTAGAAACAGGTGTTTTTGTTTATATAAATCCTTGATGGTTCGTTCACCTTCGTATGCAATGCAATGTAACAAAATCAAATAGTAAAAAAAATGTATAGAATTTTCCAGAATTCGAAATTTTTTGTGGATTTTCAGAATTAACTATTATTCATTCAATGTTAAAAATGGAACTTCATTCTAAACTTATTAAAAACTAGTTAGTGCCCACGACTCGTGCTGTATTTAGTTCGTTTTTTTTTTAATCCTATAGGAACCTAACATTTTTCCAGGATAAAATGTATCTTATACCTATGTTAATCATCACAACATCAGTGAAAACCGCATTTAAATCAGTTAAGCCGTTTCTCAGATTAGTGTGTACAAACGCACAGACAAACAGACTAAAATTCTAAAACTTTTTTTTGTGTACAAATTGATTTTTTTTTGAAAAATAAAAAGCTCGTTTACCAAAAGTAAGAGCGATAAACGAGAAAGTTTTCTGTATATATTTACAGAAAAATATGCAACCGTACAAAATCAGAAGCGTGTCATATATATATAATATACATATATGAAATAAATAAATATGTAAACATATAATTTCGTTATTGTTTTTCCATTGTCCACCGTTTTCAAGATTACAACGCGGAAACACGGTCTACGGAATTAACGAAATAATAATAATAATAAATTTGTAGGTCGAACCTTTCACGTGAAAGGGCGTAAATTAAAGGGCAATAAACTTGTACTTTCAAGAACGTGGCCATCAAAGTGATCACCATTTAGAATAAACTAATATATTTTGGTCCAAATTAGTTTTTAAATACATATTTTTAAATATTTGCCATAAGTGCTGCAAATGCGTTGACGATCTTAGTGCAAATAAGGACATGGAATTAGGAAGGAAGGAATAGATCGGCATCGGCAAGGAAAAGGATCTTTCGGCATCTCTACATGCAAGCGCACACTGTCGAAAACTAATGCATTGGCATACTGCAACGTCCTTAGGGATGCCGAGGCGTCCTTAAGCAATCGTATTTACAGCTCGCGTCTCTTCGCGTTCTCCAATCCCCGAGTGCCGAGTGTTGTCTCGGCATGCCGAAGCATGCCGACGCATCCCGACGCATCCCGACGCATCCCGACGCATCCCGAAGCATCCCGAAGCATCCGCAAGACTGCTTCGCTTCAAGCGTACCGAAGCGGTATTTTTGTTACTACGACCATATATATTGGAAATTTCTACTTTATTGCCTTGACGAACATGTATATTACTATTTGCCACCGATGCCGATAGTGGGCGCCGGCCCTTACTCACTCACCGAAACACAACAGCACATATGGTCTTCTGTAAGGGTCCATTTCATTACTATTTCATGGTGGTCCTCTGACTACGTACGCAGTGATAAACTACCTCTAAAAATTTTAAAATATGCAATATAAAAACATTTTTTTAAACAATTTTATTATTGTTTAAAAAATATTTTATTTTATTAAAATAACGTTCGTTAACATATATTTTTTATAATAATAATGTGGACGCCTCGCGAGTTATAGTGGTATATAAAAATATATATTATAAATTTTACTAGGAAAGGGAATGAAAACGTATGGAGAAGGGAAGTCAACGAACCTTTACGATTTTTCCTTGTAGAGCAGTGGTAGCGAATAAAAGACAAAAAGGTCAAAAAAAAGAGCATTGTAATTTAGGTATAGAGTAATACATATTATTTTAATTTATATAATTCTCTTTTTAAAATTAACATTCAAAACACGAGTACTTTGAAGTCGCTTTGAAATGCTTTTCATCGGTACCAGTACCTAAAATAGTAGGTATATAACATTTTTTTTAATCCTAATATTTCTCTCAAATTACACTTTAAATTGTTTTCGATTAAAATCTTCCTAAAACCTAATTTTCTTAATCAAAATAATAATATATCAAAATTTTAAAACAAAAAAATTGATAGGATTTTTCGTTCCGTAAACCGACCATCAGTCTGCTTGCTGGGTCGAAGACCTTAAGACCTTAAGAGAGACCTTAACAAAAATAAATCGTAGGCAAATTGTAGAGAAACTCTCTTGAGGAGGAAATAAGAAATTCACAGAAATATAGTCCAGACAAAAGACCTCGAGAAATGAATATCCATATAAAATACATATAATATATTTTCTGTAAAGTAATTATGTATTTAAATTAACTAAATATGTTTATTAGAAACGGTTCTAAACTACTCAACGGATTTTGATAAGATTTTCGATAATTGAGGAATGTTTGTGTATATAATTTGCAGAAAAAAAATTATTCGTTTGCATCCAGAGACATGTTGCTAGTAATGAACTTTGGCTACAACGTTGGATATCAGACCACAACGTTTGAAGGATAATTTCAAATGAAATTAATATATTTTATAAAGTACTCTTTCATTAATGTGTAAAAGAACGTACAAGGCTGAATTAAAAAACTTTCATACAATAGAAAAAAAATGCGAGGTTTACAGTACGTAATTAATGGCCAAGGAATACAAAAATTTATATTAACTATTAACACGAGTATTTTAAGATATTCTATTTTTAATTATAATAAACTATGACCCGCCCCCGACTTCGCACAGATACAATTTTATTATGCAAAATATTTACTTATCGCTTTTTCCATTAGTGTAAACCGTATTAAACCTTCTAAACCGTTGGGTTTAAAAGTTAGCGAAGCAACACATATAGACGGACATTATTTTGTAAATGAATTAAATGTTAACTTTTTATTTTTAATTAAAATTTTATTCTAATTCATACCTTTTTCTTCCCTTCTGTTGATCCTGTAACTCTCGTACTGATTTGTTTTTCACAATCTAGCAGAGACTTCACATAACACTTCACATGTCATAAAATTCACGTCATTTAGAAGGCTTAATGGCCTAAAAGCCTGCTAAAAGGCTTACTACCGACTGAAGGGGAAACAGATGAATAATTTTCATATATATATAAACAGGTCTATCAATGACAGTAACGTACGGATCGACATAGAGTAGTGAACTGATTGAGAGGCGGCAGTTGATTAAAGCGATAATTATTTGTTCATTGCCTTTTTTGGAGGGGATGTATGTGCAAAGACTTGAGCAGATGGAGTTATCGAATCTATATTATATTTTATAATAAGACATTCAACCTCCATTTTGATTTATCAACTATGTGGAAATGATTTAAAATAATCTATATTCAATAAAGTGTTAATCATGTTTATTCGGTGTAATCAAAGTAAAAATTAACTTTTGTAGATTTTTTTTTAGAAAAAAAAAAAAACTTATTTTTTAATTTTTTATCTAATAGTAGCTAAAGTATGATTGATTTTAAAACAAACAGTTAAATGACAGTCTCTCTTCTGTTCTAATACTCTATGATAACGTTAAGTTCAAACGGTGATCCTTTCAGATTTTTTGCCTTTTGACGTCTTAATAACAATATATGAAACAATAACATAAATGTGTCACAATAGATGTAACCAAACGAACATTTACATTTCCATACAATGAACGTTTGGATTTTTAAAGCAATTTTAAGTTTAACCTTTTGCGTCATAGTACATAAAAAAAATCTAAATAAATTAAAGATATTGATTAGGAATCTTTAATATTTCCTAAATATCTGAAATTTTGTAAACATTTTTTTTTAAATACATTGAATGTTTTTTTTTATCTGATCCCAAAGGGTTAGTTTAACTAATTCCACTTATGTCGTAAACTACGTTACTATTGGATTACTATTGGATTGTATAAGAAAGTGCACGCGATTTGGGAATCAGTCTATTTGGGATTTAGTCGATTTCAGAATTAGTCGATTTTAAATTCAGTCTATTTGGGATTCAGGCGTATTCACATTTCAGGTAATTTATTATTTCATTGTAATAGACCGGAAGCAATAAAGAATTTTGAGCAGAGGGCTACATACTAAAATGTATCTTATGTTTCACTTAATATATTGTGTAAAATTTATTGTTACACTAGCGACCCGCTTCCGACTTCGCCCAGGGTGCATTTTTTATATATAAGGCGGCCATTTTTTTCCTAATATTCTAAATATATTTTCAATTATCCACTTCTAAATTTCAAGTTTTCAAAAGTGATCTCAATGGTAATCAAACGCAGTTTCCTTGGAACCTGAGACTTTTAAATCTTTTGTAGAACATGCACAACAAAATCAAATGAAAATCATTACACACACGTAAACAGCATAATAATTACGTGTTTATCAAACGAAACTTTAATTGTACAATTGTAATGTTCCGGTGCACGAGTTTTTAGGTCAAAATCATTGAGTAATATATTTGCAATTGCAAACTGAGACGTCTCCAAGCCGACATTACTTTCATTATCACTTAATACTACTATTTATGAACTTCAGAGAGAAGGTGGCTTAAATTGATAGGATTTCGAGTGTTTTGGTAGACTATGCTACGTTTCCTTCGCTGTTACAGTGATTCTATCATTATTTCTATCCACATGTGAAATCAATTACATTCTACACAAATATTGTACACAAATTATTTTTGGTATCACTTTTAAAACTTTAAAAATATATGTATAGGTACTTATATTAAATATTTTAATAAAAAATTGTAATTGATGAATATAAAAATATGTGTATTAGTTTCCACTATTAACCATCTTCTTATTTATATTCCTGATCGTTTATTTCTAAATCATTAGAAATTCACACGATCTTCGAAGACATGTCTTGAGATTAATTGCTTATAACACAACAAACTATAGGAAAAACTCTTTTTTTTCCCAGATCTGTCAAATTTGTTAATAGCCTAGTTGAATTTCCAGAACTCGATTTATATAATTCAAAGATTTACAAAATAAGAGAATTACTTTCAAAATCATGGTTTAATGGTTCTAGCTCTTCAATGTAGATTTCTTCACTGCATTTTTCTTTTTCCTTTTTTTTTGCTTTATCTGTTTACTTCTTTTTTTTTTTTTTTATTAAGCTCAAAAAAAAGGAAAGAAAAAAAAATTTATAAAGTTATACACTCTTTCGTTAGATATTCGTTAGAAACGGTTTTATTTTATTTTATATAGATTCAATATGCGGAAACTTGTAAATGGTGTCAAATTAATCTGTCATTTAATTATTAAGTATTTTTTTGTATACATATCACTGTAAGTTTTCCATGAAAATAAATAAATAAATAATTAATGCTCTGGGAGAAGAAAGAAGTAACTCTCACCGTCTCTTCAATTCGAAACCGCCCGCTGCTGCATATAAAATTCGAATTCTTCTTCTTCTGTTAATGCGCATTCTTCAAAACACCACAGACCACCGACCGCCAGAAGAATTGTATAAACGAAGTAGTAGATCATATAGATGATTATGCTCACCCACATTGCGGTGGATTTCTTGTGAAAAACTTTGAATCTGGAACAAAATTTAAATTATTAAGTAATATTAGGTATTACATATGAAACTGGCGTTTTGTCGTACTGGCCACTTTGATCTCAAATATCTCCTCTTTGATTAGGAATTCCAATTTCAAATTTATACAGCTATTTACTCATGCTTTTGTGTTTTGAAAACTGCAATTCATTTGTTTTTTTTTTTTTTAGTAAAGGGATCAATGCACTACCTATGAAATGTCAAAAGTGCATAGATAACAATGGTACATAATTTGAATAAATAAATATATTATATTTTAAAAAAATCGACTTTATGTTCATCCCTTACAAAACGCCACTTTCATATGTAAGGACCTAATATAAATCACGTCTTGAACTCGAAACAACTGAAAATGGCGTTTTGAAAAAAAAAAAAAAAATTTTTTTATTGGAATTTATAATACAATAATTATGGCTTTGTAAAGGTTTGAAAGAGTGTTTGTATTTTTGTTTTTCTAATAGAGTTTGAATATAAAACACGAATTCTACGTCCATTTGCTGTTTTATAATGAACATAATTATACCGGATTTAGTGAACAGTTCAAATTCGAGAGAATTAACATAACTAGTATAGGAATCCGTTTCAATAACAAAATCGACGCTGTTTGCAAAAAAAAACTTTATAAAATCTATAAATTTAATTTTCTTAAATAATACTTAAATGTTTTTAAGTTTTTAATATATTTTTATTAATTAGCCTAATTGTATTGTAAAAAAATGTAAGACGCTTCATAGCGCGAATGGACCAACACTTGATGAGGAATAGGATAGATAAATTGACTAAAAAAGCTAAACAAAGCAACGAAAACGAAGAATGGAAAACGAAGAAAAAGAAATAGGTGAAAGATAGGAAAAGCATTTCCGAATCTTAAATTGCTGTACTGTGGAAATTTATTAATTTAAAATTGATAAAGAAAGGGCAATATTTCCTAGACAGATTCGCAAACTTGGAAGAAAATTTATGGTGCCAATATAAGGCCCCACTTGTTAGTGTTATTTAAAAAAAAAAAACAAGTTGTACATTTTTTCAACACCATATTCACCGCTCACAATTACGAGGATTAAATCTTTACATAGTAAAGTAAGACAATAAAGCCCCTTCTGTATGTACGCTTAGATTTTAATGCGGTTTCCATCCATGCATTAGTGAAAATTTGATTTGACAGATCTGGGGAGGTTTTTTAAAATACGCAACAGATTATTTTAATGCGGTTTTCACTAATGGAAAGAGCGTTTAATGAGGATTTTCCCAAAAAAAAAAAAAAATGGCACCCGTGCGAAGCCGGGTGCGGGTCGCTAGTACTGTAAATATAAAATAACACTGCAGTAATTCTTACTTGTGTTTTTACCGCGAAAACATTATAATTATAGTAATAATGATAATTAAATGAATTGAATGTACGTCATAAGACACTTATGAATTTGCGTTTCAGCAGTCCGTAGTTGATCACAACAAATGCGACATCCGGATAAATTTATTGCGGGAAATACTAACCGAGTTCATCACAGCGTTGATGTTGATTGCAAGACGAAAGGTCGCCAATTATAATGTAAGCCTCACGGGGTACAGTCGGCCTCAATATTACTGTGGTTAAGTTAATCACACCTTTAGTATGAATATGGTAATCAAATAGTATATTGATACTTGTATGATAATGGATAATATTATATTATCGATGAACTGACTAAATTGGATCGATGAACTGACTGATCCTCAAAGTGAGTACTTAAGCAGAAAAGTGTTATTTTCGTCGCCTAATTTGACTTTTTAGAGTAAAATAAAAAAAATTGATAAAAATACAGAGCATACAGTAGACTATATTTAAAAAAAGTTTGGATAGGTTAGATTTATACAAAAAATATAATTTTCTCGAAAATAATATTCTCAAAAAATTTCATTGAAAAATTTATTGTTTTAGCGACAAATACATTTATTTTTAAGCTTATTAATTAGCTCAACTTCTGTACTAAAGTTTTAATAGGCCTTTTTTTATTTATTTTTTCATGTTTTATGCAATATTTGAGAAAAAACTTATGAATTATTTGTTGTTAAATGTAGGGCAGACTGTACTTTCAAATGCACAATGCACTTTGTTGGAGTTATCAAGCGAAGTTGGTTAAATGGATTTAATTACGCCTTAAGTACATAAGGTTCAAGGTTAATTATTTCATATCATTTGTCACGGAATGAGTTGTGTTTAATCTTTAAGTTTAGTGGATTTTTTTTAATCGTTATCAACTAAACCTTAATTTTTTTTAAATTAAATAACATTTTACAAATTTTATTATATTGTTTTCCTTCTTCTACTATTTTATTTATACTTGACCCTAACCTAACAATTTATTAGTATAAACATGCCTAAAACAAAAAACAAAATAAGCTCAGATAAAATAAGAAATAAAGATAGATTTCTGTGGAAGGCAGAGTGAAGCCGGTAAAACTACGCCTCGCCGTTCACTCACACAGTTACACGCACACGAATGCAATTGAACTACACTTCGTCTTATTAAAATATTTATTATTGAAAATGTCGAATTGCTTGGTGTAAAAACCAAAATCTTCAAAAATATAAAGCAGGAAGAAAACACATTTCACATTTCAATAAAAATAAATAAAAATGAATAATTATGGCAACACTGGCTTACGCTACGCACTACATCTTTAAAAAACCAACATCCGCTGTTATGTTGTCCGCAAAATTCTGTCTTTAGTTTTTACTTGGTCTAAACTGTTAGACCAAATAAAAACTAAAGACAGTATTTTGTTACTAAAGTAAAGACAGAACTGTTACGTGTCAATTACAAAAGTATCAAAGTACTTATACTTTGATACTTTTGTAATTGACGCTAAAACGCTTATGATGGTGACAAAGATGACACGTAACAGTTCGCAAGTACAAGTTCATTACTCCTAAAATAAGATAAACAAGCTTAATAATAACTGCTTGTTTTTCTATTCGGCTACTTTTGTACAAGTAATGATGAAAACAAACAGTTTAAAAATTAATTGTAGTTGTAAAAATAATAAGTGGCTTCGTGTCCTTGCTGTAATTTTAGTATCAAAGTCACCTCAAAAGTTAATTTAAGACTTTTTACAACTGTCCTATAAACATGCGAAAGTTTTTGATGTATGAATGTTTGTTACTTTTCAAAACAGCTTAATTGATTTGAATGAAATTTAGTACACAGATAATTTATTACCTGGTAATATAGGATACTTTTTATCCTCAAAAATGTTAGTCTCCCGAGGGATCGTTCAAAAATATTTTAAAAAATGGGCGCTTTGCTTTCTCTGGATGGACCCTGTATCAAATTTTGTCGACGTACCCTTCTACATGTCTGTGACGAATTCCAATTGGAGAGTAAAGATTTCTCTTACAGAAGAAACGTCACAAAAAAACAGAAACAAACAGAAGAACATACGCATATTTTTAGACGCAATGCATTTTGACTCTTCATTCTTAAATGCTAAACTCGTACAAAGTTCTAAACTTTAATAAAGCTTAGCATACGACCTTATAAATTTACTTAAGTGAATAGATAACATTTTACGAATTTTTGTATACACACGCCTCTGAGTGTTATAAATTCGTTATAGCTACTATTTTTTTCTTTCAGTGAAATAACAATAGCTTCTGAATAACGTTTAGTTAGTTATAATATACTTTAATTATTTATATTTTACAAATACTCTTGAGAGAAAATTTAGAACTTTTCTCGTCAATGTTCATATCTACTCTTAGGTACGATGCCATCTCTTGTTTGATTTGAATTAATTTGATTTCCTGAGGTCTTTGCATAACTTCATAATCAAGGTAAAAATTTACATATTTTTGAAATCCTAAGATATGAAAATAATCAGATTAAAATATCGGATACAAAAAGTACCTTAGATTTAACCATTGGATTTAATTAATAAATTAATACTGTATGAAAAAATATACGGTTTTATATTAAATCGCAGTATCATTTAGCATAATTCACTATTTATTTAATAAGTGTAGAAAATCTTGGCCAATTAGTCAACTTTTGTTTTTTTACAATGCAAAGTATAATTTTGTCGGAGTACTGTTAAAGACCACATCCTATTTTTTTCCTTTAAAATTATGGGGTTATGTATGAATTTTGGAAACGCTACCATAGAACTATATTTTACTCTGAACGTTGGATATTTCCGTTACCAATGTCCATGAGGTTTTTTTTTGCGGATTTATACACTGTCAAGATTTTAAAACACCACGTAGAACAAAGTAGAGATTCCTTATTTTAGATAAAAGCACACATCACGAAGTACAAAACGAGATTTGCACGTGTGATTAGGATCTTGGATATTTTATAGAATGAATGCTTAAAAATACACGCATAAGACTATTAATTAATTTAAACTCTCAGAAAAACGCAATGAAAAAATCATATGACAATAATATTCATGGTGCAGGCGACAGAAAATTAAGTTGGTAGTAAGTATATGTTATCTAAATTAAGTAAGTCTTGCATTATAAGTAAAATATTTTATTAGGCTTGGGAAACTTTCTGACTTAGATGACCTTTCAGTGTAGAATAGATTTTTTTTTGTTTCTGAATTATCAAACAACGTAAGAGTTAATATTAAATTTTTGTGTAGAAGTGTAATTTTTATTTTCGAAATATATTTTCAATAAATATATACAAATAAATACAATATGGAAGAGTTACATAATCTCAAGGAAAATAGTGAAAGTAACTGATATTGTAAGCGAAATATTTTCGGTTTCAAAAAATAGCATTCAATTTTACTTCCCTTATTAAATGATTATTATAAATATTATGTCCAAAGCTGCGTCACGCGACCAAAAACATTTTTATTGCATACTATCTCGAATCTTTGGATGTGTGTGTGTGTGTGTGTGTGTGTGTGTGTGTGTGTGTGTGTGTGTGTGTGTGTGTGTGTGTGTGTGTGTGTGTGTGTGTGTGTGTGTGTGTGTTTGAACGGCCGCTTGGTGTGTAGAGGCCTTTACAGTCTACTCAAGATATACTTATAGAGCCTTGGGTCCCCTGGAGCCCTGCCTAAAGGCCTATATTTTATACATATAATAAATAATAATCTGTAAATAAGGTACATTGATATAGTTAGATATAGAATATTGTCTATTTTGTTAATGTTTTTCTACTACTAAATACTAGCTGGTGCACGCGATTTCGTCCGCGTTGAAAATTAAAAAAAAAGCTTGACCTCGTGTTGCTATAAACCTTTGGCCAGGCGTTTGTTTTTTATTTTTTATTTATCCCCCGGGAATAGTCCTTTTTTCTGGATGAAAGATACCCTATGTCCTTTTCGGTGTCTCAGACAACGTGTATGCAAAATTTCATGATGATCGGTTCAGTAGTTTTTGCGTGAAAGAGTCACAAACATCCAAACATACTCTCGCATTTATAATATTAGTAAGTAAGTAAACTAGTAAGTATATAGAGTAAGTATAGAAGTATAGATATAGATGTACCTACACTTGTTAATGTGATTTTCTAATAGTAGGCGAATGTCATCGGAAAACGGTGGCACGACGAATGGGGCAATATTCTTGTCCGGTCCATGTTGAAACGCCAATATACCTTTCTAGAAACCACTCCAATAAGATATCCACGGAGAGGGGATTCCTAATTAGGACAAAACACCAGACCCGCTTAGAAATAATTTTGGCATGGATTCAAATTTTAAGACAAGGCGTTAGAGAGAAAAACAAATATTGATCAGAATTTGTTTCTGTAATTCAATCTGATATATTTGGAGATGTTATAATAGTATATTTAATTTCGTTACCATAATATATGGGTACATAGACGGATCGAAGGAAATCCATTTTCAAAATATATATTTTATTATATTGCAAATATTTCTGTCATTTTATGCACAAAATGTCACAAATCTTTATATGATTTCATATTATATTGTCATTTGAACGGAAATTGAATATACGGACATTTTATAAAATATAGACAAATGGAAACTTGGTTTATCAGAACAAACTCTTTAGACCAGCAATGCGTTTTTGTGGATAATAATTCAAATTTTAGTCATAAATACTGACTAACTATTATATGTTAAACTTTGGATATAAAACACATAATAATTGACGTCTTCAAGCTATAAGTCTATAGTAACACTTCAATTTATATTTTGACATTCTTTTTTGGAGAGGTAATAACAGACCTACTTACATGACTAAACGACAAAATATGACAAAGAAAATGATGAACATATGATGAAAAATGAGCATAAAACAGTTAGAATCTTTCTTTGTTCTATGCGTGTAACTTGACTATTATATGATACAAAGGAAATTAATCTAATGTAAGGAAGTGCATTCGTGTTCTTTAAGGAAAATATAATTCTCTATAAGGACAATGCTCACACTAACACAATTATTGATGTACACATGATTAAATTATACATTATTATATATTTTTTCTTTGTTTACATAAATTGAAATATCGTTAGTAATATCGATAACAATATTCGTGTAATAACATATATTAAAGTACGATATTTAATGCCTATCTCGCCTAAAGATCTTTCCGAAGGTTAATAATTATTAGGACTAATATTTTAAACATTTAGAAAAAAAAAATTGCAATTTGCAGTAATTTGCAGTAATGCAATTTATTAAAAAAAATTTAGGTACAAATAAATTACCTGCCTTTTGCTTACACAGAAATTCGCTTACAGAAGACCGTCTTGAAATAATAGCACGCGTAATGATGTGCTTCGGTTTTAACATCTTATATGATAAGGGTCAGCACTGCACTAGTATTTTTCTGTTGACTGTTGTTTCTTGTGTTCCTCGGCAACAGTCACCACTCACCACTTACCATCAAATGAGCAGTTATATTGCATACCGTACAATATAATAAAAAAAAACAGGGTTAGTCCAACTAGTGCTAAAATTTGTTCTGTAGAACAAATTGGACAAAAGTTGAACATAGCATAGAGTACATAATAATATTATGTATATTAATCCCCACAATTGTTTCCGGGCAAAGCCGGGGCGCGTCAGTCTAGTTTTATGTAGTCTTATACAATTCTATAGCAAACAAATATGCGCACTTTAAAGTGGTTTTCATTAATACATTTTCTATCAGTTGAGGTTTGTTTTATTTTTATTTTTCAGTTAGCGCCTATACACCGTACTCACGACGAGTATTTCACATATTGACTAAAACAATTAGGACATTACAAGCTGCATAGATTTAACCTTGATAACAAAACAGTCACAGATATCGCGGAATTCCATCAGATCCATCTCGGGGTGGTCACTCGGAGTGGGTCAAGGCTACGCACATATAACAACATAATTTTCGCTTATTACGAGTACAACCTCCGTTGACGTGTTTCGAAAGATGTGTACTAGTAACGTGCCGGCTTACTGCGTCGATTAGTGTATGGTTTTTAATACCTTACGCACACGCAAACACTTGCAAACAAACACAAACCAACACATGGACCAATTTTGATTTTTTTTGTTTCATAATTTTATTAATATATTTTATATGATTTTATTGCTATTAATTTGTTAATAATACAATATAATAGTAAGTAAGACAGTAATAGATAAAATTAAGCATTCAGTTGTTTCAATGGTTGAGCTTATGGTTTATGCGTTAAATATTACTTGGTTAATAATTTTAGAAATGTATACAATTAAATTCTCATAGGAATTTTTAAAAATTGAGAATATATTTAATACAATACAAAGATAACACATATACTTCTATAAATGTGAATAAATATCTATATCTAGAAATATTATATAATAAAATAAAACAGTAGCTGTGCCCCATTCTGTTTCTTCGCTAACTTCATTGATACGATTTTCATTATTGTAAAGTGCGATAAAGCTTTGCGTAAATATTTTCCAGAAAAAATAATGCATCCGTATGAAGCCGAGTACGTTTCGCTAGTTTTTAATAATTCTAAGCGTATATCTATATTTACTAATATTATAAAGAGGAAAGATTTGTTTGTTTGTTTGTTTGTTTGTTTGTTTGTTTGCATTGAATAGGCTTCGAAACTACTGGACCGATTTGAAAAATTATTTTACTGTTAGGAAGCTATATTATCAGCGAGTAACATATATTATATTAAAAATAAATAAATAGGGATCCCTACTAAAACTTCAGTATTCAACTTCAATATTCACTTTCAAACTTCAATACCCAAGGTGTAAAAAAATGACCTAAAATATTCCTTACATCGCGTGCGCTGCGAAAACTATTGATGATAGAACAAAATAATGTACTACGACTTTACAGAACACATAATTATCTACATAAAGTGTCGCGACAGCATATATCTAACTATTATAGTTATGCCACAATAAGTGTTCTTTTATTATAAAAAAAATAATTGAAATGCCGCCTCTAGAAAAGGCTCTTTATTTGTATCTTGGTATTAATCCTTATCAAAATAAATTACTTCATGTTCAAGATTACTTCAATACCTATATATAAATTTTTGAATTATTCAATTCGGACATTCATCACGAGTTTAAAAATGTAAGTATTAGAAAAAAGTCGCGTGGTTAATGTAGGTGTCACTGAGGTACGGGAGGGGAGGTCATAATAAATAAACTCAAAAACGACTAGGCCGATTTTAAAAATTCTTTCAACTAAAGAAAGCTATATTATCAGAGGCTTTTTATATAGCTACGCCGACGAAGCCAAGTGGAACAGCTACTTTATAATACATTACAATAATTATATTCGTCAAAGAGAGGCCGCACCTACAGCCCCTTTCACCTAAAATCATTTATCGCAAGGCCGTAGTAGGCTGGCAATGTGGTCAAATATTCCTTCTCGTGCAAATCAATTACGAAAGTTTGCATATATCTACCACTTTGTTTAGATGTAAGTTCTTGAAGGAACGCCTTCTGTGTTCACCGGCTAAAATGAACGAGTTATTGAGAAATCACGTCAAAACTCGTTGCTGGCATCCGTGCCACACATAAAGCCTTGTAGTGCAAGTCATGATACTTTTAGTTTTGTGGAACGAGTATAATAGCCACTCTGA
Organism: Synanthedon myopaeformis; assembly: GCA_944738685.1. Taxonomy (NCBI): domain Eukaryota; kingdom Metazoa; phylum Arthropoda; class Insecta; order Lepidoptera; family Sesiidae; genus Synanthedon; species Synanthedon myopaeformis. The sequence continues at coordinate 10,519,721 of OX122919.1, forward strand.
TGGTGTCACGGCTAAATTAAGGCCTATATACCTGTTATATTTATCGATTTATAAAAATTGTTATATATAAGCAAAAAATTATGACAAATCAAAAACATCTATTCTCAATACGATTTGTAATTGGTATTCACTTGACTGCATAAATAAGTAAAAATGGCTTATGTTTAAGTATGGAGCACTTCCAAAAAGTGTGATACTTAAAACCTATCGTTATAAATACTAGTTTTGCTCGAAACTTCTGAGTGTATTTATAATTATACTTAGCCTATTCTTTGGATTATTATTATAAAAAAAGTCAAAATCCAATAAGTTTTGCATCTTTAAAAACTATCGTATTGATAATTATTGGCTAATTTGAAAGAAATTTGACGATTGAAATAAAATTCCAGCAAATGAAAATTATATATTAAGTATATCATAAATATATAATTTATTTACTATACTTATATTATATTTTTAAATACCAACTAGACGTTTGAATTTTCGCTGAAAAATTAAAATCAGATTTGCTTTATAACACGTACTTTCTAAAAGAGACCTTTAAAAATATAAAAATTTTCACTGCATTTTTTACTAAAACTAATATGTTCTAATTAGTGCGTGAGTATTTTCATAACAAAACCTGTTAGCGGCTACTCGTGTGGGCATCGATGGAGACAAGATGTTGCAAGTTTGCGGGCATAACTCTTTGACTATTTTGACAGACTATTTAGCAAGAATCGAAGGGCACCTGTATTTGTCTCCGTTAATGAAAACGCAACAAAATGTCCTTACACTAAAATTTGAACTCTACTTTATTTTTGGTACACACTTGTTTAACGGATTTTACCGCACAAGTGCTTAAAGACATTATTTGATGATACATTAAATGTATTAGTCCATTTTTGTTTTCAATTCCATGCCCATCTAAAACCTATGTAAGATGTTTTATTCTGAACTATAGGCTACGATGCTGTACTGTAGACATAGGTCTGGTCTTAACATGCATGTGAGACAACATGTGTGTGTTTAGTTAGATGTGTGGATTATAAATAATGGTCACTACTGCTCTAAATATGAAGTTACGATATTTAATATGCATATTCTTAAAAGTCTAGAAATATTTGATTATAGGTATGCTGAATTCTAAGTACAAGCCTCCACACTCACGTCGAGGAAAACATTGTGGCCAGCAGGTGGTATGTAAAAAGATATTATACCAAAAATGAAGTTTTTATTTATTTATTTATTTATTTATATTAGGTAGTAATATATAGTTAGTAATATTTTAATTCAAGAAAATTAAAATTACTGCGCTTTTACTTAATCAGATATGTAGGCAGTTAATATCATTAAAATGATCTACATACCTATTAGAGATCTTTAACTTGAAGAAAACGTAAAGGTATAAAAAAGTTAGACAAGTCGTGAAAATTAAGATAAACCTAATAATTGACAATAAAGTAAATAAAATAAAATAGGAATTTATGAGATCTTAAAGCTATATCTTTAAAGCTAAGTTTTATATTAAAAATATTTTTATACAAAGTGAATCACTAATGTAATTAGTGATCTTTTAACCAACGGGATAAAAGATAAGAGTAATGTCATGGTGGCTTTCAGTAAGGTGTTGGTTACTGTCGCCAGGCCGGCTACATATTTTCCAACTGAGTTGTGTACTCTGCTACTACTAAATGTAATTATATACAGTCTTTTAGGACATTTTTGTATTGTTAAGTCTAACAAACATTTCGCGTGACACGATGCCTACTTTTGAGCTTTTTGACTTTTCAATATTTCTAAGTATTTGGTCAGGTCAAGTGCTAAGTATATAAGTTTTGTTTGGTCGAAATTACATGACTTTGGTTACATGTACCAAATATGTAATAGAATAACGAAACTAAAATTACAATGACTGCACAATGTTACCCAAATAACACTTATTTCTAAGTAACCGTTCGAATAGTGTTGCAAAATCTTTATTTCAAATTTTGTTGTGACTATTTGCGGTCAGCTTTAGTTTGATGAAATATATATATCATTTATTTACAAGTAGTTAACAGTTTCTAACAGTTCTAAAAAGAATAACTCTGAATTCTGGGGCTCTAGTCAAATTAACAATTTAAAACGATAACGAAGTTCGAAAACAATAAAATGTATAGGATTGATAAAGAGTTACAAACATCCATACATCCAAAAATACTTTCGCATTTATAATATTAGTACGGATATGAAAAAGAAAATCGGTAGGTATATGTTTAGATACCTATAATGAAGTTATTAGTAATGCACTAGGCAGCTAACACTATATCTGTTTTAGGTACCTAGTTAGATGAAATTGGAAATTATCTATTAGTGCTATTACGTGGTAGCTATTATTTATACTGTTTAGCTCATGGAGAATGAAGGAAATATAAAATACTGCTCAAAAGACTAACGTCATGGTTGTATATTTATAGGAACACTGCGTTTTCCAGTTATTAAATGGACAGTACCTACATTTGGCGGAAATAATTACAATCTTGTAGAAGAATTCCTCCAAATAACAGCATATGTGCTATTGTATTTCTGAACATGAGTCAAGGATGTCAGAGCCTAATACTGACCTGGGTATTAATGGGACTGTAAGGGGAATAGTAAGAGATCTGTCCTTTGTTAAAGATTGTGCTTATAGTGGCGAGGATAATCATTTAAACATCAAGCATCAGTATGTCTGCCCTCTCTTTATATTAAAGAAAATCTCAGTTAATCTACTAAGTCTGGAACTAGTGAGAATTTTCTTAATGACCGCTATGCATTATTAAATTTTCTTCAAGACTTTAATAACAATAATAATAATAACCATTTATTTGCTGAATATAGGTTACAATGGTTTTACAATAGATTCTATCCTTCGAGGGTGTGCAAATATTTTAAGTATACCACATAAAACAATATATTACTAATTATTATAATAAATTATCACACATAATTATAATCTTTTATACTATAATAACATTTGTCAACGAGTAATTGTTTCATTTTCTCCTTGAATAAATTAATATTGAGTTCTTTAATGGTGTACGGAATTTTAAATAAATATAAATTTCTTTTAATTTCTATAGAAGTAGTGTAGGTATTATAACTTCCTACTTTATAAAAGTTAACAGTATACAACATTGATGGTGTTCTTCTGTAAAAGTCAATGAGACATTGAAGTATTTGCCACTTCGTACAGTTCTTTAAAACGGAAGATGAAATGACACCAGCATTTACCTACTAAATTGCGCAAATACTCGTAACTCTAGCTCGCTTGCTCCAAACTAACGTTACACTAACCTACAATTCGGTTTCGTATTGCAAATCTTTTTTTTACCTGATGAAATGTCGAATAAGGCTCGTACCGCATTCGATTGGAAAAAAAAGAGCTACTGTTCAAGACCATTTACTCATTACATAAGGTAATTTTCTATTTAGCAATGTTCCTTATACACTATAGTAATACATGGTATGAGCAGGAAATAAATAAGCATGAATCTCAGCAGGAATAAATGGAGAAAGGAAGAGATGACTGGGAAGAGATTTTTTGACTACCAAAGCTATTTTCGAAGCTATATTTATTCAGACTACGCTACTTTTCAAAGACAAAGATGCCTCTATAGCTATAGCTTTCTTTATCCCGGTTTTGGTGTCAAAGTTGAGGGCATATAAAGGATGTTCTTATATCTGGGACAACAATATAGGGAGACAGTCCGTTTGTATGAAAATATACATTGTCCTATTCCTATTCCTTTAATAATGTAAGATTTTAAGAATTTTTCTCAAGAGTTTCTCTGTATTATTTTTTGTATTTTCTTTTCTATACGGATATTACTACACTGTGCCAATTAAAAAAAGTAGCCTGTATGTTTGTTTGTTGAGTTTTAACAGCCAATCGTTGGTTTGGTTTGAGTATTATAATTCCATTGGGCAATCTATACTAAGCGCTAATTTTTAAATATTTCTTACGAAGACAAATTTGGCATGAGAGCAGTTCAAGTCCTTGTCGGCTGTGACAAGGAACTGTTAAATGATTATTAATATTACATTTCATAATATTTCCTTTATCAGCAACTTATACGTTAAAGGAATAAGGAATTGAAAGTAGTCGGGAGAACCAAAGAAACACTGAGCGGAGTGACATTGGGTTTTATTAAGATATGACAATTAAATGGACCCAATGGTAAGCAGTTGCCCAAAATTACCAATCATGATCTGAAACATCATTTCCGCAATATTAATGTGTTTATAAATTTTATTTTGTATGTGAAATATTGCGATAAAAAAGGCACTATAATTAAAAATTATAAAAAAAACCCCGACATTCTATTGTAAGTTGCTGAGGATTTGGGTATCATGCTAACTACTTGATGCTGCAACATCGGATCAAGTTTATTTTATTTAAGTTTTTATAGGAACTATAATACAATTCCCTAGTACAACATTTTTATGTATTTCTTACAGTTTTGCTTACGTAAGCTATATAAATTAATTTTCAGCGACTTGGTTGCATAATTTAACTTAATTTGGTTTTATTATATACATAAACTTTCCCTGAAAAGTTTAACTGATGGTAAAAACCGCATTAAAATCAGTTTAGGTTTAGAAGAAGTTAGCGGCCATACAGACTGCCGCGGAAAGTGATTTCAAAATATATTTTATTTTATTTGGATAATTAACAATTGTATAACGTGTAAATTGTATAACATTACAGTATGTTCAAGTAAAAATACATCTAAAATGTATGAAATGTACAATCAGCACTGTTATCCACAAATTAATATAATGTATACAGAGAAAAATTAACCCTACTTATTAAATAATTAACAATGAAGTAAGAAATATTAATAGACTCAATCAATATTAAACTATATGTGAAATTAAGTCGTAATTAACCGGTGAGAATACAGATCTCGTATACGCTGAGAGTCGAAGTCAAATTCGTACTAATATTATAAATGCGAAAGTATGTTTGGTACCTTTCATGGTTCAACACGGACATAGGGTACCTTTCATGGTTCAACACGGACGAAGTCGCGGGCACCAGCTACTCTAACATAAACCTTCTAGATTTTAAGTATACTATGTAAAGAAGGTAAAGAAGATTAAGATTTTTTTATTTTCAATATAATTTATATTATCAGTTTACTTTGAATGTTTAAATAATAACTTAGTATTGCATATTAATAAAAATATTGATAAAAATAAAAATATTAATAAAAATAAAAAAAAATAAAATAAAAAAATAAAGAATAATAAATTATTTGTAAGCTATGTTAGGACAATAGTAAATAATACATTATACTATTACAATAAGGGCCTCTTTCACCATCTCTGAGTAAAGTGTCAAGTAGGCTAACCACCATTTAAAGTGACCTGTCACCGGGAATGATGGAGCTCATATACTTTTGTTTGTACGGTAAAAGTCCCAAACATTAAAAATAAAATAACGCCCATCGAAGGATGCAGTAAACCGAGTGCATAATTTAATAGAACATAAAATTTTAATTTCTAAAAGTAACTAATCAACACTTTACTTGTAGTCGGTTAAAGAGGCAAATAAAAATAAACTAATTTTTTTTTGTATGGATTTAAAAAAAAAATATTACTCCACATCCTCGGCTTAGATTGCAAAGTATCGGATGTTGAACTGGAGGAAGGGCTTACCGATCTTATTCCAAAGGTGACGGGGTCAAGGTCGGCTGCACAATCGACCTGAAGGTCGTTGGAAGGTCGCGCGCGCAACGTGGCTGTTCGGCCACAGGCTGCAGTAGAACTGATAGTCGAGAAGTGCGCAGCCGCTGCGAGGTAGTTTCGCAACCCTGAACCAGCCTCAAATGTGTCCTAATCGTACAAGTGACTGTACTGGCTCCGTGAAAAAAATTGCTCAAAAATTATTAAATTTTGCGTCGTTTATACAAATTTATACACAATTATTATACAGTACACAGTTCTATACAGTCAAAAAATATTATTTAGAATTTTTGTCTGTTTGACTGTGTGTTTGTTCACGCTAATCTCAGAAACGGAATCACCGATTTTAATGCGGTTTTCACTTATGTATTGATCATTACATTGATTAAACTATAAGATGCTTTTTATCTTAATAATGTGTTAGGTTCGTGTGGGATTTTCAAAAAAACCATCTACAGCGTAGGTACACGAAGTTACGGGCACCATCCCAAAATGGATCACCTAGATCCAAAATTTAATTACACCACTCAATAGCTACAAGATCAAAGATTTTTTTGGTATATATGTTAAATATACAAGCAACCCGCTCTTGGCTTCGCCTAGGATGCAATTTTTTTATAAACACAAACCTTCCTCGTTTATCCTTCTTTCCATAAGTGAAAACCGATCACTTTGGTGGTTAAGAAGTAGTTAGCGGAAAAACATAAATGACGGATATTTAGGTACAGTTGCGTACAATACAATTTTGTCCCACATTCCAAAAATTTTCTCGTTTGTCCCATAACAATATTCGATTTATCACATCAACTGACATCGCATTTAATTTTGATTTCATAATGTTACAAACTATTAAAAAAATTTAATAGTTTGTAATAGGCAGCAAATAAAATATTTAAAAACACTAATAGCTAGAAGTCAAGGATGACTCCACAGGCATTTAGGCATTTGGGCAAAGAAAGTGAATGTATTGTATTCTATGAACATTACAATATTTCGCCATTGCAGATGAGCACACAGCGTTCAAATATCAATAAAATAACTATGGCCATTATCACTTTGTTTCTATCATTTCAGCCTTGACATACTCACGGAATTTATTTTGTTTTTATTAATTTATTTTATGGTGACTTATTGGTTTAGATTTACTCAATATATTTGAATTGGAAATTAATTTTTAGCAGCAAATCCTCTCACAGTCTCGTTAACTTAGTCGTATGTAATGGCATGTAATGTGACCGTAATGCGTTTTCAAATGTGACACGTACAATTACCACATTGTAGTCATAAAATTACGAGGCTAATAAATTTAGGATCCCTAACGATCCAAGCGTATTCGCAGGTGTGACATTATAGAAGCCACAATAATGTATTTACAAGCACTTTTAAAAAGACACTAAAATGACACATCTTTTTAAAACTTAATAATAATAAAACAGTTTATTATTAATAAATTAATAATAAAGCATATATGGTAATTAAATTACCATATGATTTATAAATTAATAAAACTTTATTGTGTGGTGTTGTGTGGTCATAAAATAAAAATATATTGAAATATAAATTAATAATAATAGTAAAACAGTTTATTATTAATAAATTAATAATAAAGCATATATGGTAATTAAATTATATATTATTAAATAATTAATTTATAAATTAATAAAACTTTATTGTGTGGTGTTGTGAGGTTATAAAATAAAAATATATTGAATTTAAAAATTTAATGTGACATGACTAATTAAATTGGAGCAAGATGTATTTGTGATATAGATATATAACTACATATTTATATACCTGGCATTGTATACGATAACTCATTGTCTTACGATAACCACGTATTATATACGATAACCCAACATTTCATTGTATAATGTTAACCATTTTTTAATATATAAAAAAAATTTAATAAGGTATATTACCTTCACAGTTTATCAGTTAAATTTTTTTTAATTATTTTATAACTAAGTGATAATGATTCACTGAATTGAGAAAATAATTAATTAATAGCTAACTCATATGTAGGTGTACATTTTTTTAAATACATTTATTAGTGTTACTATGATAGGCAGTGCGCTAGCAGTACCTGCTGTGGCGTTTTTTATGTTGTAGGCAACGGTAGTCTTCTACCATCAAGTGGTCAGTCTATCTGACTAATATACTTCCAATAATAAATTCAGTAAAAAATATTATAAAAATATAGTTCCAGTTTCAATATTAGAACACAGAGTGTTCACGTAGATCAAGCTCAATTATGACAAGCCTTTTCGTTACTGCGAAACAGTAATGTGTGAACTCCAGAAACATGAGATTTTGTTGGAATTTATTTTTCTCTAACACAATATTCCTAATATTTCAAATAGTTTATCATCGTAATGCTTCTTACAATTGATACAGACCTACGGCTGTCGAAAGATTCGCAGAACTATACTACTAGTTTCATGTCCTGTGGCAACATTTCTACCCATGTGGTGTGGTAAGCGTATCAAATTTGTTATATGTCAAAGCAAGTTTCTTGTAAGTTTATTGGTCGTCATATTTTATAAATGACTACTAGGTTTTGCCCGCGACTTCGTCCGCGTCCATTTTTCTTATCCGATCGGTACCAAACTTCACAGGATCACCAGCTGGACTAATCTGAAGATTGTCTGAAAATTTCATCAAAATCAGTAGAGCGGAGTGTTGGGTTTTGGTAACATAATACATACAACGATTTTTATATAAAAAGAATATTAAGAATATTATAACGTAAGATAAAGTCTTGATCTTAGATTAAAAACCAATAAATACTCGTAGCCCCTGACATTTATTATGTAGCAATCATGATTCGTCGTATGTATTCTTATTGATCTAAAAATTTTAGGTACACGGGATTGACTTATTTCTTTTTATTGAAATTTGGATAATTTATTAAGTAATTAGAACTGAAGTTAATGGAGTTATTGTGGGAACAAATAATGTCCATTAACTCTTTAAACATTTAAACCTGCTTGCGAATTTTCAAAACCAAGCAAATCTAATTAGCAATATTAGATTAAGTGGAAAAGTGGAAGCCGGCTACCGCTGCCAGACCGGCTACCCAACTTATGACTTCGGAACGCAATTTGCACTGCAACTAAATTTATTCATGCATCTAAGCATAACAGCACTCGTGCTTTTATTTCATAATGACTGATAACATTAATTGAACGTAATTTTCCCTGGCACTGCATGACAATTTAATAATATTATGTTACAATCTACGAATAAATAATAATAGTATTATTTACTCGTAGGTTACAATATTGAAAGTAAAATAAAATTTATGGTTGGAACCGCAAGCGACTGGTCTTTTGTTCAGAAAATCCAACTCATTTGAATACAAAAGCAATTAGTTTAACCTATTTATACGGAATCCGAATATTTGAACTTACATTTGATCTAATTAAACATTTCAACTTGGATACTTGTAACATTATTACGTGTCTTTGACTTGTGTTATTTCTAAAAAGTTGCTATTTTTTGATCATTTACAAGATGCAAGTAGAATATAACAATGGTTTAGTTTCAGAAGATATAAATGAAGCATTTGGTGAGTTCACTGGAAATTTTGTTAGATAATATTATCATAATTTTATAGCGGACGTAATATATATGTACATCCCTAATACTGATATTTTATGTCGTTTATTATACATTTCCTGTAGACAGTGTTCTTTCTCCATCAGCCAAATTGTTTGTCTGTCTACCATTTAACAATAATAATAGCAAATACAATGTATATATAAATAAATGTACTCCGATATATAATTTTCTTACAAACCGAGCGTCGGTTGTAAGTTGTCCAGTTCATCTGCAGCCAGCAGCTTGCTTTTGACACTAGTAACATTACAATATAAATTAAAAACAGAAGATGAATATTCAAATTGCTTTTCAGAATCACTTCAAACATGGTCTCTAAGCGACACTGTTTTTGGTCTTTCAATTATAATGACTATCTACCTTTCGCTAGTGCTGAAAATAATACCAACATTTATGAAGGACAGAGAACCCTTTAAGTTGAATAATATACTGACGATCTACAATGGTGTCCAAGTTTTTTATTCAGTGTATTTAGTCTTCATTGTAAGTATTAGAATTAATAAAGTAGAAACATTAATAGCCCAGTGATTCAAAGGCGCGATTGCCGACATAGCGAATGAGGATTTCGGTTTTAGGTTTTATGTGTGGATTAGTGGACAGTGAAGAAACTTGATGTCCTAGAAATCTATCAGGACTTATATAATTCTGCCAATCAGTAATGGAATAAATGTTATGATGTAGTGGTGGCATATATATAATATATATTTAAATTTAAGTGTACTGTGACCAGAATTTTGCCTGATAACGTCTGACATCTTTATTGCTATCACACTTTTGCCAGGGGTTAGTTTTTATTTTTATTTTAGATGATCCCTCGGGAACAATAGATACTTTTTTCTGGATAAAAGGTGTCCTTTCCAGTATCAATGAAAACGTGCCTTTTATACTTTATTGTAAAAATGTCACAGAGGACTCTATTGGCTGGTTGTAGTAGGTACATTGATGATTGGCTGTGTTACTATGGGATAGGAATTAATGATATTAATTTTATTTTTATTTCTTCTTGATGTTTTAGTATTTGAGATATATTCTGAAACACGGTATAATCACAACAAGATGTCCACAAGGAACTGATTTACAAGAGGTAAGTTATAACAATGATATTATAGTGTTAAAGTTATCTAGTTATATCTGTAGATTTTGACTGCTGCTTAAATGATTTTTTAAATGGTTCTTAATGATTTCAAAAAAATTAAATAAAATAAACTTTTACGTTATAATCTTTAGATAGATTGTCATTATTTCTTAGTTTCACTTTTCGATAGATTTTATATTCTTTCGAAATAAGGAGTACCTACGTACTTGTTAGTTTCATGTTATTTCATAAAATAATTAATATTATAACTGTTTTAAGGTGATCGAAGAAATCTATCCATATTTTTATGCGAAACATCTGGACCTTTTAGATACGGTATTCTTCGTTTTAAGGAAGAAGGATAATCAGGTATGCAACTTTTTAAATTATTAATACTGGAGTATTTCAAAATTATGTCTCATATTTGGATAATTATATAAAAAAATATTTATTTATTGGATGCAATATTTGCAACCTGAGAACTTTTCCCAATTAAAAACCCGAAAAAAAAATATTACGAAATAACACTATATATTTATAAGACGTATTAAATGATTTTCATAGTGATAATTCGTAGCGTTCTTTAAATTTTTTACCTTTCTCATTTGTAACCATTGCCTTATGGAGCATGTTGAGGTATATAAGTTATATAAAAGTATAAGTTGTTACTGACACAATGTGTATTAGTATCCCTAATAAAGAAATTATTATTATATTACATACTTGGACAATAGAAATAAGTGTCAGAGAATATGTATAGAGAACTGTTTTCAGATAACGTTCCTTCACTTGTATCACCACACGGCCATGGTCTCTTGGACTTGGCTTCACTTGATGTACCATCCTACTGACCATTTCGTTGTGGTCGGACTGTTAAATAGTTTTGTACACGTGTTGATGTACGCGTACTATGGTATTGCTTCTTTGGGACCGGAATATGTTCGATTTGTATGGTGGAAGAAACATTTGACTAAGGTTCAATTGGTGAGTGTTTGAGATTTGATATTTTATTTTTTATGTCAGCCATACACGTCCAAGCCTATCTTCCAATCGGTAAGTACAAAACAAGTTCGTTCTTTTCCTTGTACTCGCAACAGTTCAAAAATTAAAAATTCACTTAAATGCAGTTCAAGATTTAAAAAATAAAAAACAAACTACGAAATTAACTATGATTTAAAAATCTCTAAAGTGTAGTTTGGTTCATGCCCTTTTAATGGTATAAACCTGCATAGCCCGTAACGGTCAAATAATAAGATTCCGAGAGGCATATAAGTGGGCCACTACGATACACGGTACACGAGACGCGGAGCGAAAGCACTATCAGTGAGAAATGTTTAAAATGTACACTCAGCTGCATAATATATATACATTCTATAGATTTTTACATCAAAATGAGTAAAATTTTATTTAAAAATTCCTGTAGATTATATTAAGGATTATATTTCATTATTTATTCCATTTACATAACATTATATTTATATTTTTTTTTTATATGTTAGCACATGTTACACAGTGTCATTTAGCCCCAAACTAAGCAGAGTTTGTACTATGGACGCTAGACAAACTTATAAATATATTATATTTATATACTTATGAATACTGACTAAAAACTTTTTTTAAACCTTTTTCTTTGTTTCTGGCTTAATTTAATTTTTTCCTTTTATGATTACTAACGATTAACACTACTGAAAAACGACTCTTCTTTGTAAAATCCTTAGTAAACACTTAATAAATTGATTAATCCCAATGAGTTTCCATAAAATTAATTTAATCATCATAAAACGCACTTTATGTAGGTATAATTTTGATAGTTTTATATTTTTTGAGAAAATTGAATCAAAGTTTCAAAGTAGCAGGTGGCTCGGTTTATTTGCCGTCGAGTATACATACATATAGAATACAAAGAAAACACCCAGAAAATAAATTTGTAAAATTCAATTGCCTTTTGTTAAATTGTTACAACCAGATATCAGATCAACACTGACTTTGGTCTGTTTTTTTGACTGTATAAAGTTAAGTTACTTGTTGAGGGAAGATCTCATTTTGTATGGTCAAGTTATTTCATGAACTCTTACTTATATTTAATTTACTTATTATACTTGTACTTATAACTAAGTTAATTAACTATAATTATTATTGATCAAGTAATTATTAATTTTTTAAGTACTTTTAATAAATTAAGATGATTTACTCTCAATAGAGTTCTTTATATATAGTACTAGCTGTTGCACGCGACTTCGTCAGGGTAACTTTTATAAAATATAGCCTATGTTACTCGCTGATAATATATCTTTCCAACAGTGAAAGAATTTTTCAAATCGGTCCAGTAGTTTCGGAGCCTATTCAATGCAAACAAACACACAAACAATCTTTCCTCTTGTATGGATGTATGGATGTTTGTAACTCTTTCACGCAAAAACTACTGAATCGATCACCATGAAATTATGCATACACGTTGTCTGGGACACCAGAAAGGACATAGGGTACCTTTCATCGTTCAAAGCGGACGAAGTCGCAGGCACCAGCTAGTTAGTATATAGATTTACTGAAATTTATTTTATTCCAGATCCAATTCATTCTCGTGATCTCTGATCTCTACTACCAGCAGAAGTTAACGCCGTGCCCGGTGCCGGAATTCTTTCATTATTTCTGCATCTTCGCCATCGGCTCATTTTTTTTACTCTTCCTCAAATTCTACTTCAACAGTTATAGGAAGAAATCAAAAACCCTGAAAGAATAAAATAAATATCTAAAGAATGTAAAGAATATTATCAGTTTATTTTAACAAATAATAATAATAATAACGGATAATTTGTTGTTGATTAAAATATTTGTGGTTAATAGAATTTATTTTATAGTACCTTCTTAAGGCCGAAATACACGTTACACGTACGGTTTAGAATTGTAACTAAAGCAATTAACTAAATTGTGCTAATAAAATCGTTTATAAAGCAAATTTAGTGATTGACATTTAGTATAAAACTTTATTCAATACCACTAACATTTATGCTACTAATAAAGTGTATTTTATAATGACTAAAATTAAATAACAGCGTGTGCGCTGTTGTGTTTTGATGCCAGAGCCATGTTTAACCTTTATCCTGTCAAGATCGACAGTGCGTTTCCCCCTAAGTGTTATTTGTGTATAAAAGCGACGGTAGCCACCAACACCAAGTGAAATGTCAGCTTTCCTTCCAAACTTTACATTTAAGAAAATCATGTCAGATTCTGTGTAACAAAAATGGTAGACAGGTATTAAACCTACTTCAATATTTTTTTATTTATTTATTTAGATTTAGATTACATACAGCCATGAATTTAAAAAATATATATTATAGATTATATACAAATAGGACTAAAGAATCATAAAAAATATATTTTTACATTTTTTAAAAAAAAAAAAAAAAGAAGAGAATATTCTATAAGTGATAAAATTAATTTTTCAAAAGTAATTCGCCATTTTCTTTTTATAAGAATACAAATTGTTGCAAAATATATTTTTTTATTATTAGTTGATTATCGCCTAGCAATATAAGGGGACGGTATACAAACCGTTGATAAAGAATTATAAAAAGGTAGCATATGCGCTAAGGTTTGAAGTTCTTTGCTGGCAATGCATTTTGCTACTCAATACTAAGATAGTAGTAATCTTAGTAAAAGTTTAGTTAGTGTCGTATAAGTTACAATTCTAGTGAAAGTTCTGGCGTAGTTACGGCGCATCATGAGTTGTGTTGTCAGTATAAACGACTCGAAGGTGTATGAAATGATTGTTGTAGCTTATGTGACTGTTGACGTAAATTTGAACACTTCTAAAAATAGGTTCTACTCAGCGATAGATAACTCAATTGAGCTGTTCCGAATGACAAAAAACAGAGGGTTGGTCATCTAACTTCACTAGTTGAAGAGCATGAAGAAGATTTGAATAGTGATTGGCATTTGGACTATTGATCATCATTAGGATAGTAAATCCTAATGATAGTCAGGAGTCAAAATAACATATGATGAACACATTTCAATAAAAAATTACTTTTAAAGCCTAACAATAATGTGAAGAAGGAGATAATAGTGACATTTATCCTTTATTACCCTTCTTTTTTAACGTGAATCCCAAAAGTTATTTGAACTTTTTATATTTAAATGCAGCATGAACATTTAAGTTGAGTTGTGTTCGTGGTGGGCGAAAGGCAAGGGTACAGTAATGGTAGAATAATTCTTTATATTTATATTCATTTATTGATTAATTGATGTCATAAAATTTTATTCTGTCATGTTGGAAGGAGAAAGTTATAGTGCCCAAATTTTTGATGCTTTGGAGTTTAAGGGCCCACTGTCAAGTTGATTGGACTGGTTTTTTAAAGTTGTTCACTCGCAGTGTTAAAGACGAATGGGGATTCAAAAATTTTATTAAATTTAAAGATGTATGAAGTCGTTTTTAGGTAACAATTTTGCTGCAGTAACAATTTTGAAGAATGACAATTTCAAATAAATCATTATTCTTTTACCGAAGGTTTAAATATTTTCGTATGCATTTTTGTAATGTGTACCCAAAGCTGATGTTGATTGTTTCAAATAAGGATTGAAGATTGTTCAAAGGTCTCAACAAGAACAATCTATTGAGAATACCCACTCTCCCATTCCCGAAATTTCAAGAAAACGTGTCTAAATACAACCCATACAACCAAATAAAGACCCTAAAACAAACCAAACAAATTAATAAGAGCAATTGCAATTGGAAAAACACTCAGGCACAACGCTACCTACTAATCTAAGTTTATAATCGATCAAAGAATCTATAATATTCTGTTGTATTCTTCCTTATAGAATTAACAACCTGTATTAATTGAAATTATAATAACCTAATTACAATATTATGTAATGACGACTATTAATCCGAGTCCAAATTGACTGACAATTGTATTCACATTTAATTAAAATTAAATTTTTATTTAAATTTGAACGATCGAATACAGAACCTATGAAAATTTTATTTTGTAGTCCTCATTTTCTTATGTAAAGTTCGTCAGACAAGATTATGGACTACTTAATTAGTAAGGGGCTACCGTCACCTATAAAACAGGCAACGCTACAAGTGTTGCAAGGGCGCTGCGGACGATTATAAGATTATCCCTTATTTACTTACCGAAACACAACATGTGTTATTTCACGGTGGTCTTCTGTAAGAGTGTGGATACTGTCGACGGACTTGCTGCCTAAATTACTGCGAAACACAGCGTGCCCTGCCACTACTTTCCAGATCCATATCAAAGCCAACTTTGAATACTTCTTTTTTTAAAGTTCAACTTTGAAAAATTCAAAGATGGCACAGCTGGATTCACTCATTTTTTTTATAAAAGATGGGTTTGCACTTGACCAACATCCAACTGTATAGCAAGGAGGCCTAAGATGGAGCGAGCTCACCCAGAAGATGCCTATTCACTCGAACTTTGAAAAGATTTGGGTTATATGAGCTCAGGAGTTCCAAACCTTGGCAGTGCGCATTATATAAGATGTTTTAAAGCGCTTGGTCCGAAATAGGGGGATATCGACTTGATGAGGATGGTAACCATTTGTACGTCTGTATGTCCGATGGAAGAAAGGGGAAGGCGGTATGAGTTCATGCAGCTCATGAGCACACTCTCCGAAGTGCATCTTATAAAAGACACATATAGACTGGCAATTTTTCGTCTATGTGCCAGGTTCTGCATCTTAGTTTTTAAAAACGTATTGCATTTACAAAAACAATTTAAAAATAGCATAAATGTATCACATTCTAATACAACTATCGGTTGCTAAGTTGCTTCTGCGCGTATAGAAAAGTCTGTAAGTGCGTAGTAAATAGATTCAAGGGCTTGAAAGGTTTTCGAGTCGCGTGCACGCACATGCACGGAAAATTAGTTATCTTTCAACTGTCTTACGGGCGAGACGTGCCTTTAACTTTTATTAAGATACGACCCGTGTTCTACGAGTGATTTAGAAAATTATTTTTTATTTGGTTGTGATTTTCAATTTTCAAACTCAATAAAAAAGGTAAGATTTAACATTTTTTTGTTGAAAATAATTTGTAAAATTTGTTCATGTGTGACAGTTTAGCAGTAATACTGAATTCACTTCGAAAAATCTATACGCATTCATGGATGCATTTTGTGTTTTGTTTACGCCGCATTTATATATATGTTGCAATTGCGTTTAATTATTTCACAAATCTATTATGTTTTTGCAATTGTCGAGTTTCATTAGGAGGACACGATTATGTACAAACAAGTATTCCAGATAATTATTCATTTATATTCAAGATTGCCTAAGATTTTCTTAATCCACTATGTTGCTGAGTTTGCATTGTTTTATTGTGAAATCATTAAAAAAGGTGACCTTACGAAATTTTCAATTGAATTATGTTTCAAAATGTACATAAATATTTGTTCAAAAAAAAAGTAGTAAATAAGAGTAAATAAAAATGATGGTTTGATTTATTTTGGGAAATTGGAAAAATTATAAAAATAAAAAGAAAATAAGCTATACACCTATTGACACCTAGACATTCTCATTCTGAACCTGAGCCTTCCTTTTGAGGTGTTTCCATTTCGCTACCATATTCAAGATGGAATACATCTTTGCAGAAGCTCTTTAAAAGAGCTATGAATAAATATTTTCAGTGTTGCACTGGTGCCCCTGTTCCAAGTAAACCAACATATTTAAATACACTAGCGACGTGCCCCTCGATTTCTTACGAATCCAATTTTTCTCTGTAATATAAAGAATAAAGAAATTAATTTCAGAATAACAAATTTAGGCTTTGCCAGTCCTATGGATAAACAAACCTTCCTCGCTGATCGCTCTTTCTTAGTAGAAATGTGAAAACCGTATCATTATTCGTTGGTTGATGTAGAAGAAATTAGGGTTAGGGTTTTTCTACTTGGGCTAAAACATTATATAAAAAATTTTTTATTTTTTATTTTTTACATACGAGTATCTTCATAGAATATATATAGGATTTTTTTCTCACTTACATTTTAACTGAAAAACATTTTTGTATTTTTTTTTTTGAAAATGGTGTTTTTTGAGGTCTACATGTTCAGTGCAAATCCACAAATAAAAAATTTTGGCCTAAGTAGAAAAAAAAGGTTAAAGAAAAAAAACCTCCTCCTAAACCTAAGTAATAGTGCCGGCCACCGCACCGTAGAGGCCATTCGTCCAGTGTTGGATGAGTGGCTCCTGAGGAGACACGGAGCTCTCAAGTTCCGCTCGGTGCAGGTGCACTCGGGGCATGGCCGTTTCGACCGGGTGGCTCGTAGGGAGCCAACTCGAGAGTGTCACTCGTGTGGCTGTCACTGTCACTGTCACTGTCATTGAGGACTGACTGAGTCAATGGTCGCAGCGAACTGAGCTCGCTGCGACCATTGACTGGCAACAGAGCTGCTTGGCGAGCGACTCAATCCTCGCAGAGAGGAGTTTAGTCGGTAGATCTATCCCAATACCATCTCGGGGCGGGAGTCCTACATAACTCACCGGTCTGTCCCCAGGCCGGTGGGTATCCATTATAGATTCCTCTTGTAAAAAAAAGTGTGTACCCTATCACATACTGCCTAGCTACAAGACTTTATTATCTTGTTATGGAAAGAGTTTTCACTTACATAACTCGAAGATTCAGCTGAAGTTGCAGGCGCTGTAATAGAAGATCCGGTAAAAAACTTTCGATTATTAGTGTTTTCTTTTAAACCAATGAAAGTGGCAATAAAATTGCAATGGTATCTAAAGTGATAACTATGTTAATATTGAGTATATATATGCATAAATAATGAGCAATGTATACATTGCGATTTTTCCTTTTTAAAATAAATCACACTTTCACTGCTAATTTTATTCTGTTACGTATACTCGGTATGTAGTATTTTTTCTTTCCTTCTTTCGTTAGACTTATTATCTTTCTTAAAATGTTTCTGACCACGGCCACTTTAAAAAAATATCTATTATCAAAAGAGAATGTTGTATGTAAAGGACAGACTCCATGCTCGTCTTAGTTTTCCAGTGAGAGTTTGTATACTCATAGTATTTGAGTTCGTCTAATAATGTTTCATATAGGCAATTTATTATTTTAATCCATGACTGAAAGAGTAGGCTATGAAAAAAATAGATTTCAACAATAACTTAATAAAATTTAATGACGTATGTTAACACCTATTTAACCGCTTATTGAGCCGTTAATGTATGTTCATTAATAATAATTATTAATGGGATATATTCAAAAGTAATTTTGGTTTAGTACAAGTATTTAATCTAAACATTAGTTAAATCGAATTTTATATTAAAATGTATACATAATATGTATAGATGTCATCGATGTATAGATGTAAATCTAAAATACGATTTCACAGACTTACTAATATTGAAGGCAAATAAAGATATAATATTTAAAGTTATCAGAGTTAAATATTCAAATCTAACAGATGATATCACTACATTTGGTCAAATCTGTTGCTATGAAAACCTACTAATATTATTTTAAATATTGATTCAATTCTTGCTAATTATATAATAGTCGCTCTTAGTACAATTATATTTTTAGCATTAGGTTCAGAAAGTCTCGCAAATGAAATGTATTATAACTAAGCTATAAGACGTCCACCGTAATCTTTCAATAGGCGGTCCTATTGAAGCTACCTGAATTTTTAGATAGCTAGTGCCCTATAGGAATATATAGCCTATGTCTATCTCTAAATTCTGTTCCAACTACTGGTGAAAGAGGTTTTTATATACGATGTGTTGTTTCAAAGATTACCATCGAGTAAGTAACCAATTTAGTTGTGTGATTTGTTTCAAAGTATAGTTATTAAGTTATTATGATCGTTAATGTTTTCATACTAAAAAATTCTAAAATGGTGATCTGCCTCTACAGTTAGGTTATTACATTTTATTAAATTACACTAAATAACCATTTAACAGATAGAAATCGTGTTCAAAATATCGTTAAGATGGTATGACACCAAAAACTAAGAAACACTTTTACTTAGTTGCATTAAGGTTATTAGAAAGTGTTTCAATAAAATTAGGTCATAAAAAAGTGATACTTTAACAAAATTACAAATTACCTTATTCAGAAGGTGCTTTTACTTATTCAAAAATGGTTTTATTCAAATTTACCCATAGATGGCGTTAAACAAAACATTTAGTTTATTGAGTTCACGAAGAATTTTTTTTTGATAAAACTGTAATTTTTAAATATTTATTTTGAGGCTCTTCCCTGAAGTACATGTCGCCGATATATATATATAATAACTGTAATGAAACTAGATTGTGTAAAATTTTTAAATACATTGAAAAATAATTTAGAATAAAAGCTTACGCATGTTTTAGCTTTGCGTTAAAAATCAGTCTTAACAGAGTAAACATTTTCTTATGGAAAGTATACTGGAATATAATCTCAAGTCATGACAACCTGTTTGCTGGCTTCATCATTACTTGTGCGCGTCCAATTGAGTAATTGCTACGGCGCGGCGCGACGATAACTATTTGTTTAATGACGACTCGTTTGGTCTAGTGGCTAGTAAACCTAGCTGACAACCAAACGGTCGCGGGTTCCAATCCCGCTAGGGGCAAATGTTTATGTGTTAACATTTTACCTTTGTACCCGAGTCATGGATCTTTTGTATTTATAATATGTATGTATTTACAAAAAAAAAAAGTAATCTATGTATTATATGAACTGTCTGGTATCCATAATACAAGCATTAGTTGCTTAATGTGGAACTAGATGGTGCTGTGTGGAATGTGTGAATATATTTATTTATTTATTTAATATGGAATACATTTAACTACACGTGTTTTTAACTGTTTAAACACAATCGTTATAACTTTATAACACATAAATGCGCATGTTTAGTTAAGAATTTTTCTTTAGTAAAATGAAGTTCATCGATATCATTTTGTTTAATCAAAATATTTTTTGAATATTCGTTTATAAGTACAAATAAAATAACGTAAAAGTGACTTTGTGTGATTTATTAATTTATTTTTTACACACCATATTAAAGTAATATATTTGTGTGGTGTTTTTTCATAATTTTGATGATTAGCAACGAGAAATAAACACATAATCATCGAAAGGGTTTTGCACAAAATTCGACCTTCTTTTCATTTTAAAAAGATATGAATAGCCAATACCCGAGCCTTAACTCACGAACTAAATTTTACACATTATAATTATAATTACATAAACACAGTAAAATCATAATGACATAAAACATTTCGTATAGGTTTAGTTATTATAATGTAAGAATCAACTGGTTCCAGCTTTAAAGTAGGTGGAAAGATTACTTGAACAAATTCGCGAACAATATCCTGTATCATTATTGATTTGTCACATTAAGTGACAAAAATAAATAAAAATAAATAAATAAAAAAAAGCCACTTATGTCTTACATATAACATAAACGCGTTGTTATTACACAGTTCTGGTAAGAGGGTTCTGTCGCCAGACTAGTTGCCCAGTTCTGTCACTAGAAAATAATTACCCTAGAAATACTGTATTTTAACATATACTTAAGATTTCTCAGGTAACTCGGAGAAATCTATGTTTATATAGTGTATACTTACTATGTAAGTACCACCTAATTGTACTTATTATTTTTTTCCCAATATATACTTAATATTAGTTTTTGGCTGTTAAATTTAAAAATATTTTAAAAAATAATCTTAGTCTTAACCAAGGTTAACCAAAGTCCTTACAAACGAGTATGTACATCCTTTCATAAAATCGTTTGAGATATTCAGCCCTGAAAATGTTAGAGACAAATAAAATTCAATTAAAATTAACTCATAAGCTTATTCGTATATTGATGATGTGCAAATGTGTCCAAATTTTATAAAGATAATGTGAAATTTTGTGGGTCACTTTGCACATGTTGCTGACTTAATGTAAGGTATAGGAAGAATGCATGGCGTCGGCAAACCAATAACTGTTCTTGGCGATAAGTAAGATTTAATGGACAATGTTCCGAATAAGGAGACGAAGGATAAGTTTTATTTTTTAAAATATCGTCGGTGCTTACTAGTGCACTGTGAAAAGTAATGACCGCTAAAGGTTTTCCAAAGAAAACCTCAAAAGGCACTTGACGTGATTTTACATATTTTATAGAACGCTAATAAAATTTTATGTATGACTTAGCGTAACTTTCATAACTGGTGACATCATAACTTATAAACGATAATGCTTATAAATTTATACTGCATTTTTTGTAAAAATAAATGATACAGTATTTTAATAACAAAATCGCACACTGAGCATGATTATCTTTCCTTTGCGAATTTTAATTTTAAAACGCAGTTTTAAACGTCAATAAAAGTTAACCTAATAATATTTTTTTATAATATAAATGATGGCATACAGGTTGGCGATCCACTTGACAAGTGGGTACAGTCGCCTAAGGATCCAAGTGACACCATTGCTGGTGCGTTACAAATCCTGCAGGAATTTGTATACAGCTCGCTCGAAGAAGCCCATATTTTAGCTGGATGGAAACAACTCAGAAGGGAGGGAACTCAGAACTCAGAACTGGTTGTTAAAAACCAAAGTTCGCGCATTCGTGGGATAAAGTTTTTACTCATCCTGACTGAGTAGTGCGTAGTAATAGAACTGTGCGGATGAACTTTGCATAATTATCACTATTCACAGTCAACAAGTACAATTTACACCATAGTAAGTCTGCTGAAATTTTATCCTATATACTTATACTATCAGGGTCGGTTATGCACTTGTATAAACTTCTGACTTATGTTCCTAGACAATTCTGACTTATGGTCATAGTTCCACTGATATGTATTAAGGTGTTACTGACTTATAAACTCTTTTCCTTTTATTTGATGTTCTTGACAAGGCGTATAAATACAGTAAAGGAAGCCAATAACAAAATCGGATGAATGGATATCCGATATCCACATTACATTTTTTAATTACTCGCCCAAAGTAATTATATATTCAGTTCAATTTCACTTGTATGCAGTTCTGCTTGAACAGTTTGTTGAGAAATTAGTGCATATTGCCAACGTTTTGTCGCTTGCGTGTAAACGTTTGGTAAACATTCAATGCTAAATTTTTCTAATACGAAAACAAAGTAATTGGGTATTTGATGAGTTTATTATTAAAAATACTACGATTCTAGATTCTGACAGACACCATTTATTTAATTTAAATGAAGAGGGATCTAAGGAATCCCTTATCAACGATGTTCTAAGAATGCTTGGAGTATATAGCCTTGGAATCGATTTCGAACTAGGTAACTTGATCTATTTAGATTTATCATCATAAGATTGTGTTGCCAACTCTTACAGAAGACTACACTGAAATAACAAATAACGTTGCAGTACGTGAGTAAGGGGTGCCAGTTTTATTTAATCCTGTACTTTTACTTAAGGGGCCTGAAGCGAACTCGTGTCACCCCTGATGGTACGAGTGCCCATGGGCGTCGAAAGCTTTAGACGCCCTTAGAGACTCAATGGCTGTCTGTCCGATAGTTCCACGTGGCCCGGCTATTTGTGGCCTAATGAAAAAAAAAAAAATTACATTATAAAATCATATCGTGCTTTTATTACCCCGCTAACCAGGCGAACTGGCATGATTTACTGTACATCTAGCAGCTATAATTTTTCACCTTGAGGCGTTATAAATACTATGTACAATACAGGCTATTAAATGGAAAAATGAAAAGCAGTACCTAATTCACCTAATTTTCTTAGATCTTTCAGGTAATACAATTACTTCCAGATAATTGTTGATATTGAACTATCTTTGCACGAAGTTTTGGAGGAAAAAACAAAGTTATAATTATGTTAATTTCTAAATTCTAAAACTAGCGATACCAAGTTCATAAGTTCATATCAAACACACAATGTGCGGTGTCACGGTTCAAGTTGGAGTTAATTAGTTTATAACAATGTCTACCATTGACTTAATTACAAGAAAGCGTTAGAAAAATATTTCAACGTCACTTCCTCGTTTCAGAATAACGTTGAAGTGTTTGCAATTGTATAAACACTTTATGAATTATATTCAACCTTTCACGTTGAAACTTTAACAAAAAATATTAAAATTGAAATCGATTCGGTTTCGGAAAATAAAGTAAGCGAACAACATGACCTGTGATTTTTCTATATTACTACCGCCCCCGGTTACATACGGATTCAAATTTTGCACATAAGTATACACAAACCCTTCTCGTTTATCGCTATTTCCATTGGTAAAAACCGTATTAAGCGTGGGGTGCTTAAGAAGATGTTAGCGGAGAAACAGATAGAAACGGACGGTGAATTTATACTGTATAGATACTCGTAGGTATATAGAGATATATAGAAGATAAAATAGATGTGTGTGCCACGCCACTTAGATTAGATGTCATTGAAATTTGATAAATACGACATCAGTCGGTCGATCATTTATCAGTCGGAGGACGTCCACTGCTGGATATAGACCTCTTCCTTAATTTATATTTTGTAATCATAGCATAAAGTACTTGTATATTCCTCCTATTTCCTCCTATTTCCCCATAAGGTCTATAATTTCAGACACCTTGTACTAATCGCTCTATAATTGCCACATTGCTTGGCTGATCGACAATTATAGCACTCGACAATGAAGAGATGACACGCAATTAATCGGAAAACAAAACGCTGCAATTTGTACTCTATCGGATTGATTTAAGGTCTAGTTATGTATGACGAGTGACTGTCAATTGGATGTTGGAAAAATAAAGCCCCTAAAGTGGGAACTACTTCCTTGACACACTTCTCTTAAAGGTTGTCGAATATGAGTCACCTAAATTTGTATTGGTTGTTGTCATACTTAGAGGGTAGGAATCATACTGACAAGATTGAATTATTTAGATTGAACATCATCTCAGAAAAGGCGGCAGTGAAATAATCAGTGTGTACGCTTGAGCTTTTTCTTTTGTACACTAAAATGGTACAAAGCAATGTTCTTGGTACCTTAAAGGGCAAAAGACTTCGTCACCCTGAACCCTTTAAAGTTGACTCGTATATTGAATTTATTTTGAATTTGAATTGTTTTTCATGGAGTGCTTTTAACTTCAAGTAAGGAATATTCTTTTTATATATTTTTTTCATTTACTAAATCGTAACATTTATGAGAAGGTTTTGAATAACAAACAGTTACACGTGGAATAGAATAAAATAAATTATGTTAATGTTCACTATCATAGAGAAAATATTTAAAAGAAGAATAGCGAAAGTGGTCATTGGCGTAGTTATGGTATTCTAAAGTGTTGATACAAACTTTATACGCTTTCTCGGCGGTATTTTGACTTAATAATGGGTTTTTTAGCTTAATTATACTTGGAATTTGTGCGTGTACATAGTGACCTACTGTGTGTTATGAAATATTTTCTAACAAGGGACCTTAAATAGAAAAAGTAACATATTTTTTTCTTGTTATTGAGACAGATAATATTTGATGACGGTAACCATCAAGTTACAAAATTTCATTCCTATTAATAATATCCATCTCGTCCCTTACTAAAGAGTAAGGGATAAAGTGGGAATCATATTTTTTTTTTAAATTTACATATTTCTGTTTGCAAAATGATTTTATTTTTATTTTGTACTAGCTGGTTCCCGCGACTTCGTCCACGTTGAACGATGAAAGGTATCCTATGTCCTTTCTGGTGTCCCAAACAACGTGTATGCAAAATTTCATGGTGAGCGGTTCAGTAGTTTTTGCGTGAAAGAGTTACAAACATCCATACATCCAAACATACTTTCGCATTTATAATATTAGTACGGATTAATTCGAGTATGATTAATCCTGTTAATTCACTGAGTCCAGTTTGATGAAATTGTATGATTTCATCTTAACTTGTGTGTGCATATTAGCTTTGAGCACAGGCCACCTAGATCGTCCCTATTCACCTTGCATTAAAATTTTAAAATAATAACTTAAAATAATTTAGTTAATATGTACCTTAATATTTTTAAAGTGGCTGTGAGAGTTTTATTTTTTATCCCCCGACGCCCGAAGAAAAAACGAGTGTGTGTCTGTGTATCTGTCTGTGGAATTGTAGCTCCTCAAAAGGATAGACCGATTTTGATCCGTTTTTTTCTTCTTTGAAAGTTGACGTCGGAATGGTTCGTAGCTAAACATTTATGAAGATCTGTTCAGGCGTTCGAAGACCATCAGCCCATTTCCTAGTGGATGTAGGGATTTCACTAACATCCACACGTTCGATTTATGGTATATTGTTACTTCGGCGGAATTTCCATAACATGGTAACCTTGACTTGATACTGCAACATCTATTAGTCTGCGGGATAAACAACTCCTCAGCAACTTACAGCAGATAATGCGTTTTTGCGCTCAATAGAAATTCGGGTATTAGTTTACAATTT
Organism: Synanthedon myopaeformis; assembly: GCA_944738685.1. Taxonomy (NCBI): domain Eukaryota; kingdom Metazoa; phylum Arthropoda; class Insecta; order Lepidoptera; family Sesiidae; genus Synanthedon; species Synanthedon myopaeformis. The sequence goes on from OX122919.1 coordinate 10,545,494, forward strand.
TAATTATAGCTTGTTTAAATTGTAAGTAATCATTATTTTGAAAAAAAAAAAAAATATATAAAAAAAATAATTTCAAAATAACGTTTGAACAATTCTTCATAGAGCTTTACAGAAAAATAATATTGTGTAAGAAATTGTAACTACATATTTTTTTTGTAATAAATTATTAAGACTGTAATAAAATATGAATTGTTATAACATAATAAAATAAGTATAAGACATTATTTATTTATATTGCATCAGTTGCAATATTGGTTTTGTTTGAATGATGAGGTTTTGCTTAATTGCTGTTAATTACATATATTTTTTATTGTGTAATTACAACTTGTACATTACACAAGTTTTTTTTTTTAATTTTATTAATTTTTAGCTGTTGCACGCGATTTCGTCCACGTAATTGTATAAAATATAGCCTATATGTTATTCGCTGACAATAATATAACATATAGTTCAATGCTCGCTGATATGAGTAGAAGAGTTTGCTTTTGTCCAGAGACTATTAACATTACAATATCTATATGAAACTTTTTTTTCTAACTTGGAAAACACGTATTTTTTTTCACCCTTTCTACAGAGTGGAATGGAATCAAAAATTTTCTTCCACCTCGATATTAATTAATTAATCAAAAATATCGATATTTCATATCTTCTAGAAAGTTATATCAAAAAAGCCTGTGAGGGTCTCAAATTTTGATTTGTTAGTAAATTTTCCTGGATTACTAACTTCTTTATTTACATTTCCTCCCAAACGATTATGGTTGAATTATCCAAATGAATTATAATTAAAAAAAAATGGCCAGAGGCCGAACACTAGTTTTTTAAAAACATATGCAGAAGTAATTAATTATTTATCCAATTATTGATTGTAAATTCAAACTCCCTAAAATTGCAATAAAGACTGTTAAGTGGGTTTCTGGGTCGCTTTACTCCTCCACTTAGAGAAATGTCTAAGCATCAAGTTGTTTGCGAACCTAAAAACCTGTGGATTTGTGTCATCAGTTCGGTTAGTGGCAAACGAGTATGATCTTTGTCCCTATGATCATAAAGTCTATTTGGGGTTTGAGTTAACGTTCATGTTTATGTGTTTTGCGAAATCAACTCTTCGCAAATACACAAGTACCTCAGTATTATTTTAAGAGACGTGAAAACCGTGTGTACCTTTTACATTTTACAACCAAAGTAATTATCATGTAAGTAGTTAAAGAAATAGTTAAAAAATATATATATAATGAAGATAATTTTTTTTTTCTCTTATACTATTCGAATATATTTTCAATGTTAAATAACTAGCGACCTCCTCCCGGCTTCGCGCGGGTAAATTTTAATCTGCAAATTTATATATATAAAATTCTCATATCACAGTGTTTCTAAACAAACTCCTCCGAAACGGGCTGACCGATTTTTATGATTTTTTTTATGTAGGTACGTATATTCGGTAGGTCTGAGAATAGATCGTAAACTAATTTTTATACCCCTACGTGATATATGGCAAAACAACGTTTGCCGGGTCAGCTAGTTATATATAAAAATATTCCTCGTTTAACGCTCTTTATATTAGTGAAAACTACATTAAAATATGTTAAGCAGTTTAAAAGATCTAATCGTACATACAGAGAGACAGACAGAATAGCTGTTGCAGCGTAACTTTATAAAATATAGCCTATGTTACTCGCTGATAATATATCTTCCCAACAGTGAAAGAATTTTTCAAATTGGTCCTCTTTATAATATTAGTATGTAAATACCTGTGCCAAGAAACTCAGCTCCTCTATATCAGTTTTAACGGTTTGTTCCCATAACGTCAGAGTTTCAAAACGTCAGCGTATTTAAATATATTTAAATATGTTTTAATATGTTTAATAATATTTAAATATGTTTTAATATTCTAACTATTAGTGAAAGATTTTTTGAAATCGATTGAGTAGTTACGGATATTTACTCCAACATACAAACAAACAAACTTTACACTTGTAATACAATAGTAGGTACAAGTACAGATAAGAGATTCAATCTATACTAATATTATATCTATACTAAATATTATAAATGCGAAACTATGTTTGGATGTATGGATGTTTGTAACTCTTTCATGCAAAAACTACTGAACCGATCACTATTCAATTTTGCATACACGTTGTCTGGGACACCAGAAAGGACATAGGGTACCTTTCATCCAGAAAGAAAGGACTATTCCCAAGGGATCAATAAAAAATAAAAAACTAACGCCTGGCCAAAGTGTTATAGCAACACGAGGTCAAACTATGTATTGCTTTTTTTTTAAAATTTTCAACGCATACGAAGTCGCGAGCACCAGCTAGTTATTTATATAGAAACCTTACTTAAAAGTAAATCAAGTCAGGTCAGATTATAAATGTACTAAGTACACTTTTACACTTTGTTACGTCTTGATACTTAATTAAAATATTTAACAAATATTGCTATTAAATTAATACGCATTCGGCTTCATTCATTCCGATTAATAAAAAGTCAAAATATGACAATTATTGACCATGTGGGTTCGGTGTCGATACGAGTATTTATGTCCAATAAGAAAAGCATTATAATGTCTCTTGTGATGTTATTGTCACTTATACAAAAGGTAATACCTAAGTGTGATCGAAAAATGTGAACACTTTTTTATTGTAGAGGTCATCAGAGAGGCTGACAGTCCACTCGATGGTAGGTGGTTACCGTCGATTATTAAGCATAAGGAACGAAAGGTGCTGAAATTGCGACTTTATCTTAGGTATATGTGTAATTAAAGTAAGCCACCATATAAGTGTGCAAGCCCAAAACAGATATGCAAACATTTACATAAAAAAATCTCAAACACACTCATCTTTTTTTTGCAAGAACAATGAGAATCCACTGCGCAGTTACGAGACTACATCACCATGCCTCAGATTTTATTTAACGAACTCTTTCCGGGTTTATAAATGCGAGAAATAAATATACACATAGATGTAGCAAATTTTTTTTTGTACAAAGAATTTATACAAAATTGTCCGTTGAATTGAACACCAGTATGTCCTTACCTTCTACAGCGATTTATAAGATTGCACGTCTACAATTTTCCCGGTTTTCAGGTCAATGACATAAGTATAAACAAATGATTGTCGCCACTAAACGGCGAAGTCAACTCACACCCATAGAGGTGTCGGTAAACCGCACTCGGATGCAATCATAGAAACCGCATCGAATAATTACTGTTTAAACTTGTACAGAGATACGCGGGCATCACTTTGTATGGGTACCCATTCAAGTACTATGTCGCCATTTATTTTTCGTAGAACGGTTTGAACTTCCGACAGGAGAAATTGCAATTATGATAATCGCCAGAAAATCTGATTGGCTCAGCGGTTGTAGCTCTGCCTTCTGTGACACAGATCGCAGCATCAATCCCTGCCAGGTAGCAATAATTACATAATACAGAAGACCACCGTGAAATAAGAGTGAGTGACGCTAGAACCCATTTCCGTATTACTTACTGAAACACAAAAGCGGATGGATACTGCCGCCAGACATGCAGCTTGTGTGCCCTGTCACTACTAAATTTTACCTATATTAAAATGTATTACCTATAATCTCTACATATTACAAATCGTAGTCGCTGTACGTATTTATCTCTTTCTCCGCTAACTTCTTCTTAACCATCAAATTAATTTTGATGCTGTTATCATAATGCGAGAAAAGCTCGTGTAATATATAATTTGTCGAAAAATATTTTATACTTACTTGCGGAGCCGGCGGAGCCGGACGCGGGTCGCTAGTCTATACTTACTTTACTAATATTATAAAGAGGAAATATTTCTTTGTTTGGATTGAATAGGCTCCGAAACTACTGGCGCGATTTGAAAAATTCTTTCACTGTTTAAAAGCTATATTATCAGCGAGTAACATAGGCTATATTTTATAAAGTTACGCGGGCGAAGCCGCGTGCAACAGCTAGTAGATAATAAATTAATTAACATGATACTTACGGTATTCGTTGAAACCCCTTCCAAGAAAAGTATTTGCCGATATAAATGTATAAAAACATCTTAATCAGGTCAGTGCATTGAGTGTATTGAGAGTACGAGTGAAGCGATACAATTTCTCCGAAGGTCGACCGACGCCTTAATCCAGTTCTCGAAATCTGGGTAAATGAAGTAAAAGACTTTGCAATTTCAATTCATATAATGCGACTCATCCGATTCAACTTAAATGTCTTCCAAAAATCATTATTATTAGGGCGATTAAGATTATATGCCAATATTTTTTTAAAAGTATTAACCATATTGTTATTGTTGTATTGTAATGTGTATATATATTATATATCATTGTTTATAAGTGTAAATATTAAAAAATACATATATTTTAGTTAGAGCCGGTGTACCGTTTACCGACTTCCAAATTAATTCCAATCAATAAATAAATAATAATTAAATCGCTTTAAGTTTGTACATAAGTTTCTACATAATATTTTTATTTTCTGCCCTTTAATTGCGTTGATATTTAAATGTCAAACACTAATATCCAATTATTTCACAACTAGCTGGTGCCCGCGACTTCGTTCGCGTTAGTAATATTAAAAATATAACGTCTGACTTCTTTATCGCTATAAGGGATCAAAATATAACACGTGTTTTTATTTGATTGAATTCATCTGTAGATCTATATTTAGGATATAAATTCATTAAAAGGCCCTCTACTTCCAACTACAACTAAAGTGTTGATTAGTTACTTTTAGAAATAATTTTATATTTTATTAAATTATCCACTCGGTTTACTGCATCCTTCGATAGGCGATTTTTTTTTATTATTTTCTTTTTAATGTTTGAGACTTTTACCGTACAAACAAAGGTATATCATCTCCATCATTCCCGGTTACCGGTGACTTTAAATGGCGGTTAGCCTACTTGACACATGGTGAAAGAGGCCCTAAGAATTAAAAATTGTCATTCCATTTAATTTTTTAACTCATAATCGATTAATATCAGTGATAAGTTATCAAGTTACAATATAAATCAAATAGTTAAACTACACAAAAGTATTCTTTGCTTAACATAGTGACTACTAGGAAAGATTATTATGTAATCCCTAATGAAAGTCCAGTAGAGAAAGAGCGCTCGTTAAGTTTTTGCTATTCCACAGAACTTCGTGTCAGTAGTGAGAATGACTTCCGTTTTGCATAGCGTCCTTTCTTTTTGTTTTTTTCAAAAATTTTTTTACAACTATAAAAAAATCGATATATTTTTAATCGCTAAGAATGAAAATATAGTTATAAAAGGAACAAATTTATAGCTACTTGATAACCAATACTTATAATAATATACTTACTAAGTAACTCTAATTATCCCTGTATAGGTAATATCAGAGTTAATATATTTTTATCCCTTATGAGCTGACTTGACAAATCTTATTGGTATTAAAAAAATTTTAGCGTCAAAATAAAAATTGTATAGATAAGATTTCGTTGCTTTTAATTTGATAAATTAATCAAATTGTTGATTAATCAAATCAAATCAAAAGGTTAAAATAGGAGAGAATAAAAAAAATAGCTATACATTCCCTGCTAAAGGAGGAGTAGTTTCAGTAGTTCGGTTATTAGTTCGGTGACCGGACTAAAGAGACTTTTTCGTCTTAGTCTGAACGACTTAAGAATCAACAGGACTACTAAGCCGTTAGATAAATAGTTCGGTAACTTTCAAAGCCCTCAAAAAATCGTAAAACCATGGGAACTGTGTTCTGTCTGTGAGATGTATGCAAGTTTGTTTGTAAAAAGAATGAATTCTCACTCCATGTAGATAGGATTTGATTGGGCACAGGCAGGTAAGGATATTTCAAAACTTGAAAAGTTTTTTTCTAACATTCTACAGTACAAAAAAGCACTTATTCGTTGATGGTTGGTGCATAGAGATTTCCGAACTGCAATCTTTGGTGCAAGGTATTCAGGCCAGCCAGCGGAGCGAGGAGGTTACGAAACGTCAATGTGCTCAACTAAGAACCAAAACTATGCCTTTCAAAAACAATCTCTAAGGCTTCTTTGAAACGATTGAAAATGCATTGAAACAACAGCAAACGTTAAGTGGTTTTGGTAAAACATGCGTCCAGTGTAATAGATCTCTGTGTTGCTGCAATACGGGGGGAAGGGCAGGTCCGCTTCAAGTGGTATTTGGTAGACAAACTTGTAAGGTGTTTTGCGAATGTCAGTATGAATGACTTGCTCGTTGCGAAAATTATTGGTGTATTACTGTAATGCGTGTGTAGACGGACGTAAATACAGTAAAAGGAACTAACTGTCTTGGGCAATTGTGTTTTAAACGTGCACGCACCATTTATTCATTAATACAGACTTTAGTCTGTGGTTTTGTTTCTATTTATCATCCAGATGATAAACATACTTTACAAATAGGCCTTCTGTTGGACTGTTTATGATAAACTTGAAAACTTTTATTTTTAATGGCTGTGGGCTACTTGTTCTGAGAATACTTTTCATTTCATTGACTTGAAAAATCTACATTTTCTCACTAAGTTTTAGTTCTCATATAAAATTTTATAGATAAGTAGGGGATTGAAAATGAATTGAATTCTAAAAAAAATCCAATTAAACATTTCTATATATAAATAGCTAAAGATTAAAGCCAGTTTCTACTATATTTTTATTTGATAGCCATTAACGAGCTCTAATGTTATTGATAATTGATAATAATAAAATTTTAGAAATGTTATTTTTTCTGCCAATTATGTTGAAACTTGACTATAGTAGACGAAAAGGTAGACTTTATCAAACGCATTCACAAAAGTCGAGATACTGTTGAATTTGAATATTTGGGTCAATCCAATAGAGGTATAATAGGCTAAACAAACATGTTAAAGCAGCGAAGGGTGCACCGCCCTGTCTCAAATCAACCAACACCCCTGTACAGAAGTCGACCTCCGTCTCTGACGTCAGAGGGTTTGGCACAGCATGCAGGGGTGGGGGAAGCAGAACCTTCAGTCCTTCAGTCTTCAGTCGCGCCCGCGTGATCGCGGCGGGCGCACGTCTTAACATTTAGTTCCGTAACATCTGGCAACATTATAATATGTGCTACGCGAATAATCCAACATGTCTTCCGTGAATACAGTGGTCAAAGCTGTTTCATTTCGTGTGTGTATTTTATATCAATACATTAATATATTATATCTTACATGAAAGAGAGTTTATATGAAGATAGAGAGACCGCAATATTTTATCTGCATATTCGAATTGCGAGATTTAATGTGACTTAAGCATTAATATTTTCAATACGTGAGAATAAAAATGCCATTAAATTTATTTTGCTCTATGCAATTACGTATTTTGGTTCTTTGGTCTCTTTGGCCTCGAAAAAGCTAAATGTCGCTATGGGGAGGGCTATGCTAGGGGTTAAACTACGAGATCGAATCAGCAATGAGGAGATCCGTAGACGAATGAAAGTTACCGACATAAGTCGGCGGATCAGTAAGTTGAAGTGGCAGTGGGCAGGACACAATAGAGGTTCTCGAATGGAGGCTACGGACCGACAAGCGTAGCGTTGGATATCTACTTACTCACAAGGTGGACAGGCGATCTGATAAAGACCGTGTGTCAACGGTGGATCCAAGCTACTTCAGTCATGTTCTATTGGAAAATAATGGAACAGACCTATGTCCACAGTGGACATCCTACGGCTGAGATTATAATGATGATAAACACAACACAATTAAATAATAAAAGGAAATTCAACGGTCAGAACTCGGAGCCTATGGTAGGGGTAATGATAATACCTGTATTACAGGTCAGCAAACCTTAGTCTGTAGATTGCACAAAGAAACCTCAGACGTACAAAAAAGCAAGGGAAGTAAATAAATAAATAAAAAACCACTGTGAAAAGTAGATGAAAATAAAGTGAATCAACAACAACGAATTGATGAGTGAAAGTCACTTACTTCCTATAAGAAAATGGATGTATAATAATTATATAATATCTGTTTCAAATAACTTGATTGCCAATCTGAAAGTTATAGACCTATTTTCCGACTTAGATTAAGTATGTGATAAATTTGACAATACAGAACTTTTTTTATAACAATTAAAGCTCAGCACAGTATAAAATCATGAACTACTTTACAATTAGTGATGGACAAAATAGTTTTAACAGTCATGGTAGATTCAAAGTGATAGTGCAGATTCTAATTAAAAACTAAGTTAATTAAATTATTATAAACAAGAACTTTTTATGTTCCAGAATTGAAGTTGTTAGCGGCGTAGTGATAAAATGCAGGGAAGCCTCTCGTGACAGCGGAAGTGAACATCGCACCGGAAGCAACCTGACAAGATGGCAATGTCAAACAACTCCTTCTCAAGGGCCTACAATCATTTGTTTGTGGAACTAGCTGGTAATTAATTCTTAATAGCATTAGCACCTAATTTATCTATTTTAGAAAAGTTCATGTATAATCATGCGTCATTTATTCATACTTCTTGTATATCATACTTCTTAATAATATTATAAATGCGGAAGAATGTTTGGATGTATGGATGTTTGTAACTCTTTCACGCAAAAACTATTGAACCGATCACCATGAAATTTTGCATACACGTTGTCTGGGACACCAAAAAGGACATAGGGTACCTTTCATCCAGAAAAAAATGACTATTCCCGAGGGATAAATAAAAAATAAAAATTAACGCCTGGCTAAAGTGTTATAGCAACACGAGGTCAAGCGTTATATTGCTTTTTTTTTATTTTTAACGCGGACGAAGTCGCGAGCACCAGCTAATAAAAGATAATTCTTCTGTACGTATACGTATATCACTGAACTCCTAAAAATCTGAACAGTTTTTTTATGTTATGGTTCATATTCACAATTGGATCAGGAAGGTGGATGCTGTAAGTGCGCTGACGACGTCAGTAGAGTAAAAGAAAAGGGATTAGGAAGGGACAGGATCACTCACAGTGATCTTCTGTAAAGGGTTGGTTACTGCCGCCAGACAGACTGCCCAATTATGGCGAAACGCCGTGTGCCCAGCCACTACTATAGATTAATTAATAGATATATATTACTTTAAGAAAAAAATTGATCTATTCTTACAAGATTCAGAAAGAGCTGTATGGAAGCCAAATTTATCATGGTAATATTGTAAAAAAATCTTTAAAATGTCGCAAGCAAGCTCAACTGAGCTCATTATAGAGCTACTAAACTGATAATAGCTATACTGTAGCGAATATTAAAGTAACTGCGTTGTTATTTATGATCGTTCAATTTATGGAAATACGGAACGCTTGATTGTTTAAATATCTGATATGAATCTTGAACATTATAATTATTGAAACAGCAATCCTGCTCAAGGGGAAACACTCAATATTAATAAGTAAACAAGTAAATTAATGTATTGTCTCTGATTCACTGATTAACATGATTGAAGACAAATTTCCAACTAGATTATACATGGTTATAGGTAATTTATCCTTATAATGAATGATTGGGTCATTAAAACCTTGAAACAATGACACAAAAAAAAACCCAGCTTATTGTACAAATGCAAGATAGCTAATACAATGAAAAGTGGATGAAAATATCTTATTACTTCACATTTTAAATGGGAAAATTTGTAAAGAAGTTTGATTGTTTGTTACTCATTATACGTAAGTAAACGTTCGAATTGATTTGAATGAAAATCTCTACATTTTATAAATCCGTCATGTCTGTCTTCGCTAACTACTTCTATACCTCCCAGATTTTAATTCGATTTTCACTTATGTAAAGAGGAATAAACAAGGAAGGCGAAGCCGAGAGCGTGTCGCTAGTCTATACTATCTATATTAAATTTGTATGTTTGTAATGAATAAACTCAAAACCTACTGGACCTATTTTGAAAACTCTTTCACATATAGAAAGCTACATCAATAGCGATTAACATATATTTTATAAAGTTACGAGAACGAAGTCGCTAGTTAAATGAATCACAAATTATACTAAAATATGTCACCAATAGCGATTACTAAGAGTAGACGTTAAATATTATGTTTCTAGATATTCCTTTTATATTTTTCAGATCCTCGCACAAATGATTGGTTCCTAATCACGAGTCCAATACCAGGGTTAACGATAATAGGCCTATACCTCTATTTCACATTGAAATGGGGTCCACGGTACATGGCCAACAGAAGGCCGTTCCAATTGCAAAAGACCCTAGTCATTTACAACTTCATTCAAGTACTGGTTAGCTGCTGGCTTTTTCATGAGGTATGTGTTGAAGAGTGGACTGTATTTAATGAATTGAAAAGACGATGAGAAATTAATAACATATATTTACAGTAAAACTAACAAACTACCGAACAATATATCTCTGCTCCGACTCACGACTGCTATTGACATATTATAATATATTTTTCTAATTACAATGTCCTTTTAAAACTATTCGTTGTGGCCATCAACTAGCCAGTTGCCAACAGTATGTATTTGTACTTTATTAAAATGCAATTAAAATACTTTTTTATTGAGACTATTTTTATTATAGTTAGTAAAACAATAAGCCTATCAGTTTGCTAGTTATCATTGACTGGGAAGGCCTATCTGAATATTGGTTTGTGGATAGTAAACAACTAAAAAAATTTTTGCTTAACGTCGTCTTAGTCTTAAAATTCTAACGCCTGATATAATTTTAACAGCAAATGACCACAAAGAGAAGCAAGCTCGCTACTATTAACTTAGTGCACATAAATTCAATTTCTACTTGTGTTTTCATTCGTTGAATCAAGAAGATAAGAATATTTCCCTAAATAGGTCCCTAAACTAAAAATGAAATCGTGACAATTTCAGGGTCTCGATGCGGGCTGGCTGAGGACCTACAGTTGGAAATGTCAACCAGTAGATTTCTCCGATAAGCCGGAAGCTATGCGTGTACGTATAACCTTTTTTAAATCTTTTATCAACTTCCTGATTCTCAATAGTCATCTTATCATATGTTGAATGATTTAACCAAAATTTGTCTTTTGGAACTAAAGCGTTCGTCATTGCGACTATTGTGAGTAAGAAAACTTCTTATGAAAATTTTAAAAATAAAATTACCTATTTCACTTAATGAGATTGTTTTGGAATATGCTTGTAGTATTATGGCATCTAGCGAATCAATGTTTTTTAAAAAGAAACTTGAGATTTTGATATTTTGCGCTAATTTGAGGGATTTTCACAACTTCAATATAGCTGAGATCCAATAGATTTCAATAGATTTTCAAAAACAAAAGGATCCTAAGGATGCAAGCATTCAACGTCGAATAACATCAAAGCCGATTCTTGTATTTATGTTGAAATTATTTGAGCTTTTTAATGTTGTACCCTTAGAACTAATATTGTACACAGTTAAAGTTTTAAATAACTAATGTAAATTGATTCCTCCACGATTTCAGGTTGCAAGAGGTGTCTACATATACTTTCTGGCGAAAATATCCGAACTCCTCGACACAGTGTTCTTCGTGATCAGGAAGAAGGACAGACAGATCACTTTCCTTCATATGTACCACCACACTGTGATGCCGATGATCTCTTGGGGAGCCACCAAGTACTATCCGGGAGGTCACGGAACATTGATCGGTGTAATCAATTCGTTTGTTCACATCATCATGTATACTTATTACATGTTAGCAGCAATGGGACCGAAGTATCAGAAATTCTTATTCTGGAAACGACATATTACGACTTTGCAAATGGTAAGTAGTTTTTATGTTTATGTACTTACGTTCATTTATGTATTTATTTTCTGTTAGTATGACGCGATGTCAGAAATGTCAGAAGATTCCTCATTTTCTAGCTCTAACCACAATAACTAAATGTGCTTTGGAATTTTTTATTCATACACCAAAACAGAAGAGACACATTTTGTTATTATACGATAGTCTTTTGTAAGCATTTTATGATTTAATATTGGACTTAATATTTTTTTTATTTCAGCTTCAATTCTGCATAGCCTTCCTCCATTCTTCCCAACTACTGTTCTACGACTGCGGTTACCCTAGGTGGTCCGTTGTCTTCACTCTTCCAAACTCAATTTTCTTCTACTACCTCTTCTACGATTTCTACTACAAGGCGTACAGTAAACCGGAAGATAAGAATAACCAAAACGGCTCAATATCAAACGGTCACATTACGGATAATAACCAAAATAAACATTCTACCACCAACGGGGTTAAGAATGGCATCGCTAAAGACAGAAGAAAGAAGGAATAAAGGTTGTTTTATTACATATTGTAAATAAGTCTTAATGTTGTATAGAATTTTAGGCGCTTCGCGAACGTTGTCTACTTTTAATATTCAGATTCCTCAGTAGCTGATTTCTATAGTTCATTTTGTTTTAATAAATTCCAAGAGCGAGTATGTTGTCGGTATACATGGAGTTTAGACTGTGATCTTCATTTTACTCGTCTGATGCATCCGTTGCACTACAGACATGTCCCACTCATTATTATTTCACTTAACTGATTCTTTGAGTAGTTCAACACAAACTTACTCGAAGCTTCTCCAAAGGATCTCCGCATTTCGGATTTCAGAGCGATGCCTCTCATTCTCCACTATTGTTTTCTGTGTGTCTTGCAATCTAAGACGGGGCATATCATCAGTGTCCTCGCTTAAACCACCGTATATCAAAACTGGCAATGCTGACTTTTAATAGATATTATCTTAAGGCATAAGGCTCAATCAAGGCTTAAGTCTTAAGACTCTCCTTACATATAAGTCGTTCTTGCATAAAACACCTTCACGTAAGGTAGAGGTTAAATTAGTGTCATATACCTAAACTTATACCTAATTAAATAAAAATTATATTAATTTAAACTAATAAGTATTGCCTTTTTAAAATAAACCATAAAAGGTTTTACGTTTGCGCAGCAGCCTAATATTGATAAAAGTATTACAATATCAAAAGTAAATGAAAAACATGATATAAAGCGTCCTAAGAGAATGACTGTAGTGTAATCCCGGAAAAGTGTTAATGCGCAGGAACCTTGTCACATTAACATCCACGTGACGTCATCCTCAACTAAAAACTCGCCGGTCAGTGTTGCTTAAGTACTGAGTGTGTCACGAGAATACGTCCCCAAAATTGCGACAAGGGGCATTAGCAATTTGCGGATTATTGTAATTAAACATTTATTGTAATAAAAGAATAACACAATAACATGTTTACCTTTCAATCCAACGATTCAACCTTTGTCAACTTTAAAACTGTTGATATCGAGAGAGCAAACAAAGGTTCTATACTACATCTGACCTTACTATAGTAATAAAATTGTGTTTGATGTAAAGTAAAAAATGTAAGAGCAATAAAAGTCTGTAAGTCTATTCTATAGCTATAAATTTTAAAGTGATACTGGACTTTTTAAGTTTACTTTACATAAATACACTATTAGTCCAGTAACTTTGTCGTCTGAATGTATGGGGTAGTATGCGTCAAATCCGGTAGTTCTGATTTTTTGCAGACTTGTTTATGATGTTGGCCTAATGAATAATCCAAGTTTGTGACCTCGAGCGCCGAACGCAACTTTGTCAAAAATCGAAAAAACCGCAAAAAAATCGTTATTTTTTCAAATTTTGGCGATTATAACCCTAAAGGACTAGTTTTTGAAAAAACTTTCTTAGGATGTGTTTAAAGTAGACTAAATTTGCTACAATATGATACTAGAACTGTCTCTGTAGACCCAACAGTTTCCGAGATTAAGCCTTTCAAAGTTTATCATTTTTTTCGAACTTCGCAATTTTTGCAATATTTTAGACGTCACTCAAATAACTCTAGCGGGATGAAGTTCCAATTACCTCCGACGGAGTGTGCTAGTCTTTGGCTTAGGGAAGATGCAAATGATGTCCATAGTCGAAAAAAATCCGGACATTGAAAAGCAAGCTGCGATTTTTCTCGTCACCAACTCTACACCAATCTCTCTCTCTCTCGCACGAAGTGTTACAGTTCCACCTTCCTTGTCCGAACCGCTAGGGAGTGAGCACTTACTAGGTAAGCGCCGTCCACCTTCGGCCACATCAAGTGAGATCGCGGCCAAGCGCTACCTTGATGCAATTAAAAAAAAAAAAATACACCTGACGAGATAGCAGCAGCAGAAGAGCGAGTCATAATTGCTCTATACGGAGGCAACCCCAACACCCATAACCTTGACAATCTCTTGTACCAACTATTCGCCAGGGCTGCGACGAAAACCAGCTTCAATCTAGCCAGGTTACCTCCTACACGAGACTGCTCGATTTCACTCCTTGCGGACATACCATCAGGTAAAAATTCGTCCTTGCATCAGTTAAATATCATTCATCATTTTCTATTCTCATGTACATATTTCTTACAGGTACAGGCGTGGTTGGGAGTCACACTGAACCCTCTCTCCTGGGGGCGGATATCCACGCCACAAGGCCTCAACCCCAAAATGATGACCAGAGATGCAGCCCCACAACACCTCTTGCGGATGATTTCTTGCGGCTGCACGAAGGGTTGTGGGAACGCGTGTAGCTGCATGAAGGCCGGATTAAAATGCTCATCAGTCTGCAGGCACTGCAGCGGGGCCTCTTGTGACAATATACCTGATGTTGCAGTAGTAAATATCCCAGAAGGCGACGATCTGTCCGATGTCGAAATGGGGGTTCCCTCCGTATAGAGCAATTATGACTCGCTCTTCTGGTCATCATTTTGGGGTTGAGGCCTTGTGGCGTGGATAGCCACCCCCAGGAGAGAGGGTTCAGTGTGACTCCCAACCACGCCTGTACCTCTAAGAAGATTGTACATGAGAATAGAAAATGATGAATGATATGTAACTGATGCAAGGACGAATTGTTACCTGATGGTATATCCGCAAGGAATGAAATCGAGCAGTCTCGTGTAGGAGGTAACCTGGCTAGATTGAAGGTGGTTTTCGTCGCAGCCCTGGCGAATGGTTGCTACCGCAGCTCGTCAAGGTTATGGGTGTTGGGGTTGCCTTAGTATAGAGCAATTATGACTCGCTCTTCTGCTGCTGCTATCTCGTCAGGTGTATTTTTATTTTTTTTATTTTTTTAATTGCATCAAGGTAGCGCTTGGCCGCGATCTCACTTGATGTGGCCGAAGGTGGACGGCGTTTACCTAGTAAGTGCTCACTCCCTAGCGGTTCGGACAAGGAAGGTGGAACTGTAACACTTCGTGCGAGAGAGAGAGAGATTGGTGTAGAGTTGGTGACGAGAAAAATCGCAGCTTGCTTTTCAATGTCCGGATTTTTTTCGACTATGGACATCATTTGCATCTTCCCTAAGCCAAAGACTAGCACACTCCGTCGGAGGTAATTGGAACTTCATCCCGCTAGAGTTATTTGAGTGACGTCTAAAATATTGCAAAAATTGTGAAGTTCGAAAAAAATGATAAACTTTGAAAGGCTTAATCTCGGAAACTGTTGGGTCTACAGAGACAGTTCTAGTATCATATTGTAGCAAATTTAGTCTACTTTAAACACGTCCTAAGAAAGTTTTTTCAAAAACTAGTCCTTAAGGGTTATAATCGCCAAAATTTGAAAAAATAACGATTTTTTCGCGGTTTTTTCGATTTTTGACAAAGTTGCGTTCGGCGCTCGAGGTCACAAACTTGGATTATTCATTAGGCCAACATCATAAACAAGTCTGCAAAAAATCAGAACTACCGGATTTGACGCATACTGTGATGTATAAAGTTACTGGACTATATTACTTGTAATGTAGCATAGTATCTGATGTTTCATAGAATCTAGGAGAAAGAAATTAATAATTATAGCTCATTTTGATATTGTTAAACTTAATTAAAATAAGACAATGAAAGCAGAAATAAACTAATGAATCTTATTCAATATGTAAAGTTAAAGATACCATTTAATAATAAGCTAAAAGAGCTAAGGGTACCTAACATTTTTTTAATTTGATTTAATATAACCATAATTATAAGTCCAGGGTTCTCCAATTGTTTCAATATTTTAATTCAATTAAGACAATTTAAATAAAAATATTTAAACAATTTCATAATTCATCCTAGAGATATCTGCCAGATTGTCCATATCCGCATTTGCGAAAGATTCGCATTGATTATTGCGGATGCGGATACAGTTGGCGATGTCTAAATCGATGCTAATGCGAATATCCGCAACAACCCTGAATAAATAATGTTACGATCAGTTGTTACCTTTATTTAGATGTAGTGGATTCTTATATAACTACTCTTTTTAATAATCCAGTTTGAACTGTATATAACCTTAATTGTAAATGTAAAATATATGTATATTTTAAGGACTTGCTCAAATATGTTATTCCAATATTTTGCGGCGTGAGAAAACTCGGATTGAAATGGAAGTGATATTTTTGGTAGATATACGAGTCGGAATAACCCAACCCTAAGTAAGGGCATTAAAAAAAACATAAGATAAAGAAGTTAATGAGGTAGTACAGACATTATATAATATGAACGAATTTTCCACAAAATCAAAGAGAATGATCCTTTTTAAATGTATAAAATCAATCCATAGTTTGTTTGGAAAAATCTCGGAAAAATAAATATTGTCAGCTAATGAATTATCGAACAGTTTAAGTAAGTTACCAAAAATATCTAGCAAATGAAAAACTTGTTCATTGGATGATGTTTTTAGTATTGTGATATTAAATTTCGCTACAATTGACTACGAAATTACGAGCGTTTTTTTTTGTTCCACATTAAGGCTCGAGTTCACCAACAGACGGTGGTTAGCGATGGTGAACAACAAAATATTATTAAACGGCTGTTTAAATTTTAAACAGCTGTTTAAAAACTAACCGTCTGTCGGTGAACTCGAGCCTAATTGTCATAAACCTGCACAGAAAGGTAGTATAAGCATAAATATTATAAATAAATACTTAATTCCAGGTATGACGTTATATTATGCTACTTTATTACTTATTTTTTATACACATCAAATCTAAATTTGTCAATTACGTTTGTGTTCAAACATGTCAATTAAATTATATATTGTTAACACGGACGAAAAAGTGATTGCGTACATGACATTGTCTTCCAAAAACTATTAACACTTAAAATTTCGTTAGTTATAAAATATTCTTTAATTCGTTTTCTTTACATTATTCAGGATAGAATATTTTATGTGGCGTCTAGTTACCATCACTATGAATGAGACTCCATTTAAATACTCAAGTTACAATAATTCTAGATTATTAAAGCTAAATAATATATTAAAATGAGTTTCGTATCGCTGTTCTGTAAACTTAATTTTATTTTAAAATGAATAACACAAAATTTATTGGCGTGTTGTATATATACTAATTAAAATGGATTGTTCATTATTAAATATGATTATAATAATTTCTTTTTTTTTATCCTCATCTTTTTTGGCAGATATTAGGGGAATCAAATGTAAAGGTTTTTTTTATTTGATCTTAAAAAGGAGAATAACAGTTGATGACACGTTTGGTCTAGTGGCTAGTAACCCTAGCTTTTAAACAAACGTTTGCGGGTTCGAATCCCGCTAGGGGCAAATGTTTATGTGTTAACATTTTACCTTTGTACCTGAGTCTATTTATAATATGTATGTATTTAAAAAAAAAAGTAATCTATGTATTATATCAACTTTCTGTTATCCATAATACAAGCATTAGTTGCTTACTGTGGAACTAGATGGTGCTGTCAGGAATGTGTGAAGATATTTATTATTTATTTATTTATTTATTTATTTATTTATTTATTTATTTATTTATTAGTTATATAGAATAACTAATTTTTGACTCAGAAATATATATTTCCCAGTATGTAGGTTATTTTTTACATGCCCTCCTCATAAAAAGAAGGCTGTTGTGTCTGCAGCTAGAAAAAGGTTGCTCACATAAAAGGTTCAACCTCATCATCGTGGTTTAATTTTTGTCCACCTAGGGCTTCCTTGAGAGGACCAAACAGGTGAATTAGTCATTGAGTACTTATGTCATTGAGTGTCTCAATACATCGTAGGTAAATCCGCGTTTTAGGCATTGTGCGTTGTAGCTAAAAATTTAGCAGTGGCATCTGTTGTGTTTCGGTGAGTGATAGTAAGGGATGCCAAAGCCCATTTCCCTATCCCTTGTCAATTCCTTATCCTTAATCCTACTGTAGTTGGCAGTACACTTGCAACACCCGTGGCGTTGCTTGTGGCATAGACGACGGTAGTTCACGTGGACCGTCAGCCTGCCTGACCTTAACATAAAAAATATATACAAGACAATTGAATTTTTAGCATAAACAATTGATTTTTAACATGCAAAAACAATGTTAAAAACCTAATTTCATATGTATTTTCCCACAATTTTATTTGCATATTTAATATGTGAATAGGAAGTGTTAGTGTGCGGGTTTGCGTGCCAAATTCGAGGCCATTCACTAGCGTCAACCATGACCCCTAAAAACAACAAAAAACTCGTTTTAAGCGACTTACTTTCTTTTTGTCGTCAAGTTACGTTGCAGCTTAAGAAAACTTCACTGTTATGTTTATAGTTGAAGGCTTTTATAACGTAAGCCTATACAAATCATTGACTTAATACTGTCAATGATCAATATCATACCAGTGGCGGATACAGAAAAAACTCTTCTTATTAAAACTGTTTAAACATACATACAAGACAATGTCATCTTACGATATAAAAAAGTAACAATTGGTGTTTTCTTCTTTAAACGATGAATTCTTTGCGTCTATTCTTCCTGGCAAATTGGTTAATTAAATCGTCGATAAGACAATTAATATCAAGGTGAGTGTTCAACAGAGCTAAGCCATTAAGTCGATCCTCCTTCATTGTCGATCTTAGCCATATCTTTGTACGCCGCAATGTTGAAAAACTTCTTTCTATTGTAGCAATTGATACAGGTAGACAAGCAAATATTTTTTACAGCGTATGCAAAGTAGGATAGTCAGATTTAGGACAAACAGACAACACTTGCAAAATAGAATCAAGATCATTAAGGGCGTTTATGCTCGTTTGCTTGTATTGAAGAATCTCTCCCATTAGTCTCGTCTTAATCAGAAATCAGTCTCGTCTCTCCCATTAGCCTTTCAATTCTGACATATTAACTGAGCAACCATCACAGCCTATACCCACACAGTTCTCCAGTGACAGAGAAAGGCTTTCGATTCTCCTTAGTATCGTGGTACCCAATACCTCATCGGTAATGTTGCGCTCTTCAGGTTCATCGTCAAGATTTCCAATACAATCGTTGCCTTTATGGATGTCAACGAAACCCAAAAATCTTTCGTGTAATTTGTCGCTACCATCGACATATCTTGCAACTAAACTCAGTTGGGCGATGTGCGCTATGTCCGTAGTCTCATCGAAGATGATGCTGTAATAACGAGATTCTTTAATTTACTCCAGTATTCTTGATAACACCACTGTTTCACAGCATGTAATAAGTTCGTCACACGTTGTTTTACTTTTGTAAATGGTGTTCGCTTTAGTGGTCTCGAGGTGCTGTTTTAGTTGCAAGTCCCCAGCGTCAATTCTAAATCTTAGAAGAGCTCTAAAGTTTCCCTCGTTATTCACTATACTTTCACGATCATTTTCGTTTTCTAATAAATTACCATCATCTCTATGCCCCCGCAGAGGAATATTTTGCCTTCCATGAAATATATTTGTTTTTATTATAGCTACGAGACGGTCTCTGTTTTGTCTAATACTTTCCATTCTCTGTCGTGACACTTGATTTATGACCTCAAGTTCGCGGTTGCTTCGTGTCGCCAAAAATAATTTGGATTTGTTGACGCTGAAACGTGGTATGAGAATGAGTCTGAAGGCATTATCTTTACCAGTAAGTTTAGCAAACTTTGATAGTGGTTCAGTTCTTGTTAGTTTACAAGTTTCTTGGCGATATTGGATTTCTTTCCTCCAACCATTTTATTATTCACAAAAATTGACCAGTTAATGCAAAGAAGTCCCTTTTTAACTTGTGAGAAAACCAGCCAAGGATACTGTTTAAAATGATTATGGTGCATTCGTCTTCTTTCAACCCGTCCTCTCTTGTTGTGCTCGGAAGTAGGAAAGATATAACCTTTTTCGGGTTTCCTTGGAGCTGTGAGAAGCTTGTATATTATATCATCGCTAAGAGTGCCCGACGATAATGTATTTAAATAATTGCCAATATCCGTGGGATTCCAGGAATCAGTTGATGAACTTTATTGTGGAAGTTTTGACGAAGTGCTGGGTTCTGCCTGTACATCTGGTAGTGTTTCTACTTTTCTTTTTCTTATCTTATCTAATAACGTTCCATTTTATTATATTCTTAATGAGAAATTACTATGAATTATTATTATTAATTAATACTCAACAATCAGCTGATCACTTGACTAATATTCACACTTGTTACAGGGTTACAGCTAAGACTAGTAGGACTTTTCACTTTTCCATTCTGATTGTAAACTAACCCCCCCTTTGCTTGCCCTTGTCGTGCGCGCGCGCAGTGCTGAGACGCTTGCCACTGGCGGCGGCGTCCCGCGCGCCCACCATATGTATCCGCCACTGCGCATCACACTTCAAATAGAGAGTACAATTTGTACAATACATTATGCAGTTGGCGGCAGTAATTACTTATTTACGGAAGACCACCGTAAAATATCTGCACTTGTGCTGTTGTGTTTTGGTGAGTGAGTAAAAGAGGCCAAAGCCCTTTCTCCCTTATTTTTTACACAGTTAGCAGCGCATTTTCAACACCATCGCGTTTCCTGTATTAAAAGGCGATGGTACTCAAAATCAACGCTTTTCTCACATTCACATGAAAAATAAGAAACGAAATAGATAAATACTCGTATTAAATTAATTTAAGTGCACACAAACAGAAACGAAATAATTATAAGAAATATAGTATACATACCTACTAGCAACATGGTGTTTGCACATGTAACAGAAAATATTTCCTTTTATTTCTTTACTTTGCAGCCAATTTCCACATTAGATGCTTTTCATACTAATATAATATTAAGCACCCCTTTCACCAACTACAAGTAAAGTGTTGATTAGTTACTTTTAGAAATTATTTTATGTTTTATTAAATTATGCACTCGATTTAATGCATCCTTCAATAAGCGAATTTTTTTAATAACAGGTTTGAACAGGTTTATTAACAGGTTTTGTATTAACAGGTTCAATTTCTTTTAACATGTGACTTTAAATGGCGGTTAGCCTACTTACTCAGAGATGGTGAAAGAGGTCCTAAATTTTGGAACTAAAAAGTAAAAACAATAGAATAGAATAATAATAGAAGCTCCGAAAAATGCATAATCAATTTTTATTGTAGAACTATGACTTACTGAAATAAATAAGGTGGCTTTTCAGAGGTAAAGTCAATTATATAAGAAGTTAATATAGAGAAATTTAATTGATATTGTGACAACTTCAAGCGGATGGGCAGCGTTCGGGAAGGTCAGAGACAACTTTTTTACAAAATTCCTTAAAACAAAAATTTTCAATTTGACCAATTTGTGTTGCCAGTGACGGCCCATAGTTGGGTATCGCGCTGATACGCGATACCCAACTATGGGCCTCGTATGAAAGCTCAATATCGCTCAACGAGCAGTGGAGATGGCTATTCTCGGGGCTACACTGCGAGATTGAATCAGGTATGAGGAGATCTCTGGACAAATTTTGTCCACTGATTCTTTAATTTTGATAGTTGAGAGTCCCAAGTGTTGCCATTGGTTTGACTGTAAAAAAACAACTCATCCAGGATAAGGTGGGTTTTTACTCTCATTGAAATATTCGTAGCCTTATTTCTAAGGTTTTATTATATGATCGAGGTGTATTTTTACACTCAAACTGTTAAACTTGCAATAGAGATGAGAAATTCATCAAAAACAAGATTTCGGAAAAAGTGGTCTGAGGTGGGTTTTTACAATCATGCATTCAAATGGAAGTTACCAACATGAGCTGGCGGATCAGAAAATTGAAATGGCAGATAGTGCCGAAAGCCGACTGCTTCTGGGACAGGTAGGTTCTCGAATGGAGGCCACGGATCAACAAGGAAGTCAGGATAGATTATCTGATAAGGGCCGCAGGTTGACTGTGGATCTAGGCTACTTAATCGCTCCTATGGGATAGAGGAGTCCTATGTCCAGCAGTAGACGTCCTACGGTTAAGGGTTGCTATACATAATTATAGTCGGTCCGGCACATTTCATTAGGCAATTTTTGTTGAACAACAAAGCCGACTTTCATTCAGCTTAACCTATCGGCAAAATCACCCGGGTTTTGTTTAGTATATATACACTGCGCGGGTAGGCCAAGAGGCCTTTCTGCCGATTGTTCATCTACATATATTCGTGTCTACCGCCCGGCTTTGCTGACACGACTATATGTATAGCAACCCTTTGATGATGATAATGAATACGCGATATGCAGTCTTTTTAATGCGATATTGTTATTGAAGTTAAAACACTAGAATACCTAATGCGTATTGTAATATTTAAATAATTAATGTAAAAATTTATTTAACAAAATTACTTGGGACATTGAAGGTACAACTAATTATAGTGAATAATGTAAAATAAAATATCGCCATTCAATGAACAAAGAAATAAATAACTGACAGTTTGGTGCAAATATGTCCTCACCCAAGGACATATAAAAAAATGTGAAGAGTTTCGCCTGTGGTTTTGCTCAACAGACAGGCAACCAAGATAGGTGATTGACATTTGTCACGTTAATTAATGCTCATTTTTGACGTTTATTTGACGGACAAGCTGATTGCCTAGTAATAAAGTGTCACGATAGGGACTTGGAAAGACATCGTTTGCACAGAATTCAAAAAGATGTAAGGGGGAAATAAGAACAGTAAGAGATGGTTGAATGGGCACTGGAAACAAAATATATACCTATTTTTTATGTAAAAGTAGTCTGACGGTCCACTTGATGATAGGTGTCCACTAACAGAAGAAAGGATTAGGATGGGATAGGGAAATGAGCTGTGGCGAACTCACTTACTTAAACACAACAGCACATATGCTGTTATTCACGGTTCACGGTGCTGTTATTATCCTTACCAGTAGGGATTCTCTTCCACATATCCCCACTGTTCGAAAATTAAAAAAAAAAATACAGTCGTATTGATAATAATGTTAAAAACTGTCCATACATCTAAATATTAGTATCAAATGTGTTCTACATTATAAATTTAAAAGTTATAAATTTTCAATTAACTATAAATAGTCACCAGTCGATAATCTAATTACTATAAAGAGAAAATTTGTATTTTTGTATTTTTGTAATGAATAAACTCAAAAATTACTAGACAGATTATGAAAATTTTTTCACCTATAGAAAGCTACATTATCAACGAGTAACATAGGCTATATTTTATAAAGTTACGCGGGCAAAGTCACGTGAAACAGCTAGTGTTATTATAAATAGTAACATTAGTCGTCTTGTCCCAAATAAGTGTCCCAAATAAGTGAGATCTAGATGTCTAGAATAGTCTAGTCTATTCTAGTGATTTCTGTGTGTGTTTTATGGAATTTATATTACTATGATCTGGCGACACACTAATCTTGCTACTACTGTGTCAATGGGATCGTCAGATAGTTTTCTGTTGTAGATATTTCATATTTCAATGAAAAATTACAATTAACAAATCACTTATTGATATTCTTTACGAGAGGCGAGCGAATAGATACAGCAATATTTGCGACTCTAATGGAACATGTAATAACAAAACTCGTTTTAATTACTAAGAAATAAAAAAAACCGTTTCAAATGTACAAATATAATTTTATTAATATCTGACCAAATTTATCAACAATATTTCCTATAACTTTTACAATAAAATCTATATCACAACACCAATGTATAGAACAAAGTCTATTAGTAACTGGAAGAACGCCATCATTATAACTAAACACCTGAATAAAATTAATTGTTGTTATTAATTAGCTTTTAATTAATTTTACACTTTTCTTTGATCACTTTGTGTTCTTTGGTGTTATTGTTTTCGATGAAATGTTGCTTGTGGGCGTTGTTTATGTAACTTTGCTTATAGAAGTTAAGAAACAGTACAAAGAAGAAGAAGGTATTGAGAGCCACGAATGTCGCCATACCTCTCGGTGGTGGGCAATCTGATACTATAACGCTGCCTATGTATTGGAAAATTATTGTCACAAATTGGACCTGCAACAAAGAATATATCATTATTAACAAGATTCCATTTCAAGGGTTTACCAGTACTATCCTATACTAGCATTATATTACGTCATCTGGTTCAATTAGCTGGAACATTTAATGGGGAAAATTTAGCATACACGTTGTCAGGGATACAGGAAAGGACATAGGACACTTATCATCCAAAAAAATTGTACTGTTCACAAAGCAATCATCAAAAATATAAGAATATAAGAAATGCGAAAATATGTTTGTATTTATGGATGTTTGTAACACTTTCACGCAAAAACTACTGAACCGATCACAATGAAATTTTGCATACACGTTGTCTGGGACACCAGAAAGGACATATAGTACCTTTCATCGTTCAACGCGGACGAAGTTGCGGGCATCAGCTAGTTGTTTATAAATAGTGAATTAATCAAAATCACTTACCAATTGAAAAGTGGTCATGTATTTTTTCCAAGTTAAATATTTGGCAATTTTTGGACCAAACGCCGCCAGACCGTAGTAGGTGTACATAAACACATGAACTAACGAGTTGAGAAGTCCAATGAACAGTATAGTGTGTGACGGCGAATACTTCAACATGGCCCAAGTGCCAATGCACATTATTGAGTGGTGATACAGGTGAAGAAATGTCGCTTGATTGAACTTTTTTCTCAATACAAAGAACACTGTGTCGAGTAGCTCTGTCACTTTTGCGGCGAAATATAACCATATCAATTCGATTATCTGAAAAAAATCAATGATGAAGTGTTCCAAAAAAAATATCTATTCATCTCCCCCAACAGAACTGCTTATCGTCCTGGGGACTGATTGCAGATTTAATATAGAAAAAAAAGGGTTCACAAGTACTCTGTCGATCGTGTTATGTTAAAAGATGAGATGTGGATGAAGATCTGTCACTCACTACTCACGTATACAGAATATTAGCTAAAATGTTGCAAATTCAGGGTGGTTAGGTTAGATTAGACCTTAGAATATTACAGACTATTTATATAACAACTGCACCACTTTTACAATTTAAAAAAAGAAGAGGTCTATCTGTGTACGAAATAACATTTATTTTTACTTGTGATTTATTAACAATCAAATTCAAAATCCAAATAATTTATTATTATCATAATACTTTACAGTTTCAGGAACAAACCCCGGTCCCCACACTAGGCAAGCCTGTATTGTGGGATAAAATGATTCTAATACATTTAAAAACTTTTTTAAAATTTATAGTAGGAAATATTTAATATGATTTTACATACCTCTCGTCTCGTTTCTCGTGGTGCCATCATACATGTTTTTGGAAAGATGCCCCATTCGTAGATTTTTAAAAATATCTAAAAACAAACTAGTTAGTCAATGTATTTCTATAGCAGTATAGGAATAGTTCCTGTGATTGCGAACTTCGATGTATATATAACAGCTCTCTATTTAGTGAGGATTATTATGCTTTATAGAAAAATTAAAAAAGAAATCCATAGCACATAATAGTAGAAGTGATATGTAGAAATGAGGATTAAAAATAGCATAGGTAAATCTATACTAATATTATAAATGCGAAAGTATGTTTGGATGTATGGATGTTTGTAACTCTTTCAGCAAAAACTAGTGAACCGATCACCATGAAATTTTGCATACACATTGTCTCAAACACCAGAAAGGACATAGGGTACCTTTCATCCAGAAAAAAAGGACAGGGATTCCGAGGGATAAAAAATAAATAAAAAACTAACGCCTGGCCAAAGTGTTATAGCAACACGAGGTCAAGCGTAATATTGCTTTTTTTAAAATTTTCAACTCGGACGAAGTCGCGAGCAGCAGCTTGTCTAAAATAAATCCCCTGAGACAGCGTCTTCGTCCGATTGATCGGACGACGAGGACTGATTTTCACAAGTTTTGTTAAATAATATTGTTAATTAATTCCAAACTTCATTTTCGTATATATTTAAATATAATTATATAGTCATAGCCTCATGTCAGTAAACTTAAAAATCTCTAAATAAAAAAACCTATACAATATGGTAAATATATTGTAAAACTCACCTTGTAAACCAAGTATAATGACAAAAGAACTTGTGCGAAATTATAAATAATAAGTGTATTCTTTAGATTGAACGGTTCTCTTTTCTTCATAAATTTCGGTCCTAATTTTAAGATGAATAATAAATATGCTACGGTTATTATTAATACTGGTCCCGGGCTAGACATTAATGGTAGATCATTTATTTCGTCGTCTGTAACAAATAAATAGAAAGAAAAACAACATTTTCGTCAAAAAAACATCCGGCCAATAAAAACATTTCATTATTTACAAGGGAAAATAACTTCACAACAGCAAATATTAATAAATTAACATAATATAATTGATAATTTTCATGCATTGACGTCATCAGAAAGGTAAATGAAAAATAATAAAAATTGTACCTACCCGAAGAAAAAGTAGGTATGTTTTAAATTTTATGTTTTAAATGTTTTAAGGCCTCTTTCACGATGTGTCAAGTAAGCTAACCGCCATTTAAAGTCACCGGTAACCGGTAATGAAGGAGATGAGATATACCTTAGTTTGTACGATAAAAGTCCCAAAGATTAAAAAAAAAAAATTCGCCTATCGAAGGATCCAGTAAACCGAGTGAATAATTTAATAAAACATAAAATTATTTCTAAAAGTAACTAATCAACACTTTACTTGCAGTTGGTGAAAGAGGCCCTTAGTGTACATAAGTTCTTTATATATGTATATATTTTTTTCATAATAAATACCTATATACGTTAATAGATACCCATTATTTGACTAGATAATAATTATGTGGACAGGATTAACATGAATACTTATAAATAGCTTGTCTTATAAACTTTGTATTGAACTAGTAAATTTATAATTTTATTATCTTATTTACGATACAGAATTAATCAAGGTTTTACCCCTTCAGTTCTTCAGGATCGACAGTACTGTTGCCGCAATTGTTTACGCTTTCTGGTGACGGTAACCGTATACCATCCAGTCAATTTATCAGCGTGTATGCTTGCCGAAATTAAGTATATTAATAATAACGCGTTTTCGACTACAGTTACCAACAGGTTTTAGTTAAAAAGTGGGTAAACATATTTTTTTAAATAATGACTACGTCGCCATTAAGGAAACAATGTTTCTAAAGTAAGTAGGTCACTCAAAGTCATACTTAGGTACTCTAAAGTAAGTATGACATTACAAATTGTCATTTGCGTTTGTCTAATGAGTTTTAGCGTTTGATAATATTTCAATTTAATGAAAATAATTGGGAAAATTCCCAATGTAGTTATTGAATTTGTTGTATTCATACACAATCAATCTAGATCACTATTCTATTGTCAAAAGGGACGTTAAGTAAGTTCCTATACTGCTTATATTCAATCAAAATATAAAAGATTTATTAATTTACATAAACCTTGTTCGATTTACAGTCTTGTTCGTTTTGTGAAGTCTTTATGTTGTTATTGATTGGATTGGCCTCAATTTTTGGTCCCACACCTTTTGTTTTCAATATTACAAAAAATACTTACTCTTAAACCTACTAAGGATTACGAAAGGTTTTAGAGGTTTTAAACCTAGTTATTATAACTGTGAGTGAACGCTCCACTTCAAGTATTCCGTTTCAAGCAGTACTATTTCGGAACAGGTGCAAATCTCAAGTTTGATGCATTTATCACAGAAATTGCGGATGTAACATTGAAATATATTTCCATTCAACATTGTTTACATTCTTAAGTCATTCACCTAATGTTTATTTAAATTAATGTTGCATTGTTAATGGTTACTTACATTTGCTTTGGTACAAATTCCAACTAGTGGGAAACTTCAGTCCAATTGGTGTTGCCATTATTCAAAAACAAAACGAGGTAACTGTAAAAAATAAAAAAGTGAATAGATAATAAGCGAAAGTTGATCTTTCTGTGCGAAATATATATTTCTGTGATTTCTTTAATGATTACACTAAAATATCTGTAAAAAGCTTTCTCAGTAGGACGAACGATTGTATGCGTTGAGTTGCGCCTTGTGTTTGATGTGTGGATAAAGAAAAAAATATTACAAAAAAATTGTTGTGGCTGTGATGGAAAACAGCCAGTGTAATAAAAAAAAAACGATTGTTACTTTTTTTTAAAAACAACCAAATTTTTTTTTACATTTTTATCTATTTCTATTTATTTATTTGTGTTCATAAAAAAGTAAAATATACTTTTTTTTTAAGAATTTAACTTGTTGGCTTATTGAATAGGGCTAAGTTATACACGCCGGAACCTAGTTTTCTACTAAAATACAAACTGAATCAATGACACCTTGTAATTATTTTTCGAATTGTTTACGATCAATTGCTTACACAACAACGGTTTTAACTCCTTAGTTTAAGAAGAGATGTAGTGATTTACTGGCTCTATGATGGTGAATGCTAATAGGTTTTCCAATTAATGTCTACCACAAGTTATTCCCACCGCAACACTTGAATAATAACTGATGTGATGGCAATGTAGCATTGAAAAAGACAAAATACTGGCGATTATGAACGAAATATTTTAAACACGACGTAAACATGACCTAATTAGTTCATTCATATAATAAAATCGATTGTGGACAGCCTCCCTTTCACCTTCTCTGTTTCAAAACGTTTGGTCCGAGAATTTTGCATTTTACATGTGAGCTATTTTAATAGTGTATTTAAAACACTTTATTTTGCCCTCTGATAAAATAGCCATCATCTATCTGCTCGGTGCAAAAAATTGCATAAATTTTAACATTTTAACTTAAATTTTAAATTAAATTTTTAACATTTTTAAGGTTATCCTATTTTGGTATTGGTTTTAACAACTTGAAATATGTCTTTTTCAATGCTACTTTGCCATCATATCAGTAGAGCGCCGAAAATGGGGTCTCTGGCTATAAAGTGTCACTCACAGTCCGGATGAGTAAAAATTTTATCCGGTAACTGCATGAACTGTAATCTCAAGAGTAAATTCCGATGTGTTTTCACCTAGTTACAATATAGGCACCTAGTTACAAACCTGTAAAGAAGGCAGACCTGCACACCCCCCTGATGTAGGTTGTGTCCTTAGTCGAAGATAACTAAGAAATGAACCGTCAGTCTGTCTGCCACCCTTATAATATAAAAAATACCTGTCTAGGGTTCGACGAAAATATAGCGGAACTTTTGAAGTTTTTTCCTTTGTTTATTCAACAAATAAGTATACAAAGAGGTGTCCTCTTTGTGTATCCGTTGAACCAACATGTGAAATGAGAAAATACACATGGCTGTATAAGAAAGAGTCATATTTTACAGATATAAATCATCGCATATGTCTTTCGCATGTTATTATCCTAATATTAATAATATTATAAACTATTTGGTGCCCGCGACTTCGTCCGCGTTGAACAATGAGAAAATATTTGAGTGGTAAATACCTATAACTCTTTTGAGCTATAGGTATTTACCACTCAAATATTTTCTTTAAAAATCTCTAAGGATCGTTTATCTAAAAATATAAAAATATATTTTTAGATAGACGATCCTTCGGGACCCTAACATTTTCCAGGATAAAAAGTATTCTATATGAACAACAATATCTTTCGTGGAAAAGTAACAACATATCCAAACATACAGATTTTCCCATCCTATTAATATTATAAAATGCCAAAGGTAAAAGGATGAAGTTTGTGAGAATGGATATTTGTTATTTTTTCACGAAAAAACGTTTAAATGGATTAGGATGAAATTTTGCACACATATAGTTTATTACCTAGATTAACATCTAGGATACTTTTTATTCTGAAAAAAATGTGACGTATTTTTAAGTTACATTTACTTAAAAACAAATCAATATAATAAAAATAAATAAATTGATAGAAGGATGTTCCCAAAGGTCGACTTTGATTCTTTATCCTTTTTTATACATAAAATGGATTGAGTATTATGTTCACTATCCCACTCAACTCCAACTGTGGACTGCAAAACCACTCAACAGAATTTGATGACATTTTCAATAGGCCCAGCAAGTGACCTTGTGAAGTTCAGTAGCGATCGGATAAGAAAAGGGGCGCGGACGAAGTCTACGGCAAAAGCTGGTTAAAATAATTATATTAAAAAAAAAGTTAATTGCACTTTTGTTTATTTTTATTAATGTTATATAAAAAAATAATTTTACTAATCAATTAAAAAAAAAAACACCACTAATAGCTTAATAATATTTACCTTTAAAACAGTTTAATATCCTCACATTAAAATCACTTACAATTGAATAATTTATTTCTAATAACTTTTTAAATATTAAACAAAAATGAAAATATAAAGAAATGTATGTCTGTTTATGTCCGAGTCTTAAATCACTATGAGGATTGCGGTGTAACAAATGAACGAGCTGTACTTAAATCACCAGCAAAATTTGGAACACCGGTACACTGGCGTGCAAAATAATAGGCGACAGAGTAAAATATTTGCTACCTTATAAAAGAACTCAAAACCTTTGTTTTTTTCGAGGGTGATAATACATTGTAAGAAAAAGAAAATCTTTTAAAAGAAATTAGTAATTTTATTGGTATTGGTCAGAGCTTACAGGTTTGTAAGTTAAAAAATACACATAGATATTAGCCGTCTTATTAATAAAAATGTATTAGTCCAAAGTTAAATCGTAGTTAGTCTTAGGCTCGAGTTCACCAACAGACGGTTAGTTTTTAAACAGCTGTTTAAAATTTAAACAGCCGTTTAATAATATGTTCACCATCGCTAAAATGAGCGTTAAACGCCCTAAACATCTGATTAACTTAATGATTAATTCGTTGCACTTAAGTGCACTTAACCTTTCCTTTGTTTATATTATTATTTTATTTTATGATTTCCGCGTGAGAATATACCTACCTACATTATATTATTCCGTTGCGTCATGTCATTAATAAATATTGGTATTAAGTCTTAATTGTGTTATTTAGAATAGTCAGTGCTATTAATTATGTATATTTTAGTGTTTTTTATTTTTTATTTAGAGTAAAGAGTGAGTATGCACCGAAACCTCTACATCCCACCTCTTGGATAATTTTTTAAATCATTTTTACCTATCCATATCTAATGAAATTAGCAATGTTAAGCTAAATCTGTATTTTATCATGAACTCGAGATTTGCGAGAACTTTGTATTAATTCACATGTTATATAAACACAACTTGGATTCAACAACATACAAATCAAACGTCAAATGTCAAACGAATAGGTTAGTACTAATTTAGTTCCTCGTTAAACGGGGTATTGCGTGGTACTAAGTTTTAGTCCGAGACTAAAGAGAGTCTAGCCTAGCGTAGTCCTTCCTTAGTTCATGTTTATTAATACAGATTTTCACTAGTACTCCGTTAGACCTTCGACTAAAGTTAATCCTACGTTAGTCCACGTTTATTAATAACACTGTTGGTGTTCAGGTCAATGTGACGAAAGTACCTAATGTTTTGAAGTTTCTTAATGAGATGGTTAAAGATTGATGGTCGATATAATATAACGATAGTTACTCGTGTCGGTAGTGCCGGGGTCACACTTTTTTATAACATGACATAACTTTTTTAAAATCGTCATTAGTATTAAAATTTAAATTTTGTCTGTTTTTCTGTGCACGCTAATCTCAGAAACGGTTTAACGGATTTGGATGAAATTTCGCACACAGAGAGTTCATTACCTGGATTAATATATAAGATACTTTTTATCTAAGAAAAATGGTACCTGTGGGATTTTAAAAAAACGAACTACAGCGCGTAAGAAGTCGCGGGCACCAGCTCGTCTTTAATATTAATAGTCAATGGATATTTCGTAAACACCCGTTGCCTTGCCACATTTGATGTGTTTCACAGCTGCCTCTTCTTTTGTCATCAATACTCGTATGCCATGGGACCATACATTGATTATTTAACCAATTAATTTAATCTCAACCAATTCGGGGTTTTTGTTTAGAAATAGCCTTCTAGAAAAAAATTAAAGTTAAAATTACTCATTTTATTTGAACGCAAGTGGAAATATTAGCCTTTGGTAGAACTATTCGTTGATTCACTAACGGAACTCGCTACGGAGATGTTCGTTTTATTGATCGACTCACTTGTTAGATAAGAAAGTGTTTTTGACTGACCCACTAATACATATAGTGGCACTAAAGTAACAATGTCTCTTACTCTTAAAAGTTTATTACGACTATTGTATCCCCGACAGGTTATTTCACGTTCACACCTATTTCAATATCCAATATTCGTTTATTCATTTAGAATATCATATTTATTAAAGAGAAATAGTGATGAGAAATATCGAAAGTTAGAAATACAGTTCATTTAAAAATATCCTACAAGAAATTAAAATTTATTAGATGCATTTATATAATGCTTATACATAGCGACAATCAATCATCTTTTTCTGAGACTATAAATGCGAATTTAATGACATACAGTAAATAATTCCATTTCTGGAAAAGACAATTGTTCTTAGATTATATTTTCTAATAATGTAATTAGTTAATGGATTTACAACAGTTAACAATTACAAACACTGATGTAAACCACTGCTAAGGTTGAACTAGTCAGCTTCTCCTCCATATAAACGCAGAATGATAATTAATCCGCTGTTTTATGTTTAATTTATAAAAGTAAGCATGATATCGATTTATCTTGTCGTTAACTAGGTTCGTTGCTATACAAACTAGTAAAAAAGTATTAATTTAAAAGATATGATCCTTGAAAAATCCATATTTTAATGCAACTTTGAGGGTGAATAGGTCACTCTAGTGTACAAAAACTCCAAAATACTTTAGTCACAGACATTGATCGGTTATTCAAGAGTTCAAATAACTTTACACGAAATAGATACATGCAGCAGTTTTGTCAAAAAAAGCATTTTCCCAGGGGTCTGTTTATGTGTTTTTTCTGTGCTCATTTTTGTCATATGAATCACTGTGCATTTCACTCGACTGTTTTCCCCGCGCGGGTAGCGGAGGGGAGTAGGCACACCCCGGGCGGACTGGAGCGAGTCAGGGGATAACGAAGTTCGAAAACAATAAAATGTATGGGATTGACACATGCCTTTGCTAAATCACGTGATGCATCCCATACATTTTAAGACCGTCACACACGTAGCCATAATATATATTAATATACCGTACTATAATATATATTATAACAAGCTACCACACACGGAGACGATGCTATAGTATATATTTTGCATTCATTTCATTGATAATCGGCCTAGCATAATATGTCTTGTTATGCCATAATATGCAATAATATAAATTACGATATACGATGGTGACGTCATAGAATTATATATTATAGCTGCGTGTGCGTTCACTTCAATATTTGTATAGAAAATATATCGTAATATGCCTTGTTATAATTTATATTAATATAATATAAATTATAGCAAGGCATATTAATATAAATTATTAATATAATATAAATTAATATAAAGGCATATTAATATAATATAAATTATATTAATATATATATATATTATGACTAGGGCCATAGGTGGCCTAGCTAAGTGTGCTTTCTACAGTCTTTCTACAGTCGTTTACGCTAAGAGAAAACTTGGTTATTGGTTAAAATTTTATTTTGACGTTACAATTGCTACGTGTTGACTCATTTTGACTTGATATCGTTATCACATTTGAACTTTGGACACCGGTCTTAATTTACTTAATTGGCATTTTTATTTTGGACTTGTTTTGTTATTGTTACACATTGACCCATAGCAGAGAACTTTGGGCAACTATTTTGATACACTGAATGATTAACATAACATAACAACCATTTCCTTATATAACTCCTTATAATTATTTTAAAGAAATATACCTAAATACTGTGGATTTCCGTACAAAGACAGATTGGATGTACGTTTTGCACACCGAGAGCTTCAGTGGGAGTTGCGAGGAGAGTTCCTGAGGGT
Organism: Synanthedon myopaeformis; assembly: GCA_944738685.1. Lineage (NCBI taxonomy): Eukaryota > Metazoa > Arthropoda > Insecta > Lepidoptera > Sesiidae > Synanthedon > Synanthedon myopaeformis. Next base: position 10,579,538 of record OX122919.1, read on the forward strand.
GTGCCTATTCGTCGGGTGGTTGGGGTCGTGACGTCAATATTTTTTGCGCTTACAACAGTTTGCGACGCGGATGGTCCTACTAAGGCGGTAGTCAGTTGTCGCGGGCGCAAGCTTTGAGTGAAAGCGCGTGGCGCGGACCGCGAGACGCCTTCCGGATCGCTCAGCGTACATGGCATACAGGTGACATGGCAGAGAGTGCGTGCTGACACGTAGTTTTTTTCGCCTTACGGTGGCGGCGCGCGCTCAACGTCAGCCGCGTATTGTCCGCGGCGTCGGAGGTATCGGACTCGGTAACGGACACGGCCGGTGCGTTGAAATCGCAAGGTATCCCTGACTGTGGTGTAGCTCGGTCTACTTGCGATTGAGATGAGCCCTGGCCCCTGACAAGGCCCGAAGACTGGGAACCGCTGGAGGCTGACCGGGATACGAAACATCACAAACCGACCCTTGAAGCCCGGCAACCAATGGCACTCCTCTCGGCGTTCATGTGGGTGAAAATCTTCTCAACGAAAGAATGTCGATATCCACGAGAAACACTCTTAAATAGGAGGACCTGAGACACGCAACCAACAAATCATACCATACCAATTCACCGATACTACACAAGCGCCATTCTGGCCAATTTATTAATTTTGGAACGGTTTTAACTTTCCAGTTTTTTTTCAGTTTAACGGCCATATACTTAAGTTGGCCTCCATACCTCTATTCTCCACAGTTTGACATTTGAAAGCGCAGTCAGCGTAGCACTTGATTGTAATTGTAGGTTTTATGTTACATTTCATTACACTTGTTGATAACAAATAAATTAAAAACAAATTAATTTAATATTTCTCCGAAGAAACTTTATTTTGTACTATTAATAAAACAATTTATGTGGACATTTTAACCGTTTTCTAAATTCTAATGATTTACCAACTTACAAATTAAATAACATAAGAAAAATACATTTACCTATATCATTACAACTCTTAAAAAATTAAATGCCATGAATTTAAATGCAATCAGGGAAAACTTTATTTACAACACAATAAATGAAAAATTATAATAATTTTTATTTGTAATTCTAAATACCTTTGCATACTGTAGTTATTGTGTACCACGTTAATTTATAAATGGGTCGCTTTCCAGTATGCAAATGCATTTAGAAAGCGATTTATTTACATATTTTTTTTTAATGATTAGGAGATAGTACCTACATACGGGCCAATTAATAAAACTCTTATAAAGATAAGAAATAAACTGAATAGAAAACAAGATGGCGCCACAACAGTTATAATTTGCATATTAATTTATAAATATTTTATTTAAATCTACTTGTTAATGTGTCGATTTAATTGTAAAAAGTAAATAAATAAATAAATAAATAAATAAATAAATAAATAAATAAATATCTTCACACATTCCACACAGCGTCATCTAGTTCCACTGTAAGCAACTAATGCTTGTATTATGGATACCAGACAGTTGATATAATACATAGATTATTTTTTTTTATAAATACATACACATTATAAATACAAAACATCCATGACTCAGGTGCAAAGGTAAAATGTTAACACATAAACATTTGCCCCTAGCGGGATTCGAACCCGCGACCGTTTGGTTAACAGCTAGGGTTACTAGCCACTAGACCAAACGTGTCGTCAAAAAATGTAAATGTATTACTTTTTTGCATATTTACATTTATTACGTTACATAGTGTAAAGAGTAAATGGTAAACTGACAATGCACATGTTATGTAGGCTCATTCATAAAGTAGGTACATGGCTACCGTCACCTATAAACACCAACAACAATGGGCCTAACGTAATAAATCGAAAGATAACGGGTGACAAAGATAGTGCAAGAGATTTATTGATTCAACTTCCAGCTTCATCCATTTTACAATTTTTCCAGTTTCATTGATTCATCTAACATTGCTCATATTGGAAAATATAATGGTTGATATAAATTATGATGATGAATACCCATTTTTTATCACATTGCTATCCAGTTATTGTCAGGATCTGGAGCGCACTTGCACATGTTGGCTTTGTGTTGGTGCTTACAGCCAACTGCAGCCATCTACCATCAAATGGAATGTCAGCCTTTGATTACATACTCTTTCTTCTTAATTAAACTCCATAAAAGTGAAATCACTAAAAAGTCCATAAAAGTCTTAAATCGTAAATAAATCGCGTTTAAGATTAGAATATGCTGTTTAATTTTCAATATAAAGTGGGCTAAATATACTACGCATTTAGAACTAAGGTCAGCTTTTCAATATTCCTATGCATACTATGTATTTTATGCACAGTGCATAATACTATCTGTATTATCTGCAAATAGATTTGAATAAAACTTTCTTCATCTTTGACCCTCTAAGTATACATTTATGACATGAAATGACGAGATCAATACACCGACAAAATGATAGATCTGTAATTCCAATATGTCTGCCTGTTTGGCACATTCACATAGTACACATTTCCCATGAATGTCTTATGTAAATTTATTTCAATTAATTATAATTATTTATCATTTATATATTACTTAAATTGTCAACTTTGTCACTTTGCCAAAGGTGACAAAGGAATTATGTTCTCACTTGCAAACAGAAAATAAGTCATAGTTACAGTTTACGTAACAAGTTTCTTAAATAATTTTAACACAGTGACGCCATCTAGAGATTGAGTTGAGATTTTAATAAAAACTTAATTGTGAAGAAAAATATTTAGGATTTTTATGCTTCTTATAAATAACTTTACAACGTTTAAAATATATCTCGAAGACTAAAAAGTTCTATACATAATCAATTTGAAAAATAATATAATAAGCTCTCTATCTAATTTCATTTAAAATATAATTTTGGTCGAACTCCTAGGCGCTTGTTATTAACTCTTTCAGATACTCTTAAATTTAAATATTATATAATAGTTACATGAAAGTGCAATAATATCATTTTCACAATGATTTAGAGGAAATTTACCAAGTTTACCTCCACCACATTTCATACTAAATTCTTTAGAGATTTTACTACATATCTAAAGTAGGGTTCTAGGGGTGTTCAATAAAAAGTGAGTATGAAATAGATACTTCTTGATAAGAAAAAAAAATTGATACTGGCATGCAAAGGCTAGCGAGACATTTGTTATAATAATAATTAAAAAAGTTTTCGATTTTCATTTGTATTTTAAAAATTGTAGTCATTTGTTTTTTACGTTTCGGAACGTGTTCTCGAGAAAAATGGAGAAAATTATAATTCGCGCGGTAATTAAATATATCTATGCTTAATTTTTTTTACTTCGGAGCAGGTAAATCAAGACTTGCAAGGAACATTAGGGGTTCATGCTCCTCCATACTCTACAGTTGCTCGTTGGTGTGCTGAGTTTAAGCGAGGAGAGATCTTCCACCAACGATGGAAGCTCGAGGCGCCCTCCGACGGCAGTAGCCGAACAAATTATAAAAATAATTGAAAAAATTGTTTTGGCGGATCGTCGTGTTTGTTCGTTTTATAGCTGAAGAAATAAAGATTTCGATAGGGAATGTCTATAAAATTATGCACAACCACCTGGGCATGAAAAAAGTGTTAGCGTGCTGGGTGTCCAGAAAGCTTACGGACGCGCAGAAACATACCAGACTAAGGATTTCGCGAAGCTGTTTGGATTTGTTGCAGCAAGATCCTTATCGATTTCTGTCTCGATTAATAACCATGGATGAAACATGACTTCATCATTATGACCCGGAAACGACAATCTGACTGAAGTTGGTTTGTTTCAATAAGTTAATGCCCCTCGCACGAGTCCAACGTTGTGATAGCTGCCATTGAAGATGCTGGCTTTGAACTGATGGAACATCGTCCAGGTTCACCAGACATCGCCCCTATTGATTTCTATCTTTTCCGCGGTAGAAAAAGTACCTCAGAGGCCAAAAATTTGAAGACGATGAGGCAGTAGCCGCATTACGCGGTTTTTTATAGGCTCAGGATAAAGAGTTTTTTACTAAGGGAATTTTAAGTCTAGAAAAAAGATAATCAAGTGTATTAACTTTTAAAAGGTGACTATGTTGAAAAATAAAATAAGTTGCATTAAAAGATAACTGCGTCTTTTTCATTCTCACTTTTTATTGAACACCCCTCGTAAGTGTTAATACTAGCACAGGGGCGTAGCTACCGCCGCATTAGCCCAATCAATTATATGGGGCTTTCGGACTACAGGGGTCACGACATATTGTGTAAGTAAAAATATTATCCCGAATCTCACTTGAATTTGTAAGCCGTACGCTAAACTCTAGTTTAAAATTTAAAGTATGCACTACTAGTTTAGCCTTTGAGAGTTTAGAGTTTAAATGCATCGCGTCTAAAAACTAATATTGTTTAAAGACTTTAGGTCAAAATATTGCAGTCGTAACTCGTTTTATTACAAGTAAAATGACACTTGTTAGCAATCCCGTATTACGAGTGTTACGCACAGCGCTATAGAGAACACTGAGTGTATTTGCAGGATTTGGTGCGTCTGCATCGTCTACCTCAGTTATAATAGAAGTTTTTGTTCGTCAATCAGTTAAAAGAGCCTCTCGACAAAATTTCATACAGGGCCCATTTAGACCAAGCTACGCCACTGCTCTAATATTTCGAAAAAGCATTTTCATTTTCGTTTCCTATTCCAATATTTATATTAAGTAACCTTTACCCTACTGGTAGGTAAACATAAGAAGAATTTAATAAGCCATCGTATTTACTCAAATTACGTTATTGATTATATATTAATTTTTTTATGAATCAATAAAAAAAAATATTAACAAAATTTAGTCATCAACAATATTGGCATCATATACTTTTATTCAATTTTTATATTACTAATAATTAATTGTGCATATCCTTTTAAAGCGTATATTCTCACTGGTATTCTGTCCTGTAAATTTATTTTCAGCATATATAAACTAAATTCAGCTCTGTAATCTAATTACGATATGATAAAACTTTCGACTCTTAAAATTTACTCCCTAACCTTTATTTATAGAGCTATGATAAAGTGTAAAGTTTCGTTAGTTATACTTTTAAGTAAGCGTTAATTTTTATTAAAATATACCCCACCCTTATTCTTTTCCCTTTTATAGTTATCCACATGAGGTCCAATTAAGGCCTTACTGAATTAAATTTACTAATTTCGGGATCACAAGCATCAGTCTCACATGAACCATATTGCTGTTTAGTCTTTCATATTCGATAAATCATTTTCTGATTATACTGTCGAATTCGCATTGTGATCCAAAAGCCGCTTTTGCTGTGCGCCTTGTGATATAAACTTCACCATTCTTTGCGAAATCACCGGTCGCCTTATTCACTGCATACGGTATCTCCTCTAAGTTGGTAACATTCTGACAACCATTGGCGCAAATTCCATTTTCTTTCTTGGCGCAACTCTTAATACCGTTTGATTCTATCGCGCCATTTGTCTTAACAACTTTCGGCATCTTTTCAAACTCATCTATGGTACTTTCGATTTTCTTCTTCTTGTAATTGGTTGCGTAGAAATTCAAAAATAAAAGCAGAAACACTGTTACGTTTCCAGATATGAAGTATGTGAAGCCGTTGGAGTATTGGCATCGCGGTGAGAAATGAGTACACATGCAGTAACCGAGCATTATGACGAATTGGACCTGAAAACATATATATTTTGACTTGAGTTTTAAGATACAGAAGTTGTCGCCTACTAACGCCATCTAGCTGTATTTTTTAGAACTGCACCTTTCAGAATTTTTTGACGTGAATAAGTCTTTAAATTAGCTTCTATAGTGGGAGACATTTGAGAAAAGTGATGAGAATTAAATCGGGGATACATTATCTATCATCTACACATGTTTACACTTGATAATTCTTACCAGTTGCAAAGTGGTGACATATTTCTTCCACCACAAATACTTCTGGAATCTTGGCCCCAATCCAGCGAGAAGATAATAGCCATACATGACTATATGAATAGCAGAGTTCAAGAGAGCCAGTATGGCTCCTTGACCGCCTGCGGCAAACTTCAAGTAGCTCCAGGCGTACAAAGCCATGGTTCCATGGTGATATACGTGGAGGAAAGTCACCTGGAAAATAAATTACAAATTATCATCATCAAATTTAATAGTTATATAATAAATTACAGAAAAATATTACAGAGTTACAGAAGCTATTATGCTGCCTTACTATACAGTAATAAAGTTGCTGTAACCTTGTCTGTCTGTCTCTATAATTCACACACAGGTAAATTTTAGGTGACCATAAATTATATATATTAATTTTATCGTATTTTTTTTTTAAATGTAAAGTGTAACAGACAAATCACTATATATACAGCCTAGACATCCCTGCCACACGTGGGGACATGAAAACGTATAATTAACATACTAATAACGATTAATAAATATTAATTGATATACACTTACTTGCTTATTCTTTTTCCTGAGTATAAAAAATATTGTGTCCAGGAGTTCAATAAATTTTGCAAAGAAATACCACCATCCTAAATCTAATAACTGAAAGAATAATTAAATTTTATTTTTTATTAATTTCAGACCAAGAAATTAAATTAAAATGAATCATGACATCTATAACTTATTCTTTTTCAATTATGTACTTGTGAGTTATTTCGATTTTATGTGTGGATTAATCTTAACTATTAGCTGTGTATATTAGCTTAGAATAGAATGAATCTCTAATCCTTAAGCTACAAGTGAACAAATTAATTGCCAAATAAAAAAAAAACACGAAAAAATAAAATACCTACTTACATAATCGACTATATATTATTATGTATTTGCGTATGAAAACTGTATTTTACGTACGCCTCCGGAAATCGAAGCCAAGAATTCCTAGTACCAATTTGCTAAGCAGTTTTGAAGACACATGAATACATTATGTTAGTAATATTATAAAGAAGTGTGACACAGAAGTGTTTTAGTATCGCAATCAAATTAATAGTTTGAAAATAAATATACTAGCAATGTCAATTATAGAAATTTTGTTGTAACTTCCAGTTAATTATTCAATCAAAGGTAAGTTATTAATTGTTTTACATTTTGGTACACCTAAGTACATCTAATATAATTTAATGAGAAATATATATATATTTTGATAATAATTCCATATTTTAAGATTATGCTTCAAGTATTTACAATTAATTCGTAAGGCGCTTTAAATATAAGTATTACTATTTATATTTAAAGCGCCTTACGAATTAATTGTAGCAACACTTCGGAAGTAAAATAATGACTATGAAAAATAGTAAAGGTGAAACTAATTATACATTTATGACACAATAAATTAATTATATACAAACTTATTAAGTATGATATATCTATATTACCTGTAGATTTTGTGTAGTGGACGGATAACGACACCCTGCATACATTACACCATCTCGAAACAGATTCAGCCTGAAAGCCTGAAATCAGGAGACATTTCTTTTAAAATAATTATTCCATTGTTTTTTTGTTGAATTTGACGTAAAGTCAGTAGAATTCGATAGCAGCTTTTTTTTTAAATTATAAGAAGGCTGACGGCCCACTTGATAGTAGGTGGCTACCTTTGCCTGTAACACAAACAAACGCCTCAGGGTATGTCAGGGTCAGGGTATGTATGGTGCGTTGTCGGATATGTGATTGGAAAAGATAGGGAAATGGGCTCTGGCATCCCTTAGAACGAGGTTACGAAATCATCAACCACGCCATGTTCGGAACCATCAAGCTTAATGTATGGAACATTTGTGTTTGTCGCTGTCGCCTGATCCGCTCTGCTCCGCTCCGCTCTGGTTTCGTAATCGCAGCCTTACTTACTCACCGAAACACAACAGCACATATGCTGTTATTTAATTTAGTTAGTAATACTTAGGTGTATCATTAAAGAGATAATACTATTTCATGTAACTGAGCCTGAAAGAAATACAGCGCGAATATACACGACAGCTACATTTCATAATAGGTATGTACATAATAAAAAAAGATTTAACCTTAAGTTAACCTCACAAGATTTACAAGATTACTTAATTTACAATTACTTAATTTACGAGATACTTAATTTACAAGATTTAACCTATACTTAAGATAAATTCTAACCTTAGTACACAACCACGCAGAGAAAATGACTTGAAACGCATTATAATAAGTTATGAGTTTCGTGATTCCCAACGGTGGCCGATTCTTCATTATCCTCGGACCAATCCTGACGATCAGCAAATAAGCTGCCACCACGGAGAATATGGGAACTGGGCTCGACATCATGAACCACGAATCCACTGTGGTGTCTGAAAGAGCAGATTTATCAAGTATAATTTCGTTATAAAAATATTGATTCCGATTTCGGAATCACACACCACACAAGCAACGAAAGACGTTTTTTAGAAACATTACATTAGTGTAAAGGTCTTTGGTGGTAAGTGACTATTGGTCGGCTATAAAACAAACAACGCCACAGGTAAGTACTATGTCGACCTTAAGGAATTCATAGAGAATAGGGAAGAGATCTCTGGAATTCTTTATTCTCTCACGGAAATAAGACAGCATTATATGCTTTTATTTCACGCTGGTTTTTAGAAACGAGGTGGTAACTGTTGCAAGATAGACAACCGTGGTCTTATTATATCTACAAAGCAATGGGATGTCTCATTTATGGAACTCTCCACCTTATCATCACACATTTCTTGCAAATTTTACATATTACTTGCGAGATCATAAATTTGAAGTTAGCAAATCTTCCTTGGGATAGACTTGTAGCCTAAAATCCGTACTTCAGACTACACTGTAACTTATTATCTTGGAATTTGTTGAATGGACAAGGAAGTGTACATGTTGATTATGAGGATAAAATAAATGAAAACTTACTTTTTCCAATTTTTAACGAGTCTATATAACGGTCTACCTTCTCTATAAAACCCATTTTGACTTCATTCATGATTATCACCTGAAACGAAATAACATTTAGATATGAATACTTGTATTAAGTATTGGGATATGTAATTAAGACATTGACATTTCTGTCAAATTACTATTTTACCATTCGATTGCCAGACATGTAATTATAAGATAGTAATATTCCTTATACCTATGCATAGTAACCATAGATTAGTTTTTATACAACATACTTACACTATGGGGTAGGTTAAGCATTTAAAAAATATTCTAAAGTTAAAAAAATCAAAGAATTGCGTTATTTGAGTTTGCAATTTAATATTCTTCTTAAAGAACATAATAATACTCGTACACCTCAGTTCTATATAATAATCTTTTGTTGTGTTGTCAAAGACTAATTTTTAAGAACCTATAGATAATAACCTAACTGTCCGTTAGAACTTTTTGTTCGAACGAATGAATACACACTCCCATATAAGGCTACATAATAAATTATTCAGTCATTATCTTCATGACGGCCATGGTACATACATAAGTAGTGTTTTAGTTGTAGTAACGGTTGATAACAATTTAGTATAATTTAGATAGTATGTCTGTAAATTATCTTCATACTGTAAATTGTATTTGAATGTTAGTGAACGTCAGAGATATTCGCCAAAGATTATGGTTCAATTAAGTATTTAAAGATTCATTAACACACGTTTGGTCTAGTGGCTAGTAACCCTAGCTGTTAACCAAACGGTCGCTGGTTCGAATCCCGCTAGGGGCAAATGTTTATGTGATAACATTTTACCTTTGTACCTGAGTCATGGATGTTTTATTTTTATAATATGTATGTATTTACAAAAAAAAAGTAATCTATGTATTATATCAACTTTCTGGTACCCATAATACATGCATTAGTTGCTTACTGTGGAACTAGATGGTGCTGTGTGGAATGTGTTAAGATATTTATTATTTATTTATTAAGAAAAAAAAAAAAAAAAAAACGCTTTCCGTCATTTTGTTATGATACACAAAGATATCTACTACTAAGAGAGATCCTGTGAGAGTATAATAATATGCTGTCTCTTGTTATTTCTTAACAATGGTTTTAACTAGGCCTATTGTTACTATCAGATATAAACTAACGGGATCTATTAAAAAAAAGCATTAACAATTTTATTGCAAAGTCATCATCTTCAAATCGGACATACATTCACAGTAGATGCTAGTGAGGGCCTAATGCTTCAGAGTTTATATGCTATACAGGTTGTTTATAAATGAATTGCTAAAAAACTGACTATCAAAGCACAGCCAAATAATGTCATAGACATTTATAGACATTTGTGTTACATTATTGTAATTTTAGTAGGGGATATCTATTTTTTTTTTTTAAATTAAATACAGCTTACGTTAATTGCCCATAATGTAAAATGTAGAATTTTTAAAATTAGTTAATTATTACAAACAAACAAAAATATCAAAACTTTCATTTTTATATTATTAATTAATGTAAATTATATATTTATAAATTAATTATGTTTTTATATTATTAAATAATGTACCAAGCGCCACAACATTAACTTAATATTATTATATAAAAAGCGATAAACCATAAACTGCAATCTCTTGTTTTTATAAATATTCTGTTAATTTTTTTATAAAATTCTGCAACTATCATTGTCGCAAACACGAATCAGTTCCCAGAGAAGTTAGGTGCTTTACAAAAGTAACATGAAATACTTGAATAATAAAAAGAGTAGACACTATAATTAAGAAACATACTGTATCTGTGACTTTGTCATATTCCTCTACCTAACTGTACACTAAGACGATGTTAAGGGGTTTGTTATGCGTTATTCACAATAGTTATGTTTAAATTTGCCGTCGACATCAACTCTCGTAACGGTATATCGGTCGATGTGTTTCTCTTGAAATGGTCATCCACATTGTCCGATGTTATTATTGTGCCTTCAAACCTGGTTCTTATTGAGGCAAGAAACGGTGTCATTTTACGGTGTCTAACATGTTCGATTGAGATCTACGACATGATCATTTATAATCAGATCGAAGAAGCTTGAAACTCTAATTTAAATTTATGTACGTATACGATCGTTATAAATAAATGACTATTCATACTACAACGATTTATGAACTAAACAGCTCAGCAACACTTGTAATAGTTACAAAGATTTCCAACAGATGTCGCTGTCTCGTTAGATTATATCGCGCTATCGATATTCGCGTGCGTTTCATAGCGGTTCAAAGAGGGTTAAAGTTATGGCCACTCTGGTTTCCCTTCAAAACGTATAAATCTTTCGCCTTTTACTAAAGATTTCCGTGGAGGGGAACACTCAAATGAGTCTATAACTAATTTTTTAAAGCCTTGTTTAACGCAAGGCTAATAAATGACTTAAGAAAACAGTATTATTGATTAGTAGAGATGTATTTGTCGGATTTACGTCGGTGGGTTGGGCGATGGGTGACTGACTTGAATTTCTATCTAAGTTATACCAGGGGCCCTAGCCAAGAGCAAACGTACAGTCGTAAACGCCACGCTCAGGCTACGCTACGCTGAGAGAAAGCTTTGTGATTGGTCAAAATTTTATGTGGGGGTTACAACAACCAATCACCGGGCTTTATTTCTTTCGTTTCGTAAGAACGCAACGAAACGTTTGCATTGGTTTGGTTCTTGGCTAGGGCCCCTAACCTACTATCTATAGCCAGCCGTTGAATTTTTATTTTTACATGCGATCCCACGTGATTCGGGAACGAACAGACTGACTTGTTTCTGGGTGAAAGTTAAAGTACCACATCCCAATTCTAATGGCCCTTTTCTGTATCCCTATCCCTAACAATGTGTATAGTGTAATGTGCATGCAATACACATATGTTTTGCATATACATACTGTAATGTAATGTAATGTGTATGCAAAATTTCATGATGATCGGTTGAGTAGTTAAGTAAGAAGTGAAAAGGTAACAGACAGACAGATACTTTCACATTTATAATATTAATAATTATTAGTTAGATTGCAGTATGGATTACGATCATCAGTCGACATCATTTATGTGGACTGATGATGTCAACATATCTGCCTGCCATGTTTTATCGTGAAAATAACTTGTCAATTACTGTAAGTTAAAACCAAAATAGAAATGTTTCCACGAGTAAATAAAGTCGGAAAGAATAGATTCGTAGCAATAAACGGTCGATACTGAGCTCTATTGAAGTTATGTTTATTTCTGTAAATATGAATTAGTGTTTGCGGTTAGCAAACCTTGAATTTGCTATAAAGAATAATACAGACGTTGACAGACATATTATTGTATTGTATTATTAGTAGTTATGATATTAAAGCAAAACGTAATTTATAGCATATCAACGATTGATTCTTCGTGGAATTTATAAAAGTTATTCTGCATTATGTAATAGTAAAATAAATCTAGCTTTAGCCTGCGACTTAGTCCGGACCCCGATTTCTTGGGCGTTGAAATATGTATTCAGTCTTTATTGCTCATATACTTTTGTCAGGCTTTGATTGTCATCCAACAAACAGTATTTTTGTTGGATGAAAAATGGATGAAGGTATATTATATTCTTATCGGTATCACTGACAACTTATATGCAAAATATCATTATAATCGGTATGGCACTTTCGAAGATTTGCGGTTTTGTTTTAAACATATACATTTTCCAATTTAGTATAATACATGTCTTTATCTTTTTTGGTATTTAAATATGCAGAATAAAAATCGAAAAGCAAAAAGGATTTATTTCTTATTTCTTAAATATCCGTTCAGATTACCTAAATTTTAATCACGGTTTTGTCTAAACAGTCTAGCCCACTGACTCAATTTCCAACTTACAAATGTTGAATAGAAACCAATATAATTAGATAATCAGTAAAGGTCAGATTGAGTACATATCCAAATAGCCAAATTTAAAGCAACGTTTGAATTTAAATTGAATCGGCGAAATACGATTAGACAGAACGAGGCGAATAATTTATGTGGTTTTGTAGATAATTTAGAATAATTTAGTTTGCACACAACGACACCATTAGGGCATGTATTCCGGAATTCAGGAATTCCGCTTTTTCGGAATATCGGACAGATTTTTCTAATATTTCAATGCCGGAATTGAAACACTAATGTCGATATTTTGACTACTAACTTCTTTCTGAACGCACACACATGCACACGCACACACTCACTCTCTATCTCTATCTCTCTTTCTTTTTTCTCTCTCTCTCTCTTTCTCTCTCTCTCTCTCTCTCTCTCTCACACACACACACACACACGAATCTTTCTTTTGTTTCATTTGATTGAAAAGTCTGTATAGGTTAAGTTGATTAAAGAATCGATAAATATAATAAAACTTGTTTGATTAATAAATTTTAACTTTTTTCTAGAATTCAAATAACTTTTCAAGTTTTGGAACAGTTCCGGAATTCCGATATTGGGTATCCAGTATCGTAACTCAGTTCCGGAACTGAAACCCTTCCGATATTACATACCTTAGACGCCATATGAGTAGACAGCAGTACATTTTGTATTTTCAGATCTAGACCAGAGCCAACATTGAAAAATTCATTTAAATGCCCTTGCCGGGAATCGAACTCGGGACCCCTGATACAGAGCACCCTAACCACTCATCTAACAGGCTGGTATTGGAAAAACTAAAATTTCTTTAGAAACAGGATGTTAATACTTATTTTATTTATGATAATTTGGTAAAGAAACAAGAAAAAAAATCGCCTCCCCCTTTAGTGACAGTTGTCCTTTATATAACATTTCTAAACATTGAATAGTAAAAAGGTTGCGGCCACTTGGAAATTAGTTTCATGCAATTTAAATAACAAAGTCGCAGTGCGGCAAAAGACACCCTTTCTCTCTTTGTAGGACACATCAACTGTTTATTTTCATTGTTCAATCAAACTTTGTTCATCAAAACAGAAGGCAGGACTTAGTAGAAAAGCGTTATTTTCGTCGCCTAATTAGACTTTTTTTTTGAGTATAAAATAAAAACTTAGATAAATTTTGAGTCGGGGACATTCAAGCTCAATAAAAGAAAAACTATCAACAATGGTTCTCAAGATGAATATGGACAAGACGAAAGGTATGTCTAATGTCCATATTGTGCTCGCACCAGTATTTATGTTATTTATGAGTTACCTACGTCCACACTAGGAAAATAGTCCAATTATCCATCCAAGAATCCATCTCCTGATCCTCAAAATAAATGTTTTTGGCCAATGAGTATTACCGAACCGAGTGTGCAGAGGCTTGGACACGGTTCGGCTAGGCAAAAAATCTATATCTATGGATATAGGATATTCTGAATTTCTTTATATGCCATATTTGTCTTAATAAATTCTTGCAAAATTAGTAGAGTAACTGCATCCTCCTGGTAATCTATATTAATATTATAAAGAGTAAAGATTTGATTGTTTGTTTGTTTGTTTGCATTGAATAGGTTCCGAAATTACTGGACCGAATTGAAAAATTCTTTCACTGTTTGGAAGCTTATTATCAGTGAGTAAAATAGGCTATATTTTGTAAAGTTACGCGTACAAAGTCGCGTGCAACAGCCAGTTATAAGCATAATGGTTACGACCATCAGAATTGCACAAATCGATAAATAAAGAAATAAAAAAAAAGCCACATACGATATCGCTGAAACATGCGCCAAGTAATTAAAAATTATTAAATAATTAATTCCATCGATTGCGTTCTGAGGATAATGGGATATTATCTATATTATCATAAGCATTGAAAGAACATGAATATAATTGGACCTTTTTTTTATTAATATAATAATAAATAAATAAATAAATAAATAAATAAATAAATAAATATCTTCACATATTCCACACAGCGCCATCTAGTTCCACATTAAGCAACTAATGCTTGTATTATGGATACCAGACACTTGATATACTACATAGATTACTTTTTTTTGTAAATACATACATATTATAAAAATAAAACATCCATGACTCAGGTACCAAGGTAAAATGTTAACACATAAACATTTGCCACTAGCGGGATTCGAACCCGCGACCGTTTGGTTAACAGCTAGGGTTACTAGCCACTAGACCAAACGTGTCGTCAAATTCCTACATTGAAATTATACAGTACAGGGCATATTATACTGCTTTTTGTTGTCCATAAACTAAGCAGCAATACGTGTTAAGGGATACCAGAACCCATTAATATATTCCCCCCACCTCCATTATCCTATTATCGGTATCACACTTGCAAGCTTCTACGGTTTCTTCTATTTAAAGGCGACTGTAGCCAACAACTATCAAGTAGGTGTTACATGGGTACAGTCGCTTTCAGCCTGCTTTAAAAAAATATACACCTACATTTAACCCTGCCAGGCGACCATTATACAAAATATCAACACATACTTATTATAAAACAAAGTCCTCTTGTCTGCATGTATTTTCATGCGGTTTTCATCTATCGACAGAGTGATTTCTGAGGAATGTATGGGTATGAAATTCATTAAGATTTTGTGTAAATTGGTTGAAATATGAAGATGACTGTTGAAAATGTCGGAAAAAAATCAAGCCGCCTGACTATCCGTTTGAAATATAACAAAACAATGTATGACGACACGTTTGGACTAGTGGCTAGTAAACCTAGCTGTTAACCAAAATGTCGCGGGTTCGAATCCCGCTAGGGGCAAATGTTTATGTGTTAACATTTTACCTTTGTACCTGAGTCATGGATGTTTTCTATTTATAATATGTATGTATTTACAAAAAAAAAAGTAATCTATGTATTATATCAACTGTCTGGTATCCATAATACAAGCATTAGTTGCTTACTGTGGAACTAGATGGTGCTGTGTGGAATGTGTGAAGATATTTATTATTATTTATTATTATTATTATGATGGGATTTCTCTTTTATATTACAAAAAAGTGTGTGATATCATATGTCTATCTTTTAAAGATCACATATAGTGTGGTATTGGGAAAAGCTATATTATGTTTAGACGAATAGAGTAAATCATTATCAAATTAAATATGTTAGTTCCCGTAAGCATTTCGTATACACATTATAATTTTACACCATACAAATTAAATGAATGTCTCAGTATCACTACATATTATAAAACAAAGTCCTCCGCCGCGTCTGTCTGTCTGTCTGTGCGCGATAAACTCAAAAACTACTGCACCGATTTTCATGCTGTTTTCACCAATGGATAGTGTGGTTTTCGATGAAGGTTTTAGTATAAAATTTACAAAGTTCCGCGGGCGAAGTCGCGTGAAACAGCTAGTTTATCATAAATTTAAAACTATAAATAAATTCAAGCTTTCTTCTCGAAGTGATGCGATCTTCAAATCTAAGGCGTTATTTAGAAAATAAAATCGTCTTCTCAAAAATATCCTTCTCCATTAAAACAAGTGATCATTATAAATATAATTAGATCTAATGGTGCTTATATTTTTTTTTAATTCCTCAAATGAACGACGCTTAATGGTCAAGACTCAAGTACAACAATAAATTAAAATGTAAAAAGTATTTGAATACAAAGAACTACATCATTGTTCTATTTACAAACGTGGATTGCTCAAAACTATTGTGATTCACAAAATAATTTCTCAAACGTTGTGAACATGGCTTGAAATAAAATTTTAGATATTTTTACGACAAACGATTGCATCATCATCATTTTTTTTTTTTTCAGTTATGTCGGTGACTTCCGTTTGTCTACTGATTTCCTCATTCCTGATTCATTCCTTATCTCCTGATTCGATAATTAGAAACCATGTTTATTTATTTTGAGGTACTGAAGATTTTTGGATAAGAAGATGTTTCGGAGTTTCAAGGATCCAAGCTGGATTCAATGATTGATGTCATTTTCAAAGTTAGCATTACTTTTTTTTAACGTGTGGGATTGTAAATGACTTCACATTAATTATTTACATATTTACAAACATTTATTATATACATTTATACATTTGATGAAACGCACGAATTTGCGTTTTTACATTACGCACGATGGGCGTTTGTGGTGGCGTGCTTTCTGTAGCAGAGTTGAAGGCCGACTGTCTCTCGTTTCCGTGCTTCTTCATTTGAAAGAATGACACAGAAACTAAAACGTAAGTTCCAAATAGGTAACTTAAAGGGGGTCGCCACAAACGGATACCTCATGGATAACCGGGGGTTATATCGGATCCCTGCCGGCTAAAATCCAAAAACTTTCTAGCGCATCCGTTCTCCCAAAATGAGAGCACCGCTTTCAAAACACTTCTCGGGCGGCTCTCTCACGGCTACCAGTACCTTTATCATGAGTTTACAATGACCGCAATCGCTAGCGAGAGCATAAAATATTTATATGGAAAATTGACAATTTGACATTGACAGTTGACAGTTTTTCATATAAGTATTTTTTACCCTGTACTGCTTAAAGTAACGCCTGAAGCTACCACACCCCGAGACAATATGCACTAGGCGGGACATGAAAGCCCCGAAAATTCAATACGAATATTCGTCAATGCTTTTCGAGTTACGAAATTCTATGTCTGTATTTTAAAGAACGTTCATTAGGGGCCTAGACGACCTGGCGAGTACCTATGTAATTGTCTACGTTGAGTATATTCTAATTATATCGGAAACCACAGAACAAGGGATGGATGTAAACTGACTTCGAAGTTGGAGTCTAAATACACTCATACGAACTTGAAACACTCTCTATTATGAATTCAACTAAACATTTTCGAGACTACCTACTTAAGTGGTCCTAAATTCACTATTGTAACGGATTTAATTCATTGAAGTGTACATGTAAAAAAATTGACATGAAGCCGCGTGTTCACAGTTAGTTGGCATATTTATATACTCGTAATCACTTGACTTCGATACTCTTTATAAGGCTGTCAGAGAATTCTTCCAACGAAAAATTTCCTAAATGTACTCCGACTGTCGTTGCTATCTCAATTTCATATAAAAATACGATCCTAATTTTCAAAAATTTCCAAATTCCAAAAAATAAAATAAAATAGTTTTCTTTCATAAAAACTCAAAATCGGTCGTGCCATGGTCAAGTGATGCTCCGTCATACATATGACAATGTCCCATAAACCTTTACTAAAACTGAAACTTATGCTAGGTCTGTTCACGCTCTATCATATGTCAAAAAAAGTCTCAGGGTTTTCGAATGTTTTGCATCTTTATATTTTTTTTGGAAATTCGACTCCGTACATCCTTCTTTACATGCCGTTTCCACAAAACAAGGAATATTTCCAAACTGTTTTCTGTTAAATGTTTTCATAGAGTGGTATTATTGAATGAGGTAAAATATTTTTCAATAAAATTAAGAAAAAAGCAGAGATAGAGCCTCCAACTTTTTTTTATCTTTAGAATTTTAAACTCAAAATTTAAAAAACGATATTTTTACTAAGACTATTTTTTGACATGTTATAGAGCTTGAATAGACCTAACACCACTTTCAGTTTCAGTAAAGGTTTATGGGACAGCCTGTATATTTATAGATATATTTAAAATACAGTTAATATGTAAACTAATGTTAATTTTGTATAATATACTGGTATATATTGTGATATGGATATCTGAAATAATTTTATTATTATTATTATAAGCAACAGATACAAGTTTAGTTATCTTAATATGACCTCAATGGACTTACTAAGGTGGAAACAATTAAGGCTTTATTAACTGTGCAATGGACCTAGCTTAACTTATTTTACATATTCCTTAGGAATACAGGAATAAAACAGATAATGTGTGCACCAATTTTTTTTGTAAAGGTTGTCAGACAAGCTGACGATCCTCTTGATACCTATAACTTATAGCACAAGTATCCTAACTAACTGAAAGTATCCTAACTGACATCCTAACTAACTGAACGAAACACAACAGGACATAATTATGTTATTTCACGGTGGTATTCTGTAAGGGGGTGGTTACTGCCGCCATACGGGTTGCTCAAATGACTACAAAACGCAGTATGCTCTGCTACTACTTTCTAATTCCAGACTATAGCCTACTATTACTATTTTAATGCAATAAGTGCGAAAATAAAAATAATAAATTCTTTAACAACACATTTTATTATTTGAGTCGAATAAGTTGAATCACAAAAGCTGTTATTCAATATTTGAATTATTTTTCTGCTCATAAATATAAAATAAGTGGGCCACTACGTCTTGGAATCATATACTATATGGCCAGTATAGGTGCTATAGTATACTATAGGGATGCCTATCAATAACTATTACCCTATCAATAGACGTCCATGAATACATAGGAGTTTATTTCGGTGTGTGACGCCGGAAGCCATTTCCCAATCCTCAATTTATCCTATTTACATAATATTTCTTGACCTCATTCCTATCAGGGTTGGCGGGCACATTTGTATCCTTTAAACTTCTTTGGGTTCATGTATTAACTCAGTAATCTAAGATTAAATAAACCATCAGCCTGCATCCTGCCTTTTATAAACACTACAGTATTTTATCACAAAAATATATCGCAAATTTTTTATCGTAAAAAAGACTATAAGATACACGCAATTTAGCGATCGTTGAACTATTGTGGGGTGTTCACATTAAAACAATTACCACAAGGGTGCAAGTAGGGAGTTAAGCGAACGCTGTCACAATGAGTTATTTAGATGATATGCAAATGGATTTTGCAAAACAAATACAACTTAAGACACAATGAAAAAATGCTAACAATAAGAGAAAAGTAATTTAAAAAAAAAAATTGTGTTAAAAGAATTGATTGACCCTGTATTATAGTGCAAAGGTCAGGAGTAAATCATCCAAGAGACAATTATTAGGCATATATTATGATTAAATATCAAAAAAATAAATAAATGTATACGTTTTTAGGCTAGATTGTGACTTTTATATAAAGTTATATTATTTTGTGTGTATTTATTAAGTAGGTAATTTATTGAGAAGACCAAAAGGTAGACTAAGAACTCAATAGATAATACAAATACAAAAAGGTAGACAATACAAATGTTTTATGATTGCAATTAACTAACCAATAAATAATATAAAGGAATTGCAGGATACTTTTACAAGAACTTTGACATAATTATTGGACTGTTTCTATAAAAAAAAACTTTATTTATTTATTACATTAAATCATTTATTAGAAAACTAAGAAAAGTTATAAATAAGACCAATTAAAACAAATAATTAAACTGTATATGAAAAAAGATCCTGCAGATATTATGTGTTTGTGCAAACAAAGATTTATTTATTTATTTAAAAACTAAGCTCATCATGACTTTATTAAAAAGTGAATGTCTATGTCTCTTTAAAAATAATCTCAGTAATATAATCTCAGGAAAAATAAATTCTATCCCTATCTTTTCTAATCCGTTATCCTTTATATTAGCAATGTCGACAGAGAACTTGCAGTACTTATTAATGCTTTGCTTATGTTAATAGGTGACTGTGGCCACCTAACAAGTGGAATCTCATTCTGCCTGTGAAACTTTTCATAAATAAAAATCATAAACCAATAGTTAGTTTTTTTTTAATGCTTAAGTTTCGAGTGGCTATAATATATAATATGTATCATTAATTATTATTTTTTTTTCTAAATTTTTAACATAGACAACATACAATTTAACATGTAGTTGTAAATACTAGTAATTGTAAATACCAAATGTAAACGTGTTTGTATAACTTATATGTATGTGACTTGGTAAATTTTGATGTGCTGTTGGGTACATATTTCGATTGAATAAAATAAAATAAAATTGGCTGACGAAGCCGCGGGCAAAAGTTAGCGAGTTGCTTATGTACTAAAAAAAAGAGTAGGTATTAGAATGTAGGTATATTTAGTATATTCACTCCAATATTGTTTACGTAATTATTAATTTTATTCTAAAAATAAATTAAGTTTTA
The DNA here is from genome assembly GCA_944738685.1 of Synanthedon myopaeformis. NCBI lineage: Eukaryota > Metazoa > Arthropoda > Insecta > Lepidoptera > Sesiidae > Synanthedon > Synanthedon myopaeformis. Next base: position 10,600,300 of record OX122919.1, read on the forward strand.
TAGTCACAACAAATTGCGTAATTTCTCATTGGTAACAAGAAATTTTAAGTATTTTTGTCATATGTCATAAACTCTTGTGTATATGTGTATCTATGTATAATATGTATTATGTAATATGTGACTTAGGTGATTGTATTATTCCGATTGTATAAATGTAAAATCCGTAATTGACTGTTGGTTATGTTTATGTTTTTGTCTGTAAATTTTTATGTTGAGAGCTGTGGATTTTTTAGATATTTAAATAAAAAAAAAAAAAAAAAATAAAAATAACGTTTCGCTGAATTTTTATTAGCTTGTAAATTAGAAAAAGTTTAGAAAAATTATGCAAAGAAAAATTTTCTCCGTGCTCACTGTTGCGGAAACAAGTGTATTGGAAAAGTTCAAGTCAGTCCTCCCACTTAAGAAGGGAAATGTCCCCAACAGAAAAGCGGCATATCGATTGAGTGCGTACTCTATATTAATATGGACATAATTAGTGTTTGTTGTCAAGTCCACTGATCATGTATAATTTTCATAGTGTTACACAATTGGTATATTTAAATGTAATAGCGGAATACTATTAACTAAGACAGGGTTAATAAGCCTTCAAAAGTTTTCTTTATATAATAGATTACAGTTTAAAAACATATAATTTCATATATTTTTAATAACTTGTGTTAAAATGGTTAGAGTAAAGTGAAAAGATATATTTTTGGAAAAAAATGTAGTAGTATTTTAAATGAGTTTAAAAAATATAATTGTTTATTTGCCGTTATATACATTAAGGGCAGGTACAATTTGCAAGAAATATATACATATATATAGCTAATTGGATTTCTATACATACATAAAATATAAATCTGAATCTCGTTTACTCCTTACATAACCAATATAAGCTTGATGTTTGATTTTCAGAACACTAATAGTATAAATTATTTTAAATAATTAATATAGAGAGAATAGCTAATTTTTATTTCAGTTTGAAAATAAACTAATTTGAAAGCATTAAATAAAATAATTAATTTTTAGAAAACCTTAAAAATATTCCAAAATTAATTAAAAAAAAATATCACTTCACTGTTTCATTTCGGTATTTTCAAATTGTAAACATTCCCAATTTATAATTCAAAAAAAAATTACAAGTGACAAAAATTATTAAAAAAAAAAAAAACACTCACCGCTATTAATTGAAACTCGCGTCGACGTCACAACCTACGCTAAATCAAAGTCTGGACTAAGTAAAGTTATAGGGTAGGTTATACCGTGTGAGTACCGCGGCGGTCCTCACAGCAATGCGCCAGTATCGACCCACCGGCTTATAAAATAAGCGGATAGCACGCGATGTGCCTAATAGACAGAGGTATTTAAAGGATAGGATATTTGTCCCACTTTGAGATCACACTTATGACCGATTATTGCAATTTGCAGTCGATACATAAAAAACACTAAAACTCGACTTTATAGATTTAATTAACACAACATGAGACATTCGATATACTTACTTACATTTTAATAGGAAGCTAAATTTTGAATATTAATTTCAATTGAAATTATGTCCTGTAAAATATTTGCTATGGCCCAATTTGACCTATGTGAAATATTCGCTTTTCCATAAGTATAACTTAGTATAAGTATGAAATTTTTGGATTAGCACAAATAAAAACATCACTTATAATTATAGCCTATTGATGGAATGGTTAAAGTGCTTGTCTAAGCACGTTAAACTTCTGTCTCGAATTCCTTCTTACTAATCGGTCTCGGGTTCAATTTTCGGTCCAGCTGGCTTTGGAAAAATACTCTGGACTCTGGACTAGATGTGCAGGGTTTAGCTACCTGTGCAGTGGATCGTAATCTTTAACATGAGCCTCTAATAGTCTTTACTTTGGAGGTCATATAACATGTTATTAGTTTTGGCTATTTATAAAAGCTTCCAAATATCACAATAAAACCTCATATTATATTTACGGTGAATACATAATGTGTAAAGTTAAGGCTAACCATCAATACTTATAATATATTATACATGTGAAAGTAACTGTCTGTCTATTACCTTTTTACGCGTTATCTACGCAACCGAACATCATAAAATTTTGCATACATACAGAAAAGGACATAGAGTACATTTCATACAAAAAATATACTGTTCCCGAGGGATTATAGAAATTAAATCTAACGCTTGGCAAAATTATTAACAGCAATAAAGAATGAATAAAAATTTAGTATAGAGCAATTGTGCGTAAAGTTATGAATTTATTGGATCGCATACACTGGCAAGTTACTCTGCATTCCGCAGTATAAATAGGTACACCCGTTTGGCGGCAGTAACCATCCGTTTACCGGCCATTGTAAAATTACAGCATGTGTGCTGTTATGTCTCTGTTTGTGTAATTTGACGAGCCCGTTGGACGAGTGGTAAGGGTGCTTGCCTAACGACTTCGATTCCCAGGCCCCGGGTTAGATTCCCGGCGGGGTTAACTTTGGCAATGAACTTTTCAAAGTTGGTAGAGCCACACTGCATCCGGATTTGGAAAGTAATGGCAGGACACGCTGCATTTTGCAGTCATTTGGGCAGCCCGTCTGGCGGCAGGAACCACCCCCTTGTGTTTCATTGAGTGAGTAAGGGATGCCAGAGCCTATTACCCCATCCCTTCCTTATCCCTTATCCTAATATTTCTATGGTTGGCGCATTTGAAATACCTATGCTGACGTTACTTGTGTTATAGGCGACGGTAGCCACCTAGTGGCTACCTACTGATTTGAGTACTGTAAGCCTGCTTGCTAATCTTTGCCTATCTATAATGCCACATATAAAGATCTACAGAAATTAAGTTTGAGTAGTTTTCTTATTAGCGATTTAAATTAAAGTGTATTCTGTGGTTTCGTCTTGTAAAAGTGCTTCTAGACTTACGAAGAAGTAGTATGGGGTGGCCATTACAGAAGACCACCGTGGAATAACAGCACGTGTGCTGTTTGTGCTCCCTATCCCTTTCTAAGGTCAGCAGCGTACTTGAAGGATGTTGTTGCATACGGCGATGCTTGTGTTAATGGGATAACCTTTCTTGTTAACAGTCCACTGTTAACCTTTCTAATGGCCTTTACATAAGAAAAGCCAACGAAAGACATTATTTGATGGACATAAGAGACCATCCGGAAATTTTTTTTTTAAATAAATTGGTAAGATTATTTGTTAGATTATTGCTATAAAACAAACACAAACTAAAAAAATATTTTACATAAATTATACATTATTAAATTTAAAACAATCTTAAATATTATTCTTCAGAGTGTACTAAATTGTATATAACAAATAACATAATTCAATGAAATTCTCATAAAAATAAATATTATGAAAGTAATTTACATAATAAGAATACAAATATTAACTAAAAAAATATTAGTAATTAGAAATCAATTATGTTTCTTAATTCCATTTTCTAATGAACCGTTTTTTTCTTTTGAATTCTTCTGGGCACTTGTAGTAGTGCTGTCTTGAAGATTCGGCGATTTCTTGATGTAAGCCTTGATGTAGAAATCGGTGAAGAGAATCAGCATAAATAAGTTCTGGGGAAGGAAGACAGCGGAGGTCCAACGTGGATATTCGCAGTCCGGCTTGAAGACGATCACAGCCATATGAACGACGCACCAGAAGAATTGTAACTGGAATTTATAAATTTAACTAGATTATATTTTACACTTGACTAAAACTTCTTCTTCTTCTTCTTCTTCTTCTTCTTGCGGTGCCTTTCCAAATAGTGAAGGTTAGCTATCAGCCTGAAATAGTCACCATCGTCGTAAAAGCGTAAGCTATCCCGGTCTAAACTAAAATTACTAATGGAGTTCAATTTACAGATATCCATGTCCAATAGTAACTAATTTTATTTTAAAGTTATTATATGATTGATTTTATTATAGTACGTTTTTGTACTCATTAAGTAAAATAAATTTATTTAAAGATTTTTAAAAGTTATTAACTGTCAATTTCAGTTATTTTACTGTTAGGAATTTTATATTACAGTTCTATATCATCATCGTAAACATCATCACCACCACTACCACCACCATCAACACTGCCACCTTCATCAATATCATCACCACCACTACCACAACCACCAACACCGCTACCTTCATCATCATCACCATCACCATCATCATCATCATCATCATCATCATAATTATAATCACCACCACCATCATCATCATCATCATCACCACCACCACCACCACCATCATCATCATCATCATCATCATCATCATTATAACCACCACCACCACCACCACCATCATCACCATCATCACCATCATCATAATCATCATCATCATCATAATCAGCCTGTGTCTCTTCACGTGGATGTAGGCCTCTCCCAAGGCTCACTATCTCGCACACTCTTCTGTCCAGCGAATTCAGCCCATTCACTATGACAATGAATTTAATATAGATTACAAATATTTTCATACAAAAGATGTTTCTTATGCTCATGACTGTATTATATTTTTAGCCCTTGAGTCTTTGGCTAAATAAGTTGCAGGTTTCTGCTTTTTTTTTTAAAGTAAAGGTCGACAGACAGGCTGACGGTCCACTTGATGGTAGGTGGCTACCGTCGCCTATAACACAAGCAACGCCATAAGAGCTACAAGTGCGCTGCCGACCATAGAAGGATTAAGGATAAGGGATAGTAGAAATGGGGTCTTAGACTTCTTCTTGACATTTCTTCTTTCAGCTTGGACAGTTGACAATAACCAATAGAAATTCACCTTTCAAAAGCATAATTGTGCTCTAATATCAACATTTATAACACGGCTGTCTCGTATATACGAGTTAGAAACATCCTAAATAGTAAATAGAAGCTAGTAACTGAGATGACAAGACTTACAATCTGCAGCTGGGTGATGTACTTCTTCCACCACAATGATTTCTTGGCGCTTGGTTTGACGACAGTCAGCAGGTAGTAGGAGTACATGACAATGTGAACGAAAGAGTTAATTACTCCGATCAGAGTCCCATGGCCGCCTGAAGAAAGTTAAATATAACTATTAAAATTATTAATATTCTAATATTCTAACTAAAATTGTAAATGAGTTTATTTTTAGGCTGTTGCGGTTTTAAGTATTAACTACTCGACCGATTATCATGAGATTTTGCATACACGTTGTCAGTGACACAGAAAATAACATAGGGTCCTAAATTTCATCCAGGAAAAAGTATTGTTCATGAGGGACACGAACGAATTTGCGGACAAAAGTTAGTTAGAAATACATTACAATAAGTACAGTGAATAAATGTGTAGGTAATTTATTTGATGGAAATATTAATTGTCGTATATTTTTTTTATTTACATAATATCAAAATATTTTTAAATTTAATAATAAAAATAGTTTATTCAGAAAAAAAATAATTCTATCAGGACTTAAAATCATATAAAAATCATATAAAAAGGGCTAACGAATTATACATATACATGTTATTAAATTTTACAATTTGACCATTATGTTGTACTCGTACAACTGCAAATGTTTATTCAGACAATTATATTTGAAAAGAAAAGATATGATGTTTGAATATAAAATTAATATGTATAAACAGGAAACTGCGTCAATATTTTAAGTGCGGCAATAAAATATGTTTGTGAAAACTATATTGCATGTTATTGCATAATTTTGTTTCCTCCAATATTAACTTTGACTTTCGTTGACCTAGACAAAGACATTTGACCATTGACCGAGGCCATTGCTATTGAAAACCTCCCCTATCTATTTTGGTGCTTCTGTTTCAGTTAATTTGGGACGTCATTATTTTTAATAACACTAATCGCTTCCAATTACGAATATTACTCGTTATAATATTCTATAATGGAATTTTGTACTATCTATATATATAATTTTGTTGTGTTGGTTTGTGTATAACGCAAAAATTCGAAAACTAGTCGACGTATTGACTTGACATTTTTACACAATATGCAATCCGCAACAAGGATTGATAAAATCTATATTTTGCGTAACAATTATAATCTCGATCGCGAGAAAATCTCTTATTTCACTGCGCCATCTGTCGAAGGCGAGGAGAACTCACTCGCCATCGAGGACCGAGTAAAATCAACAGCATTTTCTACAGATTACAAGTAAGAGTTTATCGCTAAGCACTAGCAGCATTATTATAAACATACAACCAAAGAGGATAAAAGAAAAAAATTCTACAAATCAATAATTAAATCGACGTCTAATTTGCATGTCAAAATTATAAGCGTCCACTGCTGAACTTAGACCTTTTTAATTTCTCTTTCTTGAGATAATCGATCAAACGAATGTCAGCCACGTTGATTAGCAGGCATCACATATTTTCGAGTTTTTTTTTTCGAACAAATAAATTTCCACTATTAAAAAGGCAATGTAAAAAAATGTACATTTTTTGACTCTGTTTAAAATTACGCAAAAGCTGAACTAAAATTAGAGAAATATTATACCTGGAAAGTATGTAGACGCTCCCCAAGTGAGAGCGACCATTCCCGTATGATGATACACATGCAGAAACGAAACTTGGTTGAATTTCTTTCGAAGAACAAAGAATACCTGAAAGAAATTTGTGTGAGAATCTGGATAAGATATGTAATAGGCCTTTATTTAGAAATGCATAAATGATACTTACAGTATCAAGAAGATCCAATACTTTCATTAAAAAGTAATAATAAACATATTTTGCCACCGTCATCGATTTCTCATTGACAGTAAAATCGACTGGTTCACAAAACCATTTGTAATCCCATCCCCAAGCGTTCACTAAAGCCTGGAAGTTATAACAATTATTTAGTTGTTAATTAATAACAATTAATTAATAGAATTTGTAATAATTAAATAGTGGCAGGACACACTGCTTTCGCTGTCATTTTGGTATCCAGTCTAACGACAGTAACTACACACTTACGGATATCCTTAAGGATAAGAGGATAAGGGATGAGAAGCCAGACTAGCTGACCAAATGACTGCGAAACGCACTATTTTCCAGATCCAGACCAGAGCCAACTTTGAAAGGGTCATTTTGAAAGTTAACTTTGCCGGAATTCGAACTCATAGACCCCGGAACAGAGCGTTAAGGCCAACACCCTGACCTCTCTAACGGGCTCGTCAAAAAAAAAATACTTTTAAAAATTAAAATAACGATTAACTGTACTCACGCCATGAAATATAAATGCACATAATATAACTTGTATGGCGTTATATACAATGAGAAGTTTGTCTAAATTGTAAGGTCGACGATTCTTCATCCATTCAGGTCCCCATCTGAGTACGAACATCAGGTACAACCCAAGCATTGTCACACCTAAATAAGGTTTTCCTACTAGAAACCATGAGGATGTTCTTGGATCTAAAACATAAATCAAAATTTTTGTAGCATCCAAAGTTATTATAAATGTGGGGTTTCCTGTGAAAGACACAGGTTGGTTAATATTGGTCCTGGTTTAATATTATTATTGTGGTCGAAATGGTGAAGCTGCATAAATGCGAGGCATATGCCACGGATATTACATATATTGTGAAAGAGTCAAAAAAACCCATGAGGTTTTTGTTCGATTCAGCCAAACATTAGGCCAAAATCATCATCATCACATCTCAACCTCAAGCCGTCCACTACTGGACATAGACCTTCCCCATAATTTTTCAATAAGACCGTTCAGAAGCAGCCTGAATCCATTGGCCTCCACTCGAGAACCTTCGAGATTCTTAATTAAGATTAATTAACTGTTGTACTTTAAACACAACATAGCATAATATGTAAATCGTTACGGCAACCGTGGAACGTTGCTGACTGAGCCACAGCGAAGCGTGGCCGGATTTAGCTAGTTATTTATAAATTATGTATTTTAAAGTTAATATTTAAAACATTAAGTGAGAAATTAAAGTTACTTAAGCTAATTACATTTATGGCTACTGCTGGACACGTGTAAAATTATAAGAAAATAAATATACGCTTAGCTATTGACGTTGTAGGCACTTGTTGCAAATACTTATTGCATTAAGTATACTTTTTCGTTATAATATATTTATAATATATTTTTATGTCATACGTATGTTGTCATATATTTGTTTGTCACCAATTTGTCATGTTATCTTGTAAAAACTTTCCTTGAAAAATATATTTTCATCCATCGTAATGCGTATATTTAATTTATACAATCACGTACAACACAAAACAACCACAACGTCATTACAATGAATCAATAAGACATTTTATATACTTATACTCGTAGAAGTTAAAAAAAACTTAAACATTTCGAATTGCTTATTTGATAGGCCTATTTTAATATACACAAAAAGTATAAGGTTGTTAGGTTAGGAACTGATACATTATTAATTACTTAGTTAAAAACTGTTTCTTATAGATAGTTTCCAGTTTCTAAATTTAGAAAATGCCTAGTGCTTAAAGGACTTTAAGCCTTTAATATCAGGAGTTCCAGGTTGGATCCCGGCGGGTTGTACTTTAGAAATTCCACCTATCGGTTTCTGATCTGATACGATAGGCTTGGGTTCGAATTTTGATCAAATAAATTTTGACTTTAATCGGCTACTTAACCGTCATTTTATTCAATAACCTCTGCATTTATGCACCTTATTTTAACTTTGGAAATCCCTGTCTGCCCTTACTTAAGCGTCCTTGAGCTAATATTATAAGTATACTACAATAATTATAATTTACAGATATACACATCGTTCATGTGACTTGATTATTGACTTATAAATAAGGTTATGCCAATTTGTTCGTGCCAAATTATAATTGGAGAGAGAAAAATTTGGAAAATATTTAAACAATAATAAATAAATAAATAAAATTATTTTTCCTATGTCATAAATGTTTTTCCATTTCAACACCCACATACACAAGTTAGTCCTCTTTACCTCTATTCTCCATGTTCTCAGATTTTCCCATGCTGCTCCATATTTATGAAGCACTTGTATAATAAAATAACAACAAGGCCTTGATATGATAATCCTAATCCTATTGCCCTACTAGCAAAGAAGACTAAGTACATGTTCCGAGCTCACTGACCGTTCGTTGTAGATTTTTTTATTTATTTTTTATTTATTCATACTTTTGAACGTAACGAAACCTGAGGACTTTGATTTTTTGTGTATACATGTGTTAATTAACTGGAACTAATACCAGTTGAAATGAATTTGAAAAAAATAAATTCCAAAGACCAAAGCAATTTATAATTACATATAATCTCAAGTTATAGACTTAACTTAGGAAGCTTCCCAAAATAAGATATAGGTCCCATTGGCCCGCAAGATTTTTTTAATAGCTATTTAACTAGCAGCCTAGCAAAAAAGAAAAAGGCCGGACGATGCGATCAACACTTTACTTGTAGTTGGTGAAAGAGGCCCAATTACCTATACATTTTATTTTTTATGTAATTTATAATATTAGTTTTTCATAAAATTACATATTAATATCTTAAGATGAAGTCCACGCAAGCGACGTCGCGGGCATCGTCTAGTATTTTAATACAAGTAGAAGTCTGATTGTATTCTTCAATTCTTTGTGATACACTTACCATAAAGACATCTTTATTTAACATTCTCTACAATAATATGTAGTCTGAGTGACCCAGTTCATACTGACACAAGATTTACTCACCGACTAAATCTTCGAATAAGAACTTGTATCCATCCCAGGCTTTCTTCAAAAGCAACGCCATTTCCAATAATATATCACTAAACCAAAGTTGTCTGGATAACTCTTTCTTATATACGTTTTGTACGTGCTTCAGTTAAGACGTTTTTGAATTTACTGATACAGTATATTGGAACAATTAATGAAAATTCCTTGGCCTCTTTTTTAACAATACAATGTGCACTTATACATTTTTTTAAAGGAAAATCAACGTGTACACTATTCCCTTACTTTGTTAAAACAAATAGATTAAACAGTCATTATCAGTCAATTGTCTTGCCTATTAATGTTATTAGCATATTGATTAGAGGCCAGTATTTTGTTAATTCCTCTATTTAATGAGGAACTGTATATATTTGAATAGTATAAGTATAAGTTCATTGTTTATTGTCTTGGATTTTTTTTTCGACAATATCGCTGAGGAAATTTTAACGTTTTATAATTTAGACCATTAGCCAAGGAAAGTTTACTGTTCACGATATCCTATTTTAACATATTTTAAGAATCCAAGACACAATTTTTTTTATTATCAGACATATCACCATACACTGATACTGTCACAGTTAAATCAAATGGTACATTTAAGCACTCGTGCATATAATTACAGCTTATCGTTTTAATTGCATAAGATCATGATATGTCTCGAAGGCCGGGTATAATTAGGTGTTTCTCATAATGCAGTCCAAAATAACGCCTATTTCGAGGTTACTAATTGAATTTCTGATGTATTTAGAATTTGTTAAAGAAACTTTGAAAAGTCCATTGAAAAGTTCATTTCGAAAGTTAGCCCAGCCGGGAATCGAACCCCTAATTAAACACACGTCCAAAAGCTTCAATGAAGTTTAAAAAATCTGTAAAATTTGTTACTATGAAATTTTAATGATAATTATACTGAAGTTGCAGTGACACGTTAAAAAAAAATTGCAGTAGGAAATCTCTAGAACTACATTGTTTTCGCTGTGTTTAATGTTCTTTCGATTTGATTGTATTTTAAGGCAATGACTTTCTGGTATTATTAGATTTATTGAAATTGTTATACTCGTATTTATCAAAGATACTCTTACACTAATAAGAGGTTCATCTAAATCCATAACGAGAGCCTATATTTTCGTACTTCTTACATAAAAGCTTTTATTTGTACTTTTATTTAATAGAAATCACGTTCCAACATTTATATTAAATAATGAAATTAATTTATTCATTGTTTATATGCGACGCTTATACATCACTATTTATTATGACGGTGGCGTTATTATTAAGTTTCTTCAGAAACGTTACCAAACTATACTGCAATTAGTTGTGCCGTGTTCACGTTGATAGTGACCTTATGATCTTTCTTCTTTCACATTGTTCACTTTGACAATGACCTTCTGTTCGTTCTTCTTTCATTGAAATGTTGATTGTAATCAACATTGAGGTCAAGTCAATGCCCTCAAATCTCAAAACTAATTGCTGACTAGGAAACAATGCAATTCTCCACCTTGCTGTATATCGCAACTAGTTTTTTTAAATGATAAAATAAAAAGAGAAGGAATATTATACTTCAGTTAATAAATTACAATAATTTCCTACAATCCTTCCTATTTTGAGACCTTTCTTAGAACCTTGTATATAAGGTTTAAATTGTGGCGTTTACAATTTATCAAAATCCTTTGTTTGAAGAATCGTTTTATTTTCGATTAATTAACATATTAAACATACTTTACCTAATATACCTAATATATTCAGGCTGTTTTTGCGGGTCAGAAGCATTTTGACAGACTTCGTACGAATGATAACCATACTTTATTTATAACTAGCTGGTGTTCGCGACTTCGTCCGCGTTGAAAATTAAAAAAAAAGCCATAGCTTGACCTCGTGTTGCTATAACACTTTGGCCAGGCGTTAGTTTTTTTATTTTTTATTTATCCCTCGGGTATAGTCCTTTTATTCTGAATGAAAGGTGCCCTATGTCCTTTCTGGTGTCCCAGACAACGTGTATGCAAAATTTCATGTTGATCGGTTCAGTAGTTTTTGCGTGAAAGAGTTACAAACAACAATACATCCAAACATACTTTCGCATTTATAATATTATTTATAGATATAGATAGTGTAGACTAGTTTCTTATACATAATTATCACATATTCATTCGATGAACATACATACTCTGCTCGTATTAAAATACAAAATTATAAAATACCGCAATAGTCTATAATTTATTATGGATCTGAATGCTGACGTATTCAAGAATTTTACAAATTTATTCAAACACATTTTTTTAAAATTAAAGTCTTTATTTGAGGATTGATATTTTCTTATCATTTAAAATAACATAACATAACTTAATTATCACATTATTCAGAACCTTTAAAGATCACCAAACCAACAATTTAAACTTACACCATATTCCGATTGAAATGAAATGCCAATTTTTTATGGACAAATGAATACTTATTTCTTGTTATACACTTAATTACTATTATGCGATACACTAAAAGTAGGCAAATTAAATATTAGGTTGGAAAATAAGTTTTTTCGTATTATATATACAAATTCAAGATATTTTTGTCATAGTTCATTTACAATTGATTAATATAATATATAATATGTGCTATTTTGTTCGATAACATGTTGCAATTTTGTAGGTATAGTGACATAATCCCATTGCTGTAGAAATTTTGTGATTCAAAGAACTGCGACAAGTAGTTTCAACAGTCCTCTCCTCACTTGTCTTGATGTCAACCTAACACTGCCTAAAGAATTCTGAAGAAACCGAAATAGATGAAAATCTGACAAGGCAAAGAACCATTATCACGAAGAAAAAACAAAGGGTATTTATCAATCCCAGGAGTTTTTTCTTTATTTCTTGCTTAAGTCTCAACAACTGTTGGCAGTAATGATCCGAATCAATCGTTTTGCCCGGCGATAAAAGCTCATAATGAACGATGCTCTTCCAATCTAAATCTACTTAAATATGAGCTTTTTTGTGTATCTACACTCTTTCAAATGGGTAAAAACTATTTTGTAGTTAACCACTAGCTTGTTAGCTATAAAGTAATTACTAATATGCCGATGTGACTCCACTTATTCAATAATGGCATCGACTTTATCTGTAAACAGGCGATATCAAAATTCCCGGACTAAAAACGCTTGAAATAATTTTGTGCATCGAAACTTTCATCGAAATAATATATCTTTGCAAGATTTTGTGCTAGTCTTTTTCTGTTCTCAAAATGTCATCTATTTAATAATATTAAAACCACCCAGATACAAACAATACAACCAAAGAGATTTTATTGCAACTTTTTATTTAAGTATATATAATAAGAAAAAATCTTTTCCCCGACCTATTATCATACAAATATTTTTATGTATAAAACGGGACAACACTCTGTACAGTGTTGTTGTAAAATAATTAAATCTTTAGAATTTGAGGCATATTTTCTTATATACATTCAAACTATATGGGACAAATAAAATAATTTTGCAACGCTGACGATGGGATTTAAATGTACGATGGTCTTCTTTCAGAAGATTGTTACAGCGGCCAGACCGATTTACAAGTATGAAACGCAGTGTGTTCTGGATACATATTTTGACTATTAAAATTGTAGATACACAAACATCGAATGAATTTTTTATTCAGTTATAAAAAATTTGTAATAGTGATTGTTGTTAACTGTTGTTGATTAATAGTCAACAAAAGTGAACAGCCATTTGGTAGTTACCTACCTGGAAAGTTTTTCAGGAGTTTTAAAAAAATTATATTTTATAGATATCGATGTGATGTTTTCGAATTTTCTACTTTGCCACCTTGAATGGTGCCTAAAAACAGATTTTGACAATATCTACTTTGCGTGCGTCAGCCCAGACGCACGACTGAAGTTTAATCCTTACGAACGATTATAAAATACATAATAAGAATTATAAAAACATTTATCATAACCAATTAATATCAACGCCATCTCTGTTCGAATTATGATACATGATTACCGGTGCCATCTAGTTGCCGCAAGGATGTATTATTACGTAACATATACTAGTTTCCGAGGTATTGTGTAGATGGCGCTAAAATTAAAACAAACGCGTAAAGCATAACGTGTGACAATTTCGATTTTACTCTCATAATTTTTCAATTTCATACTCATGGAAATCTTTCCATGTCATTTTTTTTCAGCACCAAGTGAATAAATAAATACGTCATATATGATATCAGCTTATTTAGTGAGGTGTTTATCTACCGTTTCTATACATACATACTATAAAATAAAGTAGCTGTCCACCTCTGCCTGTTTCTTCGCTATATTCTAAACAACCCAATAGATTTTGAAATAATTTTCATTAATTGAAAGAGAGATACAAATGCATCCGTACCAAGCCTGAGCGGGTCGCTAATTTTATTTAAATTAACAGCTTAAGATGATCTAATCATTGAATTTTTTTGTACTGTGTTAAGTCCTTGTCAACATTCGTGGCAGAATTTTTTTATTGAGTAACACTTTTAAGATCCTCATGATCATATGTAGAATTTTATATATTTTTAATTAAATAGGACGGCAAGCATGTTTTTCGTTCTACTTGATGGTAAACGGCAACTAACGTCTAAGAACACAAACAAAACAAAGAGAATGCTATTACAAGTGTAGATGCTTTTTCTATTTTCTTGTATGACAAAGATTTGATTTATTTGACACATTTGTTAATATTATATATTATAGCAAATAAATTATTCTATATTAAGTTACTTATTCAGTTTACTATAAATTAGCTATGTTGTTTCTCTTGTATTATTTTAAATTATATTCAAAAACTACTTGTCGAACTTTTCATTACCTCCTTATTAATTGAAATCGTACTTTTTAAAAATTAGAATTGATTTCAGGAACGCTTCTCTCTACATTTGATCAACAGAAACCATTTAAAACTGACCCAATTTCTTATACTTTTAGATTTTTTATACTTTTGTAAGAAAATATTTTTATACAAAATTAAAAAAAAAAAAAAAACTTTTGCTAACATTCCTTCGCTTTTCCATTTGTTAGTAATTTCGCGTGTCCATTCGTCTTGAGCTTTTTGGCAATTTTAGATTGGTTCCTGAGATAATTACGAACGTAGAAGTTGCCAAACATGAACAAAAAGACAGCGGCGTTGAGACACAGCAGGAAGTTGATGAACTTCGGATAGTTGCAATCCCGGAACATAACGGTGAAATTGTGCATAAAAATTATTATAAATTGTACCTGGAAACAAATATAATTGTAAATATTAATAGTGAATATATTTCTAAGTATAATTTTAATAAATGAACAACTGAATCGCTAAGGAAAAATTAAAGAGAGGTAGATGTCTACCAGAATCTTATGGCAAATCGTGAAATGAAAATTGTATAGTGATTTTATTTAAAATGATAATTATTAAATTAATCTTTTCACTGTACTTCCATAAGAATTATGCAAAAACAGACCATCTGATCCATCTGACCATTTATTAAGTTTTTATGGTAAATTGTACAGAATCACCGTTGTGGGCGTGTTGTCTAAATAATAGATATAGATAGTCTAGATAATAGATAAAATAAAACATGACAATTCGCCCAACTTGGACGAGATAAACTTGGGCTAGTAGTCCATTAACTCGTTTTCTATATAAATGGTATTTTATTGCATGCTTATTCACATTGTAGTAAACACACTTACTAGTTGCATGGTGGTCAGATGTTTCTTCCACCATAAATACTTCTGGTATTCGGGTCCGAGTCCAGCGATGAGGTAGTAACTGTACATGATCACGTGGATGAACGAGTTGATCACCCCAAGTAGAGTGCCATGACCACCTGTAAAAACGATGAGAACTTCGTTAGATATATTATTCGTATAGAACCTATTACCAATGAAAAAATATATATTATTTTATGACAACAGCCTAACTACAAATCACCAACATGATGTTTTTAAATAGTAAGCTATATTATAGCTCTATACCTAAGTACAAATATTTAAACATAGTAAAATTGTACTTTTGCGTGATATGTATAATGTATATTATGAGGAATTTTTAGTTACTTTGTCGGTAATAATGTATTAATTGCCTGTACAGTCAGCGTTTGTATGTGTGGTTGAGTAAAGTACAGGTTTTACTATAACCACGAATACCTTTATACATAAATGTAAATAATATATATTTCTGTGACTCCTCCAGTCATAGAAGTTTTAAAGATTTCCAAACTTAAGTATATTTTGTATGGAATGTTTACTTTTGTCTTATATTTAGACAACTTAATAATAATACATTTCCTTATTTAAAAAAATAGCAACAAGGAAACAGTGGTCCAGTAATTGCTATTCGTGTTTTAATTTTACACTGCTTCTTGATGGGAAAAAATACCATTAAGGCGAAGCAATGGCTTCAAAAAGTGTTATGGGGATTCCGCTCAATCAGAAACAACAATAAAACGTTGGTTTGCTGACTTCAAACGTGGTCGTAGAGACACCGATGATGCAGAATGAGGCGGTAACACAAGAAAACATAAAAAAATCCACAACATCGTTTTGAATGATCGAAAAGTGAAATTGCGTGAGTTAGCTGACATGAGCATTAAACTATGAGAAAGCTCTGTTCAATGTGGGTGCCACGTTTGCTCACTGTTGACCAAAAACAAGAACGTGTTGATGATTCTGAGCAGTGTTTGGCCATGTTTAAACGTAACAAACTGGAATTTTTGCGTCGATATGTGACAATGGATGAAACATGGATCCATCACTTCACTCCGTAATCAAAATGATCATCATCTGAGTGGACAGCAACTGGTGAACCTCGTCCAAAGCGCCCGAAAGCACAACAATCGGCTGGAAACGTTATGGCCTCGGTATTTTGGGATGTGCGTCGTGTAATATTCATCGACTATCTTGAGAGACTATCTGAGAGAAAAGATAAATCGTTCTAGAAAAGTGGTATTGAAATGTTAGAGCGGCGCTGGAATGATTGCGTTGCTCTTTATGGAGATTATGTTGATGAATAAAGCTAATTTTGAACAAAAAAAAAAAATCGTGTTTTCTTTGTTAGGCCCGGGACTTTTCAGCCCATGTGTTATATACTCGTATCTATAATTTTAGTATAATTTCTATTTGCGTCAACAAGCACCACCTGTCAGTGAAAAGTGACATTAAATATAATATTGACGGGCTGCAGACAAAAAGTCTTATTTTCAATTCATCAGATGGCGCAAATAGCAACTGATTTTTTAAATTTGTTTTTGCAATATCTCATCTTATAATAATTACTCATATATTTTCCTTTTCAACGCGGACGAAGTCACAGGCAGCAGCTCGTAAAACTTCAAATAACTAGCTTCGTCACGCGGCTTAGTATGCATCACTTTATAAAATATAGCCCTTTTGAGTTTGAGTTTTTGAGTTTATTCATTTTGTAATTTTGTTTTCTTTGCACAAAAATAAATGCATAAATATTTTCTCTTATAATATATACTAATAGAAGAATTAGTTAAATTAAAGAGTCTAGTTGGAGTCTACAGCACTAACTTGCATTTAGGTTGCCGCTTAATTAAAATGAAGAGATTAACATACCAGGCAAGAATTTAGCTCCGATCCAGGAACAGATTGGCATGATGGTGTGATGGTAGAGATGAAGGCCAGACACTTGACTGTATTTCTTCCGGAATACGAAGAAAATTGTGTCCAGCAATTCTATTAATTTAGCAAAGAAATACCACCAAACCGCGGCTGCCATCTGAAATTTGTGATTCAAATTCATATTACGAGTGTATTTTGTTTCTAAAATGATATATAAATATATGTATATACATTTTGGTTTATTAGAAAAATAACTTTCAAGTTTATAGTAATTTTATTAAGTTTTCATTAGATAACTTAGATTTTTTTAATAAATATACTAACCCTCAAAGCTTTAGGGTTTCTTGAAAAGTCTACAGGTTGGCAACTGAAACTGTAGTCGTTCCACCACCCACCCACCAGACCCTGAAATTTTAAAGCAAAATATAAATTTAAAAAAAAATTCACACAATAATATTTTTCTACAGAGCTTTCCTGTTGTGTGTAAGTATTTGGAAGAAAATATCGATATTTTTTTTGTCAAGAACAGCGAAATAGGGTTCAAAATAACCAGGCAAAGTTAATCTATTGTAAAGACCAAAATGTAGATTTCAGAACTATATAACATAAATGTCTATGTTATGGCCATTAAAGCCTACAATGGACTACCTAATAAAATATAAAAGAATTGCAGGATCCTAAATTTGCCTACGAGTATCTGGCTTCCTGAAGTCGATCTGGATGTGTGGCATCCAGCTTTGGGATAGTTACATTTGTGTGTAAGTGAAATACTTAACTATGTTCTCAATTTTTCTCTTACTTTTGTAAGGGTAACAATTGCTGTGTTCCTAAGGCGACTGTAGCCACTCTTAATAATATAAAAAATGCGAGTGCATTCCCCTAGTGTTTCTTTTGTTTAAATACATCGCTAGATAGCCTTTAATTAAAACAACAAATTTTCTGCTTCCTTAAAAAAAATCTACAACTATTATAAAATATCCATTTTTTTATACCTACCTCATACACTAAAAATATGCTAAAAGCTATCTGTGAAACATTGTACAGAATTATCGGGTACTTCAAATTATATGGCTTCTTATCCTTCATGTATTTGGGGCCAATTGAGTTGCAGAAGTATAGGTATGAGGCCAATAATGTCAGTAGTGGACCGGGACCGGACATGAAAAACCAGTTTTCTGTTCTGGGATCTGAAAAGATATTAAACATAAATAATTAATCTAGGAATATATTTGAAGGCTCTCTAAAAAACAAAGACGGGGATCATAAACAATGAACGCTAACTGAATTACATACCTACATTGAAATAATATATCTTTGCATACGAATTTATACTTAAATCTGTATAAAATATTTGGAACCTTGATATTATTTTGAATTGTATTTTTTTATGTGATTTTATATAGTCATTTGATAAGCTCATGGGACGAGTGGTTAAAGTGCTTGCTTTAACGCTCTGTCTCAGGGGTATCAGGTGGCCTGGGTTCGATTCTTGGCAGGGCCAATTTTGGAAATGAATTTTTCATAGTTGTCTATGGTCTGGATTTGAAAAGTAGTAGCAGGGGCACACTGCGTATCACAGACATTTGGACAGCACAATTGACAGCAGAACAATCACCGTCTTATTATCAACAATCAACTCCTTTCTTAAAGAATGGTCTTTAAAACATTTTCAATGATAAGGAAAATTGGTTCTGGCATCCCTTAATCACTCACCGAAACACAACAGCACACGTGTTGTTATTTCACAGTGGTTACTGTCGCCAGACGAGTTGCCCAAATGACGCAGTGTGCCCTGCCACTACTTACTTATCTATCTATTCTCTTTTCCAACACAAGTTTGAACTTAAAATATTTTATCCTGTTTTTACTAATAATTTAACAATAAGTTTTTAATATTTATTGGAATTAGTAAATATATCAGCCCGTGGACGTCTCGAATGTCTGCTATTATAATAAATTGCCAAATTTACAAAGTTATAAATTCACGATAACAGTTTTCGAATCTTCGAAAACACATATCTAATTTAAAAAATATTTTACCAATAGTTATAATATAATTTTAGGAAGGACATTGGCCTATATATCCATATCACTAATGGAAAGAGCGTTAAATTTGAAAGGTTTAAGGTATATAACTAGCGAACCACTCTCGGCTTCGTACGGGGTGCAATTTTTATATTAAGAAACATACCCGTTTATCCCCTCTTTCCATACGTGAAAACCTTATTAAAATATGTATACCCATTCTCGAGTTTTTGAGGCGTACCATAGATAAAATACACTACTCCTGGTAAAGTATATTTTATCTGTGAGCGTTCACAGAGTTACTTAACATTTTTATGTATAACTAGTTGGTGCTCGCGACTTCGTCCGCGTTGAAAATTTAAAAAAAAGCAATATAACGCTTGACCTCGTGTTGCTATAACACTCTGGCCAGGCGCTAGTTTTATATTTTTTTATTTATCCCTCGGGAATAGTCCTTTTTTCTGGATGAAAGGTACCCTATGTCCTTTCTGGTGTCCCAGACAACGTGCATGCAAAATTTCATGGTGATCGGTTCAGTAGTTTTTGCGTGAAAGAGTTACAAACACCCATACATTCATACATCCAAACATATTTTCGCATTTATAATATTAGTATAGATAGATTAGTATAAATTAATAAGATTTTCAGAAAAAATTA
The DNA here is from genome assembly GCA_944738685.1 of Synanthedon myopaeformis. Lineage (NCBI taxonomy): Eukaryota > Metazoa > Arthropoda > Insecta > Lepidoptera > Sesiidae > Synanthedon > Synanthedon myopaeformis. Next base: position 10,620,194 of record OX122919.1, read on the forward strand.
TACCGTGCGAGGCCGGGAGCGTGTCTCTAACTATATAAGTATAGAAATGTGTAAAGACATGAGACTTCTGCCACTAATTTAGTATCATTTTAATTACCCTACATTACCTAGGTACAACTTAAAATTGGACCTACCACTAAGTTTAATTTGTAGACCCATGTCACGTAAATATATTAAACGCGATTATGCAGAATTTAAATTACACACTTAACTATAACACTCAGTATGAGTAATAAAAAAAGGTATTTTTATTATGTGTGTTACATCCTGTATTTGGTGTTTTCTAAACCTTATGGAGATGTTAATAAGTGTTTTTTAAAGATAAATATTTACATATACTTAGTGAGACTAAGAGCAAAGTACTACATTCCATGTTTGAACAGACATCGAGTAAGGTCTATATTATATACAATTATATCGAATATTTATATTATTATAATACTAGCGACCCGCCCCAGCTTCGCACGGAGTGAATTTTAAAATCTCCTTTGTTATAAAATGAACCTACATAATATTATGTTACAAATTTCAGTTTTTTTAGACTTTTTTAAGTCTAGAAAACTGAAATTTGTCTATTTAGTTATAGTTTTGATTGTGCGTTGATAGTCAGCAGTAAATTTTGTCCGAATTGTAACTTTTTATTTTTAATAAATTTTTCATTAACGATTCGAATACGAACAAAAAAAAAAACAGGACGAACGATTTTATAATTATAGCTTATTAAAATTATTAGCCTTTTTCTTTTAGTTTAATTATAACTTAGTATTTGAATTTATGTCGTCAAACTTATAACTCTTTATAGACGTCCACAGCAGAATCTTGTGACAACTTTTTACTAGCTTTTGCCCGCGAGTTCATACGTATATCTTAAGAAAGTTTACCCTATGTGTTATTCCAATATAATAACAAGTATAACTAACAAGTAAAAACTATATTTTATTCAATATAAAATAAATAAATAAATAAATATTTTTTGCCTAACAAACTAACAAACTCGATAATGTGCATGTTATAAATATGATGAGGAGTATGTCAAACTGGTTCTATAAACAATAAACTGATACGTAATAAGAGGCATCGTTACGCAAATAAATTATCTACATTAATAAAATTAACTTCACAGTTGCATCTTCCGCATAGTTCTAAGAAGCACGTGGCGTATACAACAATTGGTACAGTATCAAATATTTAAGTAACTCATCTTAAAACAAAACAAAACAAAAAATTATATAAATATCTAGTTTTTTTTTAACTCATCTTAAAAAAATATATAAATATCTAGTTTTTTTTTAATATATGTTTTGTTTGGTTTTATGGGAATTTAATTACTTATACTTTGTAGTTTAAAGTAATGTTTTTCTATTCCAAATATTTCACAACTATCTATAGTTAAATATATTAAAATTGTATCTTCCGCGGAAAATTCGTATCAAATTTAATTTAGAAAATTTTACCATTCGTTAAAAAAAACGCATAATTTGTTAAGCAAAAATCATTTCATATCCAAATTGATTGATGGCGCACTGGCAAACTCTATGCCATAGAGTCTATAGTGTTGCGCATGGGCGTACCCAGGGGAGGGCAGCTGCCCCCCTGGAACTTGTACGCATTACAATATTATGTGTTAACTTTTGAAAAAAAAAAAACCGCACAGTAAACAAGTGCTGCAATCGCTAGCGCCGCCGCGGTCCGAAGATTACTGAAGGAAACTAACCGAGCGTAACAGAATTAATCCAACAAGCAGAATCTTTTTATCCGAAATTGAAGACAGCCCTAGAAATTTTTCTGGCAATGCCTTATTCCACGGCTACAATTGAAAGGTCATTCAGTACACTCAGACGCATAAAAACGTGGCTAAGATCAACAAATATCGAAATGGGCTTTGTATGCTCAGCGTACATAAAAAACTTTTAAACAGTATGGGTGATTCTTTCACGAGAGACATCATAAACCGTTTTGCTGAAGATCCTCGAAAATTACTTTTAAAATAGAAATCGGATTAAACATAGTAAATTAAATAAAGATACATTTTTAAATTTATTTGACTACCTACATATAAAGAAGGCTCTCTTGCGGATATTTCCCTTACACACTACATATAGGTATCTTATGTTTCATGTAGTGTGTATGAAAAAATAAGTGCGGAGGACCCGGCCACGTATATCGCTAAGACAAACTGAGTTAACATTTTCAAACTATAAACACGCATAAATGCTAATCCAATAAGCCTCAGCCCTAGAATACCTAACAGTACAAGCCTCAGTAGGGACATATTCAAGTAGCATTTCGATATACGTGACCAGCCTAAAAAAAAAATAGACTCCCCAAGGCCAAAAGCTGGGTACGTCCATGGTGTTGCGTATGTTAATAACAGTAGCCAACTACCAGCAAGTTGGCCGTTAGCTTGCCTGGCGACAGTTACTTAAACATACAGCCATTATGCTATTAAAACACATAATAATTATTCTTCTTAAACTTCGGGAGTAAAAGTCAAGTTAATTTTTGTCTTACCACTGTTTCGTTCCATGAATTGCTTATACGAGTCCACTATCGACATCGACATGTTGTGAGCTTGGTGCATTTCATCTGAAATGTTATCAAAGATTTTTTTTAAAAAAATCACACAATCAATATTCGATTCCTAGAAACTTTTACCTATAGATATCTATGTCGTTGAAAATATAAGATAATTAATATTAATATTATATGTAAAACTATAAAAAACTTCATTTAATATGGCTTAAACATTGTATGAAGTAATAACTTCATATAATTATGCATTCGTAATGCATTCGAACTTATATTTTTAGTTTTTCCTATTAGCCTCATCAGCGAGCGCACTTACCCAACTATAGCATCAATTTACTACAATTATAAACTAGTTAGTCTATATCGAATTTTCCAAAAAAAAAAAAAAGAACTATTGCCTATTTACAAAATGAAATGAAACGAACTGTCCAGAATTACAAATTCTGTCTAATTACAATAAAACATAACAGTCTGTTTTATTGTCTGAATATTTTATTTAGTGCAAATTCTATATCTATCTTCACAAATAAATATCTTCAAACATTCCACACAGCACCATCTATTTCCACAGTAAGCAACTAATGCTTGTATTATGGATACCAGACTGTTGATAAACTACATAGATTACTTTTTTTTTGTAAATATGTAAATACATACATCCATCCATCCATGACTCAGGTACAAATGTAAAATTTTAACACATAAACATTTGCCCCTAGCGGGATTCAAACCTGCGACCGTTTGGTTAACAGCTACTAGACCAAACGTGTCGTCAAATCTATATAAATCTATTTATAAAATAAATCCGCTAACTCCTCCTAAACCAACCAACGGGTTTTGATACAGTTTTCACAAATGAAAAGAACTATACACGAGGAATATTTGTGTATATAATTTGCAATGATGATGCTTTGTATAGTACAAAGCATGATCTAAGTAATCAATAATTACTTACGCCTGCATGCCCACCAAAATGAGTAACATTTAACAAAAAGATTTTTAATGACTTAATTGGTAATTTCATTTTGATAAAATAATCAGGTTCTCGGAGCAATAAATTAACTTAAAAGGTGTCACAAATTTTCAATTCTTTTATATTATTATTCTCACGGTACAAATTTGTCTCAATACTAAATAAATCACTCCACTGCTGACAAAGCAATATGGACTTTATTGTCAATGTGCTAACGACGTAAGTGCAATGCATTGGAGATCAAAGCACAACATTGTATCATGAAACGATGAAGAAAGATCAACTGGAAATTGTTTCTCATTCATTTTTTACCATAATTCTAAATAATGGAACCTTGACGCAACGTTTACTAAGGAAATGCGTTTAAACACTTGCAGAAAAATGCAGTTAATATGCTAATATATAATAGCATGCCGTTTGTTGCACTTTACAAATGCAGACATACTCTACATATAGATAGATTGTCTTAGCTAAAGCTAAGACTTTAATTAATTTAAGTACTTTAACTTTGACCACAAAAAAATAAAAATAAATTCTTTTATTTTGGGTCAAAATTAAAGTAGGTACTTTGCTTGTATAACGAAGTAAAAGAAAAAAAAATAGCCGAATTAATGGTACAGCCGTTCTAGAGTTTTGGGCTCAGCAACACCTTTAGCGATACTCTATATCACTGATAAAAAATCATTGGTTTTTTTTTTCATTTGGCGTGTTTAACCAACCAAGTGTCTTAAGTGTTTTATTAAAATTTCTTTAAGAACTTAATAATGTTATTAATATAGTGATAAGTATAACTAATAATACCCATTATATAAATTTAATTATAAATTACTTAAATATCGATTGTTTCCTAAATTAATTTTAAATTGTAATTTAAATTATGATTTCAAACTGGTAATTAATGTATTTTAGTTTCATTAGGATGCTGTTTCTTACAAAAACGCTAAAATTTTTAACGTTTTTGGTTTCTATCCATTTATTATTAGCGAGACTCCAAGTTTTCGCCAACTTTTCTTTATTCTTTTATTTGCATTGAACTTATGCTAAACTGTGACTTAATCCAAACTTACTTAAATGGTCATTAGAAAAAATAAGATATGCGGTTCATATTTTATTTTAGGACTATGGAAGACTATGGAAGATGGAGGATGCATGGGGAACTTATGCATGGATTATGAAATCTGCCTTGCCAACATTTTATCTGTTGGTTTTTTTTTTAATATAGGTTCTTGTCTTACTAACAATGATTTTCTTTTAAATTTGTTCCGGCATAAAGAAAGAAAGAAATAAAATATTTACTCAATGCAAAGTCTCTTCATAAACAGACTTAATCGTAATCTAATATTATAAAGAGAAATAGTATTATTTATTGTAATCATCGAAATTTGTAATGTATAAACTAAAAAAGTACTGGATCGATTTAAAAAATTATTTTCCCAATTGAAAGCTTCATTATCAGCGAGTAAAATAGGCTATATTTTATGAAGTTACGCGGACGAAGTCGCGTGCAACAGCTATTTATATTATAAATGCGAAAGTTATTTTGTTTAGATTTTTGTTTCTCAATAACGCAAAAACGGCTGAACGAATTTGGATGTTTGGCTCACATATATATAGTTTATCATCTGGATTAACATATAGGATACTTTTTATCCTGGAAATGCCGAGGTTTCGTCTAAAAATATAAAAAATTGCGGCGGCGCCACCGTAGTAACAGTTTTAAAGATGTCGGGGGTTATATAACCTAGTTTTAGGTTATATTTTATTAGGTGTTATAATTGTAATATAATGGCGAATAATTGTAATACACCCTATGTATAGAGTCAAGACATGAACGTGTCAGTGACGCAGCGGTAATTAATGGCTACCTTATTAGTGATAGTTAATAGTTAAATAATGTAAACAAATGGAGTGGCCTTAGCAATGCATGGTCCTCCCTTTCACGGTTGCTTATTACAAAGGAAAACGTCGGTGTCTTATAATATTACTAGCTGGTGCTAGCGACTTCGTCCGCGTTGAACGATGAAAGGTACCCTATGTCTTTTCTGGTGTCCCAGACAACGTGTATGCAAAATTTCATTGTGATCGGTTTAGTAGTTTTTGCGTCAAAGAGTTACAAACATTAGTAAGGATCAGCCAATGGATGTAGATAAAGAGCGATCGTAAATATTTTTTATCACATCCAAGTGACTTTATGTGAAGAAGGATTACTAATATATATATATATATATATATATATATATATATATATATATATATATATATAAACTAAGAAATAGATGAGGTAAGAGACTGTTGAAAAATGTTTTATATTTAATCACTAAAATACTACTCCACTGTTTTAATGGAATTCTACAAAGACTGGACGAGGAATAAGACGAACTAAGACTAAGATTTTTTATTAAGACTTTAACTGTTAAAGATTATCTTAATAATTAAGAAATTTTACCTTAATAATTAAGAGACTTGTCACAGATGTGTATATGGTGAATAATTTCAAAGATTTCAACGACATGGTGAAGTATGCGGACATCTATTTAATTGTCAGTCAGCTATTTCATACAAATTGTCATAATTTTTTCGACAAGACCAGACAAACTTTATCATAAATAAATTAAATATTAACATCATTAAGGGCTTCTTTCACGATCTCTGAGTAAAATGTGAAGTAGGCTAACCCCCATTTAAAGTCACCGGTAACCGGGAATGAAGGAGATGATATACCTTTGTTTGTACGGTAAAAGTCCCCAACATTAAAAAGAAAATTATAAAAAAAATCGCCTATCGAAGGATGCAGTAAACCGAGTGCATAATTTATTAAAACAAAAAATTATTTCTAAAAGTAACTAATCAACACTTTACTTGTAGTTGGCATGTGAGATTACTTACTTCAAATGTTTAGACAAAATGTTTAATCGGCTGCGTATAATCCACATTACCCTATGTAAGTATAGGTACGTATGTATGTGTATAATATGGTGTCATTCTAAAAAAAGCTAAGAACATCCAATGTAATATTGCCCTTAGTATATTAACTTTAAGGTTTGGTTTTGATCAATCGACTTAGAGGGACTGGTAAAATATTTGTTAGAACATAAATTTGTGTAGAATTTGCGCAAACATTATGTACTTAACTAATTAAATATAGTTCAATAAAGTTCCCCGAATTTGAATTTGAATATAGCTGGGAAACATTATTAAAGGAGAAACTGACAACAATATTATTATTATATGAAATTAAATATAATGAATGAATTATACTGTTGCACGGTTGCATAAGAAAATTATTATAATATATATCAGATGTCCGATTTCTAACTAATCAATCACAGTTAACAATAGTCTTTCAAACGATCGTTTGATGTACAAAAAAATTTGTGTCCAGCCAATATCTTGTTAGTAATTTGATACTAGACCAGAGATATAACCTACTTTTATTGCTACAGAGATAAAGGTCTAATGAACGCGTTTAAATATAGTTCAAAAATGAACCTTAATTAATTAGATAAGTGGAAAAAAATTCCACTTATGTCCTACCAGCGGGGATAGGTGGAACAGGCTTCAATTTTATCACAGTTTAACCTTTCAAATTCGAAGTACACTCGTGAATCAGATCAATGACATATTGAGTACTAAATCTAGTATAATATTTGCATTTCGTGTTGGTTTTAACTAAGCATACTTGGGAAAAAAATGTCAATTGTGAGTTTATTTATTTGTATTACAGAGTTCTGTAATGTCAAACTGTTGTTAGTTTTTACATTTGCCATTTGAAACTAGCTAAGTTTTCAATTGCTCAGACTATGTGTAAAATGACATTTTCAACCTTCATATAATTGTAGCACTTTAGACTAGCGACCCGTTCCTAGCGTCGCCTGGGATGCAATTTTTATACACACGAACGTTCTTCGTTTATCCCTCTTTCCATTAGTGAAAACCTTATCAAAATATGTTTGGTGGTTTGGAAGTAGTTAGGCAAGAAACAGACAGACGCTGACAGACAAAATATATTGAGAAAAAAGTCAAATCCTCACCATGTCCCCTTTACTCATAAAATTCGTGTACGTACCCACTTTCAAAAACTGAGAATAAGTACTCCTACATTCTGTATACAATTACGATCATAGGAGACATAATGAGGCGTACTCTTTGAGTGCCATGTAAATAAAAAATTCCAACATAAAATTTGAAAAGTCTAATAACAAGCGTCGAACATCAAACAATGAATAATGACTTATAGTTGTATAGTATCAAGTAAATTACCCTTTCATTGTTGACTGACCCTTTTGTTAAGAGTTTACCGCAATCCATTGCGAAGATTAGTAATGAAAAAATGACAATATTGTCACATTTTCAAGTGAAAATTGGTCAAAGTGAGGTAACAGTATGTGGCCCACATTTTCTAGTAACTTCTAAAAATGATTAAGTATATAAAAAATGTTGATATCAAAGAATTGTTAAATAAAATACACTTGAGAAGTGGGCAATCGAAATGCGAAAATAATTAGGTGTTCAGGTGTTCGTTACTGTCTGATTTTTATGTGAATTTAAGACGGACAGGCAGAATATTAGATGAATGTTAGATGATTCTATAAAATTAATTATATTTATGGGATGTTTCAGTACAAAACAAGTTCGCAGTTTCGCTGAAGATCACACAATAGGGATAAGACATGGATAGGGATAGGTATGACGTCCCTAACATCCTCTGACACACAAGGGATTTTTCTGTAAATGTTTTGCAACTCGTACTTAAACGCTTAATATTATCAATATGGTTTTTTCTTAATAAATCTATCAATGTAGATTATTAGCGTTAATGACAATCGATTAACGATATATCATACAAACGAAACTGCGTGTGGTCTCTGATTAATTAAATGAATTAATTACGGTGTGGATTTTTTCCGGATCTAGGAAAAAATCGTCTCATTAATAAAATAATTATAAATACGTGGAAAAATACGTATTGCGTTCATTCATTGACATACTTCTTTATGACATACCCATTATATTGCTTTGTATTCTTATTCAATACATTGTCTGTTTAATATTATAAGTACCAATTTTTTTTTTATAAACAATCCTACTAACATGTAGGTATTATAAATGCGAATGGTTGTGAGGATCGATGGATGGATGTAATGTATGTTTGTTACACTTTCACTTTAAAACTACTGAACAGATTTGGATAAAATTTGGCACACGGGCAGTTTATTACATGGATTAATATATAGCATAGTTTTTATTCTGAAAAAATCTTTAGATTCTTGATGGATTATCTTAAAATATAAAAAATAGCATTTTTTCAGGATAAAATGGGTCCTTAATCCAGGTAATAAACTATATGTGCAAACAAATCCGTTAAACCGTTTCTAAGATTAGTGTGACGTACAGACAAACAGACGCACAAACGCACAGTAAACGCACATTTTATTGACCAAAAAAAAACCAAAACATAAGTACAAATAATTTTTTTGAAAAAGTATTTAATGTACAGACATGGATCGTTTACGATTTTATTATATATTTTATGAGATAGGTTTACACATAATTGTATGCAAGAAACTAGTACCTATACACTAACAATAATTTACTGTCTAGGAAATGATTTATAAAATGCAAACATCTATATTGCCTCTTACATCTATAACTATATATTATATCGTAACATCTAAAACTAATAACTATTGTCATGATTTATAGTTTATATATTTCAAAACATATTAATAAATACCTTAAGTTTTATCTGTACTAACATTATAAAGAGGTAAGGTTCGTATGTTTGTTTGTAGTAGGTAAACTTGAAGTATACTATTTTAAAAAATTCTTTCACCAATAGTTAAAAAAGAATTTTATTTCGTGATCTAAAAATAAAGTTCCAACGTTTGACAATGTATGTCAGTCGTTATATAGCTTTGCATATTTTGTCAGGCGTTATATGTCTTTTGTTTTACAACGCGGACGAAGTCGCGGGCACCAGCTAGTTGTAATTTAAAATATAGTAGCCAGCGTCCATTTCTTATCTATTTTCGAATCAAACATTCACTTAGATTGCAATATAATCGAAGGTGAATTGCATCTGGTCGAAATGGTCAAAACTCTCGTTTCAAACCTTGACAATTCAAAGACTGTTGATTCAAAGACCTTGGATATACCATAGCCCATTGATATAAAAGTCAATTGATTCTGTAGTTACACAATATAATTTTGTTGTGCAAAACTTACATACGAAGACGATTGTAATATTTTATATTAATATAAAATTTTGATATAAGTTTATAAGTTGCAGACATAACATTACTATAGGTTCATCACAAAGGCTATATTTTTCTTGTGTATTTTCATTCAACAAAAAGCGTCCGACCATGATTGGACTCAATGTTTTATACTGCCATTTTTTGGCCTATCTAAATACTAAGGACATTATCAATTTTAATACCTATATTTTCGGAATATTAATATCTATTTGTGTTTATACAGATATGATAATATAATGATTACGGTAATCATAACAATTATATAGATGCCTTTAATATGTTAATAAGGTGTATGAGATGACTCGCCTAACGCAGTGACTCATTAGGTCGTGTTAATAATACTAATATGATAACTTTTATGCGATTGGCGACGGACAGGCAAACAGCCAATTAGATCAAATAGAAATATTAGATAAGGTGTAGAGTGTACAAAATATAAATATTGAGGGATAATTGAAATACCTTCTTGAAATTCTATCCCTTCCTCAGTGTTCCCTGTAATATATTATTATGTCTTGGGACTCATAAATAGACTATCAAGGGGCAAGCGAACTCCATCTTTGAACTCATCTTCACTTACCATCAGGTGATATTGAGGTCAATCGCTTTCCCGTATCCCAAAAAAAAAATACAGAAGTTCAGGCGACTTATATTTAAGCACTGTATACGAAGGTGTCTCAATGATAGTAAATACTTTTAATGACATCTCAGGTTTGTAGGTTTTATTTGATGATGGGATACACCTTACTAAAGTATTAGGTAATATTTATGTTCTTATCAGATCTGATATCACTCGTAAGTATATGAATCGTGTGAACGAACGTTTGCAAGTGTCATTGTCTTGCCTTCAAAGCCTTAACTGATAATATTGTTGAATGATTTAACCAAAATTTAATCAATTTATTTTTTAATTACATACGTTATTTAATATTTTGTTTATATTTTTTAATTTTTGTTTGATTTTTTTTTAAATATTTTTATAATATATATTTTTCTATTGTAGTTAAGAAGACAATACATCCAAAATTTAATTATACCACTCGAAAGCTAAAGGATCGAATTTTTTTTTGATATATATGGTACATTCGAATTCGTTAGATATACATATACATATAATAATATGATCAAAGAAAAAAATAACGTAAAATAAACAGCCACATTCCATTTTTTTTTTTGAATAGGTATAATACAAAACTGTCTTGTATAAAATATATTATGAAATGGTTAAATAATTAACTTGAACAATGAAAATAAATTGGTTTTTTTATAACAAAGGATACCAATAAAATATCTATAATTCAACGCATCGTTCAACGTTGATATTAATTGTTTATTAATTATAGTAATTATATAATATTTTAACAAATAGCGAAATTTCGTAAGTTGTTAATTATTGTCAGCAAGTTAATTAATTGACGTATATCACAACCTGTTATAAAAATTCACAGACAATCTGAAAAATATCGTTAATATGTTAATATAAATAAAAAAATGTGCAATTGCAAATAATTAGTTAGCTTCTAATACAAAAAGATTTTATGATCAAAGTGACTTGGCTGTTTTAATAATTTTGGAATTTTGTAGTTAACTTGAAATTTTTTGTTGGGTTATGTTCTTGCTTTACCAACTTTATTTATTTTAAGATATTACCTATTTGTGAAAGTTCATTCTTTCAAGATAACAATCTAGTCGTAAGACTAATGAGTAATTTTAATTTAAACCTGAATTACTAAATTGATTTTATTTGCTAAGGATAATGTGCTTAAGGGGACAACACTTTGTTATTGTGTTATTTACAAGTATAGCACTAACTTCAATATATAATATTCAAAAGACTTTATAAGTAGCTCTAACTTTACAAAGTTATCACTGTTTTATCAGTTAATGCCATTTTAATTGGTTAGACGTTTTTTCTGTTTTGGAATTATTATTTGTACTATTTTCAAGCGAAATACGAATATAATAAAAGGAACAGGATAATATAACAGATGATAAAAAAATAGTATCCTGAGTTTCTTTCGAGATTTCTTCTCGGGATCGTCATCATTTCGGTAATTTTTTTTTTCGGAAATCCTTATAAAAATATAAATTAATGTGCATTGAAAAAGTTTCTTGAAACTTTGATTTTTTTATTTTTTTTTATTTTGATTAAATTTTTTACTTGTTGGTTTAGAACTCATTTGCAGTTGAGGTTGCAGGCTGGCTGAACGTCTATAGTTATTTGTAAACTGACTGATAAAATATATTTCATTCTGTTCACCTTTGGAACGTGGACGGAGGGTATCTGCTCATTTTTTTATGACATCATTTTTGTTTGTTGTCATTCTTAAGCGACTGCACAGCCTCTATTATTAGCGATATGTGCTTATGTGCTTCACATTGCACATAAGCACTATATGCACACACTGAGGTTTTTTTAAATGTTATCGTCAGTGTCGTATTAGTTTTTAATAGTCCGTACTAAGAGCTCAACATACCCAATAATATCGTATGAAGCTGCTGACACGAGTGTCTCATCCGTACTAATATTATAAATGCGAAACTACTGAACCGATCACCATGAAATTTTGCATACACGTTGTTTGGGACATCGTTCAACGCGGACGAAGTCGCGGGCACTAGCTAGTTCCACATAAACTGGGCAGACGCAGTACTTACAAAATTATTATAGATCACTATAAAAAATAACATGTGCACGTTTGTGTTTGAGCGTATGAATGAGTCATTCATACGTTAGAACGTATAAAATTCTTTCATCTATTATCATATCATAGCTACATTATCAGCGTGTAACATAGGCTATGTATATAAAAATGTTGTGTTGGTTTGTATACTTACCTATATTACTAAAAAAAAGGCTTGAAATTTTTACACAACATTGCATTTAAACAGAGGAATGATCTTATATAATTATATTTTTTCACAAAATACCAACGGATACCGATTTTTTATATAAAAAAAAAGCATAATTTTCAACGTTGACCGTTGATGGCAACCATGGAACGTTGCTGACTGAGCCACAACGAAGCGTGGCCGGATTCAACTAGTATTTTATAAAGTTATGCGGACAAAGTCGCGTGCAACAGCTAGTTGTTTCTCTACGGTATTAAAACATCCATTGTTTAAGTTAATAATTGTGTTGATGTATTTCCGAGATTAATTGACGCCAAGATCACATGTTATTATCCGCTGATGACGTTAAGTATAAGTAAGTACTGTTAGAATATTCTTGAACAATTAAGTCATTCGTAAGTCAATCAATTTGAAATATTTATATTAAATAAATAAAACATTATTTAATTATTATTTTTAAAAAATTTGTCTGTTTGTGCCGGATAATCTCAGAAACGGCTAGATAAGTGTTGACTGAGCTTTCACTGGCAGATAGAGGATCTTATGAAGAGTTACTTAGGCTACTTTTATTTTAGAAAAAAAATGTGTCAAATAATTATATAGTTATAAGCAGTGTCCAGAACCGCCCCACTAGCACGTCGCAACAAAGCGTTCGGATATATAAATATAATTATGATATAGCGAATTCAAGTAGGTAAATCCAAAATAATCAATACTAATATTATAAAATGTGAAAATATCTCTGTCTGTCTGTCTGTTTTCACGCCTTAACTACTCAACCGATCGTAATGAAATTTTACATTCACAATAAAAGAATGGACATAGAGTATTTTTCATCCAGAAAAAGAGTACTGTTCCCAAAGGATCACCTAAAATTAAATCAAAAATTAACTCAAGCATTATATTCCCTATGTATATTTTTATTTTTCAACGCGGTCGAAGTCGCGGACTCCAGCTAGTATAATATAAGTTTTAATAAAATTATTTTATATCTGTTTAACTCACCTAAAACTATACATTTAGCAGAACTTAAAACCTTCATGGCGTAATTTCAGTGTAGCAGTTCACAAAAAAAATTAGGGTAATACGAGTATATACATCTAAAGTTTATTATGTATATCTAAGCCCGCCCATTTATTATGCTATTTTAGCATAAGAGGATACATTTATTTTATCAATTATTATTAAGTCACCATTCCTAGCAAAATTCATTGAAATTATCATTATTTTTATTCACACTTTTATGCTAACACAATTATTACAGTGACAATATAAGTGTAAGTTGTTTTTTTTTAATATTTTTATGTAATGAATGATTGAAGGCTATTAGGTGTTAGGTTTTTTTTTTAATAGTCTTTTAGACAATGTCGGGAGGAGTTCTAAGTGCGCTGTAAAAGTTAGAATTAACAGGATCAACTTTAGAATAGGTATGGACATAAAACTGAAATTGAATCATAATGTGAATGTTGATGAACTTAACTTTTTAACTTGTTTGATATTCAAAACAGTCGTTAGTTAACTCGACCAAGTAGTCATAATTGTGGTTTTCCTAATTCGTTATTGATCAATTTAACCTGACCGACAGTCAGTTAAAAATGCCACATTATGTACAATAAAACGGTACTACTTCAATGAAGGCTATTTTTATAATGATATTATAGATGGCTTAAAAGGCTTAACTAATTATTGACATGTCAATGACACGTTCGTGCAATGAATGACGTTCTAAATTTGGATTAATGATCGTAGGTGTGCTGCAGGAAACCCTCGTAGTTTTCACTGTATATGAGCTGACAGAACTAATAATTTGGAAGGAATTTATTATTGCAAAGACTTAGTAATAATTTAAATAAAAAAAATTAGAAATATATAAAATTTTGTGCAATATAAAAGGTAAAGGGTCGATGATGATGCGCAAGTCTTGCTTTCGGTAGATCTCCCATTGGGGGGCGCATAGTAGAGCTTGACGTATTCTATATAATTGACAACGATGAGCGACGGATCTGATAATATTTCTAAGACTTAGGATCCAATAAAGTTGTCGCAATTCGTTCATTACCATTTCCGTATTTGCATGGCCAGCCCTTTTATGATATTTTTCCACCAATAAACGTACAGCTGCATGCTTTCCGTACAAGATAAGAGGTTTTTTAAGCTATCGTTCACTTCTTTAACAGCCTCAATACGTCTACATAAACGTAAAAGACCAATATCATCCAATACGGGCGACAAACTGCATAGTTTACTCTTCTTGGACAGAGTTTTATTATTAATAACATCTCGTATTTTAGCTGCAAAGTCGTCCATCTGACTGTTTCTTAAAATGTGATTTTCAGCCACTTGCAAGTTCTCAGAACAGAGAGTACGATGGCCGGTATGAAACATACGAATATTTGCCCTGATGGGGGTTTGTATGTATGTAATTATTGAACCTTCTAAAAGGACTAGATTATTAACATCGTATCCTTTATTTATTTAAACTACGCAAACGCAAAAGAGAAGTTTTCTGGTGCGGAAAAATAGTGTTTGGTTTGTTCATACACACGTTTGAAACCTATAACCAGTCAATTGTTGACTTACCATCAAAATTAGGCAATTTTATTAATACGCCATTACTCTTTGACATGACAGATTTCGTAAGAGCTTGTAATGTTTGTACTAATGCTTTGGTACCTGAACTCATCACTGGTAAATCGCACTCATTTACCGTTTTATAATAATTGTTAGGCAAATTCGGCAATTACTGGTCGTGACATTTGAGTTGCGAGTTAACGAAATGTGTAAACTTATCATCGCAAAGTCAATCTATGGTTATGTATCTACTAAAAAATAATGGCAGCTAATAGAAATTAACACATGAGACATGACATGATGACGATTCACTTCGTTTCATTGTTTCCAAGAGGATCTAATGATGTATCAATGTAATTCGTGACAAAAGATGATTCTCATACTTGTACATTGGGTACTCTGTAGCACGCAGTAGTTAGGTAGGTAAGTATGGGGTAAAGTTTGAAAGTATTTGAAATTTTATATACCCATATAGTATTAACTAAAATTATATATATTAATGATGCCCAAATTAAAATAATAATAATATTATATTAAAAGTTCTTAATCGGGTTACTTAGTCTCAAAGTGTTAGTAAAAATATTACAATATTACAATTTTTTTAGTACACATAAATATTACAGACACATGAACATAACTTTAATTATTTTTATTATGTATGTCTAAATTTATTTTAATGATGTTTTTAATATAAATCGAATACAATATTGAACAGCCTATTGGACGAGTGGATAAAACGCTTTGACCCTTCTTGATTTCTTTCTTGATTCCCGGCAGGACTAACTTTGGAACTTTTAGAAGCAGACTCGGGTCTGGGTCTGCCAAGTAGTGGCAGGTCACATTGCATTTCGCAGTCAATTTGGGCTGCCCGTCTAGCGGCAGTAACCATCTCCTAACAGAAGACCACAGTGAAATAACATCATGTTATTTCACGATAATAATTTCCCTATCTCTTCCTAATCCCTTAGCCACCTACATTCTCTCTAACTTTGCATAAAATGTTATAATATACTCAGCTAAGGTTCAAAAAGAAATACAATTTTTAATAACACAGTAGAAAATAAATTAAAAATTTGTTAATAATAATTTAAATAAAAATTTGAACAGCTTAATAAAATTATTTTTGTCGATAATTACACGTATAAAATATTCTATAAACATCTCAATTAATCTCAATTATTATTTTATTATGTTTACATTTAACACAATAAGAAAATAAACATGTAAAAAATATTCAAAGACTTACCATTCATTTTGAATAGAAATAGAACAAATATTGGTCCAAATATGTCGCACAATTTATCGCCCACTAAAATAAATGTACACTATTTTTAATTTTCCGTCACTGTGAACACTGTTAATTTTAATATTTCCATTAAAAATATTTTATTTCGAAAAATTTATCGATTTGATAGCTTGATAGATTAATTATAGAGTTATTGCAGTTGAGCGCGCGAATCGTTGGTCAAATACAAAATGCGCTATACGAGCGCACGCGTCGGCATATTAAACAAACGCGGTCTATCATAATGGCACACAATATGAATGAATGGACAGGCTCTCTTTACTTAATATATTTTTTATATTAGCTAGTATGGAATCTTGATATTAACGCTAGATAGAGTCTAAGTAGGTAACTAGGAGACAGTCCAATTAGCTCAAGGTCGCCGTGGTGGCCACTCGATAACCTTCCGGCTCCAGCGATCGTCAGATCTCCGTATTATGTGTCCTGCTCATGCCACTTCAACTTGTTCAACATAACCGCCGGCTTATGTTGGTAATTTTCGTACGTCTACGGATCTCCTCATTTCTGATTCGATCTCGCAGTGTAACCCTAAGCATTGCTCTCCCCATAGTTCGTTGAACCACGTTGAGCTTCCTTACGAGGCTCATAGTTAGAAATCTATGAGCGTCGTAAGGAAGCCTCGCCATATGTCAGACATTGAGAAATTTTGTACGAGAAAGATGTCTCGGAGCTACCCGAACGCAATATGAATTAATAGACAGGCTCTCTTTATTATTTTTTAACTGTTATATAAACTTAATATTAACGCTGTCAAACTTACTGTTCGAAATCCGTTTTTTAGAATTCAATATATTTAAATTTTTATTCACAGCCTTCTAAGGCTCGAGTTCACCAACAGACGGTTAGTTTTTAACAGCTGTTTAAAATTTAAACAGCCGTTTAATTATATTTTGTTGATCACCATCGCTAAACTGTGGGTTAAACGCCCTAAACATCATATTAATCATTAAGTTATTGAAGTTTAAACAGCTGTTAAAAACTAACCGTCTGTTGGTGAACTCGAGCCTAAGAAGTAATTCTCTTATGGCAATACATTTACATATCACGTTACACAGGACATTATAATCATTTTATAATAATTAACAAAAATATATTCCAATATTTCACAGTAGAAATAATTAAATAGGAAGGCTTGACATTGCCTCATAAGTTTAGCATATAAAAATTCTAAACTAATAATAATCATCTCGGCCGTAGGACGTTCACTGCTGGACATAGGCTTCCCCATAATTTTACAATAGAACCAGTCAGAAATAGGCTGGATCCACCATCGACCCGCTGTCGTTGTGTCTACCTTGTGAGTGGACGTCGTACGCTAAGGATAATGAAAAAATAGAGTAATGGGCTCTGGTAAGTTACATCCTTTTTTTTTTTTTTTTTTTTTTTTTTTTTACGACGAGGGGTAAAAACCTTCCATAGGTACCCGGGTAGGAGCTTCGGGTTATGTGAGATTTTTACTCACTAAAAAATCCCCCCGTTTGTCGCCAGCTGCGCCCTTTCAGGAACCGTGGTGCCTCCATCCGTATTGCCCGCGGTCCCTGTAAGCACCATTCTTCCGAATACGTCGTGGGTTGCTACGAGTAGGCCAATCATCGGAACCCCTTTTAGTCGCCTCATACGACAGGCAGAGGATACCGTGTCTGTATTCTTATTGACCCCAGATCACAGGGTACTATGGCGGTTTCCACCGCCTCCTCGGCGACGTCTGAGCCCTGCCTTCTCGCGATTCCGCTCAGCAGCTTCCTTCTGGAGAAGTACCGTTTCACAGAATTTTGCCACTGCTCTCCATGACGATTCATTTCTAATCATGGCCACCACAACTGCCGGAAGTGATAAATTCGCTCCAATTTCGACTATCATAACTTGCCGCTCAGAATGCCACGCGGGGCACATTTCTAGCGTATGTTGTGCCGAGTCCTGATTATCTCCGCAGTGATGACATTGGGCTGATGTCTCGCGTCCAATTCTGTGCAGGAAGTCACCAAAGCATCCATGCCCGGTGAAAATCTGTGTTAGTCGATAAGTAGCACATCCGTGTTGTCTGTTTAGCCACTCCTCGAAAACAGGGAGAATGGCTTGGACTACGCGCTTATTCACGCACCGCTCCTCCTCGAGACGCCCGCGCCATGTCTGTAATGCACGTCTTTTCTCTTCTCGCCGGATCTCCCCCACTGTTCCACTTGGGATACATTCGCTTCCCAGGCGTGTAGAGCGGACTCTGGTGAAGATTCTGGCATCCATGTCCGCCAGAATATCCAAGGGCGGAAAGCGGGCCAATAAAGTGCATCCTACAATCCTACAATCCTACAATCCTACAATCCTACATCCTACAATTCAGGAAAGAATTTCCGAAGATATTTCTACAATTACAATTGGATATAAAATATAACTTCCCAAAACGTATTAAGCACTGACACCAAATTCAATGCAACATCGTCGTCACATATACACCTATTTACGTCTTAAAATTTAGCATCAATTGTTGCAAAACAAATCCATAATATAATTGTAACGAAGAGACTTTGTAACTCCGAAATAATTAGCATATATAAGCATTGACTTTCTTGATTACAATCAAATGTAACTTTGACCGATGCTTCAAGAAATGTTTCACAATTACTAACATTTTCAAAAGACGCGTTAAGGTCGCGCTCTTGTTGTTGCGAAATTTTCATTAATTTAGTTCTTTATGTAGCAAGTGTAATTATAGGTTCAGCATTTGTCAAAATAGTAAAATAATTCAATCAAGGAGCTACTAATCATCATCAATATCTATACTTACTAATAAATAAAACTGAAATGTCTGTAATGTCAAAATAACTGCTCTTTACTAAATATACATAAAAGTGTTTTAAAAAAAAATAACATTTTTATTTTTATTTTTGTCCGTCTGTCTGTTTGTTACGGCTAATCTGCGAAACGACTAAACGGTATTGACAGGACTTTCACTAGCAGATAACTGATGTTATAAGGAGTACTTTAGATTACTTTCATTTATGCGTGGCCGGGTCAGTGCGCGTGAGTTGTCGTACGATAAAATAGGTAAAACACAAATAGGTTGAATCGCGCAAGGCTGCGAGTTTTTGGGCGCGAGTTGACCAATAACTCGTTGGATATAGGCCAACGCACTCAACCGATTTCTTTTGTATGGAGATCAGGCCATCGGTTTTTATTGTTTTCGTTTTAACAGTTTAAACATGTAACATCAGGTAAGAAGAAATTATGGACGAGAAGAAGAATTTACTGGGAAAGTATCGGGTTTATTAGATGAAAGGTACCCTATGTACTTTCTGGTGTCCCAGACAACGTGCATACATTTGGTTCATGGTGATCGGTTCAGTAGTTTTTGCGTGAAACAGTTAAAAACATCCATACATCCAAACACACTTTCGTATTTATAATATTAGTACGGATTAGTACGGATTTAACTTTGAAAGTAAAAAAAAATTATTTAATTTTCGAAATAATGTTATTTCCATTTACAAAATCTGAAATATTCCAGGAAATTACTACTCTTTACAATAGTTTCCCAAGAAAACATAATGTATGCAAGGTTTAATTGTGCTTAGTCTACTTGACCATACAATTGACTTGATGCAAGTACGTTACCAACACAAACAGGATAATGGATAATGGACAGGGTTGACAAACTATCCTCACCTTGTTAGTTAGAAGAAAGTCAGTTTATAATGTTTCCAAAATAATAGTTAATGTAAACGACCTAACTTAATTCAACGCACATGCTTAATCGATACATATCATTATCAAATTATTCAATTATTTGAACTTTGTATGTTAAAATAAATAGGGAATTTACATCAAGCAAATATCTTCACATAGTATAAAATAAAGGCGCTTCCCGCTGTTCGTCGTCCCGTCAAGCATCCAGCCTCTTCAAGCATTTTCGCGTCGCGTCACGTTTCAGTGTAAACTGAGCCTAACTTTTGACAGAGATTTATTGTTACTTAGAGCCAATGCAATGTGGTGATCTCAGAAATGTCTGTAACAAGGCTGCTAATCCCCAATGCCCCGTGGCTCTAGCAAGCATCTCAAAAAATTCAAATTTTCTGAATGCCAAGTTAAAAGTATTGCGTTTTAATTTGTTTGTTATTTTAATAAACAACAATTTGGCTTCATAATATTGGTTTATTTATTGCACAAGTCTTAATATAAACTAACATAGTAACCGTCAGTGGTCAGCCAAAAAGTACGAATCGTCCGTTTAGTCCGATTGTTAAAAGGTTGAACAACCTGGGTCTATAAATGATACAAAATCTATGGGGATTCTCAATGGAAATAGTGAGAAAAATCTGCGAAAATACCTTGCAACACAAAGTTCGACGGTTTTTTAAAGAAAAAAAGGAGACAGGCAGGCTGACAGTATCCTTAGTGCTAGCCTATTAACGCTAGCAACAACAGAAGTGGTGCAGACAGTACACTGCGCTCTTTGTATTCAAAAACTGTTAAGCCAGAGGATGATTAATTCTTTTATCAATTAACCACCCTCTGGAATCATTTATCTTGATCTCTTGAGAAAATTATCTTTAAATAACTGCACTTGTGCTGTTGGGTTCTGAAACGTGAATAAGATATGTTCTTGACGCATCGTTTTTGATGCTCCTTTTTGCCTATCCGTAGCACATAAACACAAAAAGAAGAAAAATTTCCATTGTAACATATGGACTTAGTTTAAAATATTGTGTTAAAATTTCAATCTTACATTCGTCTTCTCTGATACAACATCAGACTAACAAAAATGATCATAAATATTTCGTTGTAGTACTTAACTATTAACTAATCTGTTGCAACATTCAAATATCAAAGCAAATTATTGCAATAACTCACGTTGACCAAGTCTTTATGCAACCTTGAATATGAAGAGTTTAATTCTGTTGTTATTGTACAAAGTAATGCATCTTCACCTATAATAATGACTGACATATTTTAGCAGGTCTCTGGAAATACTAAAGTTAAATCCAACACAGAGAATGGGATAAACAGACTGTATCCCTAATAGGGTAGGCCTTAGACTGTGTGCTTTTCTTAGATTAGAATAGAATATTTAGATTGAAATAAATCGTTTTTAGAATTTTCGTCTGTTGGTCTAATCTAAGAAATGGCTTAAACGATTTGAATGCTGTCTTCACTGATGATATATTAGTAAGCTTCCCCAATTTTTGGTGTTTGTTTCATTTCAATCTGTTTACAAAAAAAAGTAAAGTTAACTGAAATAAAACACGTATATACTTAATTAAAAATTTGATATACGCGCCGTGATAAATAATACGTTTTTAAAAAAGTTTATTATAAATGTGCGCATATAAATTGCTAAAGTTTCTAAAAACCTTTTTCAAAACTGCTATATTTCTTTTAAAACAGCAATAAATCGACCAATGAAATAGCGATCCTTTTATTTTTCGTGTGTCCTCTAAAGTGTATTCGAGATAAATTTTGGTTTTTTGCTTATTTTTTATTTTTATATAATATTTTTTTTAATATAAAAGGTTCTCAGGAAATAAATTCGGTATTATGTTTTTTTCACTAGAATTTATATGAGTTTAAAGGTAACCTCAATGTTTGCAGGTAGGTTGTCATTTTTCAAATCTTTTCGTGAACCCAGGTAATATTAATCTGTAAAATAAAAAAAAACATTGTGTAGATGGTGTTAGAGAGAAACGGTGTAAAGCCCTGTGTTTGATATGTTTTCGGAAATAAATAATTTATTTTTCTGGTAAGTACGGTTTAATTTGATATCTCGTATGTCTAGGGTACCTTAATTCCCTGTCACTACGGGAACGCTGTTTTGTAATTAGTTTTTCGAAAAAGCATATCCTTTCTATATGATTCTGATAAATATTATGGCTCGCTTGTTAATAACCTTTTGGCGTCCAAAATGGTGCCATAATGCGTGACATGAAAACATCTGCCGGAAAGTCATTCCGGGAACGGTCATTCCGGGAACGTTCCCGCCCAGGATGGCGTTCCCGAAATGGCAATTTGTATATAAAATGACACTTCATATTTACTATTGATATGCATATGATATATTGATTAAAATAACTATTGATATGCATCAAAGGATGCATATCAATAGTTATTTAAGTTCAAAATTGGTTTTCGGTATCAATATAACAGAAGTAATATGTAAAGCAATAGTAGTAAAGAGAAAAAACGTTTAAAAAGAGGACAAACTAAGATAGTACAGTTTTTTATAATCTTGGTTCACAAATTTTATTTGTGAAGGTATGTTTAAACTTTGATACTCATGTGCGAGTACAAATACAGGGGTACCTATAGTATTAAAAACTTGGATTATTTTCATGCAAATTAATACATAGATGGTCTCTGTGATTTAGTGGCGTTGCCGAAAATGACGATGAACATCATCTAAAATCGACTAAACAGCAAATATATCAATAATTAATAAATTATTCTAAAATGTTTGCACACAGAGAAATAAATGTCATAACTTTAATTACTTATATTATAAAAAAAACATCGCAGTCTATTAATGAAAAAATTAATTTGAAGTTTTGTATCAGAATTTACGCCAAATACAAAATAGTGACAAGTATTTTAAAAAAGTATTTTAATGTCTGAATTCTAAAAATGTAAATAATTAGAATATTTTCTGATTTAGAAACATGGCTATTACAGTTTATTAAAAACAATTCCGATTTACATCGATTACATATTATTTTAAATAATTAAAAAAAAATGTTCCCAAAATGATTTCCGACTCTGCCATAGTTCTCATTGACTTGAACTTTGAAGATATGAATTTTCCTGCGAAGCTCTTCTGGGGATAGTTTAATAACATTTGGCGCTATAAAAATCCTTTGTTAGATTTATTCAGAAGAGAAATTAATTTTTCAGATGTTTGAAAACGTAAAATGCTCACCTCTAACCCGTACATACTAACCTAATTATAATTTGCTTTGTTATTTGATTTCTTTTATTTATTTATTTGTATATTTTTATTATATTATGTCGGATAATTATCGGTTAATTTACATGATTTAAAAATTATATACAAACATGTGTGCGGGAATTTCCAAAAATGAACAACACTAACAAGGGACCCAATTTAGTTACTTTTCCCCAAATTCGTGATAAATCTATAGTTAGTAGAGCTGTTAAGGCACAAACCACTTACACAATAGTCGTGAAATCGATACATGTATCACTCGATGTTTGTTGAGTAGATTAGCTCATAATCTTAGCTTGTTAAGTTTTTACTTAAAGATCTGTTCCTTTTATCTTCCAAAGACCAGGTAACGAACAAAATACTGTAAAAAGGATTTAGTACCGAAAATTTAGACCATGATTTGGTATCAGTTTAAAATGGCTGCTTACAAGCCTTCAAATTGCCTTACCAAACGTTACCAATAAACATACAAATCCTTCTGGACACAGTTCTCACGAAGGAGGAAGAAAAATTAATATGTAGATGGATTTATCACATGGCAGAAATTGCGTTTAGTGTTACAAAAAAACAATTACTGCATTCTGTTGCTAATTAAGCTGAGTTTGTTGTCAAAGTTAAACGCTTCAAAATTATTGTATCAATTCAATATCAATTGTATAGCGCCATCTAAATTCAGTATTTTGTTAAAACGGAGGCAACGTAGGTACTAGAAGAAAATTTCTAAAAGAGCCACCAGAGGGTAGCACTACCATTCATTATTAACAAATTAGTTAATAATTTGTTAGACCTGATCACATCTGATAAATAAATACACGATGCATTCTTCTTTTCTTTCAAATTCTTCACATTTTTCTTTTCAAATTGTGGTTTTATAAAATGTACAATGCCTGCTTAGATCACTAGATGTCTCTAGGAGACATGCTAATTTAGGTTTTAGTCTCAAATGAGTTTGTAGTGATTAGTTTGCTTTTATAATAAGTAGTATTAAATCAAAGCAAATATTTCTCTGGACTAAATTAATTTTTATGCAGGCATTGTTATGCAGTATAAATGCTTTTCTGTTAAATTTTAAATTTTCTCATTTGCTTAAAACATTTGCTGGACATTATTCTCAATATTAAGTATTCACTATTTATAGTCATGGAATATTTAGAGGTATTGATTTTTATAATATTGTTATTCATTTAATAAAGAATTTTTTAGGTGGTGCCATCTGTTGACTTTTAGTGAATACAACAAAATGCTTCTCTAATGTTCTTTGTTATAGTGAAATGTCATTATAATTCGCTAGATGGCAATAAATACATTTTTACTTTATAGAATTATAACTACATTAAATAATTAAATCCGTACTAATTCCGTACTATATATATCCGTACTAATATTATAAATGCGAAAGTATGTTTGGATGTATGGATGTTTATGACTGTTTCACGCAAAAACTATTGAACCGATCACCATGAAATTTTGCATACACGTTATCTGAGACACTAGAAAGGATATAGGGTACCTTTCATCGTTCAACGCGGACGAAGTCGCGGGCACCAGCTAGTCAATTATATAATTATAATATATTAATTTAAAAACTAAGTTATCTATTATAGATAACTTAGTTTTGCTTGTATGTATTGTTGTTTTATAAAAAAAGCTGTGATGACCCTCACAGCCACTACATATTACCTGTGGAGAAAATAACGTCTAGCTGAATTTATTAAAAATAATTACGGTATCATGTGGGTAAATTTTTTATATTTTTTAATGCATCCGAAGACAGATTAAGTACGTATCTTAACTGGGGTGTATATTTTTAATTGCTTTGATATCTACTAATATATTTATTTATAATTGTTAATGGAAATAGGAATTTTATATTTTTAAACTAGTTAGTTTAGAAAAGCAATAAATGTCGCAACCAAATTAAGTCAGCTCGCTATGTAAACATAATCACACTATATTAGAGTCTATAGAGCGTATTTTTGTTATTATCCGATTGCAGAACAATCCATGCACTACTCACAATCTTAGCGCTCTATTTCAGGGGAACTTGGTTCGATTCCCGTCAGGGCCAACTGCGACAATGAACTTCTCAAAGTTGCCTCTGATCTGGATCTAGCAAGTAGTGACAAGTCACACTGCGTTTTGCTGTCATTTGGACAGTTTAACTCCTTAACTATGGTCGGCAGCGTCCTTGAGACTCGGATTCTGTCCTAGCCACTTACCATCAAGTAGATCCCCTGACGATCTTAACATAAAAAAACTATAATGCACCCTATTACTTTTTTTTATTAGGAGGGAAAAATCATAATTTATACCATACTTTATTTTGCGTATCCACTCTAAGTACTGCGCTAGTGACTTATGGACTAAAAAACAGTAAGGAAAATTGCTCCATTCGCTTCGTCTTCTTTTCACCCATTTAACTGCACCATTAAGAATACCTATGTGCTAGAGCAAATAAACGTACACAATATTATGAATCCATTTCTTTAAAAGCGAATTTCTACATCCGAGCGAAATCCAATTTCTCTTTGTGTCTACTCCAACGTTTATTTAGACAGTCGTAACTTCAAATTGTATAGATACAGCCAAGAAAGCTAATGAAACAACGCTTCACAAAG
The DNA here is from genome assembly GCA_944738685.1 of Synanthedon myopaeformis. NCBI lineage: Eukaryota > Metazoa > Arthropoda > Insecta > Lepidoptera > Sesiidae > Synanthedon > Synanthedon myopaeformis. Next base: position 10,646,229 of record OX122919.1, read on the forward strand.
TGCTTTTATACTTTTTTAAAATGAAATAAGCAAATCTTTTGTGTAGCATAAAAAGGATTTTCGCAGTGTGTTTTTTTAGAGTTGCAACGATGCCTCGTTGAAGTCCATTACCCGCCCAACTTAACTTCGTTACTCACTTCCGCAGAACTAACATTTTCAACTCTAAAATAAATTCAACCTCGCCCAAAGCGAAATACTCACGCTTTACGTCGGCAACTGATAAATGAAAAAGGCCTATTTAATACCACCGTTGTGGGTGCCTATGTATTTTAATACGTTAATCAGGCTCCAGCCTTAATTAGGGTTCCAAATTCTGTTTGACGGTTACAACTATACAAACGACTGAGTTTGATTGCGATAATTCGTTCAATTTATTTTTAAGTATTATACTTCCAAGATTGTAACTACGACGTGAAATTTTTTTAATAATTTATTTACTATCTATTAGCTGCGACTCTGAAGCTTAGTCGGTGGCGAGAAAAAGAAAGATAATTGAGAAAAATATTAACGAATCTGACATTCGAAAGGTGTCCCCTGTAAGGGGATAGTAACTGCTGCTAAACGGGCTATTTAGTTTAGAACTGTGGAACACAGCGTGCCTGATAGCGCTGCTATTATGTACTTTTACTATGTACGATAAAAAATTGTCTCCTTGTCACGACTTACGGGTCTGATATCAATCAGCCGACTAACAGAACTACAGCACAGAACTAGTGGGGATAAGCCAAAAATCACACACAATAAACCGAGCTTTTTTAGGAGTACTGACCACAAATCTAAAATACCTAATAGCGCAAAGGAAATGGAAGAGTAGCAGGTCAGATACATCGACATCAACCAACAAGTTGGGTCTTGGTCTCGGGAACCGTGAAAAACTAGTGTTCATAGTGAAAAACTATGGGAAATGTCCTAAAGTGATGTCCTAATAGCTGCTAAGATATTGTTGACGAAGGTAAAATTTATTTTGATTACCAAATTTAGAGAAATCAACTACTATACTAATTTTATTTCAAGTCAACAACTGCATTGCGATTTGAAATTTAATGATTTAAGGGTCATCAATGCCATTGATGATGGTGATGCATTTCTATAGATATGTAGTTAAATGTATGTATCAAGCTCAATGAGAATTTTGGATAGTTTCATAACCATTTGAAATAGAATTTAAAGTCCATTAACTAACTGATAAGAGACTCGAACGAACCCTTTGAAGTTTTAATCATCGGCTTCGTTATAATTATCATCTCCGTTTGAGAGATTTTCCAAATGAAAATTAAGGAAAATGAAGAGAGCTAGTGAGAGCGTACCTATATAAAAAAGGCTTGTTTTAAAGGACGTATGCGGCAAATTATTTCATTAAATTTTGGTATAAACTAATTTTTATTCATTGTCCAATTTCCATTAAGTTTTCAATCTAGAAAATGTTCTAGTTTTTACAGAGAAAAGATAATGATAACAAAGTTTATTTATTAAAAACATTACGTTAATATAATTTGATTTTAATTTTGGCCCAGTTTTCTCTTTAATATCAAAGTATGATTTATATTCTTAACTAACTGTCACGCTCCCGGCTTCGCTCGGGGTGGAATTGCATCGCCATCTGCGAGAAACTTATGGAACTCACAGTTGTTTTAGAACTTATTTTAAAAGTTAACTGTGAGTTCCATAAATTTCTCACAGATGGCGGTGTAAGGTAATTTATAATTTTCATATAATAAACGAATAATTTGCAATAAAAAATTACTATAAATTGACATAAAAACTATCCTATCATTTAAGTTGGACCAAATTACACATAGTTACAAAGTTTTATCAAAATCGGTTCAGTAGTTTCAGAGTTCATCGAGAACAAACACGTGACTGCCATATAATGCCATTTTGTCCAGCCCTTTACCAGATTTACTAGACGACCAACTTTTAAACGAGTCGTAACTAATCTAATCTATTTTTTCATCAAAAAAAAAAAATTCAGATCGCATAAAAATTCCGCACTGGGTAGCTTCCGCACTCTTGTTTAAACTGATTTAATATTACAATTTCCCGCAAATTTAAACCAACGTTGTCTCCAGTCTCTGTGATGACGCATTAAAAATTAATAAAACAATATTTCCTCGTGATATTAGTTTTGAACTTAATTTGTTTCAGGATAAACTTTAGATATTTATTTAGTTGACGTATTGTGATACAAGTTTTTGTTTGTGACTATATGTTTTAACAATGTTATTTCTTTTATTGAATCTTACACTTGCTACGTTTTCTACCTATTTTACTCTCTCTATGCTGAGGTTTTTCTCTGAGTGAAGATATATTTAAGCTATATATGCGGATTTGTAGTATTTCAGTCTCTCAGTCACTCTTTCTCATAATATGTTCTCCTTCATCGTAAGGATCAATTGCACGTATGAAATGAAAACGCTTAGAGGTGTGAACGGAATTCGAAGTGAGTTATATTGCTGACCCTGGGATAGATTCATTTAAGATTGAAATCCACATGTCTAGGTTTTAATTATTTAGTACTTATTTTAGGATAATCCTGTAGACAAATAACACGACTTATCTACAAACTTATACATCTCGTTCTTTTAATTCAGAATTCATGTCTGTTTTAAGGATTTAAAAAAGTTAAAAAGTAATGACAATGCCGCAGTAACCAACCCCTTACTGTGAAATAACAGCGAAACTCAATAGCATTTGTATTGTGCCCTTGTGTTTCAATAAGTAAGTGATGCTAAGCCTTCTTACTCCTTTTAAATGTCATAATAGAAGACAGTAAGTACCTACAATCAAATAGATTCAGCCTGCTTATACGTCATTATTACAAAAAGATAAAAATAATAATAATTACAACGTACCACCTTAAATATTAGCAACAAAAGTGATAAACTTATTACTACTTTAAAAATCTTTAACCACTTTTATTATAAAAATGTCTTGATGTAGCTCGTTCGTGTCGAATTGCCAAGATAGCCCTTTTGAAAGGTCATGACTTAATATAACTAGAGCTCTGTTAATATTGTACCTATGTGTGGATTATGTGCAAGAAGGGGTATAAAGTATAAAAGCTATGAGCCAACAAGATTCCCTACAACATGCAAGCATGTTTTTCATTTACGCTTCAACAGTGGAGATAAGGGTTTACGATCCTGGAACTTTGTCTTAAAAAAAGCAGTAAGTAATTGTGCGCAAGGGAGAGTTGTAACAACTTGAGTGAAAGTTTAGACAACAGAACAACTTATTTATTAAGTTTATACAAAAGAATTTTATTTTGAAAAAATAAAAACAATCTTAACTTAACTTATTAAGTAAATTGTAGAGTTGAACTCCAATAATTAACAGATAAACAGACTTGTGGTTTAAATATTGTAGGTACAACGGAATTAAAATAGGATAGTTGCTCTCTTGGTATTTCTTTTAGTGAGCACCCACTTTCCAGTGTAAACGGGGCAGTAAATGATTATATTCCAAAAATATAATTTTTCAAGCTCAATTAGCGTAAACATTGCAGTAGCAAGTTAGCTTTACAAATATTTACTATCCGTACTAATATTATAATTGCGAAAGTATGTTTGGATGTATGGATGTTTGTAACTCTTTCACGCAAAAACTACTGAACCGATCATCATGAAATTTTGCATACACGTTGTCTGGGACACCAGAAAGGACATAGGGTACCTTTCATCCAGAAAAAAGGGACTATTTTCGGAGGATAAATAAAAAATAAAAAACTAACGCCTGGCCAAAGTGTTATAGCAACACGAGGACAAGCGTTATATTGCTTTTTCTACAATTTTCAACGCGGACGAAGTCGCGGCTAGTGTCATATATTTATAATAGTGAATAACTTAAACCAGAATTCAGTGGAACAATTTCCGGAGTGCGTCCAATCCTATCATGGCTATTTTCATACACAGTATGAAAAGTTTTCACAGTAGTCAAATTATAAAGATATATACACGAATTCTGGTGAAACACAGGTCTGTGCTTTCACTACAGATATTACTTTGGTTTATAGGTAAACTGAAGCTGAAGCTGCAAGCTAGAGTTGACCTTACAAGTATTATCTCCAGATAAATCTCTCTCTTTCTCAAAAGTATGGCCTAGAGCGCTAATACTCAGTACGAATCGGGACTTGTGTGGAATATTCAGGTGTTCTGAAGACGGAAAATTCAGGAAAATTCAAGAATTCTGCATATAAATAGCTATTTATGACCGCTGTCAGAGCACCATGTGATCACAATTTTTTTATTTTCCTGAATGAAAAACTCAAAATCCAAAGCAAGAATAGACTCACCGATATTCATTTTGAGAAAAGTTTGAGAATTGAAACGATCGTTATTGAGGCAGTAAAAATTATTATTACAATAATTTTTAATTTTTTTTTTTAAATTAAGTACATCCAACAAAATAGCAAATAGGTATGCCCAATATTCGCTTCGTATTGCGGTCCAAAATCAAAATATTTTTGGCACTTTACTTACAAAAAGTAATAATTAAATATATCGAGTTTGCTTACCTACTTATTATAAGTTTTATTGTGTATTGTATTGCAGAAGCACTTGCTCTAGATATTTAGATAAGATAATACTCGCCAATCAACAATATATAATACTAGCTGTTGCATTCGACTTCGTCCTTGTATAGCCTATGTTGCTCGCTGATAATGTAGCTTTCTATAGGTGATACGAGTATAATTTTGAATTTTTCACATTTTAAATTTAAGTTCACAGTGATGTGTTGCATTAAAGAAAAAAAAAATGCATCCCATATGAAATGATATTTTACTGGACTAATTTTAGGTTAAAAATAGGTCCTTACCTTCAATTAGAACCTAGTGTTAATTAATGTTAAAAGGTAACCTGAACAGCCCGAATCATTTCATGTTAATAATACTAAATATTAATTAATATGCAGATAGTACATTTATTATGGGTTTATTAAAAAAAAAATCTCCATTCTATAAAATATAACGACTCGCTAAACTGTGACGTCACATGTATTTACAGCCACAGTTTTTGGATTCCCTATTTTAAAGTCCACTATTATTCAAGTGAGTAATTTTGGATGACGATAATGTTTGCACAAGATGAATTTAGTTTCATGAGGATTTCGGCTCAAAATTTTAATAAGGAATACTCTTCGGACAGTGATGGGGGTGAAATTGAAAATTTTCGAAATTGTGCTCGAGCCAGAATTGTAATTTTAATTGAGTTCGGAAACATCGTCTTCGCTGTTTCAATGGTTCTCATTGTGTAACTCTCTCAAGAGGCTTAAACATTATTATGTACTCAAGTTAAGGATTAGTAATTTAAATTATTTTCTCTTTTTATTATACGTTTCAAAGTTCGTTACACTAATTCACCTTGTCGACAATACCACAAGGTATACCAGACTTTTTTTAAGTGTTATCATTATCCTATATCTTTTTATAAATAGAAAGTTTGGAGGGTGATATAGACTTTAAAATACATGTGTTTTCGAATTTTATTATTTAAATAAGAAATACTTTTCTTAAAAAAACTTTCTATCACCTGATCAGACTGATGCTTCTATATCTAATCTATACATCTCTTACCGCTTTTGCCTCAGGCAACTTTTTCCAACGGATTTTGATACGGTTTTCACTGATTCACTAATGGAAAGAGCGATAAACGAGGAAGGTTGGTGTATAAATTTTGCAAAACAGCTTCACAAGTTGCTTTACAATAATTAATATAGCAAACAAAACGGGAGTGTCGATAGAGGATATAAAGTATGAGGAAGACAACAAGCTGCCAGTCAATTATTCCATAATTTATTTGTTGATATTCGACTCGAAGTTGGCGTTCATATTTCATTTGTAAATGGTACAAACTTGTGTAATTTAGCTTCAAACTTTTTGCCTCGGAACGTCACTTTTCTTATTACAACTTTACATCTGGGTACGTTTAAGGAAAAATAAATGGAACTCGTGTCATTTGCTTACTTTTCATTTAGGACAATATTTAAGTAGTAAATATAGTTGATTAAATAAAGTTAATGTGTCTATTAACTTACTTCTACATAGCGAAGATTACAGAATACAGATTTCTTTACGTAAAGATCGCCAGGCAGTCTGATACGAAGATGATGATGCCATAGGTGCTTCAAATGAACTGCCGAACTTAGGAAAAAACATAAGGAACTAGGAGAAGTTAGGAAAAAGGCTCTAGCATTCCTTATTAACTCACTGAAACACATCTGTGAGTGGGTGGTTGCTGCAGCCAGACAGACTGCCCAATTTAATATTGCGAAACGCAGTGAGCTCTGCTACTATTAATATACTCGTGTTGCGTAAAATTTGGCATACATATAGTTGGTTTAGTAGTGATTAGTATAACTTATTCATTAAGTTATAAAAGTTTAAGTAAAAAACATTCCGCTAAAGGTTCACCAGTCTCATATAGCCGTACGTATGTTGTGTGTTTGCAATATCACAACAAACAGAGTTAAGTGGGACAGTTTTCATCAGGGTGATAGTATAAAGGAGGGCAAGCAATAATGGAAAACTCCAAAGCCTTTAAGCCCTTTGTGTGAGGCTCGCTAATAAATATTCAACTCATATAACGTTTAGGATAAAACTTCTGAATGTAATCACGACGATTTAAATAATCGAGCTATATTACACATAAATAACGATGGAGGACGACGAATAATTCGCTCGCTACAATCACATTTTAAATAAACGAAATACGATTATTATTATGTGTACCAAAATTTTTGAATAAATTAGGACATAACTCCGATATTGTTTTAAATTTTAAACAAATTTAAAAGTCACAGTTGTTTATAATGGTTTATAAACTAGGTTTCTTTAGTACACTGATTTCTATCTTGACTTATAGCCTACTAGTTTATAACGTCTAGGTACTTCGAAGACACATAAATAGGTACATTTCAAAACATCTAGAAGAGTAGGTACACCTCAGCGTCTAGGTTCGAATAAGATGCCTAGGAATCGAGCTCCACTGTCAGACCATTAGGATATTTTTTCTGAAATAGGACAGTTCTTTTCAAAGAGTTATAACATTTTCTTTACATTTCAGTAACAAATATAGAGTTCATTTTACAAATTATTATGAAATCATTCAAATATTTCTCAATCAAGTTGTCAATACGTTTCTAGTTGATTCGCACCCAAAAAATATGGTTCGAAAATAATATTTTCGGTGCGCCTACAATCGGAAGGGATAGGCCAGAAGCCAAATAGGGTAACATTAATATAAGGGTCTGTTGATACACGGACCCTTGTCAGTGCAGGCAGACACGAGACATTGATCACTGATGTCCCGTCATTTCCCTCATCGACGAAACGCCCTTTCATTTTATTGAATATTTACTCGTTGAAGATGCATGTCTTTGTATGTACCTAAGTATAATTTATTACTGGCGTATTCTATCGCAAGGTTCTTAAGCACACATTAAAGCAAGTACTTTGAATAAAGATCCTTTTAAGCCTACAAAGCCATAACACTTTGCTAACCATACAAGTTCTGGACGACAATATTGAAACACTAAATTGCTACCTCTGGACAATAATTACATAGTTGCAAAACTTAGTTAGAAGCACTATTGCTCACTGCACTACGAGCACTACCTTAACTTGTTTGATTAACATTAAATGCTTACAAAATCAAAATATTTCTCGTCTCTATGAATGTTAAAGTTTTGTATTTTGTATATTATATTTCTCATTTTATCTAATTAACACTATCGACCCGCTGCCTTCACACGTGACTTTGAGTACCTAAATTTATTTTGTTTTGAGAAGACGCTTCATAAAGTAATTAATTTTTCTTAACATGTGTGATGAATTTCACATAATTATAATCTATTTCGACAGTCTTTACAATCAGGTGACAAATTGTACTCTCCTTTAGGCTTCCCAATAACTAAAATATGTTTCCAAATGCCGATTAAACATATTAATACTTTTCTTCAAATGAAAGTAAGCATTGAAGCTTAGTAAAATGTGTTTTAAAAAGAAATTTTAAAGTCTCATTTAAAATTCGTAAATTATGAGATGCATTTATCAAAGAATTTCAGTTAATGCATTAATGCAATCAAATTGTTACAGGAATCCGTATGAAAACACTAGTATAAGTTAAGGACGCAGTTCACAATCACAATGGATTATTACTGCAGTAAAACGTTGCAGGTTTCAATGGCGTTCTTATTATGCATTTTCTGCTTTCATAGCGGAGAGCTTTTGAAGTTTATGATGCAAAATGTAAACGCGATGCAGTAAAAATGCTAACGCTTATTAGTGACACTTAATTGTTGTCAACAAGTGGCATCAGTGAACGGATGTCAATTATAACTTTTAACAGCTGAGAAATTTGAGACCATTAAATTCTTCTCACAAAAAAAATAACGTGCTAACTTTCGTTAATGATTTTATTTATATGTAGGTAACATTTATAAGTTACACTCGTGTATACTAGCTGTGCAAGCAACTTACGCGCTTTTTTTGGAAAATCCCACAAGAACATTTAATTTTTTCAGAATAAAAAGTATGCTATACATTAATTCATCTAATAAACTATCTGTCTGCCGAATTTCATCTAAATCCGTTCAGCCGTCTTCGCGTGATTTAGAAACTTTTGCATTAATTTTTAGGAATATTAAGCTATCTATAAAGTATTAAAATTTAATACCAAAATATTTCCAGATTCACCGTAAACCTAAACTCTCTTTAAAATAGTAAACACGACGAAAACAAATATTTTATCAAAGTTGTCCTATTAAAACTGCACCGAAACACTATTTCATTTTAATTGAATAAGAAACTTAAATATTTGATGTTGTTGGCCACATTTCTAATATTTGTCTATTTGCTTTGCAAATAACATGAATAATACATACAAACCCGCATAGTTTATGTTAATTCCAACTCATTATCATTGAATACATATTGTGAACTAACTATTGCTGGAATCATTTTCAGTTTTATGAATTTATTTTTTATGTAACTAGTTGACAGTTTAGGTTTATGGAACTCAAAGACATATAAACGTTCTGCTTAAAACCTTCTTAAGTAAAAACAACAATATGAAGTTGCATCGGAGAGGCCACACAGCTCAGATAACATAGTAAAAAAAAGCTTTTATAATGGTAGGGGAGCCCACAATGCTAAATGTGGAGTCACTCGAGCGTCGTGGGGACCTATTGGATTTTGAAGATTAGATGGTAGGAAGAAAAAAAGGTTATAATATGATGTTTTTCTTTTCAGCTGTGGGGTGAGCGTCTACAGGCTTTCAAAATTTTGTAGGCGCTGTATTTAAAAAAATCCTCCATATAATCGTCAGATTAAGAATCAGCAAGGAATTCAGGCTGAACAGTCTGTATGAAAATCTGACGCGCTCGAGTATTACAAAAATGGCAGTCGTCAAAAATCTTTTTTGCATTTTCAAATAGCTGCCACGAGCTTACGTTACATCCGAATAGTTTGAATTTTAAATGGGAGCTTAGTTTAGGTTCACTTAACATTCACTCTGAAAATCTGATGCGCTCGAGTTGCATTTAAAATTTTACCCCAACCCCCACCAACCCCACCAACCAAACCAACTGATTAATACATATCCGTTGTCAGACATATACATTGGCAATATCTGAAGCGCTCGAGTAAATCCCAAAATCCCCCAAAACCATAATGTATTTTTAATATAATATTTTAACAGGTATTTGTTCGCTTGCCAATGGCTTCAATTTGTTATTATTTGCGAGTAATTATCTATGCGTAACTTTAAAATTTTCTTTCTAAGCTGAGAGCGAAATCTCACAAGTTGCTGAATTCCATTCCAGATTGTTTTGTAAAATCTTGAATTTACTATTATAATATACTATGTGGACTGAGACATAGTATGTTAGACAACAAATGTTTTTTATTTTATTTTATTTTTGCATTACAGATGCAAAAGTAATTATATCTAAATCTAATCTTTTTGTAATGTGAATATTACAATTTGTGAAATAATGGCCTCCCCAATTATGGCTCGCCATCTTGAAAAGCATATGTGCCTACTATTTCGCAGTTTAATTCCGACTATTCTATAGCTAAAGCTCAAACCTCATAGCAAACAGTAAAGAGGTCTAGGCCTAGCAGTGTGATGTATATATTTTATTATATTTATACCTATAAACGTTGATACAGTCTGTCTAACTTTCGTCGAACATTAAGTTCTACGAGGGCAAAATTTCTCAATAATAATGTTTTTCTTAAACAAATTAAGTTGAAAGCTTCGGAAACTCAATTTTTCACTCAATACAAACGGCTGCACTCGATTTTGAATTCTGTCAACAAATTACGTAGAACCCTAACTTAGTTTAAAATTAAGACAAGTTTTTAATTGAATCTCTCGTTTTCAAACGCTTGGATTGTTTTGCTAACATTCCTCGGCGTACGTATATATTGTTGCTATCGGTAATTGATCTGAATAAAGTACACTTTTTAATTAATAATATATATAATATATAAATAATATTTATTATAAAGAAAAAAACAAAAAACTATGCTACTCAAATTAGATAAAACTGTAAAAATATATATTGAATAGTAAAGTTAAATGTTATTCCATACTCTGGGCGATAACATGTTTCATTCTAGTCCCTATACGAATATATTTTGTTCAGAATAAAATATTTTGATACTTTATTCAAGTATGAATTATTACAGGACTAGCTGGTGCCCGCGACTTCGTCCGCGTTGGACGATGAAAGGTACCCTATGTTCTTTCTGGTGTCCCAGACAACGTGTATGCAAAATTTCATAGTGATCGGTTCAGTAGTTTTTGCGTGAAAGAGTTACAAACATCCATACATCCTAACATACTTTCGCATTTATAATATTAGTATTAGTACGGATCTTAAGAGAGGAAGAGAGAAAGTAACTGTCATCTTAGAATATAAACTACGCCAGGTGAGCAGTAGCAAGTGTGCTGTCGACCTTGACAGGATAAAAGAGACGGAATAAGGTGTAAAGCGTAAATGAATGACGTCTAGCATCCGTTACTGGAGCAGCGAAACTCAACAGCACAAATTTATCACAGATAGAAAAGTGTAACTGCAAATAATATTCAACATGATTATTATTAACCGTGGTTCTAAAAAAAATCCGTGTTGATTCTAGAAAAAAATCATAATTGATCATAATTTGATCATAATCATAAAAATAATATTTTGATCTCACCGTGTTTAAAAATATTAATTATTGCTTATTAATATTTAAAATAAAATTTATGTTATTTTATTAATTTTTAATAAAACAGAAGCAAATTAAATAAAATGATTATTTTACAAAAATATATTTTTTTTTAAGTATGAAGACTGTTCGCTTAGTACTAGAATCCGCTATTGCACTCTCTCGATACGTTTTATATTAAAACACGATGCGTCCCGGAAATTTCTCCCCGGCTTGATCTCAAACTGTCATTGCGGTGTGTGGGGCTCTTTAAATAAATTGAACTCGATATATTGTGTTTATTAAAATTATTGGATTTATATTTATTATATATTATTGTACATGAGATTGTTTTCGTTTTATCCAAAGAACATGATTTAATTTATGGGTGTGTACAAGTAATAAATATTATAATACACTCAGGATAGTTACGATTTTTAAGATAAATTTTTTTTTAAGAGATTTCTTTTGGACAAAATCATTTTTTTGGAAAAATTCCGTTTTCATGGGTGATGTAAATGGCAATCTTATTTTTGCTTTTTTGAAATAAAAAATGTACGAAACTTTCCTAGGTTTAACTTTAGAAACAAACTTTTCAAAGTCGTAGAACTTTCAAACTTTAGAAATACCTAAACCAGATGAAAATCTGGATCTAGCAAACAGTGGCAGGGCGCACTGCGTTATGTAGACATTTGGGCAGCCTGTTTGAGGCAGTAACTACTAGTGATGTGCCAGATCGTTAAAAATGTATATCCGCGGATTCGGATACGGTTATTTGGTGTCGAAATCCGCGGATACGGATACGGATCTTAATTGAAACGATAGTTGACGCCCACCATTTGACGCTTGCATTATAAAGGTGCCAAATGTTATATTTTAACAAATAAAAAATAATCTGAATGGAATTAATTAGTTTTTCATTGCTACCTAATTACTTATATATAGAATTTCATCTATGAATTATAAAATTAACAAAGTAAAAGATCCGTATCCGTATCCGCTGATATCCGGCACATCACTAGTAACTACCCCCTTACAGACTATAGAATATACAGCCTCAAAAGGCCACTGTAGCGTATGAAATCAGTTAACTATAACTTGTGATGATAAAACAGGTTGATGATACAAAGCCAACCATAATAACCACAAAATCAAATCAATCAATTATTATTGATTCATACTTAATCAAGGCGTCTTAATATAACGAGGTATTCCGATCATGACAATTCAGTACGATACTACATACAGAGGGTAAATATATACGCTGTGAACTTCTCCACTTAATTAAACTCAACCAAATACCTATTACATACTTTACTACATATTCTAATCCGTACTTAATATTATAAATGCGAAAGTATGTTTGGATGTATGGATGTTTGTAACTCTTTCACGCAAAAACTACTGAACCAATCACCATGAAATTTTGCATATACGTTGTCTGGGATAACAGAAAGGACATAGGGTACCTTTCATCGTTCAACGCGGACGAAGTCGCGGGCAACAGCTAGTATTATAAATGCGAAAGTATGTTTGGATGTATGGATGTTTGTAACTCTTTCACGGAAAAACTACTGAACCAATCACTATGAAATTTTGCATACACGTTGTCTGGGACACCAGAAAGGACATAGGGTACCTTTCATAGTTCAACGCAGACGAAATCGCGGGCACCAACTAGTAATATATAATTAGGTAGATAGATTATAATAAAAAAAAATGGTTATAATTAGAAAAGCAGATTGAATTAGAAAAAAGAAACTTTATTTACTTATACAACTTTAAATTCAACTTTAGATTTTGTTAATTGAAAAATACACTGGAAAAAACTTCACGGGTATCATAAAACAGCACAAATGCGGTTTAGATTTTGTTAACGAGTGATAACTCACACTAGTTTTGTAAAATTACTAATTTTCTCTATTATTATCGAAAATGATATTACTCTCCCTGTGTGTGTGTGTTTTTTTTTAAATGTAAATTTTAATAATTAGTAAATGTAAATAGATTCTAACACGAGCGGAATTGGAACCTGCGTATTGCGAATGTTAGAGCCACTGGGCTATTATTGCTCTTAAGTAGAATTGTGTAGATATCTATTAGTTTGTGAGTTTTGTCTTAATACTCTCTTTGTTTGAATTATCTAGAAATACTATTCGATTTTCAATTGTTGATTTATAATAAGTATCGTTAGCAATGCTTTCAGCGAACAGAATCAAAATAACGATGTTTCTTTTCGCCTCTATTTTCTTGTACTAATTTGTTGTACGATTTATTTAATTAATTTATGTGGTACAATACTAAAGGACAGTTATGTCAATAAAGGAGTTAAGAGCGCCTAATTCACAACATTAGTATTTAGAAGGTAGTACCTAACATTTTTAGAATGTTTATTGAGTCATTACTCACAAATGTTATTACTTCTTTCGTAGTCTTGTACAAAAAAAAAATTGTACACTCATTAACTGAGAATAATTTTCGACCAGATATTTTTGTTTAAAATAATTACATTGATTCCCCTCAAAATTTGGAAAAAAATAGCTCTAAGAGTACCCAGACCTGGCTCACGTTCACAGAAACTTTTCTCTATCCCCTTATACAAAACGTTTTACACCGGAAATAACTTTTTTGTATTCCGTGGCAGTTTGACTATATAGGATTAAGATACTTAATAGGCTTTTGATGGATCCTTGAATGTATTTATTGTGTTTTTCTTAATTGAAATTTTAAAATGTTGATTAAATTTTGTATTTTGTTTTATGTGTAGGATTTTATTTCAGTACTATAACTATGTGTCTATTTTGTTTAATATTTATTTTGTGTATGGAATTCTAAGTCTTCAAATGTTTATGTATATTGTAAAAAAATATGTCATAATGACTGTTTGTTTGTTGAATAAAGAAAAAAAAACTCAATAATATACATATCTTTTTGTTTTTTTGTGTTACATATATAAATATATATGTTTTGTTTCGTTTGTAAGTTGCGATGTGAAAATATTAAATAATTCCACGGATTTCAATGATTCACATTTACAATTCACAAGATAAGACGAAAAGATGACATGACGAGAATTTGACAATGTTACGTTATAAAACCATCGAAAAATGCTTATAATTATACAACATAATATATCTAATTATATAGTATAATAAGACAATTTAATATTAAAATATATAAGAAGTATTTTCAAATAAGAAAGGGTTTATAGATAGGCGAATATGAGCAATTAACACAGAGGGGCTCGCGTAAAAGATTCGCATAGAAAATAAAATTGAATTTAATTTAAAAATCGTCAAAAGCTTCCAGAATTATCGAATAAGCGAAATCAGTGCAAATGAGATAAAAGTGATAGAAGTGTTTGAGAATTTAGTAAGTGTGAATTTGCAAGTATTTTATATAAATCAGGTTTTATTGGCATCTCGAGGGCCGTATCATTCCGCGAGATATCTATTCAGGAGCTATGCCAAGTGTACGTGGTCTGAAAATCAACTATTAAAAACCAAGTGAATAGTGCCGCTTCAACAACGGAAAGCATTGAAATTTAGACCTAAAGTGTATGGCATTAAGGCTTAATTGTTTAGGAAAAATATTTTGTGAAAGCAAATAAATTGGTCGCTTAGTCCGGTGTACTTCCACACTATCTGTCAAATCGTAAAATAAAAGTGCGAATACGCCCTGATATTCTTTCTTTTATTATAAAACGAACACCTTTATACCTGTTTAGTTTCAAATGAGATTACCTCACAAGACTATCAAAATATGTGAACATAAGCGAGAAATCATTTTAAATAATCTGCAAATTTCTTTCCGACGTCATAACTGCTAAGATGTCATGTCAGTTCAGCTCAGTTGGAAGCAGTAACCACTGATAGACGTAAGTATCTGATAAAGAATATGAGGTATATACCAACTAAAGTCCACTCAACGTAGCTCAACGAGCTATGGTGAGGGTTATGCTCGCTATTACATACACATCAGGAATGAGGCGATCCATAGACGAACGAAAGCTACCGACATAAGTCGGCGGATCAGTAAGTTGAAGTCAAGTGGCAATAATAAGTACGATGGCGGGGCACCGAAGTCCCCACGACCCCGCCCATCAACGGTCGCGCTAGAAAGCCGTTGGGTTTTAGTATAGAGTAAATAGTACTTAAGTTACCATAGAGTAAGTTTTACCATAGAGTAAAGTACTATTTACTCTATGGTTTTAGCCGTTACGAATCCGGCATAACCCTGCAGTGTTCCCTACACTGTCGGGTATCCAAGAGGATTTCCCACCGTTAAAAAAAGGGACACATAGTACGGAGACCCGACGGAAATTGAGGCTGGAAGAGGACTAAAAATTTCTAGAAGATTTCTAGGCTTCCAAGACATGCAGGTGATTCTTCCAAGAAATTTTAATTAAATAAAAAAATCTGAAGTGCAGATCTTAACGAGATTTATGCTTGCTTCTCCAGAGAATAAAAATATGGTAAACCTCAGACCAAATAAGAACTATAATTAGAACTATAAGAAGACGAATAAGAACTATTTTTTAATTTTATCTGAGCAGTAATAAACTAACTGTATATGGACAGTATTAAAGAAAACTAATGTATGTTTATAATTGTATTAAAAAATAACACTGTATCGTAACAAACAAACTGACTTTTGCATTTATTATGTTAATAGTTAGGATGTACTAGGTATTTAATATTTTTTTGTTATTGAATATAGTATTAGAAAAAGGCAGTTAGGTGAAACATTAATTTTACTTTACATACATACATACATACATACATACATACATACATAAGCTTTTATAAATAAACTAGTAACGGGCTTTATTTGTCCACTTGATGGGAGGTGACTCCCTCGCGTATAAACACGAGCAATATTAAGAGATAATCCGAATGCTCTGCTAAACTCTTTATAAAGTTGGATAGTGAAAAGGAGGACCCTTTTCACTATCCAACTTTATAAAGAATTTAGTATGACATAACTTTTTTTTCTATTAAAGATGGGTTTGCTCTTGGCCAACAACCAACTCACTTACATACTCACTGGCAGAAACAAATCGGGGGGCACGACATTGTTTCACGGTGATCTTCTGTTTTACCAAGTAGAGGCAGGGCACACTGCGTTTCGCAGTCATTTAGGCAGCCCATCTGGCGGCAGTAACCACCCCCTTACAGAAGACCACAGTGAAATAACAACACGTTTGCTGTTGTGTTTCGATGAGTGATACCTGTGGCATTGCTTGTGTTATAGGCAACGGTAGCCACCTACCATCAACCTATCTGCCGACATCACAATCGTGTAGGTTAGAGTATAATTAAATAAATATAATAATAAATATAATAAAATGTTTATGTTAAAGTGAAACATAAAATATGTTTAAAATAGAACATAGTTGCAACATAACAGATAACATTCGGCTATTAAAACAATAACGTCTTATAATGTTTCACATAACGTATGGAGATAGATACGAATGAGACATTGCCACAACGTACATTTATTACAACAAGTAACGCTGCATTTGTGTCTCTGCCAAATTCAAACTGTACTTTCTGTGGTTTATTGCAACTTAGCTATGATTTCTTACACGATACGAACAAGGAAACTACTGCATGTAGCCGAATCAAAGACTCGGTAACGTGGAGCGTATATTGTTCTGGTTAAAGACTGTGATTTCTTTGCGCAACTTCGTGTGCGAAGATGTTCGTATATAGAGAATTCATGTGTTCGCAGCAAAGCAAGGAAACCGAGCTCATAAAGCCAAATGGTGCGTTTAAAACGAATACATTTGCAACTTTATCGACCGGATATCATTTTTAGGTGTTAATGTTTCCGCGAAAGATTTTTTTTTCTTCGTGCAACATATTATTTTGATCAGTTTAATTTTGTATAAAATAAAAATGACAACGAACGAGTGTGGTTACAATAATATTGTAACAGTAACCAAAAAGTAATAATATATTTAAACTCAATATTTATTTTAAAAACATATTAATCCCACTTTAGTTTTAAAGATGCAACACATTTGTCGCTTAACATGTGGGACGGATTTGTATTTTTTTTTTCACTGTCTTTTTTCGGTATTCTTGTCAAAAATGAGTAACACGTGTCACACGGTTAATTGTGGACAGATTACAACTTTCGAGTAATTTTTTTGGAAACTTTAAATAGCAATCGAAATAAAAGTATGGCATGACACAGTGCCTTTCGAAGTTACAATAATAATTTAGCCTATTAAATAACGAATATAATAATTTAATGGCTCCACCTACTCCTCATAGAACACCACCTTGAAATAATAATAATAATTTACGAGACGAAAATTATATTTTATGCATGGTTATCTATCTATGAGATAACAAATCGCGATAGTGTTGCCTATTAAAATATGCTCATGGATATCCTTAATTAAAAAAAAATCATCTATTAAGATGAGTCCTCCTCCATTACACTGCACAGTATGCTTAATGCTTCTCTATGGCACATATATGCTTGTTCCGATATTCAAATTATAAAATTTCAGCTTCGATAGTTTAGTTAATTAATTATTAATTAGTTGCCTGCGGAAATCTGTTCATGAATTACTATTGCAAGGCTTTAAAATCTGTAAATTGGAGAAAGAAAAGATGTGCGACAGAGAAGCTTTGAACGTATGATGTGCATATTGACTGTGACTCTATTGCATAGAGAAGGACGCAGCATAGGAGCTAGTTTTATTTAAATTAAGGATAACATTTATTTTTCTCATTGATAACAATTCATAAAATATAATTTTCGTCTGGTAATCAGATGGGTGAAGGACGACCTCCTTTTGTATCTTTTTAGAGTACGAGAGCGTTGACACCGAACTAGTTTAGTCCCAGGTGTTAGTGTGAGAAAACAAAGGATTATCTTCAATAAGTAATGACTAATGACTAAGATGAGAACTTATACAAAAATTACACTAGCTGTATCCCGCAGTTTGAACCTCCTTTTAATTGTAGCCTTCTTGAAGTTAAATCAATTAAAATTACGGCGAATGAAACCGCGGGGCACAGGTAATAAAAAATAAACTTATCTAAAATTACTGTTCAAAGTGACGCCTCATCTACTGGCAATATGAAGGCTGAAAATTCAGTACGAACAAAGTGTATATTAAGATACTTTCAAAGTAATCTCTTCGTAGCATAGTCGTGAGAAATTTAATAGTAACAGGACCTGGAAGTATGGATTTAACAGTTTTCCATATAAGACGCTACAATACAATAGGGGAGTTTTAGATAAATGACGATGCAGCGCCAAAGGCAAACCCGCTTGTTATAAACAAGTTGAAATTTAAACTTAAAGGAGTATTATAAAGCTAGAAGCTCAAAGTGATTCCTCGAAAGAGGATTTCTCTCAAGTTGATTGAGAGAGACTTAATCTGTTTTCGAGTCCAATATTGCTGCGGAAATGGAAATTTATAATCTACCTTCATTATAATTTTCAAACTAAAATTCAAATTCACATCGATATTATAAAATGGTTCACTATGATAGTGAATTATTCATAGAAAAGTTTAATTAAGGGCAGAACGGCTACGAGTAATTTGGTTTTGTTCGGAGCGTGGTCTCCCGGACAGCTTTATTGAATTTTTTTGCTGCGAACACCTTTGAGACAAACGAGACATTATGATGTGGTTTTCTTCGACTATAACTTAAGTTATATTTTCACTATTATTCTTTCAATACTTTTTCTAATTATATTATGTGAAAAAAATATTATTATAAATGAGAGTCACAACTTTTATGTAAGTTCGATATATTTTATAGTAAGATTTTTCAAAAAAGAAGTCTAAACTATCATAATTTTGAAGACACTTCTCACCAGTTATTAGAAATTTATTTTCTATATTACTATTCTTTTTAAAAAACACTTGTACGCATTTAGTTCGTCTTGGAATAAACACGGATACTTCTTCACGTGAATCAGATGTTAAAACATTCATTCAAAATATACAGTGATATAAAGAACTCACGAAAATATTCTGTTTTTGACATATTGTTAGCGAACATCACACAACGTCTTTCAAATATTTACTTTTGAAAAGTTTATGCTCGTCTAACATACGACAATATGGGAACAGTACATATATTTTGCGAAGAGCAACGAACGGATATCCTACTTTGAATACGTACCTTCGAGCATAAGTTTCAGCGCAACTTGCAGTCCGAAGAAACTTTGGCGTGTCCCATCCCAACTCGGCCTACATTCTGTCTCTTGCTAAATTGGAGCTACGAAATCGAGTAAAGAAAGATACAGCTGATAATCATTTATTTTGTATGTATGCAATTTTTTCTATAATTTTTTTACGCGTGATACAAAAAGTTATAAGTTTCATATGTGTCTGTGTATATCTGTGTGTCTATCTGATGAATTGTACAGGTCACAAAGGGATGGAAATATTTTGATCCAGTTTCAATAATTATGTGTATCGAATTTTTATAAACTTAAAATTGTTGTGATTTTCGTCTTCTTTGTACTAATAAATATGTTTAACAATGGTTTAACGGAATTTACCACATCGAAAGGTTGGCAAATTATAGTTATTTATTGTTTACATGCCGATCATTATATTTATTATTATTATAGCGATTATGAATATATGAATAATTATTATTAGAAATAAACGCTTGTTTTAGTGCCATACTTCCATAAACGTTCCGAATTTCTGTCTGGTGAGAAGTCAAAATCGCTTAACAACTTAAGTGAAGAGTAACAATAACGGTTTGCAAGTATATGTATCAAAAATTAAATGGGTTACGAACATTTCTTTTAAATGTTAAACTTGACATATAGGCTGACGGTCCACTTGATGGTAGGTACGTGGCTACCGTCAGCACGCATGCCAACTTAAAAAAATGATTAAAACTATACATTGTTATTTTCTATGCATTTAAGTATCTAATACACAATTACTTAGTGTCTTATATGAAAGTAATATTGCTAAAATTTGATATGATCTTATTATGGATTCCATTTTAATAACGAAGTATTAATATAGTTTGTTTGCACTTTGGCAATTAAAATTTGACACGCTCAAATAAATAACATTTATAATTTTCTTCATGCAATGCACCATGTCAGTTAATTAAGCGAACTATTCTTGCGAGAACAGCCTCGCTCAAATTATGATTGGATCGATTTTTCTTTCATAAAAAGAATTATAGTTAAGTACCGAAATTTATTTATAAATAAGTTGTTTTGTTTACAAGTCGCTAGTTCTCAATTATGTATACAAAATTTAAATTCTATTATTTTGAAAGTCCTTTGATGTTGGTCGTTATGGTTTGTATGTGTAATAATTCAAACCGTATAATATGTGTACAATACATGTTAACACCAGAGAGAACGGGCACATTTATCACTTCATCCAAAGCCAAGTTTCGGATGCAAGCCGTTGTTTGTAATAGAATCAGCATAACATTGTGTCAAGCTGTCTCGTGCGACGCAGAGATAAACTCGTCCCAACAAGGCGCCGTCTCAAGCTGTTTGGACACTAACGCTCTAACACTTCATAACTAATAGTATTACTCTACAACCAGATATCTCTGCTCTTTATAAAGTATTCCTTAGATGATCTCTCAAAGGGATTACTTAGGTAGTGATTAAGACCACTGGATGTCATTTATTATCGACCACTTTGCTCTAAGAGTGTTAGCAGTAGCAGGGTCTGCGTTCAGTTGGTTATAAACTGTGAAAATTCCCAAACTAAATACCACCGTAAAATAATAGCATGTGTGCTGTTATTTTTCGGTGAGTAAGTGAGGGATGAAACAGCCAATTTCCCAATCACTTATCCTTAATACTATTATGGTGGCAGTCATTTGTAGCACCTGTGGCATTGCTTGTGTTATTGTAAACCTTAGACACCTACCGTCAATATCTATTGATATCAATAAAAAAAAATAACAATAAAAAAAACCTTTTTTTTCTTTTTCGTGATACCAAGCATGTATGGCTGCATTACCTCATTGTCCCGAAAATAAATGAAAAAATTAATACATTTCCATTAATAATAAATAAATAAATAATAGGGATGACCAACTCGAAAAAGCATTGGATTTTTCCACTTAAATGGTGCTCCATTTACGGAAGACCTCAAAAAAGTTGTAGCGTAAGCATACCAAAATAGTACGAGGTCATGTTTTGCTTTATTGTACTTATATAAGTTTCGATAAAGTAAGTTTAAGATTCATACCACAACTGGCTGTTATATATTAGTCTCAGTTTGGAAATCGTTTGCACATAGACCTAAAGTTACACTGGAAATCTATTTAGGTACTAATTGGTTTGTAAATACTTAATAATTGCTTTCACAGCGTACAAGTGGATACCTACATATTAAATAACGAGGTCACATCATTGCGAAATTCTGTATGTGAATATTTCTATCTCAATATTATTCGAAAAATTTTAAAATAATTGCTTAAATTATGTTAAGGTCCACAGACAGGCTGACGGTCCACTTGGTAAGTAGGTGATGATAAGTAGGTGGCTACCGTCGCCTACAACATAAGCAACGCCATAGGTGCTGCAAGTGTTCTGTAGACCAAAGAAGGATAAGTATGGGGTAATGGGCTCTGGCATCCCTTATTTACTCACCGAAACATAACAGCACATATGCTGTTAAATTATACTTACTCGCCGTCATTTGGGTAGCCCGTCTGGCGGCAATAACCGCCCCCTTACAATAACTTTCTTAAATAATTTAACTGGTGTATCATATCTAGACAAAGAGTACATCGTCTATGAAACGTTTTAGATCTGTATGCATTGGCTTCCCGATCCCATTTGTACGAGACCCTGGAGATCGGCTCATAACTTATATTGACACGCAATTGATCAACATATTCTTGTTGATATTTATGGCATTTGACCGATAACTTGGAAAAGATTTCTGGGTGAACTATGCCGCATACAACGCCCTCAATCTCAACAAATCTACTGGTTGTTGGTTGCAAATGAGGATGGAAAAAGAGATCGAATTCTGGGTCTAAAATTGCGACGGAACATACAAATCTAAAGATATTTCTTTATATCGACTAATAATATACAAAAAGACCTTTCAACGTAAGTAGCCATTATACTCGTAATAGGTACGAACTTTAAATAATTCTAAAAAATGTGTAAGTATTAAAAATTTTAGCTTGAACTATATACGTGTCGCTGATCATAAATTAATACTGTCCTCGTAAATAAATGTTTAAAATATATTATCTATTCCTAAGTGACTTCTTCTAACTAGAGAATTAAACGAGAAAGAGTAAGAAAACGAGAGAAAAATCTATTCTATTTGTCTGTAACTTATAATTAAATTGAAAAATTATTTCATAAAAAAAAATATTATAATCTACATTATGAAATTATAATTATAATCTATATCTATATTATGAAACGCACAAATAATCACTTTTTAAACGAATAATTATATAAAATTCAATTTAATCAATTAATCATAATTATAATATTAATTCAATAAATTGTTTATTAATGTGGCAAAATGTAACCCTTTAATAAAACACAGGTGTTCGTGAATTTCGAGACCACTATACCGTCACAGTATATTGACTCGCAGAACTAAATTATGTTGGAATCGATTTTGAAATACGTCCAACCAATATTATGTATTCGATTGGATTACCAACTCGTATATTATCAAAAGCGGGTGTAATGGACACACCGAGTGTCGGAGTATCGCGAAGCGCAAACGAGAACTGACGTGACCAATGCATACAGATGCTAGTTACTTGTGGACATCGTAAACATGGGCGAGATATTGAAGTTTATAGGTATTTATTTTAGTTTTACACGGATAGAAAGAAAGAAAGAAAGAATTTTATTCACGCAACATAAAGACACGAACATAATACAAAAACCACAATACAGAAATTAATAAAAAAACAGGTAAAATACGTGTGTGTCCTCGCGACAGTGAATCGAATACTGGCTGGATACACGGTCGATGAGAAAGTCAGACTAATGAAAGGTGATGCCGAGTTTTTTTTAATTATCTCGTTAGTTTCATTAGCGAATTATAGTTTGCGGATGTATATAAGCAAAGGTGCTGCTAACCTTGACGAAAAGTAAGGAAGAAGTTGACAGCGGTAGTAATTATTAGACAAAAGTTTAGATAATATTGAACGAGGCTTTAATAAGTACTAAATTGAATCAAATCTTCGATTATCCATAAATCCTGCATAATAGATGAGAAAGTGATTTTGATTATTTGTTACGCTTTCGCGCCTTAAATATGTAATTTTGAAAACACGTTTTCAGGGACACAGAAAAGGTTAACTTTTCATCGAGAAAAAGTACTGTTCCCGAGGGATCATCTAAAAATAAAAAATAAATCAACGCCTGACAAAAATATATCTATTGGCATAAAGATTGAATACATGTTTTTAGAATAAAATTGCATACGTGCGAAAACGCGGGTGGGTCGCTAGTCTGTTATAAAATTGAAAGTCGTGTGATAATTTTAACGGACGAAGGGCAAAAGCCATTATTTAATTAATAAATATCCAAGTATTTATCATTTGGGAATAAATAATATAGGAAAGTGAATAGGACCTTATTTATCTTTAAGGAATACTTAGTGTTGAAAAAAAAAAATGCGAATATGGGACCACAACGAAAGATGTAGCGTAGCGTCCAATTTGTAAACATTTAAAATAATTATTATGTTATTATAGTAAACAAATTGGGCAAAATTTAAACATAAATTTTCTTTCTGTATACAAACTTTGTGTATTTCTTTGAAAACCAAACAGTTACTAACATTTTATTTTCTGTACGAACCAAGTTGCAATTTCTCTAATCTAATAGAGAATACAACACGTAGATTTGAAATAAACACGAACGTCGCACTAAAAACAAACAGTCTGCCAACCACACTAATTGTTACGAGTAGAGAATCCTCTGCGACGTTACTGTGCAGTGAGCAAAATCATCAATGAAACATTTCTTTTAATTATGTTTAACTCATTTATGAAAACTATAATTTATTTCTTAGTTCAGTAACTCAAAATACTGTTCTATTTTTTATTAAGATAAGAATTAATTAAACACAGATAAATATAATTAGACTATAATAAAGAAAATTAACAAAATCACATGTAAATTGAAGACAGGGAACTATACAAACAGATAAACAGAGACATTGTTTTATCCTTTTTTATGATTGAGAAGATAATATTATGCGAGTATTTTAAATTTTTATAATAACTGACTTTTACTTGACGTGTTACACGAACGGTTAGCAATTAGTTAAGCTGTGGTTAATAAAATGGTGTAACTGACCATGGACGTAACAAATTGGCCACACAGCGCAACAGCGGTCGTGGTTAATTTATATTATTTTATTTATTGTCACAGCTTGCCCTTCTTGCAATTTCAAGTTACAAAGTACAAGAAATTGACTGCGCTTTCTAGAACATTCTGTTTAAAGAGTTGGTTTGTTTGTACTTTTAGAATGTTTTCACTGACTAGAAAATAATATGTGATTTTCTTAACAAAATTACATATAATACTAGTCTTTTTAGAAGCTTTTAAGGTCATCTGTTTCTAATTCGTGGCCTACATTCAAGAATTCTTCATCCTCACTCGGATATATCTGTTCTGCAACAGATGTGACCTGTCCGTTGCCACATCAAATTACTAATTCCATTTAAGACAATTTTAATAATTAGGTGAATTGATCGAAACGTTGTTATGTTACAAGCCAGCGAAATCGCCAATTTCTGTCCTTGACTTGCATCGGGGCGATTGTCTAGTGGTCAGGCTGGTAAGACAAATGGTCCAGTTGAGATCGTTCGACCGATAGCTGGGGACGAACGTCTTGAATTGTGACAAGGATTGTTAACTTAATGGGAATCGCAAACGGATATGGCATGTTGTAAAGTTGTTTGTACAAACTGTACTAAAAGTTCGCAATGTTTGGAGTAAGTAATGTCAGTTCTAACGCGCAAAATGGAACACAGGTAAATCATGGGATGAATTAATAGCAATGATTCATTATAGACATTAAATATCGACTTATAAAAGTTTAAAGTAATTAAACTTTTTTTAGTTTTTTAGAAATTGTGCTATAAATTGTAAAAAATAAAACACTTGATAAAACACACCTATAACACAAGCAATGCCATAAATGCTGCAAGTATGCTGTCGACCATAGGATTAAGGATAAGAGGTTAAGAAATATAGGGAAATAGGCTCTGGTATCAATTACTCAGACCGAAACACAGCAGCACACGTGCTGTTCTTTCACGGTGGTAGTCTGTAAGGAGGTGTTTACTGTCGCCAGACAGGTAGCCCAAAATAATTGCGAAACGAAGTGTGTCAATACTCGATAGATCCAGAAAAGAGCCAACTATTAAATGAAAAATGCTTTTCAAAGTTGGCCTCGCCGGGAATCGGACCTCTGAGACAGAACGTTAAATCAAACACATTAATTATTCGACCAAGAGGCTGTTTATTGTTTACTTAGTAGGTACTCGTATCACTAATTTATAGTTTTCTTGTCAGATTCTTCCTTATAAAATTTATACTTAACAACTAAAATTTGATGCATGAACTAAGAAGTTTTTTTTGTAAATTTGATTCCCCAACATAATTATGTAATCGAACAGCTATCGATCGTTAATAACAGAAATAACTGTTTAATTTATAAAATAGTTGATTGCGCAATAGTTCAATCTTCTTACTTCCGAGGTTTGATTAGAGGGAGACCGATGGCAGCGTTTGATTGATGACTGTGAGTGAACGTCGCGCGAAACAAATGACGAGCGGAGAGCCCACCCAATGATCGATACCGCATCTGCGTCTCAAGCTCGATTATATCCATACAAAGGAAAAGTAAGGGGTCTCCACCTAAACTCTTCACTTAAAAAAAATGTATTTTACACAATCACCCTGTACAATATTGCTGCTCGTAGCTAGTAAGTTCTAGTGTGTTTCTAATCTTCTCTGAAGAAATTTCCTGTTTCTCCTGTTTGTGAACTATTAGTTTTTTAAACTGTGCGTTTAAAAAATAGCATTTTTTTTACTAAAGCCTTGTTTTTTTTTTAAAAAATCGTTCTAAACTTACTATTACATAATATAATCTACAATTCTTAACATCCCAATTCATCTGATCAATCAAAAAAATAATTATTATGTTCACTGATTGTCGAATAATTATAAGCATTCTATACATACGTATTTCTGATGAGTGAATACCCTGGATTGTCCGGTTCTCATTAGAGCTGATTAAATTTTATATAGTTTTCAATATAAATGAATCTCATAAACGAGTTGAGTGGTTTCACTCCTCCCTGATTAACAAATCAATCGCTTTAAAATTTAATTCGATATGTGTGTGTGTGTGTGTGTGTGTGAGTAAAAAACCACAAAATGTTCGCGATAAATAAGCTTTAGGATTAATGAAATGGTCGAGCAAACGCGAGGTAATGTCAGCAGTGAGTTGCTCGTTTTAGATCAATGGGTATTAACTAGCTGTTCATGTAATTAATGGTAGCGATGTTCTAACTAAACGAATAATTAATTGGGATATTACAGATTTTTCTTAAGTAAAGTTCGGCCGGCAGGCTGACAAGTCAATTGATGGTAAAAGGTCTGTCTGTCACTTTTATAAAATTCCATAGTTATCCAAGTATGTTGCAGAGCTTAGTAGGGATAATTGACTGGAAGGGGATAGGGAATAAGCCCTTGTGTCCCTAACTTATTCACCGTGGGAGTCCTTAAAGGGGTGGTTACTGTCGCCAGACGACCTTAATGGGCAAAGGAAAAAAATGTGCTTAAGGGACCTTTTCCCTGTTTTTCATAATCACTTGCCTACACATGTTAACACAAGTGTTGTTATTTCATGTTGGTCTTTTACAAGGGAATGATAGCTGCCTCCAGATAACCTCTATAGATGAAAGTTAAGAGACAATGAGAGAATAGGAAATGCGACCTGGTTTCTCGTTGTCACATATGCCATATGCCAAAATAATTATTGCCATATTAAAAGCACATATGCCGTTGGTTGTGTCACGTTGATCTTCTGTGATGGGGTTAGTCAATGGCTAGGTTATAACCACTTAGATTTAACAATTTAACTCCTTGTGGTGAAAAAATAACTTTAAGAACATTTGTAATAGTAAATGCTAATTCACATGTAGATACTTCTCTAAAGAAAATCCTTGAAAGCAGAATAGATCGCTTTGGTTTTTGCTATTTTAATGAAAATGTTATAAAACATATAATATTTCCTCTACATAAATGTGTACGTACATGCAAATATAAGCTTTAATACTGAGTCAAACGATTAAATTTCACCGCGCAATTTGGGGATTATGTGATATGCAAATTTTAATCAGGAATTGATTGTAGAATGGAACGCAAGAATGTTTTATTTATTCATAGACGCTCCATTAGGTTAGAGCCATACTTAGCTCGCTGAAGGAATTATTGATTGAAACATCAATTAATTGCAATAACCATTATGGATTTGTATGTTTGTTTATTTATTTAATATGTTCATGAACGCAGACCACGTATTTCCCATATTGATATGCCAGGTCATGAGTCAGCTACTTTTATGATGGAAATAAATATTACGCTTCATATATCCGATGTGCAAACCATAATCGTAAACTTGATGTTAATAAATATTCAAGGAACACGGACATTTTATGCGGCCGTCATATTTATGTATAAAAAAATATACCCAAAAATGTATTGAAAAAATTTATAAATAAATATTTTCTTGATTAAAGTAAATAGATCATAGATGACTGCCGCCAAACAAAGCTTCCCAAATTATAAGCACTTAAGTATGCTACAGTGTTAATGTAAATTGACATTTTTGAATTTCAACCACTATAGTTAATTGAAATATTAACCGACTAATTGTTATTACTGCAACCCAAGTTTCTGTAAGAACAGTAAATTTAAAAGCAACTACACGCCCGATATATTTAAATAATAATAAAAATAGTTAAATATACTTAACAAAATAATAATTTTCAGGGCTGACATAAATTTATTTTGTTATTTTGTTATTAAAATTATTTTATTAAAAATATATACGTTCGCCCATATTAATGCTCTCTTTATAAGTAACGTCGATAAGGGAAATTGATGCCTTCTTTTATAGGCGAGAGCAATAAGATTTATTCATAAAATCACCCTATATATTATTATTTACTACAAGCTCCACAGAATGATCAATCAGAATTTAGTTTCATTTATGCCTTTATTTTTAGAAACAACGAACACTTTACTTTAGATCATGTATATAAATGAGAAACATTATTTGTGATATTTGAACTAATTTCCGTATTGAAATGTATTGTACTGTATTGTTTTTGCAGTTTTAATGTCCAGGTCATCTGTAATTCACTTAAGTATTTGCAATGCTAGTCACTAAAAAACTGCACAAAATCCAGCACTTAATAATTTGTGATCCTGCGAAACCGAGCTGCAGCAGCTGCACTGGTCTGCACTTGGTACTGGTCAACCAGCTAAAGTCCAATTAGATAGGACTAACTTCGAAAAGTAGGTTAATCTTCGAATCCCAATTGGATTTGAGAAACACCGAGACATCTTCTTGTCCTAAATTCTTCAGTGCCTCGTTCCTCAGTCCACATCACTCAATGAGCTATAGAGAGGGCTACGTTCGGGGTTACACTACCAGATCTAATCAGGAATGGGGAGTTCCGTAGACGTACGAAACTTATAGACATAAGCCCGGATCAGAAAGTTAAAGTGGCAATGGGCATCAGGAAACATAGTACGGAGAGCCGAAGGCCGCTGAGTCCGGAAGGTTCTCGAGTGGAGGCTACAGACAGGCAACCCCCAAGGTGGACAAGGACAAGGACAAGGACGTCCTGACAAGGACCGCAGGTCGACGGTGAATCCAGGCTGCTTCTGACAGGCCCTATTGGAAAATTATGGGTGTGGTCTATGTCCAGCAGTAGACTTCTATAGAAAGGGTTACGCTTGTGATTTCTCTGATACCCCATGCGTTTATAATTTCTGCTTTCATAGTTCATAGAAACCGTTTCAATGTAAAGCCGAAACAATTTTTATAACTACAATTTAAACTTTTTAAATATTGTTCAAAATTTGTGAATAATAAATTTAAATTCGCTATTATGATTTTACATGAGAGTTAAAATTTACATTAAAATTCGTCTTAAAATGGGTAACTTTCAAGAAATAAATATGCTGCAATCAATTACCTTCAAACATGCATTCGAAGCAAGCTTTTCGTTTCCTGTACAAAATTTAAAATGGAAGGTGTGGATGCAATGCGGTTAAGAACTTGCTGAAAACCTTTCTACATTATTTAACATGAAAGTTTAGCGAGAGGTCGCCTTTAAAAGTATTACTTAAAAGAAACACAGGGAAGTAATGGAAGATAAAAGTAGTAAAAAAAAACTTAAAGTTATAACTGCAGTTTTACCTAATTTAATGTATTGTTAAATACATTAAATTAGGTATGTAATAGAAGCTAAAGAATACTTGAAACAATTTTAATGTACGGAAGCGTTTTTACAAAGACATTTGAATGTACCTAATTAAAGTTTCCAAATTCATCAATAAAGTTTCAAGTGGGAACATAAATCTAAAAGATAAGCATTTTATATAATAATACATTTATTGTTAATGTCTTAATTTTCGTCAAATATTTTTGCGTCTAAATTTCTAAATTCTAAAGGTAATCTCGAGTAGAAAAATAAATAACTATCGGTTCATATTGACGTCTTGTAATTTTGATTAAATTAAATCAAGCCACTCCATTTAATTAACCCCGTTATAAATTAACAAATTATTACTTTTAAATTTAGGTAAATTTAAGATCTCTTAAATAAGATATCTTTAATTTTGAGATATCCTCTGAGATTCGTTCATTATTACGCTATTTATGCAAACTAAGTAAAAAATTGCTTTAAAGGCTGTAAGCTTTTTAAATATATTTTTTTCGGTATATCGGTAGAGTTTAAGGGTTGTACAAAATCCTATTAGTAACTTTATTTTTGAATTCAATACACAGAGAGTTACAACTTCATTCTGTATATTATTATGTGTTAATAAATATAATACACAAATAAATACATCATAAGCAAATTTGTGGCTTTTTTTTTTGTTATTTTTGCACCCCAGAGTAACTATGGCAGCATTATTCCCTATTTGTTGTAGCGCCCTCCGAACATTTTCTTTGATCTCTATCGAAAATTTAACCCTCAATCATAATTTGTTATGCTTTCTGAATACGATCAAAATTGCCACAGATGACCAGGCTTGCATCCAAATTTGTATACAAATTGCACAATTCCCTGTGTTCCCTATATTTTCATCAATGTAAAAATATAGGGGTTATAACTAGAATTAAGCTTTCAGTTCAGTGATTCAAGGTTTAATTAAAACTATATTCATATTCAGTACAAACATGTGGTTTATTACTTCGTGATGTAGTCTCTAATCTCGATTTTCAATATACTCGTACCAGCTCTATTCTACGATTTCAGTTGTATATATTCGAATTTGCATTAATTCACACCATTTGTTAATTAAAAATATCCAAATGTTACGACCCAAAGAAGATATACTTAATGGTATAAATAATAAACCTTAATATATTTATTTACTGTTATTTTCGTTATTTTTTGTGTAGGTATTTCATATCCAAATTATTTTATATAGGTATATCAAAGTTATACATGAAGTCAACTTGCTGAGCTTTCAGACTTTCACGTTTCACATTCATTAGAACAAAACGAAAATAAAGTTCACCTTTGACTGCAAAGAATTGCTCTTTAAGAAAATATCCTTTGTTTTATTTAAAAGAAAACGTTCGGAATAAAGTCAACATAAAATGCTTGTATTGTAAGGAAGTATTGGAGTTAAGTAGAGGCCACATTTTTTTCAAGTAATTATAATAGTTTACGCGAATAAAAATGAAGCCACTATTCCATCTTCTTTGTGAAATTCTACTGATACAGACCTTATCACTTTTATATTGCCTTATTATTATATACATTCACACAAACTTTGAATAAAAGAAACGAACTTTACATTAATGATTATTGTATCAGCAGCTATTAAAAAAAAGTTCAGCTCATAAAACGGTTTTCCTACTTTATGAGGTCTTACTTACACCTAGTTCCATAAATGTCATAAATGCGCCTTAAAAGGGAAGGGTTAAAAGGGCCTTAAGTGGGCTCAGGCAACTCTTATCTACTCACTCACTGAAACCTAACAACACGTATGCTGTTATTTTACCTACAAGTTTACAAAATGAGTGTGCCCAAACACTACTAAATGTCATTATGAAATTTTTGGGTAAATCAGCTTTTAAATATTTTTACAAATATGTATTAGATATACCCATATCCAGGTACCAGTTGAGGCTATTACTAAGTGTTGCTTTGCAGATCCTGCGCTGAATGCATAACGCTGAAAAACCATTAGAAATAACATAATGCGAATAGTTAAAAATTTCCACATATTAATTTAATCTCTATTACGAAACAATTTCTATAAAAAAACGTAATAATTGCCTAGTTCGGCAGACGTATATTTTGTATTTTTTTTTTCTCACGAGGGGTAAAACCTTCTATAGGTGGCCGGTTGTAAAAAATCGGGTTAAATGAGATTTTTACTCACAAAAACCCCCGAGTAGGTATAGTTTATGGAGCAAATTCAATGTAGTATGAATACGATGCATCTGTTAACAAGAATTTTGCTTCAGCAGAAGCGAAACGATTAATCTTTAGCTGCACTCTCGTACAATATAATCGAATTAATGTTAAGTGGTGCAGTCTGTTATCAAGTTTTATCGAGCATCGAACTGTCGATAACGGCCGATCGATTCGAGGACGCTCTCGATTTAAGAAGCTAATATTATCCCAGAAGGATCTTTAATTGTCGGATTTAATAGTTTTCAATTTGCTTCCAATTAGTTCATCCTCTATATTGAACTTGGTAATTGCCTATTATGCTATTGTTCAGCACCAGAGCAATTAATCACGCCTCAATACTAGGCGTAAGCTACTCATATGATTTTAGGTATTTTAACCATAGTTAGTTTTAGGCAACGCAACGAATAGTACAGAAAATTATATAGTGAAGTCGAATTCTACCCAAAGCAAGCATCAGCTACCGAATGCGAATTATTCACTTGTGAGTGGATGGCTACTGTCTCCTAATGATAAGTTAAATTTAGTGAAGTATGAGCTTCTGTGTCAGCCCAAAATTACATAGCAGTCATTCATGTGACGGTTACAGAATTATTCTGATGTAATATAAGGTAAAGTAAATGACAATCAGAACCACTTAGTGTCAGAAGAAAGATTGCCAATCTTTGTTCTATCGACTATACAATGAGAGTTAAACGGCCTATTATCCAAGATTTAATCTATCACTATGGATTCCGATTTCAATTCTTAAACAAGGGGCAGTTTTTCACAGATTCTTGCTACTTGCTGATTAATCCACCCATAATGCTTTAACCATCACATTAATAATTATGTACAGTAAAAAGCAGTAAATTTAATAAGTATCTGGTATCGATAAATTATATTAAAACATTAGCTTTACTACCTATATTTTCGAATCACTTATTCTGGTTAAAATTTGATTTACAATCGTCTCTTTCAAATTTAAATATAAACAAGCGTAGAGTAAAGGCATATATCGAAAGATAAGACTGTTTATAGCATGCATGCCAAAACAACCATCGGTTAGCCTACTTAATATGTGAGTCTCTTTTCTAGAGATATATTATTCCTCATAGTTATTAGACAGTTAAGCATTCACTTATTAGGTGATATGATTATAGAATCACATCAATAGATATAATTATCAAAACAATTTAGGGACATTCTAAAGTCGTCATAAAATTTTCTACTGCCTTCAATTTAAACCATCACTTAAAGAATCCAACTGTTTATATAATTTCCTAATGCGTTTAAAAAAAGGTTTTTTTTCCTTATTTTCCGTGCACATTCATCGTCATACTTAGCACTGACACTTATACACAAACACTCACAGAGTCGCACGTATATAACAGAAGCTTAATTAAAATCTAAATATAATATATTGTATTAATTAGGCATAATTCATTCTATGATCGTGTACGGGATAAATTCAAAATTTCCCAAGTTCATAGTTCTAGTATGCTTGCAGTTATTTACTCCAAAATATTGAACAGGAGCATTCAACCGTAATGATACCAAACGCAAACACTCAGTATGACATAGCACATATTTTTAACATATATTTTCGTACTTATGTAAGATTTATAAAAAAATAATAACTATAAGCTACAATTTTTTCATAAATTTTATTTATTCGTTAAGTATTAACGCTCCCAAAAAGATACTATGGTGTGTTTATTAAAACAATGTGTCAATGTGACATTTATAAATGTCAATAAAGTATTAATTTGAGCAGAATGTTATATATAAATGCAAAATGACTGTCTGCCATTTAATTTTGGGTCAACAAGCTAACTGTCCACTTGATGGTAGGTGGCTACCGTCACCTATAATAGCGATATAGGCTTTATAACGTTATAGATAGATGATCAGGACACTATAACTCGTAAGTTCTCTATATTTATCTAGATTAAGTAGTCGAAAGAGAGTCGTTATATGAAAGGTTCAAGCAAAGTAATGTTTTTTTTTGTGTCATGAATTAAATATTAATACTAAATAGTAAGTAAAGAGCATAGTCGTCGCACATACATTCGATGCTTAGGAGAATGTTTGTTCTGTTTACTGATTTTCGCCCTTATTTCAACCACGTCAATATCCATAATAGTTTCACAGTGAAAAATTCTCTGCAACCCTCGCATGTGTGCGGGCCCTTAAAGTTAGTTCTCAGTTAGCGAAGGCTTTGAAAATGAAATAAATAAAAACCAACATTTTCATGGATTGATCAAATATTATGTTTCTAAAATTTTCATAGCGAGCTTTCTATATTTTTGTTTTGTATTTGTATTTGTACTTTTTGTAATCCAATTACTATGCTTCGGAAATAGTTAGAGAGCTTTCAGTTAATAGAATTTATTTAAAAAAAAAAGTGCATTCAATCGGCTTATTGTACATGTAAAATATTGGTAAAAACACGAGTTATTCGTTTTATTAATAAATATTATTTAGAGTTATGTCGTATCAGCAGATTCCTTTGTTCTTTTTTACGACGGTAGCGATCAGCCTGTCTATCAACTAGGCCTTGAACCTGTCTGCCGACAATTATCATATAAAATAATAAGGGAAGACAGATTTTCAGTCAGCAGATATTGAACTGTAAAGACAGCGGTATTAATGTATGTATGTATGTGTGAATTTATAGAATACCAGCTTTTCTTGTTGCTCTTACTGGTCATATATCTGTTTATATTTGTAGATGATCCCTAGGGATTTTTTTCTGAAGGAAAGGTGTCTTTCTGTACCCCAGACAACATGTCATATGCAAAAATTCATTATTATCGGTTAAGTAGTTAAAGTGTGAAAGCGTAACAAACAAACAAACTCAGGTTGGAACTTACTTATAATATTAGTTAGGAGTGTCATGAAACGATTAAAGATTAATGCTGGTTGAAAAGATTGGTGAGTTAAGTTTATGGTGTGAGTAATTATTGCTTCCTGGTCACATCGAAATAATATATTTTTGTAAGCATGGCTCGTATAACTTATATTTAAAAAAAAAACGCTACACTTACTTTTTCACTGTTGTATTAATTTTACAATTTTTTCCCCAAATCTAAATCAAAACAAAAAAAAAATTAAAAAAAATTGTAAATATAGTTTTGCAATAAACGATTGAATTGAATTAAAAAAATATTTTATACTTAAAACGTTTCTTTATTTGTTCCGTTGTAATACATTTCCATAAACGTAGATATACATAGACGTGATATATGTTTATAATTTCTTACATTCTTAAAAATACATCAAAATACTGGCTGTTTATAAGAGCTAGTTCGTGTTATAGCACGGGTGACAGAGAACATAAGCAACCGCGGCACGCTTGCTCCGAGTGTCTACCACCATAGACACTGCTCCTCAAGGGGACGCCTCTAATTTTATCCCAAGCCACTAGCGACAGAGAGCTTTTATTTTTACATAGAAAATCTATTAACATTTCATTAATTAACAATGTTTTCCTGTATATAACATATTTAATTATAGAAATCTTTAATAATTACCTAACTTAAATCAACTGTATACAAGTCCTAATGTTGATTACAATTTTTGGAATTAACTGAATCTAAAATAATAATAAAATCATACAATAAATTGATAGCCATTTTTTGGATGAGCACAAGACAATGTTGCCTATCTTTAAAATTATACCTATAGATTTTTTTAAAGATAAATACGCAATATTTATTGTAATAATGAATACACTTAACAAGTGACTTAGAAAGTTAAGTAATACAATTAACAATAAAATGAAGCCTTAATCTTGTATTAATATTATTTAAATTATTCTTCGTCTATCAAAAAATAATTTTTATTTTAAATTCTTTTTTACAGATTAATCAATTCGAATTGTCGAATTGATTAATCTGTAAAAAAGAATTGTCAATTTTATGACTGTATAATTGTAATAACTCAGTGTTCCCTGTCATCACTTAATTTTGTATACGTAATTATATTTTTTCAATTTATTATTTTAGTCAAGTCTGACAAAATCCATCTTCTATCACTCGAACCAAAATTGTCTCTAAATATATTTCTCACGCGGTACTCCGTCTTCTAATTGCATTTATTTGCACATCCGCCGCCGCCTTGGTAATGCATCACAATACGCGCACTCACAATCAGTGAGCAAACTGACTTTATTTAGTTCGAGACTACATAAGAGGAATGTTTGCTTGGTGGTACATTTATTCGCTGCACGATGGACATTACATTAAATAAGAAACAGAAATAACAAAAACAAAATGACACAAGAAAATTAATAAAAAAAAAACAGACAGGTAAGATGTGTGTGTCCTCGGGGCAGTAAATAGGATACTGGCTCAGCATTGTGCCGAGGTGCTAAGCAGGCACCTACAGCGTTCATTTTCAGCCAGCACCGTGCAACTCACTCGAACGCCATACAGATATATTATTATATATTATTTACATAGATATTATATTGATAACTTGGATAATTAAATACATAGATAAATAATTAGCTTAGCTAAATACTTAGTTTATTTAATTAATTAATTTAATTAATTAAATAAATGTAAGATTATAATTTAGGCCTATTTGTATATAATCTATAATATATATTTTTTAAATTTATGATGCATGCTACTTCGTCCGCGTTGAAAATAAAATATATTATGACTAATAATAACGCCTGACACTTCATCGCTGTGACGACGGTGGCGCCGCCATGGCGACAGTGACGCTAATTTTTTATGTTTTTAGACCATCCCTCGGGAATATAACATTTTTCCAGGATAATAAGTATTCTATATGTTAAACCAGGTAATAAACAGTTTTTGTGCCAAGTTTCATTCAAATCCGTTCAGCCACTTTTGCATAAAAGAGTAACAAACATCCATCCATCCATCTATACATCTATCCATCTATCCTTACAAACAGACAGACAGACAGACTTTGTTTTATACTATGTAGAGATTTTGTTATATAGTCTGGACTCAATGTATATGACCAATAGGTATTATTTCATAAAGTGCCACTGAAAGGCAACAGATCTAGCTTAGTGCAACAAAATTCTTTAGACCTATCTTCTTTAGACTCATAAGTGACGCTCAATATGACTGTAATCTAAAAGTGCAACTTTTTTTACGTCTAGGTCAACAGACAAATACCATTACATACTGTACTTTTGTGTTTACTGTGTATCTGTATACCTTGTCCTCCAGACGTACGTAAATGTGAGTGTGTATGTACACGAACCATGTTGATCATTTGTGTGTGTTAAATTATTTCTCTCTCGTTGCGGAATGTAAATGTGAGCAATTAATTAGAGGTTTGAGTTTCGAAGTGTTACAAAAATGAACAAGAATTTAACTTTCGTCATGAATTTCATCGAATATTAATACAATTTTAACTGATTAAAACAGTAGGTATTAAAAGGTTTCTTATTTGCAACTACACATATATATATATAGAGAATATTTATTCTTTTTAATGAGGTCCTAATTATGATTTTTTTTCGTCAATAATATTACTGTCAAAAAATTATTGTTAATTATGTAGTTTACTGTTAAATTTGAATTTCTTTGATGGTAAGAGGATATAAATTTTTTGAGCACTTAATCATTATTTGGCGCTATTGTTATAATATACCCACTTTACCCTTTTTTTATTATGTAAACGCCCTAGTTTGAGGTTATGGTTAAAGGCGACGTTTACACCACAATGGAAACATCATCCTGCCTGAAGCTCAGTTCTAATAAATAAATAAAAAAAAGCTTAGACAGAAGAATAACTTAGTCAGTCTTTCCGCCTGAGCTTCATCATTGTTGCGAAAAACTGAATAAAAAAACATTGATTACATCGCGATACGTGTCAATAAAATTTTCCCTCTGTCATCTGCACACTCTGCACTATACGCGAAATGGAGTTTCTGCACAATAACTCGAAAAATACACAAACAGAAATCACATTCCCTTTGAGAAACCAGTCGTCAATGTACGACGTTTAATGTAGGCGATAAATAACAAATAATTTATGTCCTGTTGCTATTTATTATTAGCCGACTCATTCAGTTAACCTATAATATCAAAGCATGCGTTTGGTTTAGGAATATTTAAGTTATATTTCAATAGCTAGAGGAATTTAGAAATAAAATACCTATATTATATAAAATTAGCAACCTAGCCAAGTTTTCGCAGGCATTAAATTTTTTCGACAAATTATACAAAAAAAAACCTTCCTCGCTTATCGCTCTATCTATTAGTGAAAACGGCATCAAAATCTGTTGAGGGGTTTAGAAAAAGTTAGCGGGGAAACAGACTTTATTTTTTTATTGACGTGTTGAACGCCAATATTTGATAGAAATATTTGAATTTTCGTTTAGGAAATTCGGAGAGGAAAACAATAAAGACTGGTGTTTACTTTTTCCGTGGAATTTTTTCAATTTTACTTTTCCTAACAACCTTTCATGGAGTCCGACGAATATTTTAAATAAAATTTAAAAAATATTTTAAATTTTATATTTATACATTTCCCTAATATTAATTACTATTAATAAATTATAGATTTAGAATGATCGTATAATGTAATTTTGTAATAAATAACTAAATTGGATATTACTCTTACTGAATATTTGCCTTTAACAATCTTGGTCTTAATTTATCTTTAACTAGCTCTCGGTTTAGTAGTATATATTATTATTTTTTAAGTTAAGGTCGACAGACAGGCTGACGGTCCACGTGATGGTAAGAGGCAACCGTTGCCTATAACAACGACCGCAGTATGATTAATCATAAGGGATTGGTAAAATGAGCCCTGGCATAACTTACTCACTCACCGAAACACAACAGCACATATGCTGTTATTTCACGGTGGTCTTACAGAAGACCCTTCTTGCCCAAATGGCTGCAAAACGCAGTGTGCCCTGTCACTATTTTCTAAATCTAGACCAGAACCAATTTTGAAAATTTATTTCTTAAATTTATTTTTTAAATAAATAGTTTTGTAATTTTACATATAAAATGTCTTAACCCAAGGGAGTTAGCGTCAGAAACTAAGTACCCGTGCATACACCTATTAAAATATTCTTTTCCAAAGACGCCATTTGTTGCTAATATGGTTTACTTTAAATGAAAAGTTATTTATGAAGTGTCAGTTGCACACACTCCCCACATTAAGACAGTCAAAGGGGAATCGATGGTTCTGAATCCTTTTACATGAAACGCGTTTCCCCCAAGTACACTTGTCGGCCCTCACCGTCCTGGCGACTTGTAATGCAGACAAATCACCGGCGGTTTGTGTCGCGTGCGATGATTCATGTGTATTGGCGCCTCGCCAGCGACTCCTACTCAAAGAATTGTGGCCAACACGCCAACACAATATTTCACTTGTCCAATGTTTGTCCAACATTTGATTTTACTGGGGAGTAGCGAAGTGTGTAATTAGTATTTTGAATTAAGAATAATATCCCATTGGTTATGTATGCAAATATACTCAATCAATTTATTAATTAGTCAGTCAATTATCACTCAAATTACATAAATAAATTCCTACTAATAAATGTGAATACAGATACATAAATTATAAAAGACATACAGAACCTTTTTGCATCCAGTAAAAAATGTAAAAATCCAATGCCTAGCAAAACTATAACAGCAAGATTGAATGAATATTGCTCATATTATATTTTATCAGGCGTTATATTTTTATTTCTCAACGCGGACAAATTCGCGGGCAAAAACAAACAACAATACGAATAATGAGCGTATTTACAAAAAACAATTTCATTGCTGCTATAGCAACAAATACACTTCAAACAGATGAACAATTTGTTTTCTACTTATAAAAATGAATACATAATTTTTAACAATTGGTATTCAAATGTTTCTTTAGTAATTTTTTGTACAATCTCTTTTTCCTGAGTTGGGTTTTTTAACCTTTTTTTGAATCATTTGTACTTATATATTATTGACAACTTATATTGTCACATTGGCTCCTAAGTTAATAATGATTGTCTAGGTGTCAAGAAGGTGTTGACGGATACTGTCTCATATTAACACAAGCAACGCCTCAGATTTTTCAAGTGTTCTGCCGACCTTAGTAGGATTAAGGATAAGGGATCAGGAAAGGATAGGGAAATAAGTCTGGCATTCCTTTCTCACTCATCAAAACATAACAGCATAAGCAGACTTCTTGATGTTATTTATAACTGCGAAACGAAGTGTGCCCAACCATTACTTGCAACATAACAAACCAAAGCCAACTTTGAAAAGTTCATTTCCAAAGTTGGACTTTGAAAAGTTCATTTCCAAAGTTGGACTTTGAAAAGTTCATTTCCAAAGTTGGACTTTGAAAAGTTCATTTCCAAAGTTGGACTTTGGAATTCCTTGACTTGAAAAGTTCCTTGCCGGAAATCAAACTCGGGCCTCTGATTCAGAGCGCTAAGGCAAGCACCTTACCTACTCGACCAACGGGCTCGTCAAAATATTTTTTACTATTGCGTGTTAATAACAGATAGGAACTATTTCGTTGTCCTATTTATTTGGTTCCCGAGGGTTTATCTTTTCCGCCTTCAAGTCCTAGTTCAATATTTTGCACCAGATGTGAACAACATCCCTTGCGGATTCCTTCCTTCTTGCCTTTTTGTGATAAGCTGTACAAATATATTGAGTGAAATTTATTTTCGAAGAAAACTTCAATTTGTTGTTTGAAAAGATTCTTAAGTGAACGTATTAAGGAATAACACGTGTCCTTATTCCTTTGTTCTTAAACCTATAAAGGTTATCAGCGTTAACTCTTATGACATTGCTTGTAACTATAGTAATTTACCACCAAGTGGTCGTCAACCTGTTTGCTGACATTTACATGAATAAATAGCTATATCTGGAAAAATACCTATAATCTGAAAATTACTAGTAAATAGCTAGCAAATAGCTAGTAAATAGCTAGCTAATAATTAATAGCTTTGAAATATTAATTTTTACTAGCTATTGGATTATTAATTCAATTAAATAGTAATTAGCTATTATTCATATTAAATTTTTGACCACTTACAAAAATATTATGAACATTTGAAAAGACGCCTGATTTAACTAAACGTTAGGATTAGAAATAAGCTTTTAGTAAATGTTCAGTAACGTTGGACCAAAATTGGAGCCAATGTTAATACACCATATTAGTCAGGAGCCAACTTGTTGGTCTAGCTAGCGCACTAAAATAGATTCCTTTAAGACGTTTGATCTTCATTAAGTACATTGCTTAGCATTTTAAGTGGGGTTTTCTATTTCTAATTTCGTAATGTTCCCCTTGGAATTATTTTTGAGTAATACTAAAGTAAAGGAGGATTTTCGATGAAAGCAACAAGAAAATATAAGAGAGATTATGTCGTCATTTCGCTTAATTTATTTTGGAAAATAAACACACAATTTCCTTTGTATTTCTTAAATGATTAGTAGAGCGAAATACGTTGCTGGGTAGATTATTCAGGGTGTACAATACTAGTTGGCGCCCGCGACTTCGTCCGCATTGAAAAATAAAATATATAACTATATATTATACTAATCCGTACTTATATCCGAACTAATAGTATAAATGCGAAAGTATGTTTGGATGTATGGATGTTTGTAAATCTTTCACGCAAAAACTACTGAACCGATCACCATGAAATTTTGCATACACGTTGTCTGGGACACCAGAAAGGACATAGGGTACCTTTCATCGTTCAACGCGGACGAAGTCGCGGGCACCAGCTAGTATTATAAATGCGAAAGGATGTATGAATGTTGGATGTTTGTGACTCTTTCACGCAAAAACTACTGAACCGATCACCATGAAATTTTGCATACACGTTGTCTGGGACACCAGAAAGGACATAGGGTACCTTTCATCGTTCAACGCGGACGAAGTCGCGGGCACCAGCTAGTAAAGGAACGAAGTAGCTCTATTTAAACTTTTGTCTAAAGAAATAGAGTATCTTTATTTAAACTTTGTCTCATAAAGTAAATTGCCTAATACTTAGATCCTTATCCTTATCCTAAGTATCCTTATCTTTATCCTTTACTTTCCTTGGTAATATTATAAATGTGAAAGTAACTCTGTTTTAACTACTCAACCAATCATCAGGAAATGTTTTGGCGAGTAAGGGATGTAGAGCTTCTATGCATAAAACCTCTTAATCATTTTTCTTTTATCCTACTAAAGTAGGCACACACTTTCAGAACCTAGAATCGAAAAAATAATCAGACTGCCCGCCACACTTTTATATGAGACAAAACTATTTTGTTACAATTGAATTTCTCACTGGTTAAGTAACTGTAACATAATTTAAGTTTTTCTTAGTAAACGAGCGTGTTGTCGGAAAATTCTAACAGGAATCATTATAATTGCAATCCCACTCAAGAATTAATGTAAAGATATTACAAAATAAGATTTAATTTTCTCTTAAAATTCTATTCAACTTCATTAATTGAAAACGGTTGTTTCCTTTCTTTTCTCGAAATCATTGATTTAATTGTTTTAGAGTTGATTTTAATGAAATCTGCTTCTAATCGTGAGTTCAAAGTCGCTGAATACTTATAATGAATTTAGGGTCGGTAGCGCACTTTTGCCCCCTTGTGTTGCTTGTGTCTTTAGACGACTTTAGCCACTTACCATCAAGTGAACCATCGGCCTGTCTGCCACCTTAAATGAATTTTAAAATATACAAATTTGGGGAACACAAGTCGCCATAATGACTATGAGGTAAACTGTATATAAATTATAAAATCACTTTTTGAAAATTTTCGCGTTCATTAATATTTAGTAGGATAAAACAATAAACTATATCTTGAGATATTGTTCAATAAAAAATTATTAGTTTATAATTTATATTAAGTTTTGTTTGTCCTTCGATATCAAGCTTACAAATAAGCTCGACTGAACGAGCGTACATGGTTTAAGATCAAAGGTTAAAACGGACTCCGCCTTAACAAGACCCACCTTAATTTTATATCATCCTGTTTATACTTCAATGGTTTTGATCGGCAATCTTCAACTAGGAACTCCTTGTTTTATTATACGATATTAATACATATAGGGGAGCACCCCAGCTCAGTTATTTCGTTCGTTCGTTATTCAGTCACTCAGTTCAGTACCGATTCAACCACCGTGCGGAAAGGGCGCGTCGTCTGTGACTCTAAAGTTCATTTACGAATATAGTAATCGTCACACTCGTCATATATCACGATTTGACGTATTTCCAGTGCAAGTGACAAGTAATAGTGTGAGTTAATGTGTATGATTCAAACGGATTTTCTTGTCTTAACGGTGCTGGATACGTTTTGATACTCCGGTAAGTAGGACTTTTGTACGCTTTGATTTTAAGATATTTTTTTCAACTAATTATGTATCTACCCTTTGTTTGATCACGTTCTGAGAGTGGTTAAAAAGTACAATGAATGATACCTGCTTAATTCAATTAAGTGAATGATTAATACAAATTAATAAAATTTTTGAGGGATAGGAAATGAATGTGCTTAGTATTAATTTACAGAATATTTTGTTTGATAAAAATAAATTTACAAAACTACTTATTTTTGATTGTACTAAAATTATAATTTTCTTATTTAAAATATAATCTCTTTTAGTAATATTGAATCTAATATTGAGAGTCAGTAAAATAAATATTGTCATACAGTTAGCCCTAAGCCACAGTCTAACTGTGTAAGTT
Organism: Synanthedon myopaeformis; assembly: GCA_944738685.1. Lineage (NCBI taxonomy): Eukaryota > Metazoa > Arthropoda > Insecta > Lepidoptera > Sesiidae > Synanthedon > Synanthedon myopaeformis. The sequence goes on from OX122919.1 coordinate 10,689,808, forward strand.
AAAACCTGAGCAATTAGCGAAGAACGTCAATGTATGATGATTTATGATGTATGGTGTATGATGTACTATGATTTATCTGGACTTCTAAAATAATTAACTAATTTATTTCTAAACATTATTTACAAGTTTTCGCATATAGAATATAAATAATAAAAATAAATAAACATTTGTGAGAAATGGAGTGAGAAAATTTAAAAAATCTACGTAAGTATATATATAAAATCATGTTTTAGCTGAAAATTTATTTGATTTTGCATATTATATTGAATAGATCAAACTCAGAATTCACTGAGCTCAAATAGAAGTTATACTATAAATAAAAACAATGGCCCAAAATTCGCCAAAAATTGTTTGTGAATTAAGAAAATTTGTAGGTAAATACTCAATTGATCATTTCGCGTTATTTGTTAAAAAAAAAGTCAAGAATTAGGTTTCATTTCAAACATAATATTATAGGCTGTTAAGAACAGAAACATTATTATTTAATTGCGAAGAAGATTATTTGTTTCAAAGACAAATAAAGAGAGAGCGGATTTTGTGAGTTTGTTTATATGTGGAGGATAATCTCCCGAACCACTCCTCCTATTTGAGAAAGTATTTCACTATATTAAAAGTACATTATTTTAGATGACTTACACCCAGTTATTCTGGCGCATAACTGGTTTTTTTTTATAAAAATGAAAAAATTTGTGCAGATTCTGTACACAAAATTTTTATTAAAAAAATATCAAATAAAATATAAATTACGAAAGTTATATTTATTTAATACGATTTCAAATGTATTTTTTTTAACATTTTTATATTTTTTAGATTTTTATATTTTGTTAAGCATAAATTCTAAGTTACCATAAGTACTTACTTTTATAGATGGAAGTTTTCTAGGAAAAGATACATTCCTATATATGAAAAAAAAAACTACATCCCAGTGTTATTGGATATATTCTCTCGCCCTCAGCTATTCCGATGTTATTAACTTTTTCACCGAAATAATACTTCCTTGGGAACAATGCAATAGCAAATACTGATATAATCCATCGCAGCTTTCGCCGCTGTAAGAGATTTTCCCATCTGCCTTTCTTAAATCCTTTTGACGTCTACCAATACACAATTGGATTTATTTTTCATTTCCCCGCATCCTTCCGCTCATTTTTTTCCTTATATAATTTATAACATGAACTTTCTTACCCTTTTTAATTAATTATTTAAAATGCTGCGTTTCGAAGTATGTGCCTTTTTGGCCTTTTCGGGCAGCCCATTTGGCGGCAGTAGCCATCAATTTACGTGAAATAACAGCATGTGTCATGTTGTTTCAGTGAATGAGTCATCCATACCTATCCAAAATATATATTTAGTATTGAATGTGAAAAAGGAATTTTAAGCACCCCTAATCATGAGAGCTGAGTTACTTTGAATATAACTACAAAGTCTAGCACGTATATGTACTAACAATATTATAATTGTCAAAACTTTTTATACCTACGTGTTTGATTCCAGTCAACACAAATACAATTAAGTCGTTGATTGAATTGCATCGTTGACACTTTGGTGTCAACGAAGCATCAATTTTCGTAGAAGCTATGTCAAGTGTCGCGAAAGCTCCCAGGCTTTCTTTGAGCCCTTCAATCGATTGAACCTTCTTTGACAGCGTGCCTATAAATATTTTTATTTACATATCCAATATTTGGAGCCTGAAAGGCGGTGTTTTTATCACATTTTCAGCTACTCGGTTTTTATTATATATTATATTGCTTGAAAATAATCACTTATTTTGTAGAAAATTTACTACAAGATGGAATTCAATACATTTTATGGGCAGTTTTTTTCTATTATCGGAGGAAAACTTTTATAGTTATAAAATAATGATGATTTACCGCGAGATTGTACATATCGGAACATTGAATAAGTTCAAAAATAAAGTGTTATAAGTGTTGCCCGATAGGAATAGGAAGGCAATGTCTGGATAAAAGTTATCCTGCGTGTGAATCTCGGACGTTATCAATCGGTGTAAAAAGTTTCATCTATAAGTCGGATACCTATAGGAGGTTCACGCGGTAACAAACTTCCAATATCTATGAAAATTTTCGCTCTTGTTTAATTTGTAATTAAATACCGTTGCTAATTATTTCTTATTGAGAGCCAAGATACTATCTTGTTTTATGTTCAAAGGTTTCACCAAAAAATATGGATCGCGGAATTATTCCGAAATTTAGGCCTTATTTTGTCTAATAAGACTATTAGGAAATATTTTAAAATTGTTTCAATAGGTGTAAAAACCTTTTTGGGCTTTGCAAACGGCTTTGTATCAAGTAATCAATAAGTTTTACTGTATAGTTCCCAGGACGCTATACAATTCTTGTGAAGTGTTTATTTTTGCATGACGAATCATTTTGCCGAGAAAGGCGAGTCGCATTTGCATCAGGTCCCACATAGTTCTCACCGCTCATTGGGTCGACCGCAGAATTGGCTCTTACCACACAAGTTGTATACACACAGTTTGATTGCATGCTTAACAATGAACGATATTGATCACCTAAACTGTTATGGTTGCCTTTTGATTACCCGATCATTAATCAGGGTTATTTGAAAATAATATCAGGAACTAACTACTAAGGGAATGATGTCACAGTTTGGCCTCCCATTCTTCTTTAAAATTATATTTTGTGTTGACGTGTTAACATTAGATATATTTTTGTAGATTACTGTAGTGTTTGTGTATAGATATTTCACTAAATCGTAATTATATATACTTTGTCTCGTGCTCATGATATGGTGGGCTGCACGTTCAGGCGTGTTTGTTGCCACATTAGTGAGTTGCCGAGTCAGTGAGGTAAGAGGAAACCATACACAACAATTACCTTTTTCTGGATGACAGGTACTCTATGTTCTTTTCTGTACCCCTGACAACGCGTATACAAAATTTAATTCCTCTTTCGATTCGTGAAATCGTATACAATTCAAAATGCGCCGGGTGATGATTATGGAGAAGCTAGCGGAGAAATAGAGAGAAACGGCAAGCAACTTTATTTTATAATAAGTATAGATATATAGGTATATATCACTGATAAGAATTTGAATGCTCATATCAAACAATAATCTTCATTTTCTTCACATGTTCCATTCTTCTTTGAACGCACATAATGAGTCTCAGCAGATTCTGCCACTTTTCTTTCTTAACTGGTATGTTAAATAATAATTTTATTTAACTTTTGCAGTAAATCGTGCCCTATGACTTGAGAAAATGAAATAGAAAAGCAAGATGGCAATCAATCATCCTCAATAAGACTTCTCTAGAGACTTTCTTTTGATTAATAATTTCTTCATAATTAACTTTATAAGTTTTCTCTCTTATTTCACTAATATATCACTAATATATTTCAAGTCTTTGGATGGACTGTTTGCAGTTTGGTTGGAGAATGTTGGGAAAAAACACTCCAAACATTGGTTTTAAAAATGGAATCAATAAACTTGTTTCTCTACTGTTTGCATCTCCAAAATCAAAGTGTCTTTCTTTCGTACCTTATACCTATTCTTTATTTAAATATTTCATGTTGTAAAATAAAAAAGTGATCGTCAGACACTTGGATGTTTCAGTTAGAATGGATTGTTGAAACAAATCGTGTCATATTTTGCAAAAACAAATTTGCCTTCATTCAGTTTAAATTAACCCAACAAATGTAATTTGTAAATGGGAAATTTCACTATATTTATTCATTGTAGCTTTTGGTAGCTTAATAAACCCATCCAGATATTTCAACATCGAGTATGTATTGGCATATTAGCTCATTAAATGTTTATCGAACTGGCCACAAGGTGCCATATACGAGTAATAATAGTACCTACTAAACAGTTTGAATGCAACCGCACATTTAATAATCTCTGATAGTAGTTCGTATGTGTTCGTTTCAGTATAGGTACACACATTTGTGCGAGTAAGTATCCACATGAAATGGATATTCAGTAAAGATTCTTACAAATCCAAAAACATATAAGACATTGTCATAACTAAATAAAAGCTAAATGTTGTCTGTGTGTATCGTGTGGCCTTCGTTTTTGTAATAAAAGTAAGCTGTCACCACTCGCTCTTCTTGTGCGTTCGACAATCGAGAATGGTTTAAATATCAATAGATAAACCATACATTGGACCATACATTTTGAAAACATATACCTACTTTATTGAAACAACTAGCGGGTTCACCATTGGGTGTCTCTAAAGCATTTGTGAGTAAATGAGATACCGTTTGCTCTTTATACTGTGTATCTACGTGCTCTGTTCGACCTCCTGAACATCTGAAATTCAAACGCTCAACTCAAAGAAAGAGCTCTATCTTCACAATAACGTTTGAGCTCTTTTTGGTTTTGTAAGCGTTCTTATCCTCCATCGAATGAATCAGGTTTAAGATATTCAGCAAAAAGTCTCCCAGGATATCGATTCTAAAAATAGACGCGACTTTATCACAATTCTGGAATCTCTACGTTGTAAAATGTGAGCCAATTCTTTTAAAAATATAGAGTGTTAGGTTAGACAAGAAGTTATTTTACTTGATGAAATGCCTATTGTCTAGATATATAGATATTGTCTATAGTCTATTGGCGAATGAACAACTTGTCACGTCGAGGTAGGTACTTAAAAAATAAAATAAAAAACTTGATCCGCGCGGAAAACCAATTTGATGAATTGACCACGTAAAAATGTTAGCGGAAATAACGGGCCACGTGAAGGTATATCGCGGTGTACGTGACTAGTTTTAGATTTCCTGAAGCTTCAACGAGTATAAAGGAAGACATTTTTAGGAATATCTATGGTATGGTACATTTTTCTCTAGTTTTGTGATTTGTGATAAATTCCCAGCAGCATATAAATCGAAATTATAAATACTGTACAAATAAATGTATAATTATAATAGTTATCTTCCTGGCAAAATTATTGGATTACTGGGAATGAACTGATTCCTGGTTTTTGTTAGCAAATCCGAGTTGTGAATTATGTTGACTTGTTGGTAGGTGGTCACCGTCATCTAACGACACAAGCAATCCCAGAGAGGATTCAGATATATTACTGACCCCGCAGGAAGGGAATTCCTGCAGCTTCCATGAACATAAAGGGTATGGCTTCCTTGAAGAATCTCATATTGTTCAGGAGGGATTGTTCCAAAGTTTGCGCGCACATAGGATAAAGATTCTACTTATCCAAACAGTGCGCAGCGGCGCCTTATCCTAATAATGCGGTGGGAAATACATATTTTAAATCGTTTTAAATATGTAGTCGTAACGTATAACTTACTGACCAACATTATATTGATGCTTTACTTCAGAGGCTCAGACTTGAACTGAATCTGTTCGGGACAACCTAAAAATTGTATACATATAGAATAGTATAGAATAGTTTTCAACAGTGAATTGTAAAAACAAATAGAAAGCCATAACAGTCAGGCCTAATCAAATGCGCTGGTGCTACAGGCCCGTACACAATCTACCTTAAAATTGATAACTACATGCTATCGACCGGGTAGATGTCAAGTATGTGAGATGCACATAAGTAGTGTAGCTAGATAGAATATATCAGATATAGGTCACTGCCAAAAAAAAGTTTCCAGAAGAATCGGCGGGACCCAAAAACATCGCGACGCAGTTTTTCTTTGACAAATACTGCGATTCCTTTGATATATCCGCCTTTCGCCTTTTTAGCAGAGGTTAAAAATAAAAAGTAATAAGGGAGTTACTCTGACGTATATGTGAATCATGTCATCATCAAACAAAAATTGTGAATCGAATATTTCCCGAGATCGACTCAAAAAGCTCTCGACCGTTTGAGTTCCCTTGCTTTACATAGTCTGTGACTATCGATGCCTGATTTTTGCGCCAGACTCCGTACCATATTTATTGCATTCCTTAATCGACGTTACAAATTTTCTCAAGCATGTTCACAATTATAGACGCTGTCGGACATAGTAATTTCAATTTTCATATAGCTAGGCGAATGAAATAACTCTGCCTTTACAGTGACAGTGAGTTTGCCAACAGACTACGAGTTTGTCCTTCTAATAACTTGTATGTAAAATTTCGTAACAATCGATTGAGTACCGATGGTTAAATAGTGAAATCAACAAACCCACTTTACAATTTATAATATTAGTTAAGATAAGATTTTAGTAAACGCAGTCATTTTGGGCAGCCCGTCTGGCGACAGTTATAACCATCACCCTACAAAAGACCACCGTGAAATATCAGCATTATGTGCTGTTGTGTTTCGGTGAGTGAGTAAGGGATGCCAGAGCCTATTGCATTTCCCCATCCCTTCTAAATTCCCAATTTGCAGCACATGTGGCGTGCTTGAGATATAGGCGACGGTAGCCACCTACCATCCAGTAGAACTAGCCTGTTGCCGAACTTAACAAAAAAATCTATGTGTGTAAATTAAAATGTAATTTTTTGAGGGTATGTCATATTTTTCGTGGAAATAGACGGGGGAATATAAGAGAGGACGTTTGGGTGTTGAAATACCGGTCTACTCTCAATTACGTGTGTTACAGAGCGAACGGCCTTTATCACGCTACGCCACCATATAATGTTTCACAGGCCGCCTGTTTCGTCCCCAATTTATAGTCGTTTATGTCCCCAGTGACCGTTGTGTTAGGTGTACCTTTTCAACGGTGGGGTGAGCGTATACAGGCGTTCAAAAATTTGTAGACGCTGTATTAAGAAAAATCCTCCAAATAATCCTCAGATTAAGAATCAGCACGATCAGGAATTCAGGCTGAACCGTCTGTATGAAAATCTGACGCGCTCGAGTAGTATTTAAATTTTTACCCTAAATCCCATTAACCCCACCATCGAAACGAGCATATTAACACATAACCGTTATTGGAGACACCGGAGACACATGAGGCATATACATTTGGCAATGTCTAACGCTCGAGTAAATCCCAAAATCCCCTCTTGGGCTCCCCTACTATAAACTTAACATAGCAATCATTATGTGCTAACAAATTTTCGCTACAATTCGTCCTCTAAGGTCATGTTACTTTGAATACTGAATCGACAATCTTTTAACGGATCCAAATTACGAATTTTCGATTCCAAATTATTTGAGTTGACCACAGATAAAATAATATAAGCTACCACTCGTTATGATTTCACATATAAAAATCAAGAAAAACGTATACGTTTAACTTTCATGGTAATGGTTCAAATTTTAATGTTAAATTTTGATTTTGATTTTAAATATAAGATAAAACTCAACTTAATTAATTTAAAAAAAATTAATAGTTTTCTAAGCAACAAAATATTTTTTTTTATATTTTTTATATTATTTTACTGAACAAACTAATGCGTCCTTGTTGGAGACATATATGCGTACTAGAGACGTTAGTTGTATACATTCTTTAAAAAAAATCTTATAAAATTCTTTACGCGACGACGTATCCTAATTACAAGGTTTTCCGTTTAACTAAAAATTTAACTTCTCCGAATATTTTAAAAGTGTTCCTTGTCGTCCTTGAATTGAAGGTTCTGCGGAAATAAATTAAGCAAAACCCCTTGACACCTTTGGGTCTTCTACATTAATTAATTATAATTTAGTGTTAACGAAGCCCTTTGCCAATAAACATGAAACTACACCTGGGCATTTCGTATCCGATTCGTTTCACTTGTACATGATAAGTTAAAGCACCAAATATAACATTTAAACAATCGTTTGAAAAGATTTTTCTCTGAGAATTTTTGATAATCATTAGGTACGTTTATTTGATAATTAACAATTTTTTTTTTTATATAGTTTCTTTAGGTTTTTGTGGAATTATAGATAAACATTTTTAATTTTTGTTGTTAACTATACTTTTTCATGTAATCTATACTAATATTATAAAGATTTTAAGTTTGTATATTTGTTTGTTTGTTTGTTTGTAGTAGATAATCTTCGAAACTACTCATGTTATTTAAAAAAAACTACTCATCTCATTTAAAAAAAAATCACAAATAGTTAAAATAAAATTCACGCGGGCGAAGACGCGAGCATTAGCTATGTAAAAATAAAGATCAAAAATAATATTATAAATATCAAATGTTTTTACGGATGAAGAGGTTAACAAATATAAATAAATAAATATCTAAATATCTTCACACATTCCACACAGCACCATCTAGTTCCACAGTAAGCAACTAATGCTTGTATTATGGATACCAGACAGTTGATATAATACATAGATTACTTTTTTTTTGTAAATATGTAAATACATACATATTATAAATACAAAACATGCATGACTCAGGTACAAATATAAAATTTTAACACATAAACATTTGCCCCTAACGGGATTCGAACCCGCGACCGTTTGATTAACAGCTAGGGTTACTAGCCACTAGACCAAACGTGTCGTCAATTGTAACAACAAATGGTATGACAGTTTTGGAAAAAATATCTAAATTTTGAGGACACTCGAGTTTTAAACTCTTGATTTAACTTGAGTACGGACTGTACCTATTTTAACTATTCACTTTATACAAAAGTTGGTAGATAACCCTTTTAAGATGTGATCAAAGTTAGGTTTTCCTTATATGAAAATTCACGCACTTCGCAGTATTGATTTCATAACGTCTGTCGACATTATTTCAAAATAAAAGAATATGATGCGTGTTCAATAAAACGCCGACGGAAGAAATTGGATATTTTCGATCTCAAACTCAGCGAAAATGGGAGGAAATGAACATGACATGGCGGCTTTTAACGGAGCTATCCCTGTGGGATAAACGCTCAACTGCGGTCTCTGTTGACATATAGGTTGTTATCCCGGTTGATGTTCCACATATTGAGTAGATAGTACATAGGAAATCTATCTTCCAACTTCTGTCTTCCTCACTATTGCGCAGTAAGCGTATGCTCATAGTAAAAAATATAAACATTTTCTTACATTAACTTTCGTTATTATCATGTCAAAGTAGAGGTCGTTCTCGTAGATTGTTGTACAATAGAAATATTTTTCCATAAAACCGACTCAGCGTCTGGCCTTCAATAAACATTCAATTGAAAAAGCGTAGCGTTTATTTGTAGAACATTTATTATGAACAGAGACTTTATTATGACTCGAGTTTCTTTACTAAAAGAGCAATCTTTCATCCACCAATTTGCTTACGCCTACATCAAATTCAGTATGAAAAGAAAGTTACACGTGTAAGTAATATTCTTCTTTCTGGCTGGATTACTGTTGGTACTTACAGTGGTCGTGGTCATCATCACATCGGAGTAGTACGTATCGTCAATGGCCATCATTCCTCTCACGTATCATCAATGGCCATCACATTTGTGCACGAAAGAGTTTATGGTCGGTTCACCTCTACCTTCGGTCCTGCACGACTAGGAACTCAAAATAATAGTATTTTTTTTTAATTGAGTCAAGGCAGTGCTTGGCCGTTGCATCTCACTTGATGTAAGGTGCAGATGTGGCCAAAGGTGGGGGGACTACGCTTACCTAGTAAGTGCCCATTTACCCTAGATTTGAAGACCCCGAGGTTGTAATTTTGAGGAAACATAGACGCAGGTAGTGAGTTCCACTCTCTAGCAGTTCGGACAAGAAAGGTGGAACTGTAACGCCTCGTTCGTTACCGAGGAACATCGACCACGAAGAGATGAAACCCCTGTCCTCGCCTCGTGGTCCGCAAGTAATCGTATTTATAAAATAAAAATGAATCACTAAATGTGTTATTAAGGAGCATAATTATCATTCATCATTTAAACGCGCCATGCGAGACACAGGTCTCTTCTAAAAATAAATGCAGAAGTTCAGAGGGATTTGAGGGTTCGAATGCACATTTACGACTTCTGTTAGACATTAATATTTCGACTGAGGGGTACTTCTAAAAATATTTATTAATTTTACAATTTATATAAATACTATTTAGCTTTTGCTCGCGACTTCCCCCGCATTTCTGTATGTTATTTTTAATTTATCTTTCAAATTTGAACCAACCGTACACATTCAAAAAATTTCATATAAATCGGTTAGTGATGTTTTCATATATTGAGACTAGATTTGCCTCGCGACTTGGTCCTCTTTGAATAAGATTTAATAATATGCATTTACGTATCTATTAGCGTTTGGAGAGTGAACCATTGAGTGCAAATCACTAAAAGACTTCCAAAATAAAGTAAAAATATGCCTGTTGTTAAATGAAAATATATACATTTAGGACGAAGAAGTAATAAAAAGTACATGTGAGGCGGCGTTGTCATCTGAAATAGGAACGCGTCGACTGTCGCTGTCGCACAAGAGTGGCGATGGCGGAGGCAGCAGGTTTATTAAAACCACGCTCATCGCCGACCAGAAACTTCAAGCTCAATGCTGGAAGTGATCGCTGCATTTTCAACTCCAATAAAGTTTTTAAAAGGATCTCACATACTATTAAAACTTTCATTTCAATTTATTTCTGAAATTTAGAATAGCTTACTGGATTCCAGCAACGTTTTCTTATAAAAAAATATTTGTGAGGAATTGTATGTTGAGCTTTCGCTTGAAAATGCCTATTTTCATCTAGGAATAAAATACATTTTAGGGACAAATCCAAATTGCATTACACCGAGTCAGTGTATGGTTTGTTACAAGTATAATTAACTATAATATTTTTTCTTGTGTTACATGACTCCAAAACCATTTTTGTAGTTTTACTTTTTGAGAACCAAAATATATATTATATTTATAACTAGTTGGTGCCCGCGACTTCGTCCTCGTTGATCGATAAAAAGTACCTTATGTCATTTCTGGTGTCTCAGACAACGTGTATGCAAAATTTTTTTGTGATCGGTTCAGTAGTTTTTGCGTGAAAGAGTTACAAACATCCATACATCCAAACATACTTTCGCATTTATGATATTAGTACGGATTATTAAAAAGTTTGATAATAGAGTACCTAAGTAGTTATGAAAAATTAATATAAATTTTTGTTACTTCCAGTAACACAAGATCCCGGTACTTCCATCTCGTTCCGTCCGCCGGACGATTTCCTCCATGTTGAGTTTAATAAAACACGGAACAAGTTCTATAATGTTATTGTAGTTCTTGTCGTGAGACGTTCTAGTTACATGCGACCGATAAATCAACTTTTATTTAAAATTCAACATGATCTTCTTATTACTTTTAGCTTCATTTATATCATAATTTTATTTTATAGGTCTGACAGAACACAATAAACAGCACGTATGCTATTTCTGTTTCGGTCATTGGTCGGTAAACTCTTTAATCTCCGTACTAATATTATAAATGCAAAAGTATGTTTGGATGTATGGATGTATGGATGTTTGTAACTATTTCACGCAAAAACTATTGAACCGATCACCGTGAAATTTTGCATACACGTCTGGGACACCAGAAAGGACACTTTCATCGTTCAACGCGGACGAAGTCGCGGGCACCAGCTAGTAATAAACAACAAGAGGTCAAGCGTTATATTGTTTATATATATATTTTTATTATTAACGCGCTGGTACCAGCTATTAAATTATAACCAATATTTAAATACATTAGAACACCAACAGATTAACATAACAATAACTTAATTATGTGTTTACAATAAAATTAATAGACGCAGATCAAAACTTAGATTAAATTAAAACTGAAATTACATAGTTAACAGAAAATTACAAACGAATATAATAAGTCGAGGTTACATAATATGTAATGGTTACTGCTGCCAGACGAGCTGCCACAATTTATCATTGAGGAACGATTGAATTGCAGTTTTCCTTCCCATTACATGCTTTTTCATTGGATTTTTTTTAATGCTGGGCTACTTAGAAACAAGTTTAGTTATTTCAAATATTACAAAAGACACCAATTTACTTACTTGCAATTTAAAAAAGTTCAAAATAAAGTGTTACGGGTTTTCACTCGGAAATATATGAAGGCTTTTCACATAGAAATTTCGCAGCCTCGGTTATTCTGCTCTCGAATCAATAATGCAATCTCTGACCCCGAACACTTTTCACTTGAATTCGTTTATTTGTCGCTAAAACTATAAAAGTTTGAGCTATTTCATAAAACGACCTCCATGATTTAGTTCCTTGTCGATAAAAATTTTCAAATCTGATATTATACGTCCCAATTAATGCAGCGGCACAATTGGTAAAAGCCAAGTTTGAAACGGCTTGGACAGAATCGAACTTTGTTTCCAACTCAACATTGGTTAATTCTTGTTTGACGAGTTAACTGCAAAAGGCAGCTTCACTGGATAATTGGAAATTAAGTTGAAGATTGTGTTATTTCTATTAATTATATTGACACCATGAAATAAAACAAGAGAGTCTTGTTTTAATGAACAAAAGCCAACCCAATTACCAAAAGAACTTGTCATATTAGTATTATTTAGTGTTCATATTTATTTTATAATATAATTTATACAGGTCCAGTCAATGGTTTGTAAATCATATCGAAACTATTGGAAGAAAAAGCTCCATTTAATTATATAAATATTTATCGATTATTTTGGGGTTAGATTTTAAAGGAAGTGGATTTTATACCCGTACAATTATTGTGACATAATATTTTATGACAACAAAAATATAGTTAGTTATTATGACATGATAATTCTTATAAAACCAAATATAATTTTATTAAATAACAAACTTTTTTTAAAATATATATTTATTAATTCTAAATAAAATATTTAGTTTTAGATTTTAGTTTAGTTTAGTTTTATTTAGAATTAATAACAAACTATATTTTTATATCCCTGCAGTAATATTGATATCGTATATAAAAGGATGGATAACGTATATTATAAATAATGTAATATTAGATTGGAATAACTTGTAGAAGCTTTTCTATTCATGAATTAAGTATCAAAATGTAATTTTTTTTTTGATACTTCATAAAGTAATGAAAAAATATGTAAAACATCCATTTTAGAGTAAAATAGCAGCAAAAAGGCCATTGTTTTATGAAACTCATAAACGAAGTCTCGATCCTTGTTTTTAATACTACCTTCATTATAACTTGCTCAGTGAGTAAGTACAATACTTTGCAACTTACTGTTAGAAAGTAGTTGAACATTGACGCTGCGAAAGAAATTAGCTGTAAACTTCTTAAAAGGATTTTGTGTTTATGGAAATTATTAGTTTGAACTCATTTAATAAAACAGTAGACTTTTTTTAATATTTTTTTTGGACGGAGACAATATGTAGGTTTGGTCTTTTATCAATACTTTTACAAAAGCAGTAACAATAATAACAATAATAATAATAGTGATGGCGCAACCAAGAAGTTCTTAAAAATCTTTTTTATGTCAAACATATTTTATTTTTGAGAAGAAATATGTTTAATATTAATATCTCTACAATTAATGTAACACAAATTAATAAATTGAAATGAATGAAAAAAAGGGGACAGACAAGCTTATTGTTCACTTGGCATCATCGCCACAATTAAGCTAGCTATGATGATTATGATTACAATAATGACTATAAGCACTATGCAATTAAGAAAATTTATAATTTAAAATATTAATAAAAACTTTTGAATGTAATTCAATAAAATTTCCAATCAGATAGAGAAGTTTTGGCCTTATTAGAGAAGCTAGAACAATTTTCCCTCGAACAATAGATTTAAATTTGTCAATTTAACAAAATTCTAGGCCGACGAAGTAGCAGACAAAAGCTGTTATTTATTAACGAAGAAAGTTTACTAAATTTCAAAGACTCAGACATTTACAATTTCGAATAACATTTAGTGTCAGTAGAAAATTTAAGATTTGTATTATACAGGTCTTCCGCAGCTGTTCATCTGGAACAAAAACTACCCCTTCAAAGAGACAAACATTCACATGGCTTTCCTCCTGTTTTAGGCATAAAAATATGCGAAAGGCACAGTTTAGATTTCGTCTGTTTTGATCGACAGACAGGCTGACGGTCTACTTGATGGTAGGTGGCTACCGTCGCCTATAACACAAAAAGCCATAATTATTGAAAGTGCGCTGTCGACCATAATAGAACGATTAACTTCACTCACCGCTGAAACACAACAGCACATAAAATATGCTGTTATTTCACGGTGGTCTTCTGTAACGGGGTGGTTACTGCCGCCAGACGGGTTGCCCAAATGACTGCGAAACGCAGTGCCTTGCCACTACTTTCTCCAGTGGCCTAATGAATTTTGATACAGTTTCCAACGATGGAAAGAGCAAATCGAGTGTAATTTTAGGAAATAAAAAACAATTGCATCCGTGCGAAGCTGGAACGCTAATGTCCAATATATAATTGAAAATTCTGGTACGTTAAAGACATAAATTTATATTGCAACATGTAACCTACTTCGAGGTATTATTTAAAAATGTATTATAGTTATATAAAAATGTAAATACGTCACAGATTTCTGGCGGCTGCAGCGCTGAAAAGGATGACATTTTATAAGAATCTTTTGAAAGCAATGCGCTCGTGTGCGTTGGAAAATGGGAATCGTGACCAAATTGTAGTCAACGGTTGAATTCCAAAAATATATTTGATTTCTGAGTAAACCGAAGCTGCGAAATATTTTCCTCTTATTCCTTATAAAAATGTTTCTTTATGCCATTGTTCTTTATAAATGTTACAACAAGAACATTTTTCTCGCGAAGAATGTATTATTTAATTTAATACGTCAGAATAATCTGAGACTTTTCTGAGAAAATATTGTATGGAAATGTAATTACAAAACAAACTATGTACCGCAATATATAATTATTATGCTTACACACTTTTTATCAATACATAGGTGTTCATCAAGTACCTACATAATATTTTTAGATCGCTTATAATAGTCATAATTAAAGCAAATACAAACGATAAGGAAAATATGCGTAAAGCATTCATATTTTTCCAAAATTATGATTACTTTGAAAAAAAAAAAAATTCTGACTAATACTAATAATACCACATGATTTATTTTATGACAGGCTGCTGTCAGTCCACTTGATGGTAAGTGAAATAACAGCATGACATGTGTTGTGTTTTGATAAATGAGTATAAGGGATGCCACAATCAAGAAGGCATAGCCTTCTTAATCCTACAATGGTCTGCAAATGCATTATAGGCAACTGCAGTACACAAAAACATAAAAAAGGGATGGTTACTACCTCCAGACGTGCATTAGTGTTCCCTACCACTGCTTAAAACTATTACCCACCACACGATAAGAACAATTAAGTAAAAAAAAAACTTCACTGGTTAAAGTTACATTGTCTTTCATTTGCACATGATAAAATTATTTGTGACAGTATAATATACAAATTATAAAATTATTTGTAACAGTTATCCTTGCAAAGATATTTTATTTCGATGAGTTAATCCAATAAAGTGATGGACAGACGACAAATAGTTACTGTAACAGAAATAAAGATATAATTTATACAAAATTCTAAACGTCTAGATACAAGTACGAGAGCTTTTTGTGTTGAAGTGTCATCGGGGCCACAGTCCTTGATACTTGAAAGGGAAGTTTAAACACTAAACGCGGGGTTGCGTAAAAGCTATAACACTTGAAAGAGGATTATTTTAAGGTACGGTAGAATTTGATAGAGACAGCAGCATGTATGGACGAAATATATTTTTTTAAAATACTTCTCATATACTTAAAGACACAAAGAGAGGTCGACATTTTCTTAAGGAATCATATTCTATGAGCTCATGTCTTGTCGTCAATTGGCGTGATGCTCTGATTATCATTATTGTGCCTCATTTGCTGAGTGTGTGAGGTTTGAGTTGCTAATGAGAATGTTAGATTGACTGTGTTAAGTGTTTAAGTGTACGTGTATCTATGTTCAGAAAAGTGTGTTTGTGGATATAATACACCGAAAGTGACTACAGTGGAACTCTTAATAATTAGCTATACTACCATAAGGTGTGCCTGTCGACCTTCGCATACAATCAAAGTAATATTTGTTTAATTTTTGCCATACAAAATTATTTTATTACTAACCCAACGTACTTTCTTTGAGTTAAAAAGTCGAGGGTTTTTTTTATGCTGGCTGTTTCACTCCAAATTTCACTCAGATCACGTTGAGATCAATGACCGAAACAGTCTGTGACTTCGCAGTGTCTTTGACAATACTTTTCATTACGTATTCCGCCAAAGTCCTTTCACTTGTTAAACGGTTTTCGAAGTTAGTTCTAAGTTCTTATTAATTAATTGTTCGCTTTCTCAGTTGAAAATTTCGCCTGTAGCTTCTAAGTAAGTTCAACTACAGGTCGAAATTGTAAATGCGCTAGATATTCGCGCTGGTTTCGCTCACAGTAACAAATCATACCTGAATCCAGTCAACCGACGTAGATTTTGTTTTATAAAAGTTTTTAAAATACCTTCACTTACCTATGAAACACAATTAGTCCAATTTTTTTTTGTATAACAAAATAAATAAAAATCATTTTCACACTACACGTTAGTGTGCTGTTTTTGTTTCGTTGCGTCCTCTTCAACGCATGTATTGGACATTTTTACTGTAAAGTTCCTGAAATTATGTTAGGTCGTAATATACCTTGGAAGATAAGAATTTTTATTAGCTTCACAATAGTTAAGCACGTCTTTGCAATTATGTAATAAAGGAGTACATAACAGTAGCGAAAACACAATAGTCATTAGCATGAACCAGTTAAACGATTATGATATTTGTGCAAATACGACTTGAACAACAATTTTATTAACGCTTTATTACATACTGTTAAGGTTCATTGTGTTTTGGCAACGTTTTCATTAGCTGGAACATTCAATGGAATTATTTTAACTCTCGTCCAAATATGAATATATGAAAACAATTTTAGCTGCGTTTATTAACTTATATCGTGTAAGTAACCACTTAAGAGGGATATATATATAAAAAATAATATCTAACTCATAATGGTATAAATGATGATTGCATCATAGTAAACATTAAATGTCTCCCTCCCCTTCGAGCAAGTTTTGAAAGGATCCCATTCTGAAATAGGAAAAAGGGCATAAAATTATATGTGGTATGAGTATTCCGGAGTAACTGTCGGGCATTAGGTTTATCGCACTTCAAATAACATATAAAACTGAACTCCACAAGCGTTTATGGTCGTGTTTTGTTTGGGAGAATGGGAATCTGGCTTCTCTTGCGTTTTTTGGTCTTTATAGATAAGAAATAAAGGTATATTTTTATATTTTTTTACTAGCTGTGCCCGCGACTTCGTAGGCGCTGTAGTCGTTTTTTCTAAAATCCCACAGGAACATTACATTTTTTCTGGAAAGAAGAGTCCTATAGTTTAATTCAGGTAATAATCAATGCATCAGTGAAAACTGCATTCAAATCAAAAATTATTGCTTGATTAAAAAAATATTATTGCCATAGTTTTTTGCTTATTTTTCTTGCTTACGTGATATTATATTGCTTATTTTTTTAGTCTAGTAGAAACCTCGGACTCAGCAATGAGACTTCTTTTAAAAATAGACGCTTAGTTTTTAAACAGCTGTTTAAAATTTAAACAGCCGTTAACTTATAGATTAAGCTGATGTTTAGGGCGTTTAACCCGCAGTTTAGCGATGGTGATCAACAAAATATTATTAAACGGCTGTTTAAAACTAACCGTCTATTGGTGAACTCGAGCCTAAGGCTACTTAATACAGATAATATTATAAAGTTAAATATAAATAAAATGAAATAAAACTTTAAAAAAGGTTTCAACTAAAATGAAGCGAACATTGAAACATATTGTCGGTTGCTGAGCAAAAATAGGCTCGCACATATAGCACTGAAAATAATTTCCGACAATGAAACCAGCGTTTCGGAACAATTCGAAGCGTAGGCTAAAATTTGTTAACAAATGGCTATCGTGGAATCCCGCTGACGTTTTGATTCCCAATTGTTTAAAATTTTATTCTTATTTCAAAAATTCACAGCAAATTTGAAAAAAAAAAAATAACATCTTTTCTCTCCTCCTTTTCTGTAAATTGAAGCGTGTCATCATTTATTTAATTGAAAGTTATGCAAAATCCACATCTAAGAATTTATATAAAACATCTATAATAATGTTTTTTTCTATCGTTTTTTTAAAAAAAAACAATGTTTGTTAGTCAACTTCGTATAGTTTTCCCTTTGTTTCCTTAATAAATGTATTTTTTCTTTTACAATTATTTCGCGGAAGTTTTTTTCAATTTTATGTTAGATAATTATACTTAATTAGATAAGATAATTATACTTGTGCGTGCGTGCGTATGTATGTATGTATGTATGTATTTATTTATTTATTTATTTATTTCAGCTTTTCAACAAATAACATGAATATTAATAAAATTTGAGAATCTGTGTCTGGGCAAACATAAACCTACATACATTAATAATACACAAAATATTATTTATATTATGTTGTTACATAAATACACAACAACGATGACGAATTTCACAAACATAACATAACATAACACACTGAGTGGAATTTGAGGAATTGAAAAAAAAAAAAAAACCTTTTATTTTTATTATTGATATTTGTATATAAGTATTTGTTTCTTTCCCGGAACTAAATATTGTGATAAATATATTTTTTCGCAAGAAGAAATAACTTTAAAACTGGTATATTTTCGTTACGGACATAAATCGCATACAAAATAATTTCTCCTTTTGCGAGTGTAATAATATTTTATTCATAAATATTTTATTGAAAAACTTTAAATAACATCGACATGTTATTGCGAACTGAACTCAGAATATTATTTAAAAGGAATAATAATTACCTCAGAGTAAGTAGTTTAGTTTTGCAACAAAAAAAATTTTTGAAAAGTGTACTTTATAGAGCCAACTTTATTTGGTTAGGTACTAACCTTTGCCCGCGACTTCGTCCGCGCTTCTTTTCCTTAGGTGTTGAAACATTTATTCAGTCTTTATTGCTCACATATTTTCATCAGACCTTGAAAAATTTTTTTTTATAGATTTTCTTTCATTTTATCTTGATGAAAGTTAAGTTTATGTATCCCTGACAATGTGTATGCAAAATTTCATAATAATCGATTGAGTAGTTAATCCGTGAAAGCGTATTAAACAAACAATCAAACTCACATTCGCATTTATAATATTAATTTGGATATAAAACTAATAATAATTCAATAAGTCCTTTGTAAGGTTAATCCGGAATTAAATGTAGTCTCAGTTGTTTGGTTTTTCTTCGAAGTATTACAAACACATGAATAAATCATAAATGGGTAGTATCTGTGAACCCGCTCATAATCCAGTTGGTATAATTCGCTGACTATCGCAGAGTCCCTTCGACCTCTTTCAATACACAGCAAAAGTAATACTCAGTGCACAGTCGTACTTTGAATTATTTTTAAGCGAAGCTGCACAAGAATTATTGGCAATTCAGTTAAAATTAATCTATACTAATATTATAAATTTCGCCCAGTTAAAATTAATCTATACCGATATTATAAAGAGGAAAGATTTGTTTGTTTGTGTTGAATAAGCTCCGAAATTAATGGACCGTTTTGAAAAATTCTTTAACTGTTGGGAAGCTATGTTATCAGCGAGTAACAGCGAGTACTTCCGTACTAATATTATAAATGCGAAAGTATGTTTGGATGTATGGATGTTTGTAACTGTTTCACGCAAAAATTACTGAACCGATCACCATGAAATTTTGCATACACGTTGTCTGGGACACCAGAATGGACATAGGGTACCTTTCATCGTTCAACGCGGACGAAGTCGCGGGCACCAGCTAGTTACTTACTTACGTTATTTTACTTACTTAGTTAGTTATTTTACTTATAGAAAGGTACATTATCAGCAACTAAATATTATAAAATTATGCGGACGAAGTCGCCTGTCAACAGATAGTAATATATTATACTGTCTACTATTAAATTTTTGTTCAGATTAGATCAATAAACGACTTCTTGTAATGTTATGGTCGAGAACACGCACTGTTTGTTTAAAAAATATTGTGTCACGAAACTTATTACCTTTACGTATTCAATTTTTTATAGCTACGAACCTTTTCGTTGGACCTTGTTTTAGTATTGCGTACAGAATTCAATTACTGGTAAGGTTCTTTCTTGCGAACCTTTTGTAGGCTCTGACAATTTCTCGACGAAATTATCATTTTAAACTTTTTGTCCCTTTGTTATAATTTTGTTGTAATTGAAAATTGATTACTCTTACCTACACGTGTAATAATAATATTGAGACATTTTTGTTATATCAAAAATATTTATCCTATATTAGTTTAGACCGAGTTTAAACAGTAAAAAGGAATGCCAAATAACTGAACAATCGTAAAAACTTTAAATCCCCATGACTTCGCACTGGACTCGAGTTACACTATCAAAAACATAATGTTCCCTGTACGTGATCCATTAGAAGAAGAGCAAATAGCCTTTTTTAAAATGTACGAGACGTACGTGACGAAAACTGAAGTTTTCTGGACGATTTTCGCGACCGAATCGAAATGTGGTTGTAACTTCTTTCAGGTGATATACAGAAGTTTTGTGTTAAATATTGATAAATGGTATTTGCTTAGTATCGTTCGTAGAGCGACGCGTCACGTGACGACCGCGTAGCTAACATTATATACTCGTATCTAAAAATTTGACAAGATTTAAATCGATTTTTTAAAATTTCTATTTTAAAAAAAATAGTAATAATATAATTGACGGTAAAATTAAAATAAATACATATTCAGTTATTGCTTGAGTTGTTTATAACCTGACAAGTTATAAACATGTTTGACGGTCATCCAATATTCTATCTATGATAAAGTTATTTACTGAGTCAGCAAAAATGTTTTTTAAAATATATAAATGAATAATTGACATAAATTTTGATAGTTTAGATTAGCTATAAACAATTTAGATTTAGAAAATAAAAACTAATTTTTGTCTTTACTCAAGAAGTAGCGATCTGCTCTCGGCTTTGCACGGGTGCAATTACATAGGCGACTTGTGACTTTATTTTAATTTTTTTTTTATATTAAGGTCGACAGACAGGCTGACTGTCCACTTGACGGTAGGTGGCTACCGTCGTCTATAACACATAGAATACAACGCCATATGTGCTGCAAGTGCGCTGCCGACCATAGAAGGGGTCCCTTACTCATTTACTGAAACACAACAGCACATATGCTGTTATTTCACGGTGGTCTTCTGTAAGGGGGTGGTTACTGCCGCCAAACGGGCTCCCCAAATGAGAGTGAAACGCAGTGTGCCCAGCCTCTACTTTCCAAATCCACACCAAGCCAACTTTGAAAAGTTCATTTCCGAATTTGACCTCGCCTGGATACGAACCCGGGGTCTCTGAGACGTTATGCAACCCTTACCACTCGTCTAACGGACTCTTTTATTATTATTACTATTAAAAGGGTAGGTATATATGTACTTACTACTCTTGTAGTTATCATAGGTGTAGTTACACACCTGAATTACATTTCCTTGAATAAACAAAGCGAACGGTTGTGAATGCTGTAGCATTTAATAATATATATATACTTAAGGAAACTTCATTGAGATACGAGTATATGAGTCGGCTACATGCGGATGTTCAGGATATCTCGTCTTGTTTGCAAAAGCGCTAGTTTCCTCATTACCTCACATCAGAGTTCCACCAAACTTTATGCGAATATGAAGCAACATAAATTATATTAACTAACTTTGTCCCCTAAGATTTTACTCTCCAACTTTACTACATATGCTGGGTACTGCCAGGGGTACCTTGTTCTCACTTTGTGTATTTTTCGTTAACTTTAACTTCGGTTTGCTTTCTTATGCAATTTTATATAATTTTATTTATTCAAAACAGCAACAGCAACAGCCTAGCACACTTAACATTCTAACCATATCGCTCAACATCTAGGTCCAGTGTGTAAGCCAATTAGAGCTGAACGCATGATTCAATTTGATACATAAAAACTCCAACAAATAAATTTTAAATATTCGTAATAATAAAATAGAATTAGAATTTAGAACTGTGTTTCTGGATTATGTTTCTAAACTTTTAGTGCTATATTCCCAATGTTTGTTCTTGTTCTAAACTTCAATGAGGATACCGCTACACTGTCAAATAGTATTTGACTATCAGGTGACTAATGTGCTATATGAGTTGCAAGTGCATTGCCAATCTTGTTAGGATAGCGAAAATTATTGATGAAAGGACCTGAGTATACTTAATGGAAAACAGTTACCTTCACATTCACTTCTGTGATTCAATTTATTAGTGCGGGCGGAATGCAGTAAGTATAATTTTTTTTTCTGGAAATTCCACAAAACAAGTAGTGACAAAAAATTGAGTTATCATAATTATGTTTTAAATTAATATAATGCTGTTTTTATGGATTGAAGTGTCTTTATCACAAAGGTCTGTAAACAGTTTCATTGATCAAAGTTTAAATGAAAAGTTTAAAAGTCAAATTTGTCAACTCGTTGTGTGAGAGGTTCATCAAGATTCGTACTTTGAAATGTTATATAAAAGAGTAACTTAGAATTATTCTCATCGTCGGCATCTCTTAACGCTTCGCGAGAACTCGATTTAAACGAATTCCGTTTCAGTATAAAGGTATCTTTTTGGATGATTTTTTTTCCGTAACGTCCAGAAGGTCGGTTCGGACTTAAGAATCCACGTAGCGCACCGAACAATATTAAATTCTAGCAATGACAGCGCCCTTTCGAAGAAATGCCTCAAAGCCTTCCGAAAGGGCTGCCAGCGGAATAGGGGGAGGTTTTAGTCCGTAGGTCATCAGTATCTATGATGATTTCCTCCTCCTACGGTACAAAAAAAGCAGTGAAATGTTCTAAATTCATTGAAAATTTGTAAAGTTAATCTGGTACAAAAAATATTGAGATTTTTGGATGTATTACATACGCGAACTTCTCTTCTCAGACAAGTCCACAACGAAAACATATAATAATAGCTTTGAAAAATATAAAAGATATAACGCCTAACAAAATATGTATAGTAATATAACGCTTGACATAACATCAACCAAATAAAATCCATAACTTCAATTCATTCAATTATTATGGATAAAATTTCGTTTTGAGATAGCTTTAACACAGAAAAAATACACTTATGCTTATTATATTAGTAACCTTTAACTAAATTTTAACTTTCTAATGATTAAAACCTAAAATTGTATTGTTTTTTAATTACCTGGTCCTCATAAATTAGACTTAGAAAAAGTTATATCCAATATAAATACTAATGGTTTCCGCAGGAAGCCCGTGAGCCACTATAAACTTTGCATTCGCCGGTAAATAACGTACGAAACTCATTTAAAACAAATTCTACAAACTCCGAACCGTTTACAAATACCTACCAATAAAAACAATCGAGTTGAACAATTCGATGGCCTCTTTTATTGTCAGAGTATATTATACAATAATTCAAGTCGAGAATGCAAGTGTGGGTAGTTTCGTGAACTGCGACTAGGGTTCTAGAAGTTTCCAAGTTTGAGCTGACTTGCAAACCGGCCGGACCGCATTCACGGTGAAATGAAGTAATTTTGTAGTTTTGAGTGGGTAGTTTTACTCGTAAGTTCGCTATCGGCCGTTCAGTTCGATTCTGCCAAACAACAATTAGGATGGTCGAAACTTTTTCATTAGTGGTAGCCCCGAATTATACTTTTGAACAAGTGAATTCTAGGTTAAGTTGAACTTTCTATTCTTAATTTTATGTTTCACTAGCTGGTGCCCGCGACTTCGTCCGAGTTGAACAATGAAAGGTACCCTGTGTCCTTTCTGGTATCTCAGACAACGTGTATGCAAATTTTAATGAAGATCGGTTTAGTAGTTTTTGCGTGAAAGAGTTACAAACATGCATACATCCAAAAATACTTTCCAATTTATAATATTAGCACGGATAATTTTTTAAGTTTTATTGCACCGAAACTATTTTATAAACCATGTTTACTTTCTATTTACTATTTCGTGAGTTTGATTTTAAGTAAATCGTCAGCCTGTCTGCAGCTATTCTGTCAAATTTGAGAGAACCTGGCAACCCCATCAACTGATTGATAGAAAGAATGGTCAAAGAGATTAAAAATTTTGAGGATATACTCTTCAGGTAAGTACAGTAATATACAAGACTACTTATTGTATATTAAATATGCAATTAATAAATTTTGTTAAAAATTATTTTTTCAATCTTTTTTTCCCATATTCATTTCTGAGATAGTGAAAAAATTAGTTTCCATTTTTAATAAAATAAAATAAAACTAATGACTAACTAATGCAGTCGTAGGACTGCACGTTAGATGTGATAACTAATTTTATTCAATTGTTAGTAACATTGTTTTACTTTCCAACGTGATACTATACAAAAAAATATTTTCCCTTAAAGATATATTATTGATAAGGGTGAATGTAGGTAGCGAAGTTTCTACGAAGCGAGGACGACAGGCGACACGTGTGCGGTTGGCGGAGTTGAGCGAGATTGTGAGTATATTATACACACAATAATATGCGATTTGAAATGACTGCTTGGTTACGCACTTTTTAAAGAAAAAAAAAATAGATCGTTTAGCGAGCACGGTCACGAACGCGCGCTTTTGTTCAAAAGCGCATTAAATGTGCGTTGACAACAATGACGCATACATGCGATAGGAGGGCATCAGTAACTCGTATAATTTAAGCTTTATAATCTCCTTGAACTTTTAGTGAATCAACTGCCTAAATTACTGGATATTGAAGTCAAAATGTCAAATTACCTTTTAGTATCTACTCTATTTTTACATTCATAATTATTTTCCCAGAAAGAAGACTAATTCACAAGAGACTCAAACAATACTTACTAAGCTGGAAAAAAATCAATAAAACCTTAATTAAACTCACAAGTTCACTGTAATACCGCCGACTTGATTTACGGTATTGAGATCAAACAGAGACGGGACTATAAAGTTTACACATTTATCTGTATTACCCTCACCCCATATACAGATTGCTATAAATAATAGTAAATAAACATGAACATAGTTTCCTTTAGGATATTGATAATAAAAATTCCTTGGCCAACCGCTTTGGGGTGGAATCCCTGAGGGAGCGCTTAGTAAAAGGTATTTGGAAGGAAAAACAAAAAATCCCTCGCATAACTCACTTAAACAAAGGAACAATACATTGAGTCTTCATATGTGATGTTATTGTAGACCAAAAATAATATAAAGATTACCACAAATACACACATTCTTTGGAATTATTTTAGCAAATCGATGAAAGAATAATATAATATAAATTTACCTTTATTTTTCGATTATTATTTGATATATTTCCAAGATTGCATAACCTTGGAAATTTCTTGCGAATGAGGAAAAGAATGTAATAAAAAATAATTTAATAACAATTTGAATTATTATTTTTATTATGAAACGAATAAATTTAACAATTTGCCTGAGTAAGTATACAATTCTAGCTTTTGCCCGCGACTTCTTGCGCTCCCCTTTTTCTTTGATGTTCAAATATTTAATTCAGTCTATTTGCTCATATATTTTGCATCATGCATTGAATATTTCATTTTTATTTTTTAATTGAATTTTGATTTAAGTTCTTTATGAAAACAAATAAAAACTGTTTATCCGATCGCTACCTACTTACTTAAATTTGAAGATTGCCTGAAAATTTCATCAAAATCGGATAAGTGGTATTGAAATCCATAGGGAACATACATACACACATATCGATTTTTATATTATACTAGCTTTTGCCTGCGACTTTGTCCGCGTCCATTTTTCTTATCCGATCGCTCCTAAACTTCACAGGTTCACCTGCTGGACTAATCTGAAGATAGTCTGAAAATTTCATCAAAATCGGTTTAGCGGTTTTGGTGTCCATAGAGAACATACATAAACACATTGCTTTTATATATATATTATAGTGTATTAATATTTAAAGCACATTAAATATTAGAAAGCGCAATCTTAAAAGAAATCAAAGTGAAATCGGTAATAAAATTTCAATCTATATAAATAACCACAAAATTGCTGTTTTATCACCCTCGAATATTATTGTTGAGGGTACATCTCGCGGTTGTGCGAGTAAGGGGTTGCGTTTAATTTAATTGGAAGCCGTAGAAAAACAATGAGGGGTGAGGTGACGTTATCATTTTATTAAAGTATATTTATGTGTAATATTCGTACATTAGAAATTTGAATGAAAAGCTAAATGGAAATATCCTATATAATGTTAGAATATTACATAAAAATATCAAATCTATTGTTTTGACCATTATAATTACATTAGAATTTAAAATGTTCCTAGATACCGGGGCCCCGGGTTCGATTCCCGGCAGGGTCAACTTTGGAAATGAACTTATTAAAGATAGCTCTTAGTCTGGATCTAAAAAGTAGTGCGTTTCGTAGTCATTTTGGTAGCCTGTCTGGCGGTAGTAACCACTCCCTTACAGAAGACCACAGTGAAATAACAACACGTGTGCTATTGTATTTGCCAATCCTTTAACTTAAAAAGATCAGATTAGAGGAATTTTTAATATTATAATTTAAATTAAATAATAAAATTTTGATCTAAAATTTGATTTTCATGTAACGTTTTTTCAACCATTAACAATTCTAAGGGCCTACTACAAGTAAAGTATTAACCAACTACAAGTAAAGTATGGTTAGTTACATTTAGAAATAATTTTATTTTTTATTAAATTATGCACTCGGTTTACTGCATCCGTCGATAGGCGAATTTTTTTTTATATTTGGGACTATTATCGTACAAATAAAGGTATATCAGCTCCTTCGTTCCCGGTGACGGGTGACTTTAAATGGCAGTTAGCCTACTTGACACTTTACTAAGAGATGGTGAAAGAGGCCCTAAGTTTTAAATAAAAACAAACGAGTATAATTTATTCAAATAAAGTAATCGAGAAAGTGTAAAATTCTTCCGGCCGAGAAGAGTCCCTAAACTTTTGGGGCAACAGAGATAATGTTTGGACACCCTCGTAAAATAGCAGATATGTTCCTCAAGTAATTTATTTTATGCACCGTAAAACACTCGAAGACAAACAATAAAGTGATAAAATTGCGCTGTAAAGACCGCGCTCTATGGGTTCGGTTAAATAAAAATCGAGACTGAATACTTTTCCTATTTATTTTAGAACCTACTGATTTAAAAAAATAAAATGAAAAAACCTTTTAGATTCCTGCGCAACCGATTATTTTAAATCGATAATTTCGTTTGATTATAGAAACTGAATACTTTTCCGATTTATTTTAGAACGTACTGATTTTTAAAATCATTTTTGGTTTCCGAGTGATCGATTATTTGAAGTGGTTTTATTGTATTATTACAATTATATAATACATATTAAGTACATATACATATTACAATATTTCATATACATGTTACAATAGCCGGGGCAAAATAAATTAATGAAATCGGACTGCTTTTTTAAAGTGTTTAACAGATGGATATTATGACTACAAATTTCCCAATGTGATGATGTATGGATAACGCAAAAACGGCTGAACAGTTTTGTATGAAATTTGGCACATAGATAGTTTATTACTTGTATTAACATAAATAGGATACTTTTTTACTGTAGTTTTTTTTTTGTAATTATTCTTCAAGATTTTCATCGCAGCTAGAAAACAATGTCTGTTTGTCTCATATAAAACATACGGACTCGTATGTACATGGAGCAATGGATGTGGATCGGCAATTGATTAAACAGAAGTTCTCAATAGATGTTGTTGCACTGCCCCATTTGTTTGTTACATTAGTTGTTATGTTACATATGATACTTAACAGACAATCTAGCTATAGACACTCAATGACGAATAGTCTTAATTTTTGTGGAATACTTAATAATTCTTTAATAAAGTCTTATTTAAAAGTTATCACTTTAACTAAATCCATTCTATCCATACTTAATTTATTATTAACTAGCTGGTGCTCGCGACTTCGTCCGCGTTGAAAATTAAAAAAAAAAAGCAATATAACGCTTGACCTCGTGTTGCTATAACACTTTGGCCAGGCTTTATTTTTTTATTTTTTATTGATCCCTCGGTAACAGTCCTTTTTTTCTGCATAAAAGGTACACTATGTTCTTTCTGGTGTCCCAGACAACGTGTATGCAAATACAAGTAGTTTTTGCGTGAAAGAGTTACAAATATCCATACATCCTAACATACTTTCGCATTTATAATATTAAAATATAATATAACATATATATATAGATGTGAAAATAACTCTGTCTGACTGTCTATTACTGTTTCACGCCTTAACTGCTGCTCAACAAACACGTTGTCAGGGATACAAAAAAGGACAGACTACATTTCATTAAGAAAAAGTACTGTTCCCAAGAGATATATCTAAAATAAAATAAAAAACTAACGCCTGGCCAAAGTGCTATAGCAACAACAGGTCAAACGTTAATATATTGCTTATATGTATATTTTTATTTTTCAACGCAGTCGAAGTCGCGTGCATCAATTAGTTTCATATATTTTTTAAATGTAATTACCTACTGTGTGTTGTTATGTGAAAAGACCTTTCGTCTATAACGATGCAGGATTAATTACTAAAACAGTTCACAGAAACAACGCAACCGTATTTATTGGAAAATAAACTGTAAGCTTTAGGCGATAAAACTTATTTTTATCTTGAACATCCAACTTACTTCCTAGAACAGTTACTTTTATCCCGAGTTCAAGGTATCTATTTGTAGCTTGCTTAGTAACAGACGCCATTAAAGGCATTCCAGCCGACTCTTATTTTAATACAAAGTGGTACATAGCGTTTTCTCAGAGTTAAATTCTCTTTTCTTTCTACAAATTTCTTTTAACGAGTTCGTTGTGATGGAACTTTTCTATCGTGAAACTTTTTTTTAATGTAGTTTTACTTAATAGTGCTTTCTAATGTCTCAGACGGTTAAGTTAGTGATCAGTGCTAACAAAATGCTGATTTTTTTGTTACTTTACCATGTGTTGTTACCGTTTTTAACGGTATTGACGATATTTAAATATTGACTGATCGATATAGCTTTTGGCTTGGAATATTTATATTAAAACTGTTTTTTTTTAAAGATAAATGATTCCTCCATTTCATCAAAGAGTATTATAAAAATTGCACAGTTCAGCTGGGTTAAAAGAAAGAAGCTCGCTGTAAACTTCTCTTAAAGCTGTAGTTAGATAAAGTTGGGTCTGAACCTCCACTTATCGTCTTAAAATCAGATTGCATGTACGTAACCACACATAACAGTATCCTTTATTTTCATGACACACTACATTTTCTTACATACATCGGTGCAATAAAACTTTGCAAGTCACCGCTCAACTTTCCGTTCAAACGGATCCTTAAGTATTGCATCTTAAGGGTGAAAATTCTTTGGCTTCCGTTGTTATGGTCACGCTCGGCCGGTCAAGTGTTATGCTTGAACAATTTCACTGCTCACAATGGCGAAGCTTCCTTTGGGGACTGTCGACCGCCGAATGCGACCAGATTTACTCTTTGTATTATAAACTTGGTCTTTGTCTGAATGAGAAGACTTATTTCCGTCACAATTACTGAGAGGCCCCATATTTAGTTTTATTGCTTCCTATACAAAATTTTCTAACTTCCTATCATCTAATTATGACTGGGTACATCTTATCATTTTGTTCTCGTAATAAAATAATGGTAGTTTGGTCCAGTTTTTTTATTGTCTGTGAATATGTTTGGATTGAAGCCAAGGAGTCCGTCTTGTTTCCCTAATTATGGTATCAATTTGACTGTAATGTTATCAATTTCTGTATTATCGTATGGGAATACCCTATATTGAATTCTAATTTCTCTGGCATCCCTTACGCACTGCAAT
Source organism: Synanthedon myopaeformis (assembly GCA_944738685.1). NCBI lineage: Eukaryota > Metazoa > Arthropoda > Insecta > Lepidoptera > Sesiidae > Synanthedon > Synanthedon myopaeformis. Next base: position 10,719,553 of record OX122919.1, read on the forward strand.
TAACAGCACAAGTGCTACTATTTCACGCACGTTACTGCCTGCTACAATTATCCTGTCACACCTAAATTAATACACTATTATAAATTTACCTTTATTTGATTTTACAAATTTTTACCAAAACAACAATTTCTCTATTTTAACCACACAAATATTGCTTTTGTTAAAATGAAGGAAAAAAACTTCAATTTAAATGTATTTCGTTTATAATTTTCCAATAGTATTATAATTTAAATGACATTTTTGAGTATTTATATATATTATAATTTAAATGAATAATTGTGTATTTATTTGTTAATGTTGTTTGCAAGGACATTAATCATGTATTAAATAAAACCGAGATTGAATTCATTCCACATTATTTGCAAATAAATGGGTTTCGCTTCGATTCCTGGGACCAATTCTCTAATTCAAATCGAGCCTTATCTTAGCTTAAACAAAGCCTGCCCTCTGTTCGGGGTTTAAGGATATCGAAGAAAAACCTCGCTCAAGATAAAATAGAGGTCAATGGGTCTCATCTTGTCGCAACAATCACGGAGTCGTTTAAGGAAGCAAAGAGTTACAGATAACAAAATCCGCACAATATTAGTATAAGCGTGTATTCTTATAATGGAATAAATGATGGTCTAGTGGGGGGAAGGAATTTTTTTGAATTCATCATTTTACTAGCAGACTCGGCGAAAATTTCATCCTCTGGTTAGCCTCTATGACTCTCAATATCAAGAAAATGTTTTTGAATTATACTTATTTGTTGGTCATGTCACTGTATAATTACCTATAAGCGACAATATATACATAGTTATTCGTAAACAGGTAATTGTAAAAGCGTTTCCATAAAACAGTTAATTTAACTATAAACCAAACGGTTATACTCGTAACATCTTTGAACCTCACAGCTGTTATACTTTCGTGAAATGCCTCCTTTGTCGTATCTATTTTCGTAACAATCAATTTGTTACGCATTCAGTCCAGATTGTACAAATACGGATCCCAATGTTACCTCCGGGAGAGTGTGAGTCACTATCGATCCCCCGTGGCCATATATTGTGATGGTCACTCTCCAATTTAGGACATTGTAGTCTGATGTCACATCTAAAACACTGTGTTTGACCGGGAACACACCAGGAATTCCCTTAATGTTAAATGTCCCAATTTCACATATAAGAAAGTTACTTCAATATAAAGTATTAAAAAATATTTGTGACTTAGGGCCTCTTTCACCAACTACAAGTAAAGTGTTGATTAGTTACTTTTAGAAATAATTTTATGTTTTATTAAATTATGCACTCGGTTTACCTACTGAATCCTTCGATAGGCTTTTTTTTTATTATTTTCTTTTTAATGTTTGGGACTTTTACCGTACAAACAAAGGTATATCATCTCCATCATTCCCGGTTATCGGTGACTTTAAATGGCGGTTAGCCTACTTGACACATGGTGAAAGAGGCCCTTAGAGTAATAAGAGTAATAAAGTGAATAATATTAGCAAGGAGCGAGCTCACCCAGAAGATGCCTATTCATTCGAACTTTGAAAAGATTTGGGTTATATGACCTCGGAAATACAGACGCAGGGAGGGAGTTCCAAACCTTAGCAGTGCGCATTATAAAAGATGTTTTAAAGCGCTTGGTCCGAAATATTTGAATATATTAAAACCATATTTACACTATAGAAAGACAAACAGAAGTTGTTCTTTTTTTCGCCAATATTTAAAAAAGTAGAACTATTTTAATTTCAAAATTGATCAAAGTAACCCCCCCACCCCGGTCCACCGGTACTTCTTTTGTAATATATAATTCTTATATCATTTTCCCAGTTCAAATAAAGTTTCGTACCATTAATAAGTATGTCGTCTAGGTACATAGTGTCGTAAATCTATCCAATGTCATTCGCATCCGCTATCTTAATGATTGATGTTTGATTCCCGTTCGACTGGAGAGAGAACATGATAACATATGTTTTATTCACTTTTACACAATCACTTGTCCTTTGTTATTCCTCTGAACATAGATGAAAACGTTATTGGGGCGTACGCCTCTTTATAGTCGTTATGTTTATTTCCCACAACAATTTGTTTATTTGTTACTCTTGGCCTGTTTTTGTTTTCCACCGACATTGCTGCCTTTGGCGTTAATTAATTTGAATCTTATGACGACGCCGGTTAGGTTCATTTATAAATAATGTCAAAACCATACACAATGTCTTTGCAATATCAATTAAGAAAATGTGAGCAAATAATATCTTTGTTGTTTCGTTCATATTCTCAGAGGAGTTTTTTTTTGTTAATGCATACGCTTCTATGAAAGTGTTCCAAGACATGATGTCTTGGGACACTTTAAAACAACGATGAAAAAAAATAAATAAGAGATTGATTGTTGAAGATAATTGTTTCATACACTTTGCAACAAATTTATATTAGAACTAGCGACCAGTTCCTGCTTTGTCGATTTTTTTTCATTAATGTAAACCATATCATAATCCGTATCGCATTAATTTTTTTTACATAAGTCTCATTAAGGTTGGCAGGCAGGCTTAGGAGAAACAAGCGAAGAAACACAGTGACGGACAGACTTTCTTTTATATTAACTATTTAGAGTATAGAGAAGAGAAATGCGCTTATGAGGTTTCTTGTTTATAGAATCTGCATTTTGAATTCCCAGTAATTAAAGGTTATATAAGTGACTCAAATTTGGTCCTAGCAAATCAGAATCTCTTGGTTGAAAATTTTAAATTGGTAATTATTTTTTTTGTTGCTGGCCTATATATAGGCTGCCAAACTTGATAGAATTACAGAAATGGGACAAAATATGGTTCTAGCATCTCTCACTGGCGCATCGAAATACAACACATACTTACGCTTTTAACTTTCTGAAAAGTTTATTCCAGCCAAACGGGATGTCCAAATTATCCGTACTTAATATTATAAATGCTAAAGTATGTTTGGATGTATGTATGTATGGATTTCACGCAAAAACTACTGAACCGATCACCATGAAATTTTGCATACACGTTGTCTGGGACACCAGAAAGAACATAGGGTACTTTTCATCGTTCAACGCGGACGAAGTCACGAGCACCAGCTAGTAAGCAATAAATGCAGCGTAAAAAAATTAGGCAGTGTTCATTGTGTCCTGGTTTCATTACTTCTCTTCAATTTTGAAATTGCTATCAAAAGCGGTTCAGATAAGTTTTATTTATATAGTAGACGTTGTTGATACGTCAGATTACTTCTGTAAAAATATTTAAAACCTTTTCCACACCTATGAGCATCCTTAAATTTGTCAGCATATGTAAATTTTTGATTTCTATTCGCTTATACATGCTCTGGGTTTAATAAAGTAAACATCTAGAGGTATATACATTATACAGGATAACTTGGAAGGTTGAAACGTTATTATATATATATATATATATGTGAAATTTAAAATTTGATTCAGTAAATCCGGCTAATAAAAATTAAAAACTTAGCTGGATGTGAATAAAGGCTGGATGTAATAATATAGTTTTCCTTCTCGGCAAAATAAAACACGCTGCTCATCAGTGTCACCAGAGAAAAATGAAGAAGGCTCATCAGAATGTAAAATGCGGATAAAACCCAGGATTCATTATATATTAATTATATATCTCTAATTAAATCCATGAATGACAAAAAACCAAAACAAAAAACCATAACAAAAAAAAAACCCTGAAATGAAAAAGAAATAATTAAACACAAATCTAAAAGAAAAAATATGTGTGCCTGACCGTGGGAATCTAAAATTTAGATATAAGATCCCTAAATGTTAATAATTTATTCAATAAATGGTCAGGCAAAAATAAACAAGAGTAAAATAAAAAAAATACAATTGCATAAGGATTAAAAATAAACTGCAAAAGATAATAGAATTAAATGAGTAAATTAACAATAAATTTAAAATGAACTAAAACACAAATTATAATAAAAAAACATTAATCAACAATCTATCATCAGAAATAAGATGAAATACGTACCCATTTATAAACCGGGGTTTTTTACATAAATATTTTAAACTGAATAATTAAAATTTTATAAGAAAATGAACTGGCAAATACAGGCTATTATCAGCACAAAACTAAACCGCTCTCTGCGAGCGACAGAGAAACAAAAAACGCTCTCTGACTGAAAATTTTGAATATTGAACGTCAAATGCAATTCTATATATTTAAAAAAAATAATAAGTTTTTAAATACTTAAATAAATAAATAAACAAATAAGGTAATATAACTAATAAAATAAATAAAATAAGTAACGCTACGTTACAAGGTATAAAAATAAAGCCAACTTCCCCGCAATAAAACTTTAATGGCGCATTTAATCTTCTAACTGCAATAAGGTACAAAACAAATATTTCGATGTCTTCCTTTGACCTGTAAATAAACTGACGAGCAATCTCACTTTTGTTTGACATCGAACAAAGGACAGTAATAAACACTTCGCGTTCCAATACGGCGGTAAAGCTAGAAAATAAAAGTCCCGGAAAAGTCGAATATCACGTCGTCCGGGATTCGACTCCACGCGATTAAGTGTTGATCACATTGTAAATATACTAATATAAAAATTTAAAACTTTTAAATTCATTGCTTAGTATTCTTAATGTGTTTTTGTATGGAGCCTGAATAACTATATATGACTTAGTTTAATTATTTTATGAAATGATCCAGTGAATGACAGTTGTATTAATCATATTTTATGCTTATATATTTAATTAACTTAACTTAATTTATTGATTTTTATATGCTGATTTAACAAAGAAAACAAAACACGTGAAAAAGAAATTTATAAAAATATTACTTTTTCTTTAAAGGATAATACTAATTAAATTGATAGAACGAATAGGAAGACAATGATTTTGTAAATGCTATAGAAAAATATTTCGCAGTAACAGAATAGTAATATTCTTACTTCATTAGTTTCTTTATATTACTAGCTGTATCCTGCGGTTTGATCCTTCTCATCTTCTAACTAAGCGATCATACCGAAATGATAAATGAGCCTTGACTTTCCTTAACAATTGGCCTATCAAATGCAAAAATAATTTATCGAAATCCAACTGCTAGTTCCAGAATATAACGCTTTCAACTAACCAAAAGATTATATTAGTATAGTTTTTAAATAGACAAGACTTTGTTACACAAGACTTGACAAGACTCTTATTAGAATTAAAATATATTAGCCAAATTATTTTGAAAATAAATCTGAACCTAAACTTTCTAATCTTGTTCGAAATCTATATCTATTCTATATTAATTAATATTATAAAAGCGAAATTATGTTTGGATGTATGGATGTTTGTAACTCTTTCACGCAAAAATTACTGCACCGTTCACCATGAAATTTTGCATACACGTTGTCTGGGACACCAGAAAGGACATAGGGTACCTTTCATCCAGAAAAAAGGACTATTCCCGTGGGATAAATAAAAAACAAAAAACTAAACGCCTGGTCAAAGTGTTATACCAACACGAGGTCGAACGTTATATTGCTTTTTTTTTAAAAAATTTCAACGCTGACGAAGTCGCGAGCACCAGCTAGTACTTATATAAGTTTATTTCAAGTGTGAACATTCCCTTATATCTATCAACTTAAAGTAAGAAGGGTCACTTAAATTCTTGATCCCCTCTGCCTACGATACTCTGGGCCGAATTACAGAGTCCCATTCGCAATAAAAAAGATTCGCTCGAAATTCAGGGTTACTCTGATAGAATGTAATGATTAATCTAACCCTACTTACGATTGGACCAATTATTTCCAGCTTATTTTATTTTAACAAATTTTACTTACTATAGAAATAAATCACTTAGGGCCTGTTTCACCAATTACAAGTAAAGTGTTGATTAGTTACTTTTAGAAATAATTTTATGTTTTATTAAATTATGCACTCGGTTTAGTGCATCCTTCGATGGGCTTTTTTTTTATAATTTTCTTTTTAATGTTTGGAACTTTTAAAGGACAAACAAAGGTACAGCTCCATCATTGGCTTTAAATGACTGTTAGCCTACTTGACAGATGGTGAAAGTGGCCCTTAATATGATTGGTTAGTTAGGACTGATATTCTTAATGCATCTTACTTGTAATATGCGTTTTTATAATGCATTTTATATTTCATTATAGCGAATTCAACTGAAAATAAGTAACGTAATAATTGACACAATTATTTTGAAAATAAAATTATAACTATAATAAATATCTCTTAAATACCAAAAGTTATTAACATATTTTTTTGTGTTATTAAACATAATATTTTTAAAGTCTACATTATGTTACTTAAATGGTTAGCTGAATTTCATACTTAATGTTTAAGTCTCTTTTATTTTACATCAAAACATGTCAGTCTGGCTGGCTAATAGGTGTAGGTTATTACGTTTTGATCTTGAAATGGAAATAGATAGAACTTTAGACAAAAGTTACCTAAAAGAGATCCTTTTTGACAAGGTAATCAGGGGTAGGTTTGTCGACTACTGCGGAAAAATCGTGAGAGTAGTAGCTAGGGCGAATGGCTCGTCTAGTCATTCAAATTAATATAATATTACTTATATTGTAGATGCATGTACTGGAATTTAGCCTAGTTCGCTTGTCCTCCTGCTTTCACTCTCGCTGGTCGGTGGTTGTAATTGTTTTGTTGTTTCGGGTGGTTCTGCTGCTGGTTATGCTGTGGGGGGGGGGGGGGGGGAGAATAAATGGGAAGAAACATACATACATCATAAAAAATTAAATTACATATTATAAGTAAAAGTGGCTGATCAGTACTCTGTACCGTATGTAATAGACGTGCTTCCAAACGTAGATTAAAAAACACTATTATGCTGTTACACTGCCAGCTATACAAGATCTCTGACATGTGTCAGAGGAACCCTAGCCGGTAGGACAAAAAAAAAATAGGCGTAGGTAAATTCTTTTGATAAATATAGAAAGAAAGAAAGAAAGAAAGAAAGAATATATTCTAATTATAATGTATTGATTACAAAACGTAATGTTTGGTCTACAACCTCAACATAGTGAGTTAACTTGGTATACATTCATACATAATATAGCTTCTCTTGATAAATGCAACGTGCAGCGGTGTGTATTAGCTATGATTTATTTTGTAGCTACACTTGGTGCTAAGGCAAGTGGAATAATGTTAACAAATTATTTAACAATTGAATAGTATATACCTTTACATTTAATGTTTAAGTAGTTCTATGATAAATATAAAATGGATAAAACAAGAAAGTTATCTAGGTAAATAAATAGTGTAGAACTTATTCGTACATATACTGCCCTATGAACATAAAAAGAATATACCATTTAAAATCACTGCTAAAAATAAATGTATAGGCATCATATCTTTAATTTTAAAATTACCATATAGTATGTACCGAAAACTAGCTTTTTCCTGCTACTTCGTCTGCGTTAGTTTTTACTTTTAAAAGCCTGTAATTAATTCACATTAAATTTTATTACTCGCTAATTCATAATAGTAATTATCAATTTATTATACAATAATTGTGTATAATTTTTATAAATATTCATCTTAAGTAGTAACAATATACCGAATTTTCCTCTGAATACGAAATGTAACAATATCAATCATCTGTATTTATTCATTCCCAAGATTGAATAATTACAATAGATTCATAATATATTAGTAGTGAATTTGTATGTATGTAAAAATATGTACTTTTCAGACATGAATATATCGATTTTTTTTACAGTAAATATTTTTTTTATAAAGAATTATTATTATTATTATTATTTTTATTAAAAGAATTTTATAATATTTACACACAAAAAATCTAAAGTTTATAGAAAAGAAGGTATAAAGTTATAGTACGGTATAGTAGAAGGTATTGTACGGTAATTAATGATTGATTCCAGCGGTCTGCGAGGGCTTCTCCGATATGTTTGACGAAGAAAACCATTTGTTGCGATAATACGCCATCTACGAATGTCACGAGAGGGGTGAAAGTAGCGTTTAAAGAGCCTGGCACATAGACATAAAATTGCCAGTCTATGTGTCTTTTATAAGATGTACTTCGGAGAGTGTGCTCAGGAGCTGCATGAACTTATACCGCCTTCCCCTTTCTTCCATCGGACATACAGACGTACAAATGGTTACCATCCTCATCTTGTCGATATCCCTCTATTTCGGACCAAGCTCTTTAAAACATCTTTTATAATGCGCACTGCCAAAGGTTTGGAACTCCTGACCTCATATAACCCAAATCTTTTCAAAGTTCGAGTGAATAGGCATCTTCTGGGTGAGCTCGCTCCATTTTAGGCCTCATCCTTGATACACAGTTGGTTGTTGGTCAAGAGCAAACCTATCTTTTATATAAAAAATATATGTATGACATGACATGACTGGGACCGAATGGACATGTCTGGGCGTGCAATGTAAGAGGGAGCGTCGTTATCTACGACACGGATATCAAATAACACATTCCATACACCACGAGAAGAACTCGACAAGAACTCACCACCACTGAACTATTTGTTAACCTTAACCGGTACACATTATACTTACCACATTTGCGCACAACAAAATTTATGCTACAACGGTAGATTCTATATACTTAATTCATTTAAAAAAAATGTACTTACCAGATGTCTTTGATGCCATCGATATGTAGCTGTTACACGCTATCAAATATCATTTGTAACAAAAACTTTTTTCGTAAATATACTCGTACGAAGTTTCAATAGCACGTCAATCAAACTGTCTCCGAATGTATTAGTTTCGGTCTTTTCCTACGTCCCAAATTTTGTAGCCGTGCACCGAAAAACGACCAATGGCCAATTTGTAAGGATTACGCACAGATACCCACAGATATATATGGGTTAAACAAGGCCCTAAGCGAAATGTATGTAAAACCAGAACTATAAGACCGTTATTATTTAAAAAAAATCTCAATGTAATGGCATGATTAAAAATATGTACTTCACGAGTAGAAATTAACATGCATTGATTAGATTGTCGTATACATATTCATCAGGCGTATGTCCAGCAGTGATGATGATGATGATGATGAAAATGGTGACATATTCGTGGATTCATTCTTGATGATAAATTTATCTGTATCAAAGATAAAAGTCAGCGTTCAAGAAATTACGAAAAGTCTTTTCTTACAATGTACATCAATGCCAATGTGTGCATTGTCAATTATGACTTTATGTTAATTGTTGGCTTGAAGAGAAATTTAGGTTATACTTAGCGTGTTATTGAAGAATCAAATGTTATCTTCGGGACTTCTCTGGTATTACCTAAATATCTGTAATAAATACAGATTATATAGGCATATAGTCTACTCGATGGTTGCTATTCAAAGGGTAAAGGCAAAAAAAAACCTATGTTCTCCTCAAGACTTTCTCATGCATCGAGGAATTACAAGTGTCGATAGGAAATTATTAATCGTCGAAACATAACCGCAAATATGCCATTATTTCATGGTAGTCTTCTAAAAGCAGTCTTTAATGCCGTCAGGTGGGCTAACCAGTACATAACACACCCACAACATAGGCTCTATTTTATAAAATAGAGCCTATGTTATGTTATGTTATGTTATGTTATGTTATGTTATGTTATGTTATGTTATGTTATGTTATGTTATGTTATGTTATGTTATGTTATGTTACTTTATAAAGTTACGCGGACGAAGTCGCGTGCAACAGCTAGTACATAATAATAAACTATTTTTTGCAAACAATCCTTCATTACAGGGTATGTTCTACACTAGACATTTATCGCGCCTCATTCCAAAATTCCATCAGTTAGTTTGCTAGCCACAGTTAAAAAGTACTTATATATCTGTATTTACAGTGAAATCTTTTAGTTTACAAATAGCAATAAGTCCAGGATCAAGTTGCAAACTTAAATAAGATAAAATCCTGCATCCATTTAAAGTTTATTACGCAAAACAGTATCGGGAGTCGATGTCCGACTACTTACGGACATTGTATGCATAAAACATGAACTGTCGGATCTTTGTTTTGGAAAGTAAAATGTGTTGTTTTACAAAGTACACAGCATTAACAGGATTACATATTTTCATAAAAAGTTGACGATTGACTCAATAAAAAAACATTGGTGACAAAAAAAATTATTAACAAGTCAAATTCTGTTTAACTTTTAATTTAAATATTTATAACGGATACAATGTTAAATAACATGTAATTCACTTACTTTAGTGAAATCGTATTTTGTAAAAAAAAATGTTAAAAGATATTTTAAGAGGTATAGTTAATCATTTATACTTAATTATTACAATCTATAAAAAAATCAACTAGCTAACATTCAATCGTATTCTTAAATTTTAAAAAATCGACATTATCACTTGAAAATTTTCAAGTTTTCGTACCATTATAAACTTTTCCTCGAAAACGAGAACCAGCTGTAGATACCTATATATATATAAAGTAAACAAACCTCTAAAAACTTTTAGTTTTAGACGTGCTAGTTTTCAATTCCCACTCCGAGTTTTCGATAGTTCTCAGCGTGTGTAAATTGTAACCTAGAAATTACTTTCGATGTTGAATTCGCAGAATAAATATTCGAAGCTAACTGCAAGTCAATATTGAATCATACCAATGAATTAGTTCTAAAAATAAAGATAATAATAAATTGACTTCATAACCACTAACTAGTACATTTATTATTGTTATTTGAACTTTTATAAATTTGCTTTAAGCTTAACAATAAAATAAATTCATCATTATTATTTTTCAGTACGTACCTATTATCGTCACCATCGTCATCGACATCGTCATGATCATCATCACCAATATTTTTCTCAACTCAATATTTTTTTTATTAACTTTCTAAACTTCATTTTAATACCTGCTCACTCACTCATTAAAGCCTATAGGTATTTAGGCTTTTTAAATTAGACAATAATCAAGGTTGACAATTTGACAATAACAATCTAAATTCTAATTCTATATAATTACTATAGTTGACTTCGCAAACGTTGCTTTGCAAAAAAAAAAAAATGTTTTTGGTATATAAAAAACAGTTTACAACCTATTCTCAGACCTACCGAATATACACAAAATTTTTCATAAAAATCGGTCAAGCCGTTTCGGAGGAGTTTTGTTACAAACACTGTGACACGAGAATTTTATAATATATAAGAAGGTATTATAATTAACATACTTATGGTATCCATATTATATTTAACGTAGTATCAAGAAACATTTTCCGGAAAATATGAAACCATTGGCGTAACTTTTTTATATTATAATGGTTATATTTCATAAATAAATTCGTCGTTCTGTTTGTATATGTATATGATAATTTTATTCCACAGTATTCATCCCAGTTTTCCACACAGTCAGCTGGGCAAATGGACTTCAAAGCATTTCTAGATGTAGATATATTAATTTTCTTTTATGTTGAATGTCTCTTCGTCCGGCGAGTGATGGATTTCTTTGTGAACGTATATCTAAGCAAAAAAAATATAAATATTGTATACGAAATATAGAATGTATTCTGAATAACATCTTTCATTGCTTTGATAGTCGACAAGATTTGAATTAATTCAAATCTTTTACGAATACAGTTAAAATAACAGTTTTTTTTTTTATTAATTTTGAATGAACAAGCTTTACCTCACGGTTTCGCCTACATTATATATTGAGAATACATGTACAACTTCTATGTTGAATGTCAGAGATGTCAGAGATTACATAATATACAAACATACATTTTTATAAGGTATATATACCTAATAAAAAGATGTATTTTAACCCCCGATGGTCGACGCAAAAACGGGATGTTTTAAGTTTGACGTGTGTGTCAAACGGTGGAGGAGGGGTTTTAAGCCCGTGAGAGTCGGGCATACGTCCATAATGGATTTTCTCCTCCTCAAAACAAATGGTAACCTTGAGCTGATGCTGACGAAAATAAATTAATTAAAAGTAATTAATGATATTGATTTTTCTCTCCCTTAACACTGTCAAAGCCCTCACAATCCGTTTCAATAAAAAATGATGTCTCAATCATAATAAAATTAAATTGAGGCGTCATTTAATAATCCTAATGGATGTATTACTAGGTGGAACAATTGGCCCCCATCCATTTAGTCAATTGAGAGCGTTGGGATGTGGGAAGGCGATCTGTTTGATCGCTCATCAGGTAATGAACAGATCTAAGATAAACTTTACAATTATTATCCAACAATTACAATTATTGGGTAACTGTCACAAGCGGAGAGACACCTAGTCGGCTTGGCTTGCCTTATAATGTAATTAATTATTAACCTATCATTATTAAAAGCTATTAAAACATCTGATATAATCATTTAATCAAGTAATTTGCTAATGCAAGATCCGTGGAGACTTGATTGAGATCAATGCTATAGTCGTACAAGCGGCCCTTCCCCGACTTTGCATAGATGCAATTTTTTCTGCTGATCATATACGCAAATCTTCCTCGTTAAAAGCTCTTTCTATTAGTGAAAACCGTATCAAAACTCTTGACAGCTTGCTCACACTCGAACTTTAAAAAAACACCGGAAAGGAGTTCCAATTATTGCCAATTTAGTCCACAAAACATAGATTTGTGTTCCCAAACCAACATTAGTAAAAATAAATATATTATCACTATGTGTGTCATGTTTACATCGTACAAATATTTAATTTTAGTTGATAATTTTGTACAAAAGAGTTCACTACACAGAAACAGATTTTCAGAATGTACAGACAAGTCAATTAGGTATTTAGTTTCCTTAAAAACTTTTCCTAACTACCACCGTCTATCAATATTATACATATTTCGAATATATTTTACTACCCTTAAATGTAGAATTGACATTATAATGGACTTTTTGACACTTGAGTCCACCTAAATAAGGTTATATATAAGAACAGTTCAATTTTATATCTAAATTTCATACTGAGAAGGTTCAAATTAATTAAAATATTAACCGACACATAAAATCAGTTGAAAATAATGATAGGTCACGTGATAAAGAGTAGTTATTGTAGGGTTAACCTAATAAGGCTGGACGGTTATTGCAATCTGATAGTATCTTGGTGCTAAGGGACCCCCCATTCATTATCTATTATTAGGGTAACAATGGCCCCGGTCTCGTTTCTGAGATTACTAGATTGTAGTTTTGTATATGCTTATTGCTCGAGATGTTATATTAATGGAGTTTTAGTACGTGAGTGATTTGGTATTGGTGTTAATACGATTTTGTATATTGTATACTAGAAGTCAGAATAGATTGTTTAAATCAGGCTGATAGTCCAATTCATAGTATGTAACAGACTATGAACACAGACAGATATTCTAGCTAGGACAATGATAGGGTTTATGGGCTCTGGAATTAAAGCTCATCTAAAAAAAAAAATACAGCACACATTATGTACTATTTTACTACTAGACGAAGTCGGAGGAGAAACAGCATTTATAAATGTACAGATTATAAAATATTTATATTAGGACTGGTCGTGGGAACGAGTTTACAGTTGAAACTTTGAACATTACTGGTACTTAGAAGATCCTTAAGTTAATATTAATCTTTGACAAATTAGCTCTCCTACTGCGAAGCGGTTGGTTAAAACAATATTAAATAATAACATGGACGCGCGGCACTTAATGAGGGTTGGGATGATGATTGACATAGGTGCTTAGGCTTTTTGATGATTGCCGTTGACTTCTGAACCTTTGGTGTATAGTAATTATTTTGTGTAGCATAAAAACATCCCTAAATTATTGAATATACTTAAGTATTTTGGCTGAGATATTGTATAGTATTTGTATAAGAAATGAGAGAGATTTACCACTCAATTATAGCTAAGATCACGTCAGATTTTGGGTCGCCTTTCATTTGGACGCTACGATTCCACGAGCAGACACACACGCACACACACACACACACATCACACACACACACACACACACACACACACACACACACACACGTCAAAGTTATAACACCCCGTTTTTGCGTCGGGGGTTAATAATAAAATCCATTCAAGATCACTCCATGTGCATTCATAATAGCACATTTTTCGAATATCCATGCTGGCTACTTAGGTTACAATAAAACAAACGAAAATAAATAAGTAAAATTATAATATATGTATTTCAGACATTGTCCCTATTATTATTATTATTATAGAACGGTATTTTCTCGGTTTATTCGCCATGAAAGTGATCATAAATAGAAATGGAGTAAATGAATTAATTTTAAAGATATTCATACAAATTTATTACATAATTAAAATTTAACTCTCAATAAACTACTTTAAATGCAAGATGAGCGAGCACTTTATGCCTTTATGTGAAAACTGTATAATATTCCCTTTTGAGCTTAGATTGAGCGGAACGTAACGCAAATTCAATCTCCAACTTTATTCCGTTTCATAAGATTTCACTTCGGAATTTCATTAAATCTTAAAATTATGTAGACATCAAATAAAAACTATAAAGCTATAAAAATATAAATTTGCACACCTTACTGTACATCTAGTTATAGAATAATGTTTCGTTAGGGTCGTGTTAAATTTTCAGAACTTTGTTTTAGTAATTTAATTATAGACTGCCTCGCTTTAATATGAACTTAATTAAGAAAATCTCTCTACCTTTGTTCCTTGAACAAAGGACAAAGACAGAAAGAAATTGTTTTTAAAGCGAGAGCGCACAATTTTAGTAACTATGTATATAATTATCCGTTTGTTATACTGGATTTATTCGTGTATAAGTGTCGGCGCAAGTTATCGTTAAACACATTAGCAAGTATGTTCATATAAAAGCTTGTAGATGGCCTAAGAATGAATACTCTATGTAGAATTTATTAGAAACTGCAATTAGCAACTGTCTGGCTATATCACGACTTTAATATGCAATTCCAATTCGATGCTTATAAGTTGTAACCAAATAATTCTGTTGCGCAAAGACTAACCACTCTTTTCGTTTATATGTAATAAGTATTCATACAAATCGGTTAATAATTAATAATCAAATCAATTAATTTTATATTAATATAAAATTAATATAAAATTTAAGTAATAAAAAAAAATTTCAAAATATAAGAAGAATTCTTCGTTCAAGTGAATTTGGAACTACTTTTAGTTTCATTAATAAAACTGTGACTTCGATCAAATATAACTAGTAAGTGCACATTCTCGTGCAAACATCGTCCTTCATGAAACCTGTATTCTCCGCCTCTTGTGTTCTCAAAATAAGTATATATATATTCGAAAAATCATCAACGGGATGCTATAAACGAACAAAAAGTTGGATGATGGTTCACTTGATGGTTGACGGTATATACTGTCGCCTATAGCTGCCATAAAAACTAGGCAGCGATCATATAGAACTCAATATTACATTCATTGAATACATTGTCCTTTTTAGAATTATTGTACAATCTATAACATGTGTCATTATTATAATTTGAATGTTTCTGACAAGCACATGTTCCTCTCGTCGCACTCTGTTCTGTTCCAATAGGCATCATGCGTGTTCAAAATTGGCCAAACGCCAGGAGCACATGAATCATGGTTGGCTGTCAATGAAATATAACCCGTTCAGTGCACTAAGTGACTTGTTACTGAGCCGTTACTAATTTTAGTTTAGGTGCTAATGTTTTTCTTGGTTTTATTTAGTTGTTGATATACAAACTAATGGGGATAATGTTAGAAGCGTAGCGCAATAGCTGCGTTCTGATGTAAGGTTGAACTAACACCATTTAGGAGATCAACCTGTGATATAACACTTGTGTTTGAATAAATATTTTTTATCTTGTCTATTATCCCTTATAATTTTTACTAGCTTTTGCCGGCGACTTCTACCGCTCCCCTATTTTTAGGTTTTAAAACAATTTATTGCTCATAAATTTTGTCAGGCTTAGATTTAGATGATCCATCGGGAACGATACCATTTGTTCTGGAAGAATGGTACTTTTTTGTATTCATGATCGAAGCGTAACAAACAAACAAATAAACTCACTTTTGCATTTGTAAATAACAAGCTAATAATGGCCACGACTTCGTCTACGCCCCCATTTTAAAAAAAAAATGTAACCCTTGACAAAATATATGAGCAATAATTTATTCAATATTTATTGCCATGCGTTGGATTTTTATTTATAGATGTCCTTTTTAATATCCCTGACAATGTGTATGAAAAAAAAAATCGTTTAAGTAGTTAAGTTGTAAAAAGTTACCGACAGACAGACAGAGTTACTTTTACACTATAATGTTAGTATTTATTATTATGGATTAACTGGTGAAATGCGGGGAAAACTGCGTATAAAAATTGTCTATAAATACCTATCTAATTTTAATGTTTCCATAAAAGTGTTACCTTGTTCAAATCATTTATTCTTATATACGATGTCGATATTTTTATATAATAATAATTAAAAAAAATACACATGTACAACATGAGCAATTAACGAGCAAAAAAAGCAACTTCTAATCTAATATGCACTTGTCTGTCCGTCGGCTTCTCAGACAATGAATAAAGAAAATGTTAAAATTAGCTTTCCGCCGAAACCCACACGAATTGCTCCATAAATCCCGAAGAGTACATTTTAAAACCAATTTAAATTAAAACTGCAAGTTGGAGATTATATTATTAAAACAAAATTTCCTCTGGCTCGTATCCAAGGACATGAATCACCGCAGAATCTACGACAATTTGTTACAATTAAAGTATCAAGTAGATTAAGTCGCGCCATTGAAATATTGCTATTATCAAAGCTTTAAGATGTCCATTAACATATTAATTCTTCTAAAAGATTAGCTTTGCAGAAAACTTAATGTGATAATTAAGTATTCTAACGATATTGCCGGTTTTTTTTTAAATTACATTTCACAGTAATATTAGAAAAAAAAAATTTTTTTTAACAAAAATTATTTTATTACATAATATTTCCAAGATAACTGTTATCATAATCATCATCATCATCATCATAATCTGTATCTAGCGTCTATGGTGAATAAAATTTTGTTAAAATGGTGTAGTCTAGGAGTTTCTGAAAACAGAAAAAAAGCATATGTAAGTAGGTATTTACTTTGCTTTGATTTATATGATTTCTAGCTGTTGCCCGCGACTTCGTCCGCGTTGAACGATGAAAGGTACCCTATGTCCTTTCTGATGTCCCAGACAACGTGTATGCAAAATTTCATAGTGATCGGTTCAGTAGTTTTTGCGTGAAAGAGTCACAAACATACATACATTCAAACATACTTTCGCATTTATATATAATATTAGTACGAATATTATTATGTTCTATAAATTAATAAAATAATAAATATTTACCTACATAAAACTAAAATCGATTCTAATTACTATAAAGGGATAGTTACTTTTTATTATAGTAATGCATTCTTGTCGAATATCAGTGCATATTTAATCTAGGATTTATAATTAAATAGCTCTTGCACGCGACTTAGAACGTGTAACTTTGTAAATTATATTACTAAAACCTTCCCCGAAAACCACTATGTACATTTGTGAAAACAGCATGAAAATCGGTGCAGTAGTTTTTAAGTTTATCGCGAATAGACAGACAGACAGACGCGGCGGAGGACTTTGTTTTATAATATGCAATTAATCAGCAAAAGTGGACCTTTTAGTTTACATTTTTATTTTTGCAGTTATAATCTAGATGGCGCGAGTGTAACCGCTAGCAGTAACTATAATTTAATCTGAGCCGCATACAAACAGCTAGTTAAATTTAAACGAATCACATTACATGTATTTAAAAGCTATTTCAGAGAATTTCGATATGACGTGTTATTGTTCTTGTGAAATTGAATCTCGCGCTTTGACATGCGATGTTAAAACTCAAAATAGAAAACTAATTTCCGTTGTATAGTGTCGAATTGGAGAAGGTTTCTTTCATGTTTTCACATTTAAAATATAATATTAGCATTTAACAAATAAATGAAAACACTAAGGGCCTCTTTCACCAACTACA